>CM067379.1:69088811-70288811 GCA_034510155.1 Eucriotettix oculatus | reverse complement strand
TATAAAAAACATTTATGTATTTGTCTCTGACAAAAATACAATTGAGCACATTTATCCATCTTTAAGTTTGTTCCCTTACTACTATTACACTCAGAGTATTAATATTAATTATAAATGTTTATTATTTTTTCAAATACAATATATACATGTCAAATGGAAGTGTTTTTGAAGCACCCTAAAACCGTTTGTGTCCACGTAAAATATACTATCGTGACGCTTTTCCTGTCACGTTTTATACCTCCAAGTAATGAATATTCATGTTAAAATATTGAAAATGTTCCATTCATCGATTTATCCCGCTAGTGCTCTCAATATTGTAAGAGAACAGCGTACAAGACGAATTTTGTTGAGACTGCGATTAGTTTAGATCCGTTGTTCAGAAAACCGAGACACTGGATTTTTGCGTTTTAATATTCACGTAGCCCTTTTCTTCTCATCAGCCTCTAAGATGCACCAGGGCAAACAAATGTTTTATTACGCCTGGGAATTGCGTTTCGCGCAAGAGTATTCTTTTTCCTCGGCAGCAGATAAGGATAACAAAACGAGCAGAAAATAATTTCGTGCTAAAGGAGCCATTAGGGTGAAGCTTGCCTCGTAAAAGGAAGAAATATGACGCGGGTGAGATTTCTTTGGCGCTACTTATAATTCAGACCTCCTAAACGCTCTGATTGTGAAATTAATCCCTCCGTCTGGGATCCAAATTGAACTAGTTATTAGTTGAAATTTTCGAGCGTCGCTTCCCGACGGTAATGGCGGAGGGGAAAGAGCGCTCGTGTGTGAACAGTGACTCAGCCCTGCCTGGCCTGGCCTCGCCTCGCCTCGCCTCGCCACGTATCAACTAATCAATTTAATTTGCTCCGAGCCTCGTTGAACGATGCATTTTTGCCGTGTAAATTTATTCGATAACACAGGGGGCATTAAAAACATCCAAGTAATACTTCTGATGACGATTTTGTGCGCTCGATTTTCAGGATTACTCGATTGCATTTACATTTAACGGCTATTGATTTGTACAACAAACTGTAACAGAGATTCTAAATACAGTAACGCTCTACCAGAGCTTCAGTGGCTAAACATTACTATTCCTCTATCTAATTCAAAATTTTCTTGCTTGTCCACTTTATCAAAACGCGGTTGAAAATTGTAATTGTTCCAAAGAAATGTAGAAAATTTTTAGAAAACTATTCATCCATATTTTTTAAGGCTAAATCAGTTAACGCAGTTTAAAATATTACTAAAACGTAAGATGTCTATTTCGGATGCAGGTGATGAAAACTGTGTGTATTGAATAGTCGTCACATGATATTCAATCTATACCAATAAATAAAATTGAAGTGTCTGTCTGTAAGTTTGCCTCGAGTAGCCTCCGAACGGCTCAACGGAATTCAATGGAAATTTTAGGGGTTAAAACAGGAATTTTAACTTAAAGTTGAGTGTGTGTCATTTCGATTTATAACAAGTTTCAGCAGATATTAATATTTTTTTAGTAATAGGCTGCATGAGGATGGTTCTGAAACAGGCAATCTCCCTTTAATAGCATAGAAAGGGAATTGAAAATAAAGGGTGTGTGTGAAGGGTAGAGCAAGGTAGCCAAGGGTTGACTAGGGCCCGGGGTATATTTTGAGGATCCTACCTGGTGTTTCACCTAAAAGAGATGCAGGGAAAACCATATAAAACTTGGATTAAATAGGTCGTGCTATTGGGTACTTTTCTCACGCCCTTCCGAATGACGGGAGAGGAGTTTGCAATGGGGTCACAGCATTCCCTTCTCATTGTCTTCACCAGTTTTAGGAAGCACTTGGCCGAGTTACAGTAAGACCAAGGTCTTCGACGCCAGTATATACACCTCCAAAAATAGTTGAAGGTGCCTCAGCATGTGAGAACCTTGAAAAAAACAGAGTATGACATATTTCAAAAGGTGAGCCTGTAATCAATCCGGGGAGAAATGTCTGCGAGAGAAAACTCCCACAGGCACTCAACCCTAGATATTAATATAAATATATGTAATTCCATTTTAATTGACACACAAAACCTATAACAAACATCCGATTGCCGTCAAACTTCTGTGTTTAGCACTGATCACCCCAGAGATCTTTTGAAGACTTCTTTCCTTCCCCCCCTTTCAGGCAGAAAAAGGTCCTACCCTAAAGACATATTGAAAGATTATGCCCTCACGTATCAAGCCTGACAAACGAAATAATTAAACACCTGTTAAGTGTGAAATAATTCTTAAAAATTGACTAATATTATATTTGTGTAATTTACTTTTAATTAGTTAATAATATTTCAAAATATTTTATCTCAGTGTTGATCGATTATATAAAGATCCGGGCAGCACACTCTCAACCTTTTTCCTCCTCCTTATAATTCTAATTGACTGCTACAGTAAATTTTTGTTTCTGTATGTTTTACTTACAAATCTGAACGCGTGGAGCAATTTCGACCAAATTTTGTACGCCCATTCCTTGCGATGGAAGTAAGCAAGAACTTTATAGGTTAGACACTACCACCTTTCCAGGGGGCAGGGGTGGAGAGTGCGGAAATTTAAAACGTAAATAAACTGTAGATATGTGCATGCGAATAAATATTTTTCGCCTTGGCCTACCGGCATAAAAGAGGTCCATACGAACCACCCGAAACGTATCAGTATAACTGTCATAACGACCTACAGGATTGTTTTAAGACATACATATCTTACTGCAAAATTCAATATTGAAATATTAATAAAATTGAAGGAACAAATAGTTTCCGCAAATTGGTTCTATGACAAATTGCCGAAAGCTCCTACATAATTCAAAATTAATAAATAATTTTGATAAATTTATTAAAAGTTTGTTATAAATAACGAGTAATAAACTTTAGTGTAAGGATATATTAATAATTAAATTACATTTTCCGTCATGCTGTATTATTTACGGAACCAATATTTTAAATCACAAATAATGTAATAATTTACCTTTTTTCACTTTTAATTTTATTTTATTTTAACTGTTTAATGTTGTTTTAGTTGTTTACTAAATAATTCAGTGAGGAGTAATGTATATAATTTTAGCTAAAGAGATAATATATTTCACACACACATGCATATGTATGTATAAAAAATACGCTTGTGTTCATAGTGGGGAAAATTATCAGTTCAAAACACAAGACGGATTTTCCAGAATACACACGGCCAGTAGCAAACATCTAAATAAATATTCGTATGCACAGTTATATCGTCCTCATCTGAAGGCAAACAGTTTACTTTCAGTTTGAAAAGTCGGTATCTTATCTTCTACCTCTTCCTTTAAAGATTAACTTTCTTTCCTTCCTGCCTGTTCTCACTTTATCACTTTTCCTTCACCTCAGATTTACTTCCCATCGACTCTATTCAAACACTACAGTTGCTTTGAGTTTCATTCCCCTTCTTAAGTAAATGATACACCCGTCGACTACTTTCCATACATAACAAACAAGTGTCCGGCATAAGAATTAAGTGGATGGTAAAATAAGGTAAAATAAACGACTTAGAGTCTACGTTTTTGTGACTAATGATTCAAAAAATATATTTTCTGTTAACTTTTTGTATTATGATAACATTGTTAGTGTAATTTATATTATTAACAAAATCTTTTGAATCAACACCAGAAGCCGTTTTCAATCTGGAAAAGAAACATCTCATGTTTTATTTAATTGTATATTGTTTTAAAGTCTGTTAAACTCCGTAAAGTAGTTTCATTTTTTATTTCGGTAGTGTCATTTATCGAAATTCCTTCTGAGTTTCTTAATCCTCGTATCAGTTCTCAATTTCTGAACAATGCCACTGTTTATAGCAAGATGCTATGAAACTAAGAAGTGTGGGTTTATTATTTCAGTATTCCTATCAGTAAGCAGAAGGTTATGGTAATTAGCATTTTATAATCTTACATAATTTGGACTTTTTCTATTTCTTTAAATTGGGAATAATTATATATTTATTTCTGTTTTATAAGAGGAATGGATTGTAGTTTGTTAATAAGTGTAACTTAAATCGTGTCAATTTCTTCATCAGGAATATAATGGCATTATTTATCCCTGATATGTGCATTTGACATCAGAATAATCAATCAAATAATTTTAATATTTTTACATACCACTTTTTAGATACAGGGTGAAATACGTCGATATTTTGAAGTAATATCTGCCGAAGCAGTGAAAAACGTGATCGAAATTTTTTGTTGGTAAAATAACAGTTTAATTTTTCAAGAATACCTGAAAAGTGATTACTGATAATTATTTCAGAGAATATTGTTCTGATGTCTCCATCGTCCCATTTATTGTGATGAAATTTCGAATCCGAGCCGCGTACATTTCGAGTGTGTAAAATCGCGATTTCGTGTTTGTGCAAGAAGCTCTGCACACGTTTATTCTCGTATGTAGGTTCCTGAATCTTACAGTAGGCTATTTAAAGGTGTGTAGCCTAATTGCATGTGGCAGCCCACCTCCATGTCATTACATTACAGCTCCCTCGAGCCTCTTAAAGGATGTGACGTCACTTTTCCTCTGTCGTGTTGCATCCTGGCGACTACTCTGCCCTTCGAAGGAAACAAAGCATATTTCGTTTCCTGCAATTTCAACACAACTGCAATATAATTACAACATTAATTAACGGTTTAGATGCAATATCTTAACTGATCGCAGGGAGTATTTTTAGCGTAATTATAATACTAATTCTGATAAAGTATATTTATTAAATATTACAAGAATTGTAAATATAGACAATTTTATATTATTGAAACTAAAAGGAGAATCTGTGTTAATATTCGGCTATGAGATAGTAGGTGTCACATTGAATGAAGTTTGGAGTGTAATGACGAATGGATCATAAAATGAATCAGCGGACAAAATCGGACTAGCTGAAGTTGCGGTAGACCAGCAATATGGTACAATGGTTCCCAAAACACAAAAGAGATGTGGAATCCAATATATGAGATAAAATGCGAGAAACGTAGCCCGTGGAGTATTGTTCAAACTCGAAACAAATGGAAGAATTTAAAATGTGGGGTAAATATAAAGGCTAAATGCAAATTCGCCATACGTGATGATTGTACAATTCAGAAAGGCTCGAAATTACACATTTTTTGAGGCACAAGGTTTCAGATTATATCTTTGGAAAAAAGCTAGTATTTTTAAGGGTTATATGGCGCGTTGTGATTTCAAGAATAAATATTTAGAAAACTCATATTTATTTCACCATCATAATGGTGAATCCATTTATAATCTTAAGCATTACCTACTTTTAAACTTAAAAAACGGTTATATGATACTAACAACTACTTGCATACCCGTTATCAGCTGCATTATTTAACTTCCCTCTCTCAATCTAAATGTTGTTAGAATTAAAAAAGGAAATTATTACATGGCTCTCTTACATATCCTTGTGTTAAGTTCTTTTTCGCCTTAGAAATAACAAAATTTATGTTGAAATTCCATTATTAGAGAATACATAATTTTTTCATATAATTTTCACTTATCGCCGGCAACCAAATTATTTCAAAATAGTTTAGTAACTTGATATTGTTTAGTTTTAGTAACTTGATCTGCAAATGTATTTCGGTTATACTTAATTTGTCATCTTCAGTTCAAGCCTATATGAGATAAAATGTAAGGAAGGTTGCCCATTGAGAATTGTTCAGACTTTAAACAAATGGAGAAATGTAAAACATGCTTTTAATTTAAAGGTTAACAACAAATTCTCTATACGTGATGATTGTACATTTCAGAGTATCTCGAATTTTTTTATGTATCCTGTGCCACATTGTATAACTATTCTTTCGCGTTTCAGGATATCAGTATATTAACTTTTGTAATTTGGTGGAGACTTGTCCTACTTTTAAATAGTTCAGCGAGCACCTCTGGCCTCTTTTTCAGAGATAATACAGTTAATAAATGGAACATGTAATACAGCGTGTTCCAAGAATTAAAGAAACGTAATTATCTTTTTATTGTTATTGTTTCAATACAGACATTTTATTCTGAATTGCCGTGAATGTTTTCTTAAAAGACGTCCGTTGTTACATTGTTTCAGAGAGAACAAATGTAGATGAATTCTCGATACTGTACCTGTCGGTAACTAATTGAAATAATTTTCCTGTCGAAGGTTTTTTCGAGCTATTGTCACTGAGTCATTTTCCAAAGAGGAATGAGGAAGTGTTAGTGTTCTTGAAATGTGTGTAACGTAGTGCATACAATTATCTGCAAATGAATAGAACCGAAGTGACGTTATACTTCCAGCGCTAATTTGCTTTTGGCTCATGCGTAATTATATTTTCGCGTGATTGTGTTGTAGTTCCTTACGTTATTTCATATTTAATTTAAAAAATTCAGTTGTGGAATTAAATTTTTTTCTATTTTGCGTTTCCATATTCTTGTAGTTATTTTGATTGGATGTTTTCTTTTGTAATTTATATTCTCACGGTTTTATTTTTTGTTATAACTTATTTGATGAGTTTTGTTAAGATTAGCTTCTAGTTTACTATTTTGAAATTTTTTGATCTTGAATATTCATTGACTTTTTTGTGGTTGTGTGTTAAGCCTGGAGATAAAGAAACTGACAATTTAGCTAGTGTCATATTTGGGGCTTTGTACCGATATGTGAGTCCGTTGACTGTTTCATAGCGTATTGCGGGTTGTACGTCATTCACAAAGAAGTCCCGTAATTGCAGAAAGGTATGAGGAGATAAGAAAGCGAAAACACGGCAGTGCAAAAGCGTGCGAACTCTTAGGCAGACCCTTTGTACCTGCGGACAGTGGAAGGCCAGGTGCGTCCCTGACGACCCTTTGTTAGAACAGGTATGACAACGCTCTCCACGTCCGTGTCGTCTAATAGTTCCTTCCAAAAACGTCCTAGCCAGTCACGTTCACGTTGGTTTTATTTTTTAAATAGGCCGAATGCGAACATGACTCGCACGTCAGAGCTGCTGCGTGTACCTGAAACGCGAATCGGGCATATGTCAATAACAGGGTCCGGTTCCCACTCCACCGTATTTTTTTTAAAAAAAAGTCAGGTTGATTAAACATTTAATTGCTACTGGACCAATTTTTTGTGCTTGAAATGTGAATCTGGCGTAGGTGCTCCTGTTATTTTATTCAATGAATCACAACTTCTCTTATTCTGCCCAGCTTCCCAAAATAATTAATCGTATCCTGAATTATCTCCAAATGCTTACATAAAATACATCATTTCTCAATATTTTACGTGTCGTCTGTCCACTAACTCCTATAAAATGAAGTTGCTTTATTTTTCTTACATTCCCCCCAATGATTTGGTAATTTCGAGTTTCAAATCCAAGCATAATCTTTTCAACCAATACACATCCATACCTCTTGATGGATATTAACTTGGTCCACATTTTTCAAGCTTAATCATTCCCATTTTCAGCAAATCTCTGGTTGCCCAATAGGTACTTTACATTCTTCCCTTATTTGCCGATATTGTCATGGGAAAATCTTGTTTGTCCTTGTTGGATATTCAACCACTTCACTATCATTGATGAGAATTTTCTGTATTATTGAATCTTATAAAGTAGGCCATGATGAAGATGTGTCTTCAGTCAGTACCATTCCAAACTGCAGATTATTCATGCTGGATAATTCTCTTAATTTTTAACCAAAATTAATTCAGTTGTAACTGGTATAGAAAACCAACTTTTACAGGAAGAGTCAGAAATTATTTTTATAACAAACATACCAATCAGGAAAAGGTTATGTTTGGTCGATAAACCTATTCTTCTATTTAAGCCATTATTTCACTATCTTAATTTGAAAACTGTAGATAACATTTAGTAACGATTCAGTGTTATCCATATTAAGAAGAGACTAAATAAACTTATATTCTCTCCCAAACCAAGAGACAAACCCAGGGTTTTTATAGTTTCTCATTTTATCAACGTCTACAAAATAGTTTCAGGTGTCTAGAAACGTCACCATCATCTATAAATCTGCTAAATCAGTATCAGCAATCATTAATAATTGCAAAGATCTCAATCATTCTCAAAAGAACAGCATTGTTTATAAGATTTTGTTTATTTATTATCCTGCTTTCTACATAAAACTAGAAAAGACTACATGTATATTTCAAACTTCCAATTGACAAACAATGTGTACTAAACACTGTAATCACACTTTTCATTTTAACTATACAAGGATTACGATAATGAAAATCCTCTGCTCGAGTGTCGACTTCGTCTGAATAAGTAGTTTTGCCTCGTCTTCTTGCTAATCTAAAAAGTAATTCCATAGCCAGTAATTCTAAATGTTTCTCATTCAATAAACCTTGACAGTCTAACTTCAAGGTTTTCAAACTGACTCCTTTTCCCTTCAAAATCTATTTCGCAACTTCGAGTTCCGTTTGCGTGCTTATGAAATAATCCATTCGCTTATACTATCCTAAAGTGCTATTATTTTAAACGCATAATTTGTTAATCTGGCTCTGTAAACAGTTTATCTCTTTCAAATATATTTTACGACCATTAACAGATGGGTGCGTCGTTTCCATTTTCATTGCGTTTGTATATTCCATATGTATTAATAATTCAATACATTTGATTATTAAAACACACGTAAAAAATAAATTTTTATTTTAATATCTCCTTCAGTTGCCCTATTGAATTGGGGCAAAAATTAATAAATGCGTGAAGAACAACTTTCTAACGAGTTCTCCCTCAAATATAAAAAGAAAGTCACGTCATTAATCTAAATTAATTAACCACAAAACTTGTAAATCTGTAAAAGTTCGAAATGAACTAATTCTAGCACAGTATAAGAATTGCAAACGATTTTATGTCTGATTTAAATTAATAATTATTTATACTGTCTTTATCTCCAAAAAAGTTAATATGAGGAACAATTACACAAAAATAATTTTTCTATCTTTTAAGTAGCTAATAATGTAATTAGGTTAATAATTGAATAGTAATTCACCTTCATCTCATTTCCTATGTTTAAATTATATTGGAGAACGTCGAAAAGTAGCATTGAAAATGTCCAGTTATATGAAAAATATTTATCATAATTTCTATATATTTGTCAAGAAATTAAGTTTCTATGGTTCATTATCAATTGGTAATTATTCACGTTTATTGTATTATAATTGGCAAAAGATCGTTAATGCTATCTTTTGTGACAGATTTAAATAGAACCGTCAACATCAAAGGAATGAACCCAAGTGCAAGAAAATGTGTATTTTAAAATGCATTAAGTGGTACCCGATGAATTTCTTCGCTTTCTACCTTCCATGTTATAGAAATGTTTCTTTTTTAAGTTGGGGTAAAAATTGAAAATTCCAGTACGCATTTACCATGTGCATAATAATTACGTGGCGTAAGTAAGTGACTAAAATAGAGGTTACCTAAACTGTAATGTCAACAAGAATCTCGGAGTCCAAGAAATTAAACTTTTCCCCCAACCTTTTATTCTATTTTTAGATGTACTGATTTCATTATCAATCTGCACAGTGAATATACTTAACAAATATTAATTCATTCGTCAGTGAGACATTATACGAAAATATTTAAAAATTATAAATACAAATAATTGTATACAAACGAACCTGAAGCTTTCACCAAAATGTTAGAAGAAACAATGAGCCCCAAAAATTGAAATAAGGCATAGTTTCAATATTAAATATTTTTATTGCAGAGATTTATTTTTTCATTAAATGCAATGAATAATAATTCAACTTTTTATATTTTTTTGTATCCCCGCCCATCTTGTTTGTGTTCTGTGTTCAACTTATTTTATATTCGACTAACACCGATTTTCAATCCGATTGAAGTTCAATAATTGAACAAGTTCACCAAATAGCGGGCGAATAATTTTAGTTCTATTTTCATATCTCCCATTTACTGAAATTGTAGATTCAAACATTTTTCGTTTTGTAAAACTGACATTTTTCTCGGTGCCTAATTTAGATTAATTGTATTTTTTATGATTTCTCATTTCATTAGTACTTTTTGAATAGGTATGTTACGGTTTCCTAACTTCACAGTTCCTCAAATGTTGTATAACTCTTCAAGTTTTTAATCATCGGTGACATGGTCCTGTTAACCTTGATCTAGTAGGGTGATATAGATTATAGGTAAATATTATGGACGTTTTGAATGGAAAATAATGCTCTGTACGTCCTCAGGGAGGATGTGGACCCACGTAGTTTATCCACGAGAATGTCCTTTAATGAACGGGTTCAAGGCTTTCCACCCGAACAGTGGACGTGGGAAGATACAGGATTGGTGGTGATTCTGACAGTCAACCACCATTTTGGAGCTCATAAAATAACTATACAAGACTACGGTTATATGCGACTATAATATTTTGGAATCAATTGGACAAGATTTTTCTAAAAAAATAAATCTGTAAACTCATAAAAACATCGAAGTATGCTACAGTTTGCATAAAAACTGAATTGATAAATATTCAGTAATGGATTCAAAACAAAAGGGTTCATTTAATTTCTTCCAGTAAAGGTAAACTACTGTGAATTGCACAACGTTCACATTTTCTATTAAATTTCAATGATTAAAAAATAGTTCCTTCGTGGAATCTACTGAAATTACATTTTCTGTTTCCTCCATATTTTAAAGCAGAACTCCGGTTTAAGTTATTTCCCCTTTTTTGTTAATATATTTTCTGATTCAGCAATTAGGCCAACAATTAATTATGATGCGAATTTTAGTCCAATTATTTCGTTGCTCTCTCGAATAAAAATTAACTTGAGTGATAAACTGCATTTTTGCATTGACCATTTAATAAAAGTTTTGATTCGAATTTGCCCTTTTATAACATTAAGTTGGTATTTTTATCTCCAACCTCCTTGAAGAAATAAAACTAGTAAATTAGTCTAACCAGGTTCATTTGACTCATTGCGGAGGATTTCACGTGTAGATGATGGTCCATTCCTTATTTTAAAACAAGTTTTCCAAATCTTTCTTCATCACACACAAGACGACTGCCGTATGCAAATTAACATGAGTAGATAGATCCATTTTTCTCAGATCCTTAGGAGTGGCAAAGGTTCAAGGATGAACAAAGAGCCATGCATTGTTTTGAACCTATTATTAATAATTTACATAAATATCGTGTTCATTTGGAAAAAATAAAGATAAACATTCATTAAATTTGAACAGCATAAAATCAAAATCATTCTCAACCTTAAAAAATGCAGTAATGAAAGACCAATTTAATTTACACGGCTGCATTGACATTACACGGTTATGTATGAATACAATAATTTCCCCAAAGGTAATATACAGAATTAAGAGTAGAAAGGTTAAAACTTAATTTAATATGTACATTGCAAATCAAGGTAACTGTCATTCTCACTCGAAAATGTTTAAATAACGAAAAACTACTAGTTTTCCATACTTTACATTATTCAATTAATATTCTGCGTTCAGTTAAAATACAATTATTTACGGAAAGAGGAGTTGCTAAACAGAAATGTTTGTTAAAGTTTACTAGAGTACTTCTAAATTATTTAAAGTTAGCATGAATTCTGTTGAAGGCTGAAATCCTGGTAAATTCAATCATTTTTGTGTGCAAGTGACAAAGGCTCAACGATTATACCAAGACATTTATCAGATATCAATCAAGAAGAATTAAATAATAAAACACTACAAAGTTTAACAAATTTGAATACAGTATTTTATATTTAAGAAATAGATATTGAAATTATTATAAAAAGTTGATTGAGCTTGCAACCCCTAGTATGAAAGTAATTCCTGAAAGCATATATCTGTTTTTAAAAAACAGAGCCTTATATTAGGTTTTCTTCATTGTAAATTAAGAAATAATTTTTTTAAAATGAATTGGCTTTTTGTGAAAAAGTGATAGTAAAAATATAGAAACTAATTGGTTAAAAACTTTTAAGCAATGAGAATATCCCAATAGAAGTTAACAAATTTGGTTTACCTAACACCATATCCAATAAACAATAAGTTATTAATTTTATTAAACATTTAGATCCTAATTTAAATATAATTTCCCAAGAAAATGTGAGAATCAAGATCACTAAACTGTTACTAGAATTTGGTCATAAGAATAAAATCCATAGATCCAACTTTTATATGAATACCTCAAAAATTATATGAATATCACAAATAGATTTTTGAAAGACAATTTGTATATCATTTTCACAGAACCTGATAAAGGATCCATCACTGTAGCAATTGATAATACAGAATATATTACTAAAGTGAACGATTTACTTTCTGTTAGGTCACTATACAAGCCTTGCAATAACATTAAGGTTGTCAATAAGGTTATTTATAAACTCAAAGATATCGTGAGACATCATTTAAAATATACATAAATAAAAATACGTAAAATTCATGATTCATTACTTCTGCCAATTTAGCTAGAGCTTATGCTCTTCCAAAAATACATAGACCTATTTTATCATATGGAGTAATAGTTTCATCTACTAATAGTCCTCTACACCCAATATCTACAATTTTGTATAACATTTTTGGAAAAGGTTTAAACCTAAAATTATTTTTTTTATAAAAATTCATTATAACTTATAATTTTGGTTCCAGAAGACTATATTTTAATGTCCTCGTATGTTTCCATGTTTAACTATCTACATATTGAATTAATAATAAATAATTTCAAACAGAAATAGGATCAACATTTCTCTCAATTAACCAATATACCTTTGTTTAATATACTTTAATACATTCGTAAATATGATTTTGTACAATATCTATTTGGTTTTTAATCAAGTAACTTGCTACCAAATAAATGGTTCCCCTATGGGTAACCCATAACTCCTGTAGTTTGTTTGTTTTTGTTTTTTGCAGAAAATTTTAATGAGAAACTTGAAAGCTTTATGCTAACTATAGATATGTAACTGATATTTTCTGTATTATGTAAATTATTTTTACTTATTTTATTAAATCGACACGCATCCTACTTGATACTAAATTAATCCTCATTATTTGACAAACTACATGAATGAGTAAATGGACTGAACCTCTTGAATAACTCCCTGCTAGAAGTCCTAGTCTTAATTACAGGCTTGTAGAGTTTTATATTCTTTTCTACATGATAGTCGTATAAGTCGTGATCCTTGATGCTTATATGTGTAATCAAATATGCATGATTCGACAACCAACGATATTTCAGACATTGGGTGCATCCAGACAAAAAATTATTGACCCTCTTCGTACGGTGTAGAGGCTGAAAAACGTTGGAGGTTGATATATATATATATATATATATATATATATATATATATATATTAAGGGAAGCTGGAACAGTTTTTTTTAGACTTCGCTTAATAATGTGCATATTTTTATAGACTACATTCAGGAAATTCAATTGAGAATGATAAAGTAAAGTAGGTCTTCAAATCAAATTCTTCAGTTTTGGCCTTTCTTAATATTTTACTAGATTCAGAATTCAATTTACTTTTTAGTAGTGTTTTGAAAATAAATAAACTAGTGAATCATCCTATTCGTCAGAATAGACAGAAGTGGTGAAGAACTATGTCTATGTCATGGAACGGTCTTTGTCTTCGTTTTCTCTTGTTTTAAAGCTACTACTTGTGCCCATATGTTCGCAACCCCTCTCTTCCCTCCCACAAGGCTCTTTCATTCATAGTTCCTCCTCACGTTTCGCACAAGTCGTTAATTAGTTGTTGTTCTGCTGTGTTTTCGTGCCCGCGCCTTTGTGCAGCGTAGAGAAAGCCGTGAATACCGCGGAAGGCCGACACCCCACGGCTGGTGCGGAGACGTGGCAACAGCGCTGACCTGCGGGGGAGGTCAAGGGCGAAGCAGGGGCGCTTCTCTGAGCTGTATATGTCTCGTCTTAATCTTCCACGCCAACTTCCGACTTGCCCGTTTCTAGGTTTCCCTTCGTTTACGCATCCGCGGCGCAGACGGTCGGTCTTCAGCTGTAACTTTCGATCTTATTTGACGGGTCTGGAGATCTCGCTATCGATCAGTTTGAGGAGGAGAACGGGTTTCGTCGTAGCGATGGGAAGCTATGCACCGCGTTGCATATTGAGCGTAGTGCACATGGGGAGGCGTGCCCTTCCCCATGGGGTTGACGCGTTGCCTGGCGACGAGCAAGGGTCTGGCGGCCATTTCCACTGCTATCACGCTGCTGTTCCCTGTTCCGACATCACACTCCTGCCGTTCTGCGCCATGCAACACACGCCATATTACCCCATATGGTGAAAAGTCCCGTTCCCGCTTGGCCTCTCGTACTGCTTTTAGTATGTATCATAAATTTCCAACACACCTAATTTATCCTACCTCTTAGTGACGCTATGTGCGTGATTACATCACCAGCTCCACCCAGTCCTAATTCATATGAATTCCTCCAATACCCAATATTGATTTATCCCCCCACCTCAGTTAGTATTAAAACTGAGAAACTTCACATTATTACTCTGCTTCATCAGCTCTTTTTCCTGATGCCGAATGATTTTAAAGTGCCTGACATATGGTCAAAGCATGCCTTTTATATTCGGATTTGCGACTTTCAAATTATTCGTCACTAATTAACTTAGTCCACCGCGGGGATTTCCCCCCTGTTTTAGTGCGGAAAGGGGAGCGGGGGTACGGTTCAACGGCAGTTTTAACTTGATGAATTTTAGACTGCAGTATCTGATTAAGGTTTCAATTAGTAAAGATGGTCCTAGGCTGTCCATCAAATAATCCTTTTCTTCTTCAACATAATCCGACATATTACACTCCGTGTGTCGCATACAGATTCTTGTATTCCTTAGAATCAATTACTTAATTTTTATTTAAAGTCGCATTTATTTAATGTTGACTATTGATTCGAATGTATTTGCAAACTTTTATTTTTTTTTTAATTGTATGATTTAGTCTTGTACGTTGAAGCCTCCATAATTTCATAGATTTATTTTCTTCTCACTTCCTTCAATGTTCTTCACACTTTATGCAATCAATGAGATTAGGACATTGCACTAGTTACAGATTAGTGAAGAGCTCTTTTCTATTAGATGAAGATGATTTAAACTATAAATCTAAAAAAGACAACCGTCACACATTGACACATCAGAAACAGAATCTTACAAAGAAGCAAAAGAAAAAAGTTCAAAAACTCTTCGAGAAAAGTAAAGTTCTAACAAGAGCGTGACCGTAACAATAAACTCTTAAAGGCAGTTTTATCAGTTATACAGCTTTAATACGAAATCAGATATCCAGTTCTTTAAATTTTCAACAAATAAACCCACTATTAATAAATACAGTACACAACACAAGTCATAGGAGTTACATTAAAGATTTTAATCTAAGTGAAACACAAACAGTGAATTTGGTAAAGCAAATTTATAGACATTTAACAGACAGCAGAACTCAGAAAGATTAAATGAAACAGCAGAAGGCACATCTATGAGTGAAAAGAATTACACCTTTAATAAATCAAGAGGGCCACCGATATGCAATATTTGCAACAAATAGATGACAATTTAAACTGAGAGGGATTTAACATGCAACGCAGAATGCATCTCACCAGCAGCCAGCCAAAATCGCTAAACGAAGAACAGGAAGAAATAATAAATGTAATGAATTTTCTGAAGGTTACGGACATCTTCAAAATGATTTAATTCAAAGTTTGAGAGAAAATGATCTAATTTGTTTTAATTCTACTATGTAGTATTGTATTGTATTATTGTATTATTGAGTTTGTAACGTCGACCCGACGTAAAACTTTAATTTTTTTTAAAAAAAAAGACGAGTTCATATCGTGATATAACGATTTACTCTGTGATTTACTTTCGGGTTTGTAGTTATTGTTTAAAATTTTGTGGTGTTTTAAACAATCATTACTGTCTTTCCGAGTTCTGTAAATTTCTGCGTTACACGAATGTAAAGCTGCAATCATGTAAATAATTGGTGAAGTCACTGAAGCATGCTTCCTGATTGTGACGTAGAATTGTGAAAACACCCAGTCTCCGCTGGTAGCGACAGGGACACAAAATTATAACATTAGGGTAGTTAAAATTACAAGTACTGAACTGTAAATATCGCATCAATGTCATCGAAAACCACAATATCTCCTGGAGTATTCCGGTGTTCTTAAACGGAATAAAATAAAAATTATATTTTTATATCAACCCTAGCAAGGTACAACATAGACTATATCGTATGCCGAAATTCGTTGAGAATGAAGCAGTTGGAGGAAAGTGAAAACAAATTTTTATTTTCTACAGATACTACTTGCATTGTCTTTGTAGTAACACTAATTTCGTGTATGATAATGTGGCACTTCTAGTGGTTTCATGAAATAAACACCGACTAGTATGGGCTTATTTTTTATTGGGTAATTTATTACTAAAAAGGAGAATTTTTATTGGCCATGAAAACCGGTTACTGAATTTTGTGTATGTGATTTAATATTTTCTTATTTGTCGGGATAAACAATTATTAATGTTATTTCCCTCCGTCTAATTGGTTGTAAATACCTGTCAGTATTAATTTAACAAACTTATATTTTACTCAGCTAATTTTTCCATTTTCGTAATGCACGAGTTAGATAAGTTCCAATGCAACATGCATATGATGATACATAATTGTTGATTAACTACAATTAAAAATTAATATAATCGTCAGTATGTAAGTGCATATTTAATATAAAATATTAAAAAACACTAGGTTTCGTCATTAAAACACAACTTTCTTTCCACGATTTTTATGTTAATTTGATATAAAGTACCTAGATCTTTAATTAGTATGTTCCAATATTTAATATTATAAAATACAATTGTGATGATCTGACTTTCTAGCGAGTTTTACCGCAATGTCAACTATTACATGATGAAGTCTCAAAGTAGGGACGAAACGTAGTGCTGTTATATATTTCACAATAATTTCTTTCTGGCCGATTAGATGCTATATTTATTTAGTTATTATACGACAGACAAAATTTCACTGTTATTATTGAAGAAAATATAGCAATGAAAGTTGGTTTCTCTGAGGCGTCTATGGAATCTGATTTTATACGTAGTTATGAAGTTCGTTAATGCCATGTGTGTGTAGACTTGAAGTAGTAAGTTTATTCTACTCCGTTATATTTAGTCTTCTTTTCACCTCACATATATTCTTCTTTCGACGACAACGGATAAAATCTTAAGTCTGAAACAAAACCATTTACTTATTGTTACTCAGCAACAGATTGTAAATATGAATATACTTAAAAAATAAAAACCACTGGCGGATCATTCAACTACGAGATTGCGTTTGTCATATTTCCCTACATTTTTTGACCGACTTACACCTTTTACGACGTAGCTGTGCTATTCCAAACATCGACTATTTCCGTACTTTTTATGACGTTTTAAGGCCGCGTAGAATCGTAAAAGGTAGGCAACATCCAGTTTTAAAAATATAATAATTGGCATTGTTGTAACTGACATTAAAAACATGTAATTGCCAAGGGGGTCGATGAAAAGTGATAGTTGTACAAACAAATTTACTTTCGCTTGTATAATTAATAGACTATAAACATTCAGTTCTCACTAAACAAGTCAATGTCATAACCATAGATTTGATTGAAATAACGTTGCTATAGTAGATTCTAACATGAACTGTTCTGGCAGATTAATTTCCCAAATGCCTCACATTAAATCCAATTGTTTATCCAATAAGCTTAAATCAAATGCGCAGGATCTTAGGAGGCGTTTGCTATCCTCTTCTTAAACAACTGCTTTGGTCGCGTCATGTTTATATCTTCGTTTGTTTGCTTGTTTTGAACGTAGTTAACAGAAATTGTTGTACACCTGATGAGATCCACAGATTGTGGAAGAAACCTTGTGTATTAATAATATGTGCAAGTAATTTTGTTTATTTATGGATGTTTTATCTTATCAGCTATGTAATTTATCTATCAAAGTCCTTGCCATTTCAAAAAAATTATTTAGAAAGTAAGATGTAAATTATATTATTATTCATACAAATTTTGGGTGTATGTCATGTAGGCGTATGCTGTATTGTGGAAATCCGTGCTGGTGGAAATAAGCGATACGTATTTAAAATTGTAACTGTATGTACGCTCAACACGAAGAAATAAGTGATAACGAAAGTGTGTACGAGAAGGAAAAAGATTTTTATTTTTGTTTCACATAAGTTTACTTTCTCTGTTAACCGTTTTTATACCAGTAACAACTTGTTCCTTATCGTGATAGCGAGCCTAGGCAAATAGTAGTTGAATAAATTAATTTATAATTGGCCCAATTAAACGTGCGTTTCATAGGTTGGGCAAACACTGAGACCACTAAAAGCAAGCTCTAGTCCCATGAAAAGATAATTCAATGCGGATGGAGTACAGGAATGGTGAGTATTTTCTGGTAGTTATGTCTCTTCTATTGTTAATTCCCCTATTCCCGCGAATTTGACAACAGAGTGGTTTCAGTCACATATATCCAGAAAAAATTAATCGTCTTGTGAGTCTTGGGTGTCACTGTCATATTTATCATTTCATACAGACGTTCGCACCTTGAACTGTAACATGTTCCCTTTTTTCCATTCATTTACTTTAAGATCTCCTGAACTCTCCCGTGAAACTAGCTGAAAATATGCCGCTGTATCTACGAATATGTTCTTAAGATAATGGAGCTGTTTTACCCCGGATGCTGCCTATTTATGGAAGTCCGCATGTTGTGATGTTCCAGCTGCGACGTTTTGAAGAAGCTGTACCTCCCACACGTGCTCCCCCGCGGCTGTAGCAGCTGACCGAGTTTTTCCTTTGTGTCAAGTGAATATTCTCCACGGTTAACGATCTAAACTCGAGGAACTAAATCTACCCGAAGACACAAGCGACGACATGAGAGAACCACCTCACAGAACGAACGCAATCGTCACGAATGCGGCGAAGAAATGAACAACAGACCCCAAGGGCTTGGAAAATGCATTAAGTAAATAACACTCTGTGTATGAAATCGATACGATGTGGCTGAATGGATGGACGTGGGCACACTTGAAGCAGGTTTTGATTTCCTTGGGTGACGACGAACTCCTTCAGGAAGTGTTGAACCACAGTGACCCTGAAGAAAAAGATGAAGGTGAACACGAGGCCGGAGAAAACCTACTAAAGTAATCACCTGTGCTGAAGCAGAATCCATGCTTTCAAACTGCCTTGACTGGTTTGAACATCGCTGGAACTGGCAATAATCGGCAGGAGCCAAAATAATAACTCTTTTTTTAAAAAAATCTTAGTTTTTCAAACAATATTATTATATACGCAGTTTTATACACATTCAAAAATACGAAGAAAAGTTTATCTGATTTGGTGATACACTTTCTCTTTCCTGTTTAATCGTCTTTTCGATTATCCGTCAAGGTTCCACTTCATTGACGGATGATCAAGGCTGAACTAGACATGTACACGTGCTCTTACTTAAATACAGGTGGAAATTCACAGGTTCGATGAAACCTTGTCAGCTCAAGATTTGTGGGAGGTATATAAAATGTTCACAGCTGTTTTCCTGCAATGAATTTGAAAGCTGGCCTGGTCGAGGGGGGAAAAAGAGTCTAAAATTAAACGGAAGGCTGTAAACTAAAAGCCTAACATATTTAAATGATTTTTAAAGAAGTGGTCTTGTATAGTTCTTTGAATTAAATATTAAGAGTGGGGGAGTGGGGTTAGAAAAAATACAATAGTTTTGAATGATTTGCTACGAGTACGGTGACAGGTTCCGTGAGGATGGAAAATAAATAACTCTTTTTTATTACCGTAGGAAGGTATTTTGAAAAGGATAAGGGGGGAGGGTGCGGAATGGAGAGTAAGGTATCCTAAGGTAAGAGATGCAAGGCAAACCCTATGAAACCCGCAACAGGTATGTCGGACTCTTCATTGAATTTAGATTATTAACACTTGAAGGATTGTGTGTGAGTTTTACGGAAATGCTTGTAATAAAATGGCGTCAGTTTCATGAGAGATTATAGGATATAATTATAAACGCACGACATATTCTTTAGTCTACTCTTTATTAATATTATGCAGTCACACGCATATATATATATATATATATTAAGATTTAAAAATTAAGGATGTGATATTGTGAAAATAATTGGTGTGTAAAGGAAAGAGAAAAAGGAATTCATCAGCACCTTATACTTGCAAATCTGATAATGATCCAAAATAGGAACGAAAGTCGGGTAATTTTGTATTTATTTCTGATTTATTGGCTTCTATATATATATATATATATATATTTGTTTGTGTATAGGATCATTACTGGTACATTTAACAAAATATGCAAACAAAATAAGTGAAAGTTAATATTTAAGAAACAGGTTATTTGTCTAGAAATTTAAAACCACATTTACGAAACTCTTCGCATTGCTCTACTTAAAATAATCACTACAGTTTACATGATTCATATTTATTTCAGCGACAGAAAATAAAACTATGAATAAAGAAATAAAATTATTGTAGTTTACCTTTTAAAATTTAATGTATATTGATCTTCATAGGCAGGCCCAAATTAAAGAGCCATCATTACAAGAAACAGACCTGGCATTAAGCTCCCATAATATGAATTATCTGTCATTTGCAAACATATTGAGCCATGCATATGAATGGGATAATTTCCAAGACAGAAACTACAAATGCTAAATGCTTCACATTAAACACAATATTAATTCCCCTAATGTCAAAACTGACACTGATTTGTTGAGCAGCATTTTGATGATTTGATCAATGATACGTAATCCTCCAAACTTAATGCTATTTATATTTGATATTGTATCTCCTTATAATTTTTGACTATCATTTAGTGTCTTTGTGCAATTATATCTACTGAGGGTCCATTATTAGGGCATAAGTATGTCGTCAAATTAAATTAAACTTTTGTCAGTTCCTGGCCTCACTTTTAATTTAAAAAAATTATCACTTTACTATACTATTTTACTTATTCCCAAAGGATCTTGGTGCACTATAATGTGCTATTTATAGTCGACGTGAAATTAATTAACAGCTTTCGTTTAAAGGGACCAATTTTAAGATTTAAGTTTCTTAAGGAGCTTCGCATGAATGCCTTATGCTACTCATTTAAACTGCACTTAGAAATTAAATGCTAGTTCCGTTGAATACGTGAGACAAAATTTCCTGGGTGATAGCAAAGTCGTAAAAATTATCGTGCGGTCATAGATTAGAGGGGCTTTCAATTTAAAATATTACTCGTGTTTGAAGTGAGCTTGAAAAAATTTGTTTTAGACAACGAAAATATTCGGATTCCAGGACGAGATGTGCGTATTCACTATTGACGGTCTATTAATTGCTCGAGGAAGTGTAAATGTTATGCGTAGAGTTATTAATCCAAAGATAATGAAGTCATCTTTAACGAATTTGACTTTCATCTAAGCCCCCTGTTTTGACTTGAAAACAGACAAACTATAAACCCTATATTGTATCTTGAGAAAATAGGCGCTTTTTGATTTTATCCTGTCCTAACTTGCCGATAGATCTAGTATATTTAAAGTACTGTAAGGCTGCACTTTTCACCCCCACGTTGGACGAGACTCATACTTTGCATCAGAATTTGAATAAAAAAAAGCTTACAAGGTGAAGCTAAACAATCCACTAGTGATTTAAGCATCGTTATGGAGAATCGGGGAATGAAGTCACATGAAATAGCTGGGATCTTGAGCTTTTCTTTTGGAGCAACCCGAAGATTGGGAAATGAACAAGTTATTTCACTGCCAGCGACCGACCGAAAGCTCACGCGAAAACTCAATTCAGAACACTGTTAAACTCAGTACACGAGACGTTTGGCGGCGATTCGTGACCGTAGTCGAGACTTGGAACCGCACATAATACACGCCAAAGACGTTTTTTTTATTTGGCTGTGAATATTGGTTAGAAAACCATCTACACCATTGTCCTGTTTGGCGTTTTCAGGACTTGTTAAAGGTAATCATTTTAGGTTTCACCGTATCAAAATTTTCAAACTTTATTATTATTGTAATTTATATGCACAAAGTTCTTTCAACCTACACATACGGACTTACAACTTAAACTAAAATTCTTACTAGGTAAAAGATCATGCTAAAATTTTGTATCTTCAGTACTTGTGATGCCCTACTATCGTCGTCAGAATAGTAGAGCCCTGAGTTTGGAGGTCGGGGGCAGGTCATCAATGAAGCTAATATTTTATATTTATGACTTTCAGTCACTACAAGAAAAACTTTGTCCTACTCTTCTGTGATACTCTGTTCAAGAGTAAGTAGAGGTCCACTAATTAACTTTACGAAAAGTAAATTACATAGATAATTCAAACTTTGTGGTTAGCTTGGGAAGGGATTTAACTGTCTTCTGTTAAATATTCAGAGTATTTGAAACAATAGTTTGAAATCTATGAGTCAGATGTCAAAAAAACTGACATCAGTTTTTTCAACAAAACGCACGTTTAGAATGCTTTAAAAAGTTTCATTTACATATCATAAAATGACATTTAATTATGCGAAAAATGAGACCTTTTACATTAACGTAGGTCATTCCAAATGGGTACAGTGAGGCCTCAAACTCAGAGCTCTACTATTTTAACGACATTGGTGCAATTTCGCAAATATGCTGTCCTATAAACACAAGTGTGCTCTTTCGACCAAAGTTTCCCCAGAAAACAAATTTCCGAGGATTTGACACATTTTTAATCGTTCCCAATATCCACGGAAGAATTATTCTCTTAAAAAGTAAAACTTTTATTGAGGTTGAACAAGAATTTGTGGAACACGTATTCGGTATTCCACCGTCTATAATTAGATGAATTAGTGAAAGAAGAAAGAGAAACACAATGCTTCGAACATGGATAGAAAAACCTCTGTTCGTCTTCAGGGAATTAAGGTTGAGAATCTGAGCAGGGGCACACATGTCCGAACACTCCTACAGAAATAAACCTACTAATTTCGGTCTATTAGAGAGTTGGCCGTCGAGGCCATCGCATTTGACTCACGGAAGCGACAAGCATCAGTTCATATTCGAAATTTATATGATTATTTCCCAACTCTTAAGGTCAGAGTGGGGGTTAGAAAACTTTCAAAATATTTTTTTTCTAATGTCCTTGTTTATGTCGCATGATAAGCTTTAGGAGTGCGCCTAGAAAATGTGATAATCTTAGTGATGAAATTCAAGCACCAATAATTGTTCCCTGATGATCCCTGCATACAATTTTTTTCAATGTCGGATACATGGATTTGACTCACTTCCATGCATGGCGTGAATCCTAATGGGGTAAACTTGTCTGTTTTTAGTAGTACTTGATGATGTGTTATTCCAAATGCAAATGTCGGCTATCTTCATCCAACGATATGTGAATATTTCGCATAGAATCCGTGTTTTTGGAATGCTTTTTGGGAAAAGTTGAAAGATAATGAGGAAGAAATGATATGAGCAAAAAATTATGATAGATGGTGGATTCTTCTTAAAAATCAGTATTACATTGGCTATTTTACATTTGGGAATATTTAAGAGGAAATTACTTACGTTGTAAAGGTACTGGAGTACTTTCAATGGCTTCATTTACAATCCGATGTATCCTCAACGAGCAAGTTAGAGACAAAAAATAAGAATTCAATTCGTATCCCGCCAACAAATCAAAAACGGTCTCATTCTCTTAGACAAGTACTATTTTAGAATTATTGTAGCATTTGACAAATATTTCAAAGGCATTTATTGCAATTATGATTTTATCAACATGGGGCTTGAATATCGACGAATCGTTTGTAGAATTGAATTCATTTCAGTAAAAAAAATGTGTTGGTATGTCATACTTAAAAAAAGGAAAAACCACAGATTTTAACAGAAATTATATGAAATAAAATCGGCCTCTGTGGTCTATTGGCTAGCGTCGTACCTCAGAGGTCCCTGGTTCGATTCCTGGCAAGGGCCTGGATGGTTGCGTACGTCTTTGTGTTTACGCAATACATTCTTTTCTCTAGGACGATAAGAGTCTCAGATGGTACAATTAAATCGAACATTAGAAAAATAAATTACAAAGATATTAATGGAATGATGTTAAAACTAAACCATAGAAAGTAATCTTCGAAAAATTGGTCATAGATATTACCTGAAACTAATAGAGTTTTAAATCTGATACATATTCAATGTTTCAGAAACCAAATCAATTTTCAAGCCAAAATCATAACATACGATAAGTCAGAGAAACTATATAGTATTCACATTATATACGTTACTACATTTAGTTCACAATTCATAATCAAATTTATTCTTGTCTAAATTTCTTTTTAAATCTTGGTTATAATCAAGGACGCAAAACCTTTTCTTTCAACCTCTGTTTTTTAATTCAGAGACAGAAGAAATGTTTTTAATTGATTCTCAGGCAAGAAAACCGTTAAACTGACATTTAAACTCCATTTTTCAATTTTAATATTTACATTTGCGTTCATTCATAAAATTTAATACTAGAAGAAGACTAACTTACTTACTGTGTTGAATAATATATCGCTTTTCTGACGTATTGGCAGTTGTGATGATTTAAATTTATAAATGCCCGATTAATTTAAACGTTGAATTTTTAAGTTTTTCTTAGAGAGCATACTTTTTTGAATTTGTCCCTGCCAAAAGTATGATTCAAATTGAGGATACATTTTTACATTGCGTTAATCATGAGAATATTTGTAGTTATGTATTATTCTGTACTTGTGCGAATAGATATATTATTAATTCAGTAATTTGAATTTATTAAGGATGTTTTATATTAATTTATAATTCACTTGTGAACCAAATCGATAAAAGTAAAACACTATCTTCGAAACATTTATTTAAATTAGTGATCTTAGAGACACGGAAATGTGTGTATAAAGATACTTGTATTTCTAATAATACTTTGTGATACTCTTATAAAATGTAATCTGCAGTAGCATCATTGAAGTAATTGTTTGTATTTTATGTTCAATCAGATAAAATGACCGTAAAGTGATTATTTTGTTTTATAATATGATTGCCTGATGATAATTTATAATTTACAAATGAAGAAAACAACCAATATGTCAGCTTTTCTCTACGACGTGTCGTATAATATAATTTAAAATTGTCTTAAATGTGGATTGTATAAAACTAAATGTTCGAATTTAGATTGAATTTTTAGGTTACAACAGAAATTTTTCACATTTTGAAATATGAAGCCGAATGTGCCACATTCCGAAAGCTTCTAAGAGCACTAAATTAAATTTATAAGAGAATGAAACTAGCTTATTGGTCAACTTATTTTGACGGATTCTAACCTGGGGTCAGGAATCAATTCTAGCTCTTTTAGTTAGTCATACATAGGCACATTAGCATTTTAGACAGATTTGTATGTTATGTGAGATGTTAATTTTCAAGTAAAGATTTGTAGTTTTTAGTATAACCTGAACAGTAATAATCAGCAGTAAGACATATTTTGTAAGGCTTGATTAAACAAAACAAATGTTGATACAACGGAAATAAAACACGGGGTGTTTCTAATATTATTAAATCAATTAACGTCTGATATTATAAAATTAAATAATTTTCGACCCTTTCTTTTTCAGTTTATTTTTAATCAAATAACGGTTCAGCGTATATTCACACCTCCTTCACGTTTTTCTCTTCACAATCTGTGGAATGCACATTTAAATTTGAATTCACTATACGACAGATCAAACACCTAAAATCGAGACAGTCCATTATTCAGTCTTGTGTAAACTTCTGCCTCGGCAGAACATTTTATAATATGTTGAATTTTTAAAAGTTAGATGTAACAATAATTTGGTAAATTGTTAGTTAGTCAATTCCCTTTATATTTGGCTGTGTATAAGTTTCAATTAAAATTGAAATATGTATTCCACAGATTGTGAAGAGAAAAACCTGAAGGTGCGAATATGCGTCGAAACGTTTCTTGTATAAAATTTAAAAAAATTGTCTGAAAAAACCGGTTTAAAATAAATTCATTTTATTATTATAATTTATTAATAATGTGAACTGATTTGTTAGCCTTTTGCTTGTGTAACCCTATCGACATTTATTAGTTGGTAAATTTGCGAGGAAACTAAGTCTGTCAGTGAATGTATTGTATCTCTATCGATGAGATTTTATAATGGTGTTGTCAGAATTTTAACGAGGATCGTGTGATCAGTATTATAATACTGGTAGTAAATTTTGCAATGTGTAAAGGTTGCAAACATGATGTAGCTCGATGGTGGTGACAATGGAACGTATGCTTATAAGGAGTTTTTTAAACCGCGTAAATTAGTTGCATGTGAGAGTGAAATATCACGTACATGTAGCGAGCCAGCTGTGTTAGTAGAATTTCCCTTTGTCCGAGTAGTAGAGAGAGGATCGGTGAATGATTCGTGCGAGCGCGCGCGCGGATCAATACCCGGTCCCGCGGCTGTGCGCCGGTGGAGGGGGCGCGGGAGGGGTAGGGGAGGGCTCCGCCAATGGGCGTGCGCGGCGCGCGGAGGGAGGGGAGGCGTGCCAGCGGGCCGGAGCCAGGGCCGGCGCAGACCATGGACGCGCTGGCGTGCTCCTCAGTGCTGTGGACCGTCAACTGCTGGCGCCCCGGGCCGCACGTGGTGCTCGCCTGGCCGCTTCGGTCGCCGCCTGACATGGAGACGAGGTACGCTCTCGTCGTGTGTGGAAAGTGATTTGCATCTCTGCAGGGAGGAGGAAAGCCCCGCATCCGATCCGAGTAACCGTGCGTTGTCTTGCGGGTCGCCAGGGGTGTTTCCGTGCGGTGCCGCCGTTCAAACGGGGTTCTCGGTGCGTTATCGCTGCCTGCACGCGTCGACGAGAACAAAGGGATCGATACGTCCTTCCCTTCCTTGCGTTTGGCGTGACTCGCTGAAAATAATCCCGACTGTGAACCCTCCGCTAGACTCCTTCCCTTTACTAACGACGGATCGATTACTTTTAATCGAATATCTATTTTTATAATTCAAATCTAGTAAATCCCGTTTTATCACATTTCCGGTATCGACTGCATGACTTCTACATGTTTATCAAAATCACTATTTCTACCTACATTCTCAGTTGTTCACGAGCGAATGTTTTTTTTTTGTATATTTGCTAACGTCATTTCAAGTTTTAAGTAGCCGAAGTAGCGAATTCTTTTCCGTATTGATTTAAGCGTTGACGAACGTACCTGAAACCCACGGTCTTTGTTTTCGTAACGTGGAATTAATTTACGGTGGATCAGGGTGTGAAGCGTTGCGTCCAAAACTGGTTACCCCACAGTCTCCTTGCCTGCTGTTGCCAAATTGGCGTAGTTAATGATTTGATATTTTTATTTATCGCACCCAGTTTGATGAACGTAAGCTAGGAGGATGTTGCTTCCCAGATCATTTTATTCCTGTCTGCTGAACAGCAGTATTTGAAGAAAAGTCCTAAATGTTCATAGATAAGGCTTATGTCGACTATTCACGACTCTGGCAAAGGTTTTCAAATGTCTTTTTTTAAGCGTTTCAGCACACTATCTACATTGTAAAAGTATATTTAATTCAGTTCAATTCTAACGTTTGTAAATATCTTTTCAAATATTTGTGATCCAGTGAGGACTACGAGTCAACGCGTTTTTCGTATGTCCCCGAAAGGTTTTGCAATTAAATCATAGAAGTTAGTGAAATTGAACTGCAAATTTGTGTTCGAAATATGTCCTTCCTTGATTGTGTCATGATTTATTCTTTTGTTTTCAGGTAAGCTTCCGTGAGCGGATTGTGATGGAATTAACGAGGCGGTGGTAAGTTATAAGCGAACGGTATCTCCGAAGGTTAGGGTGATCTGAGATAGGTACCCAGGACTTTGGGAAGACAGACCCCCGTTTTTGTGCTGTCAGCGGTCGCTTTTCAGAATAGGGGGCGATAAATTGTCCTGTGACCTGTGGCCCCTCATGTGGGTCATGGGTGTTTTTGGGAGCGACCCTGGGAACCCAACCGCGCGAACAAAGAACGCGGGGCTTTAGGTGTGAAACATACGATCCCTGTATTCCCCCCCCCCCCTTCACGAACAGGTCTTGTCGGGAAAAGTGGCTCTGGTGATAAGGGCGAGGGTCGGGGAAAAAAACGTTTAAAATTGCCTGCGGTACCCTAGCATTTCATCTTTCAGGGTCGTCGTTCGTGTATAGCAACTGCTGTACTTCCTTTTATGCACTACCTCATCCTATTGAACGACGTGTAATTTTATTTAATTTCCTTTCATGGGTGTATACTAATGACTTGCATTCTGGATAAGTACGAATTTTGATGACGTATTGCGGATGCATAGGCGGAAGTGAAAATGTTTAGGACGCGGTGACTAAACAGATGGCCCAAAAACGGTGTTGACACATCGGACAAACGTGCCCATCATACCATCTGTAAAGAGAAAATACCAAAGTGTAAACTCAGCTTTGTTTCATCCTTAGATATCATGATGTCTCGTGATATTTTATTCATTCCGCACCAATAGCGTTAAGAAACTTATACTATGACAACTAATACTTCTGAAAAAGAAAAGGTTATAGCAGACTCGTGATTTGATTACGGCTGTATATTCAAACCTTTTTTTGTGTTAATGTATATTTCAAGTTTGTCCAAACAAAATATATTCACTATAATATGAAGCTAGGTTCTCTTTTCAACTTATGCTGTAAACATCTAACATGTAATCATTTCAATGATAAGGGTAATTTAGGGAGCTCTGTGAATCATTGCACTCTATTTTCAAATTTGTAATTAGATCGTCAGTCCGATAGTGATTCGTGGTCAGTCATCGATCACTTTCGCTGCGAGTTTCACGTTCTATCTTTGTTAATTATTGACGATATTTCAGGTATATATCTATGTACGGAGAATATGCAACTATAATCATGCGGTGCGAATTTCTACTTTTTGCTATTAGAATGTCTCGTGGAACGAAACACAAGATATGTATCAACGAAGGAGTGTAGCCTTTGCTGCATCAGTTTTCGACGAGCTTCATTGGTATTCCGAAAAGCAGAAAACTTCACCTTGGCATGCTTATGGTACGAAGTTAAAAATATCAATTCGGTCTGTATTTACGCCAGATGGCAAATTAGGGTAAACATCTTAAGCAGCGATGCAGTAGTACTCTTGTCGTAAGAAATTTGTATTTTTAATCTATTTAAACTGCCCGGAATTGAAAGTGACAGACATTGTGCTGTGCACGAGTAGCTGTAGTGTGTTGTGGGGTCGGTTGGGGAGCCTCGATGCAGAATCGGAGATAATGTTTTTTGCTGTAAGTGCTGGAGGGGGGCTGGAAGACCCTTGGCGACGTTGCCAGTTGTGCGCAACCCGCCCCGTGAAAATGGCCGCGATTAGATACGGGGGACCGGGACCCCAGCATTTGGCTAGTCTTTGTTCAAACATATGATTTGCCTGCAAGCCACCAAAACCAGATCACCTTCGTGTAATTTATTGAAAACTATTACACGACTTCGAATTCGCTGGCCGGACTCTTACGAAATTAAACAGCCTTGATCACAATCAACACTACTGACATTGTTTCTGATCGATGGCTTGATCTGTTTTTCTTTGTACCAAAATAGTTAAGGGTGGAACACAAATGTTAGAACGTTGTTTATGTTCTTTATATAAAAACCCTCGTTTACGGTTTCAATTGGATACTGATACCAGAACTGAAATAACCGAACAATTTCTAAGAGCTTGAGTTACAAGATAAAGCATCAAATATATTTTAAGGACTCTATGCTGCTTATCTTCTTAAGCATGGTGATTTTATGGGGTTATCAATATTGTCGAATTCTTCCTTTGTGTGATATTAATGACTTAACGGAGCGTGTCATTCAGACCATATGTCGCATCATCAGGGTTATCTTTTTAAAATAAATCTCTTCCCCTCCTAAGATACGTTAGAAATCCTCTAGCGACATATTAAACATCTGAAAGTAGTAAAGTACGGTGTTTCAGAATTGGTGGGATTTGATTATTTTATGACTAACCATTAAAACGTTGCAACTGCTCACAAAATCAGAAACTGTAACGTTTTTAAGAACTTAGTAGTCTAAATATTTAAACTGTTTCCACGTATCTACTTTCAGAGAACTAGTTTATACTTGGTTTTCGACACAGTAGGGATTGCAGACGTCTCAAGGTTCTACATAAAATATGAAGTCCACCACAAATGGAGCGCACAAATGCCATTGCTGTGTTCACTTTGTCATATCGTGTACATAACGGTACAGGAATTGAGTAAATTTTGTTCTCAAATGTTTAGTAGAATAAAGATTTAGCTAATTATTAGAGATTTTACATGCTGTTTCTACAGAAATATGAAATACCGTGAAATGTGTAGTGGAATTTTGTAAATTAAAATTCTTGAAAAATATATTGATTATATAGATACTGAACTCCACATTATTGTAAGAAGTCTTGGCTGAGGATGCATCGAATACGATGGTGTTCAAAAAAACATTTGATTCGATGTGGTTTCCCCATCTTTCATTTTGAAATTACCTTAAAACAGCAGTTTGTTCGTATTAGTTGCTATATTATTTTACTCAAATTTTAAGAAAGCCTTGCCATAACTTATATTTACCCACAAGTATATTCCCTAAAAGTCTGTTAATTTCAGTGTGCTGTATTTCAGAGGCTTATTCTTACATTTTGGCCTGATATTACTGTCCACTTTTCACTTTAAAATTTAGTTCTTTTGTGATTTATTAATTTAATTTTATAAAAGTCGGTGTGTCTTCGTGGGGAATTGTACTTTCCTTGAGCTACCATGTACTTCTTTGTGGAGTTCAGTTTTCATTTCCGTATTATGAACCATCGATTCAGGTTTCTGAAATAGATGAGTGATATGCTTGTAATAAAAATGGTAACTTTGTGGAGTTGAGTGATGCTGTGTTGTGGATTGTCATATTGAATTGTTGCAGAATTTAGCCGTTTAGTTTACATGGTAAAATTGAGTTTACAGCTAATACTTATTAAATATCAAATGGCTTTAGAAGCGAATGATTTTCACAATATATTGAATAGTATGTATGGTTTGGAGAAGTTGTGTGTAATATGGAGGACAAACCATTAAATTAAGTTTAATTTTAGTGCCGCACGAGTTTGTTTTTCGCTTCAATTTGATATTTAGTAGTATTTCTTGATGCGTAGTTTCTCAAGTATCTGCATATTTTTTTCTTCAAGGGGAAGTTTCTGATTTCATTCCGGAGCAATTTGATACTCGAGCCATATGATAGTTGAAACTGGCAATGTTTGTCAGTGGTGCGTGCAGGTGCGTCGCCCGCATTCACGGATGTGAGTGGCTTCCGCCGCCCGGGGTCGTCGCCCTTGCCCCGCGCCGCCCACGATCAATACCTCGTCTCGCCAGCAGCGGCGCTGCTGTCCAAACGGGTCACACTTCTTAAATTCATTCACACTTTACTTGCCTTCAGAGATCGACTTATACAGTGCCAACATGTTTGGTCAATCTACATTCAATTATATCGTAGCATTTTTAGAATTACCAGGATATATTTATATGTATCTATGAGCATTTTATAATGGGAAGGGATACCCTATATTTCCATGTTCGCAGATTTCATAGAACTTGACCGCGGCCAAGAAAAGTAACCTGTAAAATGAAATAATTTTGAGGCAATAAACCTGCCCATTCCATTTAACGCCTAATTATCTGAAATGTATGTTTTGTTGCTGTTTTTCAGTGGTTCTACATTCTGTACAGAACTGACTAATTTACCACTAGTTCCATGAATTATCCTTCACCATTTAATTTATAAACTGAAGTTACGGTCGTAGTTGCTTTCTACTAAAATATTTGGCTGCTCGAGCCATTGCAACTGAAGTCAATAACCAAAGTAAATCGTAAAATAGTATTAAAGACCATAAAAATTGATAATGAGAAATACGACCGTTGATTGGCAAACAATATAGAAAAAGATTGGCTGGACGTTTGGACGCACGCTTGTTTTATTCCAATGTCTAAAACCTGAAATTTGAGCATAAAGTATAAAAACAAAAATAAAGGACCACTAAATTTAAAATGACATGACTGATCACATTATGGACAGTTAATTTTATTACCAGCATTAGTATTATAAACTAGTAGGATCCATGTGTCCTTTAATAGAACCAAGTAAAGGAGATTTTGACTTAAAAATTTCTAATTTATGTAAATGTGTCAGTTGACAGCTGAAGCATTGAATTCATTGTTTTAGTTGAGACTGTAATTGATTTTAGTTAATCTAATGCTCATGTACTTGGAAGTAAATACCGTAGATTGGTCAGTATGAGACCTTCTGTGGTGTAGTGGCTATGTTTGAGTGGTCATGGTCACGAAGACCGGGATTAAGACTGCTGGAGAATCGATACGCTGACCACGGAAGACCCAGGCCATTGATGGACTGAAGAGCCAAGGAAGAAGATTGCTCAGTTAAATATATTAAACGTAGTTATGAGAGTGATTAACACGATTAGCTTTACCAACCAAATTGAAACATTGGCTCACTTCTGTGTAGTACAGTGGTCAGTTAAGAAATTCAGAATATGAAAACTGTACCAATTAAGCATAGTGGCAACAGTAAACGGATAACGCTAAGAAAATTATAGACTAATTTTGTTCACACTCGAAAGTGTTAAAATCTCTTAATTACAATCGTAAGGAATAGTACAAAAATGCCGTCAACGTATTTGAGATAAATAGTGGGTTTGAAATTAAGTTTCCCAAGTTTGCAAGAATATAATTACTTGTACAGCAAGAGCGGAGATAATGATGAAACTCGTAGGAAACTCTAGGATCTAGTGGTAAAATTTGTTGTTGGAAGTAAAAAAGGAAGCAACAAAAGTTGATAACCGCGTGTTTTTGTCGCCTTGTGGTTATGCCCACATTTCGTTGCACAGTTTTTATATAGTTCATTCGAGGCACGTGAAAAAGTGATTCATAAGAACCGAAACTGGCGATTGCCGTAGTCTTCAGAAATCGGGAAACTTATTTTCTTCGTATATGCAATGCATATACTTTCAGTAATCTCGTTATCTACGATTTGTTCTTTTCGATGCAACGTGCAGTAATTGTAACTGTCGAGAACTTGGGCCTCGCCCGCCTCTGGTCGAACCAGGCCACAGGTATTGAGCAGTTTCGAAGTACCTGCCCATGGGGGCTTCTTCTTGGTTTATTTCTAGGGACTTGTTTTTGTGTCTCGTAACCATTCCTTTCTCTTGGCCTGTCTGTAAATTCCTGGCGGATCTTTCCCTTTGGAGGGGAAGTTACTTTTCCAGACACGCTCATCTTCTAGCTTTCGAATACCCTCTATCTCAAGTCACCTTGGTTCATATCATATTAACCAAACCAGAAAAATGATTACTGCTTGGTGGTTTGAAGTGTTCTCCAACGTACGAAATGGGGTGAACCTGTGATTCAGTTCATTGACGATTAAATTCCCCCGCAAACTTAATTACTTACTACTTGCGTTATTATTCCAACTGAAATCAAAATACTTATGTTGGCCATTTAAATCCAGTTATTTGGGTATGTAAGACGTAATTTTCTTTCGTACTACTTTAACTAAGTTTTTTTAGTGAACTTCGTTGTTAAAAGCCCAAATTCATTTTATATATGAATTCATAGATCATTTTAATGTTTGCTGAAGACTTTTCTTATCGGTCAATCAATTAACGTCGGTTTTCAAAAACAAATTTACGACCAATTACGAAGTTTTTATTTAATTTAACCGACGATTCGTCTCCATATTCTTCAAATTTTAAGAATAGAATTTTTCTAACATTTGAAGTAATTACTTGAAGTCCCAACTATGACTAGACGTACGTTTAATTAAATAACTTTGTAAATGGTCGTAAATTTATTCGACTTGTCAAATAAATCAATAAACATATTCCTTTAAAAACCTTGTTACTGAAAGTTACGCTTCATGCACATATTTCCTGTCATTTCTGTTATAATTCGCTTTATTCAGGAATTGAGTAATTTATTTTTCTTAATTTTCATAACTTTGCCTCTTAATTTTTAAAACTTTACTTTTTCCAACATTTTTTGTTTAAAAGCTATTTCATTTTAAGTGATCTTTTTTGTGGAGAATCACTAATTACTAAATTTTTTATCAGCATCTCTACTGACCGTAAATCTTTGTATTGTGAATACGATTATAAATAAATATATCATTATACAGTTATTTTTCGGGAATTCCTTTGAGTAGAAAGAGAAAGGTAGATGAGAAGCGAACAAAAATACTAAAATATATTACAACATATTGTATGATAAAGAAGAATCCTAAATTTAACTATATATGAATATATACGAGAAAGTAATTATTACTCCGTGTGTTTTATTCAGTTTTCGGCTCAATTGGTCTAAACCTTTGATATAAATATAACGGTAACATAATTAGAAATCTTAGTTTCAATTAAATTGACAAAACAAATGTGTGGCACATTCTACATTCGTCTTAGATAATTTATTTATATAAATTTACATATTTGGTTATTTTAAAAACTTTTTAACGGATTCAAATTCGAGGAAATTTCGAGCCTTATTAGATGGAATAAGACGTAGAAGAGAAATTCTACTACTGTTTTTGTATTGCCTTTTTTCTATTTTATCAATGTTACTTATTGGTATTAATGATCAGTGTAGGATTTAGACTTGGTGAGGCCTATGAAATTTGAAATATGAAGGCAGTGTATTAACTTCAGCTATTCTAGTGTTTTTTCAATAAAGGCTGGTCGATGTTAAAATATAATAAAACAAGCTGTTTGTGAAGTATTAACCAAATTATTTTTTTGCTTGGTATTGTGAGTATGTGCCTTTCGAATAAAAAAGAATTCCGTTAATACTTCAAACACAGCTTCATATTTTCCATTTCAACATCGACCCGCCCGTATTGAATAACCCTATATATATGATTTGTCGGTTACCCTAAGGGTAAAACTGAAATACGACGTAGTAATATATTGATACTGAAATAAATATTTAAAAATTAGAATCCAGTGTGATAATATTATTGGTGTAATTTACTGTCTGATACTTTTATCTCCTGTGCTCTTTGATTTTATTACGTCAAGAATATTTCTCAAAGCACAGTATACGGAGAACAGTTTAATTTTCTGTATCAGTTAGTTTCCGTACTGTTTTCTGAGATATTGACAGCAAAGTGGAAAAAAATAATACACAGTAAGAGTTCGTAAATTGTAGCTATTATTTATGGGTTTGTTTGGAACTCAGCTGTAGGAAAGGTCAATAAAATTTGGTTTCGAAATTTGGGTTCAGTCATCTGGTTGATATCTTTAGACTGTTATGGCAGGATATACAAAGTTTACGAATATAAAGTATAGTAGGAAGGGCGAGTGGTAATGAACCTTTCATCACAGAACATATAATTATGAATGTTAGATAGGCGACTACTGTGAAATGAAAACTTTGACAGGTTAGAAGAGAATGAAATCAAACTCGCTGTCAGTTTATTAATAGTTCTTAACGTAATTTCATATTTCACAACATGTCTCTTCTCCAAGGATCAAATGTTTGATACCAAATATTTATTTGGAATACATGAAGCAGTATTAGAGGTGAACTTTTCTTGCCTTTTGGAATTGTTCACTCTGGTTCAGCTCGTAGAACGTGTGTACGGTGCCAAATATCGTTGACTTAATTCTTTTTATTTTCCGTGACTCATCCGTATCGACGTGCTCGGTTTTAAATGATTTTCAGGATTAATTGTGATGTTTGACATGCCACCAGGCCGTCCTTGCGTCTCAGTAGTGAATGATGTTGGAATGCTGTCGGCTGCACCTTCCCTTGTTTTATCTGTGAAGGAAGTTAGGGAATAGAGCAGGCAGGAAAGACGAGGTGTCTGCCACTTTTCGGCCGACGGTCGCGCGTTGTTGCCGGTTCTAACGTTTTTTGTCTGCCTCATGGGTGGCATTCCTTACCTGCGTGCAACACCGCTCTAACGAAGATTAATGTCGGTTCGATGATACTTTCCCAGGGTGCGTCATCCCTCCCCGCCGTTAAACGGCAAATAGAGACAAAACAACGCTTCACTGGTTGCGTGCAGATGGAACATCACAGGTACAGGTAAGGTATTTTGCCGAGCTTCGAACACTACCTACGAAACCTCTGGCCTCCAATTAACTGACTTCATAATGCCTATGTTTTCTGGGCGACGGTTTCTCTGTTTGGATCACGGCCTAATACATACAGATCCCCAAAATAATTTAAAACTAGAGTTCAGTAATTCAACAGAATAAATTGTTAAATTTTCTCACTAATACTTTTACTATATTTTGAGTTTTCTGAGTGATTTATTGAAATTAGATACTGCTCAAATCATTGCGTTAAGGTTTATAACAATGACGACTCTTCTATAGTTACTTTTTCCAATAAGGGCGGTTTGATGTTGAAATGGAATAAAACAAGCTGTGTGTGAGGTTAATTAATACCTTTGACGCAGCTTGTGAGTCCATTTCAACATCGACCCTATACAATCCATGTGAACATCAGACTGCACACAAATGTCCATTTCTTGTAGCTTTATCAGAATTCTTAATTTTTTTCTGTTCGGTATCAATAAAATTTACATTTTGACAGGATCCATTGTGTTAATCAACATTTTACGCATGTTGATTTATTTTCAGAGCTTCCATTGGAATATACAGGTATTATACGAGAGTGTACTATAAAGGCTCCTGAACTTTGTATAAGATTGCTTAGCCTCAAAGAAAAGCAATCTAGGGTGACTGCTCATTTATGACATGGCTGAATAATTTTTTTTTATAATCTATAGTGAGCGATTTCACATTTCGACGTTTAGGAGGTTTCCAAGTAGTACGATTTTCGTCGTATTTAAAGTATTACAGCTTGATAAAGCTTGAATGAAAACATACGGGAATCATTTACAGAAGTTCAGAAGTAAACAGTTTTGTGGTAATTGCTCATTAATTCAGACTATTAGAGATATTTTGTACGGTGGGGTAGATTTTAGTTTTCTCCGGAACATTTCACCAAATATCTCTTCACTGCTTCACTATTTAGAGAACTTACCGCAACCAAGAAGACTGTCGGAAGTTAGTATTGTAGCTGATGAATCACTAATTTGAAGACTAGAAAATTGACAAATTACAGATTGAGAAATCTTTTGAGAGAATTTTTGTGAGGAGGAATGAGTCATTTTAACAAGAATTGGGAGGGTACCAGTGAATTTGCTGGTTATAAAATCTGTAATATTGTGTTTAATGGAGTGTACCGAGGCAAGGATAGAAAGCTATGAACTGTCTATAATTATGACAACTTTCTTGGTTGTATCCTGTGAGGAGGAATAGGCGGAGAACCGACCCAAACAAGCCATGACAATTCTAAAAAGCAGAGTTCGTTCTTATATTTTAAGGAAAGAATTGTAAACATTCTCTTGTTCTTGAAGGAGTATTGAGTAAATGAATGGCGAGGGTCCGCATTGTGGGCCAATGGAGCGGGCAAAGACGTTGGTTGCTATGGCGACTGTGGGGGCCACATTGATCCAGCCCGCACCCTTTGAAGGAGACCTGGCGCTCCAAGGCTGCAAGTTCTTCAACGATTAATCGTCTTCATTCAACATTGGTGCTTATTTAGAGAATCTCTGACAACAGCGTTGTGTATCTCTGAGTTGTAATGCAGTTACGTTGTTTGGAAAGTGTAGGTCGTATCGAAAGGGGGGGGGGGTGGAGGGGGCAGTGCCTCTTGAATGTCGTGGCCATCGATCGCGCATGCGCACTGCGCCTGTCCTCAGCTGGCGTGCACGTGCACAATCCGTCAGCTGGGGCTGCAGCTTCACAGGCAACCCAAAATTCAAGAGTCTTCAAACTCTTGATTTACAACACGGAATGCTCGAGATGGAATAGAAATAACTCACGCCGACACTCATTCGCAAGTTTCTCGCGATTTGTTCTCGGCTTCAAGTGCCTTCTGTTTTATTCTGTTTATTACACGTGATGTCTGAGATCACGGTTTTCCTGGTCAGGGGTCGAAACGAATGCATGGAGTAGTCATTATTTATGGCTATAGCGCTATGTCTTACAGTTATAACTTATATTGACTCTTCTCCTCTGTAGCATTTTCCTTTTCGGTCAATATTTTCCCGTTATGCCTATCAAATGGTGATCCACTTCTTCGTTGCAATCTCATCAATTTAGAAAATATAACTGGGTCTTACATACCAGAAAGCAATAGGACAATAACACCAAGAACATTTTAATATTATCAGTACTATGCGTACTCATTGATAACGTGGTCTTAAAATCTTATAGTACTGAATAAAAGTCGGACAGACTTTTTCGGTCAATACTAATCGTTAGCTGATGTATGTATCGCAATGGATAATGGGCTGGAAAATATACCGTAGTTAAATGAGGCATCGTCTAGAAGTTCATGATTTGTCAATTGAATATTGCGTATACACTAGAGATGAAACACAAAGTCAATTCTGGATATCCTTAGGCTTTCCAGATAATTAAGTTCTGAAGCTAGCATTATATTTTTCTTTGGTAAGGTAACTACTTAACAAAATGCAGAAGTAACTTACTGCAACGCCGCCTGCTTTTCTAATGGTGTATTATTTCTCCTTATAAGTATTTTATTTTTCCCTAATTATATAAACTCTTGTCACATCCCACGCATTGCTTCTTGCTCTTAAACCAATATGAAATATTAGATTCTAAACCACACACAAACGTAATTTTTTTTTCGATAGAAACTTAAATTACTTTGAGAACACTGTCGAACGACATAAAAACAATTAAATATTTGTGCTGGTATAAAATTAACGTGCCATTTTTCCCCCCCGTTACGAGTACAAAATCAATACTACCACACCTCTGGGCATCGGGCTCCGATAGGACTGAGGCGGAGATTGCAAAACTGACAATCGGATATTAACTCTGGGAGATAAAATTTTGTTCTCCCCAGAGAGCTTATATCGTTCTAGACAACATTGGCATTCATTTCGTTACAACTATTTAACGTGCACCGGTCTGCGGTATCGCCGCCACTTTAAATTTTAATCACACACATTATTACCTAATGAGACTTTCACTGGCGAATACATTCAATTGTGACAGATTTCAGTGACATTATTACTGTTTGATAGCCGTCTTGTATCGAACTTTAATATTACATAGCTTAAAGACTTCAACGAACCACTTGGTTTATATTGTCATAAGTCTAAAACTTTTCATTTTACAATGTTTGCAACAAATATATGAATCGCTAAATTATCTTCCTTGGACTATTCCAAAGATAACTTTCCTTAAAGTTCCTCATATTTTATAAAGTTTAATTGAAACTGACTTTCTACAGCGACAAAATATTTTAAAAGCTTCCGAGATTTCCATTGAGAATTTGTCCTGGTTTCACTTCAATAGAAACTTAGACTTGTACGTAGTTTTTAGAAACGCTCCTTGTCTGCAGTCCTTACTCCATGTTTGAAATCGATAGGATTCTCTTCTGGAAGGAGGTTTCTTAGCTTTTACTATTACCACTTTTGTTGTCTTTATCGTGCCTGTCTTTGGTAAGTTTTCCCTCAACAGTTGGAGGTAATTATATTATTAAACGATTTTACAATTAATGTTCTATTTTATGGAGGTTGGAAAGTTCTTGAATTATTTTTGAAAATACAGAACAATAAATTTTAGTTGACGATGACGTCTTCAGGTCCACACGTTTCTTATTTGTTTGTACAGCCACATTTCAGTACTACTTTCTCTTCCATATATTTTTCCCACTGTTGTTCTCAGGGCTTGTTCCGTTGTACATACAAATCAAATAGATTAGATTTGGCAACCGTTTCTGTCTTCCAGGAGCGGCGAACTTCTCCGGAGTTTAGCCATCTGGAGAGTGCTTCAACTGCCGTGGGAGGTTTTCTCGAACAATCACGCTGAATTTCACAGCGTCAGCTCAGTGCTAGTATAAATACGTGATAACGTTGAAGTAACCTCGTCAAATCAGCTGTAGTGACGTCACGGCAAGGCGCGGCCTCCTTGACATTTAGGCAGAGATCCAGGCCCATCGTAGTTTTCTCTGGTGGCGTGGCTTGGCGTTCACGGTCTCGCCTCAAGGCCACTCTGGCTCTGTTACGCAACAATGCTTTCCCAACAGATGGCCCGCCAAGATCGGCAACAGCGCGCGCCATTGTGGCAGCTCTAAGCCACGCCCTGAACCTGTGCTCGTGTCTGCCCGGCTGTCTTCCCAAATTCCTCACTATTCCACCAAACTCGTCGGCTTTCTCCTCTTTCTAACCTCAGCACGAGCCGTTAAATAATCAATTTATCGACCTCCCGCAGCTGATTATGCCGGCGGGTCGTCAAATTACATTTTCAGTATAGCCGCCGCAGTGCAATTATACGACGATTTTCTTTGTCGCAATATAAATGCCCGATCGATGGCTTTTCTGGACTGGGGAAAATGTATTGCCAGATGTCTGGAACAATAATATTTCAATACGACTTCTAACGAATAGCGCTTATAATATACAAGACAGTAATTGCCTAACACTACTTCTAGACATGGGTATACATACGCATCCTACACCATCCGGCTGTAGTATAACAAAGCACAGCACTCTTACTACCAGACAACGTTCAGCCGCCAGAGTAAAAACAGGTTTAAGTAATAAATGAACGTAAATATAATACAAAACTTGTGTGTACTTTACCATTAAACTGCGACCTATATTTTTCATATACTCGGCAGCAACTATTTTCATCGCCCAATGAAATGTCCCTTAGTGTACGTTCATTTGTTGACATTATTCGAAAGTATGACAGGAATCTACTAGTCAAAATGTTAATGCAACAATGTGCGCTTGCGTATTAAACTTTAAAAATTCGGAAATTTGTAATTTCTTAAATTTTAAAATAGGTAATTTCTGAACATTGTGCTAAAACACCTGTATTTCATGGTGAAGTTCCTACTCGTAACAATACGAACGTTACATGGCACAGCCCCCCCCCCCTCCTTATATTTCATAAAGCATTTGTCCTTTGTGGATAAATATTGTATAAGCAAATCCCCTCCATGATTATTCCCAATTCACCTCATATTTAATTAATTAGTATTTTATTTGGAAGACTTCCAATAGTCGTGTAACAGCTTCCCGAACTATTTACCCAGATAGAAATAAGGTGCTGTGAATTTGGTTTTGCGAAAGTAAAGATAGTCTATGTATTTGAATGGTTCAATTAATTTTAATTAATTTAAAGTGTTTTAAAAATGTATATAATCCAAATATCTCCTAAAATACGCTTGTTTATTCATTTAGCACATTCGTCAGTTACATTTAAGTACTTTGTAATTCAGTGGAAGTAATTATATGAATCTAAAACGAACCCCCAACTTCCCACGAAACTCGATATAGTTTAAGCACACAGGTATGTTGGATTTCTTTGTATCTTCGGTTCTTGGCAGTATTTTATCACATGTTTTAGAGAAGCATTTTCAAAGTTTTAATTTCGTTTGAATCTCTACTATCATTATTTCTCACAAAGAATAGATGCAAATTTTTTTAGACATTTGTGTGTTCATCAGATTCAATGAACTATAGGAACTTAATAAAATATATTTTCATAATACATTATGTAAATTTAAATAGTGTGATAAAATATGGAAATTTAACTGATAGAGGATGTGAATGGTCAAAATGATTTATGTGAATTGAATATAGGCTCCTTAGATGGCTGTATTGTGGTATCCTGCTAGCCCTCTGAATATCTAGACACTCTCAATGACTAGCATATTGCTGCTAAACAGTCATATTCCAAGATGATGATGTACCCATACACCAAACTGGTTCAGTTGTTGTTTGAGGAGCATGAGAATATTGTCAACCTTCTTCTTAGGCCAGCACAATCGCCAGACCTCAACATAATTAACCTTTCTGGCGAGGTTTTGAACTGAGATTGAGGAATAGATTTCAATCTACATAAACAACGAAGCAATTGGTGCATGTTTTGGTACAAGAATGGGACAACATTCTGTTGAAAACTATTCACTCCCTTCAAATCTATTCCACAAAGACTTGCACCTGTTCTAAAGCAAATGGTGGACCAACAAACACAATTAATAAACAAATATTGTGTATATGTCAGATGTTATTATTTTGTCCACCCCCACGTGTGTGTAATATATATATACATGCACACACACACAATTAAGATTGTGACTTTGTCATCATCAGTAACATAATTGATAAGGACTGCAAAGAAATAAGTAAAATTGAAGTTGTCACCATGGCGGTATGGGACCTTATAATTATTTTTTAAATAACCACCTCCACCAGGAGTAGAGGACACTTTCAGAGTGATACATATTGTGTGGTGTTTCTTCCTTTTTGGGAATGTCAGTTCTTGTAGTATTAATCATACAAAAATTGCCAAGTCAGATTACAACCATCACAATCCAAGTGTTGTATTCACATTCAGTGATCCTAAATATGTAAAAATTAATTTTTTTTGTAGATTCTGTCCAATTTTTAAGATTTACTTTCTTTACAGCAATATTTACAGCTGTAAATTTTGATCAAACTTAAATTTTCATACGTTAGCACATCAATATCAATTTAGTTATTTTTGCATAATATTAATAGTGGTATGTTTCTTTACAGGTACAAGAGCAGAGCAGTGAGCCCGCGGATTCTGCCGCAGATCCTGCAGCTGCGAGAGCTCCGTGAACAGCGGCGACAGAGCAAGCCTGGCGTGGGTGCGCTGTCCCGCAAACCCCTGTCCTTCCGCACGCGTAGCTCCAGGGGCATGAACATGGGCCAGAAGATCTCAGGTATGGCCATGAACCCTTGTATATATTGTAGATTATATCAACCATCGAAGCACACTGTTCTCAGATGTTTTTCTGATGCAGCTCTGGCTTCAGGTGGTGTGAAGACTGTGAGCCGTGAGAGTCCACAGCCCTACAAGCCTGTAATCCCCAGGGAGCTGGCACAAGACTTTGCCAGGCCAGCCCGCCTTGACATCTTGCTGGACATGCCACCCGCTAGTAGGGAGTGCCAGATAAAACATGCTTGGAACTCGGAAGATCGTTCACTCAACATATTTGTCAAGGTGAATTCCCTCTCCTATTGCTGTTTAGTACCATAGTATCACAGATTTTTATAACTCTGTATATTTGCAGGATGACGACAAACTGACATTCCATAGGCACCCAGTAGCGCAAAGCACAGACTGCATCAGAGGTAAAGTAGGCTTGACTAAAGGTCTCCATGTCTGGGAAGTTCACTGGTCCACAAGGCAGAGGGGAACACATGCAGTTGTTGGAGTAGCCACGCAGGATGCTCCTTTGCATTCTGTTGGATACCAGGTAAGGTATATTTTTTGTTACAATTGGCATTGCACCTACAGCATAAATGTGTGTATTTTTCCACAAAGATTGCATGTATGGAAACATCTTAGTAAATTTATTTTCCATCCACATTGCAGTTGTGTAGAAATATTTATTGTTGATATATATTATGAATGGTTGAGTGTATTGCCAACAAGTATTTCTATAACAGTTAAGTAGTTCATATGTAATTTAATTTATTTATTTGGATTATTGTTTCAAATAGGTTACACTAAGATTTGCTACATTCATATTTAATTTAATTTATTTACTTGGATTATTGTTTCAAATAGGTTACACTAAGATTTGCTACTACTGTTATGTTATAAACCTTGTTGATATGTTTTCATTTATGTTTAGAAAGTATTAAATGGTTGTATTTTCAGAGTCTTGTGGGCAGCAATGACCAGTCCTGGGGCTGGGACCTTGGGCGCAACAAGCTTTTCCACGACTCCAAGAACAATGCTGGAGTCACGTACCCAGCTTTACTGAAGCCTGACGAGACCTTCATTGTTCCCGACAAGTTCTTGGGTGAGAATTTTCACCTTATTTCATTACATTTGTAGTAAAAGAAGTTTTGAGTAAATGTTAATTCAAAATCATTACCACTAAATATTCTTCTAAATGTTAATGGTCAATTTCTCAGTAACTGTTCTCCCTGAATTTACTCAATGTATCTCTTAAGTTTTTAAATTGGTATTTTGTCAAACTTGTTCACTATTTCAGTAACTACCTTCAAATATTTAACATTTAACTTTTTATGGAAATACAGTTAAACCTAGTTTTAAGGTTCCTGCTTTTAAGGAATTAACACTTGTAATGAAAAATTTCTCAAGTCCCGGTGAAACTGCCATATATTCCCCCTTCTTTTAAGGAAATTTTTTACTCATTAACATTTTTTAAGGAATAATTGAGCATTTCAATTTTGACTTCCTTATAATGTTGCTTAAAATTTGTCTGGAAGGCATAGCCACTTCATATGATGGTTTAACAAACAGACATAATAAGAGTTAACAAGCCTAAAAACATTCAGCTAAATTGAATAGTTTTCGAGGGGACAACTTGTGCATTAAAATGTTCCAAAGATAGATAAACAGCATGGATTTGTGTGAACAGCTGTAAAAGTTGTGTACTTACTGTAGTAACGCCCTGATTTAATATTCCTATTATTAAGGAATTACGGTTTGTTGTGGAAAAATGTATGAGTTATGCAATTTCCTTCCATATTTTAGAGCCCTGGTATAAAGAAATTTCTGATTTTTAAGTACATTTTTGCAATGTATTTCTACTCTTCCATCCCCTTTTAAGAAATAAGTGAACATTCTATTTAGATTTTATTTTAGCCCACACCAAGCTCAAAGTTTGCAAAGTTCCCAGCCAACATGTAATAGCTTCAACTATTTCAAATTTTGGTGTCTCATGCTATTTAGCCTATTAAAATATGACTGGTTAAAATATGACAAAGACTTTGGGTTTTGAATTTCTCAAAAGTAATTTATAAAATGTAATGAATCTCCCATCAGAAACACAGTTTTTGTGGCAACAAATAGCCGAGGAAAGAGTAGCAAAGAAAGAGAGATTAAGATGTATCAGTAAACTATTTCAATGAATTTTTGTTCGCTAAATTATAGGCTCATAACAAACCCTCCTTATCACTGCATATCATTGCAATTTATTTGAATTAAACTAAATCAGCATGTCTTTAGTAAACTAGTTAACCTCAGAAAACTTCATTTCTTAAGGAATACTCTAAGATGTAAGGAAAATAGATGAGATTTGTTAAAAAGGGAATGTATCACAAGTAATGTGAATACCCCTGTTAAGGAACAAAATTTCTCATCCCCAGAGATTCATTGAAGAGGTCCTACTGTATGTCCTTATTAGCTGTTTTTGTATCTTCTGATTCTAATTTTACCTCCAGTCTATCTTATAGTTCTTCATTCCTTTTTAAATCCAGGAAAGTATGTCTTTGATATTTACCATATCAAAAAAAAAGATTTGTTAGTGTCTAGTTTGCAGGTCAGCTGAATTTTTCAACTATTTACAAATTCTCATTTTCTGGTTGTGTTTAGTTACTAAATTCTGGCTAGTCATAGTCCAAAATTAATTGATGTACTTTTGTTAGTACAATTTTATCAGATGTTGTGTATGTATCTTTCAATCATCTGCATATAGGTTTTCCTTCTGTGAAAAAAACTACTCTCCTCCCTTTTAGTTGTGGTTCTAATTTATAAAATTAGTGAATAATGTTATGAATATAACAAATATATGATCAGTTTTTCTTTTGTAATAAACTTTTTCTATATTTTGGTTAATTGTATACCAGAGATCATTTGACATCAAACCTTATTTCTTCTTCCTGATCCAAAACTATTTTCAGATCTTATCTTCAACAATTTTTACTTGTTAATAAAGAAACCAATAAAAGGAGAAAGTCAAGCTTTTAAATAAATCCTGTACAATATTTCTCCTACCATTGTTGCTTTTTTTAAATTCTGTGTTTATAGTCACCATCATCAAAGGTCATTGTTAACTTACTGAGTAATTGATTTGCTGTTCAGTCCAGTTTGCCAAGTTAAGGATCGTGGAAAAACACAGCACAAACAGGCCCATGCCAGGAATTGAACCCGGGACCTTTGTGTCACACCGCTAAACCACAGAAATGCCATTGTTGCTTTTGTCAGATGATAAGTTTAAGGTTCAGATTTTTCATCACCTGACAAAAGCAAAAGAAACAATGATTGATATTTTTTTCATTTTACTTTGTCAGTTTTTTGTGTGCCTCATTATTCATTTCTTAATTTTCATCTAATCCATTAAATTTTGTAATATTAATTTTTTTAGTTTCCATTTTTATATAACCTTCATTTAAATGAGACAAATTTAAATATTTGTGAATAAAGCTTTAAAGCAATTATTTACCTATATAGCTTTCAGAATTCTAGAAAATAAAATCAGTTTTTCTTGTTTTTGTTTTGGCCATTTACCAGTAAAAAACTGTTCATAAAAAACTTCCACAAGTTAGCACCACTGGTATTGCTGACTCTGTATGGCCCATTGCAATGTACTGGTTACATGACATCTTTACTATTGTAGAATTTACTGCTTAGTATATTTGTGGTTTTCCCAAGAGCATTTTGCCAATCATTTATATGCTTTTGTAGTAGCCCAATTTCTTGTCAAATATCTAGATGTTACAGTGCCTAAAAATTTGATAACCAGATCAGTAAATGTGTGTGACTTTTTTATTACTCTAAAATTTTTACTATGATCTCCAAACCTTTTTAAGTAATTAATGTACATTGACCTATTTATAAGCAGAGCAACTTATCTGCTGAAATCGGTTTAATATCCTGCAGTTTTGTTTCATATTCAATATATCCGTTTAGAATACAGACTAAATATATTAAATTTAGATAATGAAGCTGTTGTTAATACAGTTTCATATTTTGCAGTGGTTCTGGACATGGATGATGGAACATTGTCTTTTGTTGTGGATGGACAGTACCTGGGAGTTGCGTTCAGAGGACTCCGTGGCAGAAAGCTGTATCCTATTGTCAGTGCAGTTTGGGGGCATTGTGAAATAACTATGAAATATATAGGTGGTCTGGATCGTAAGTATTGATTTTGTGAAATATGACCTGAAAATAACTAGGATAAAATACTTGATCATTAATTAGTTGTTGGTAGATAATAAATACTTCTGCACTGGTCATACATATGGATTAGCCATTGTCTTCATTGGAAAATAATATTCAGTGAAAGAATCTTGTTCATTAATGTCAACAAGTAACATCCAAAGCTAATTGTACTGAAATTATCATCAAAACTTAACATTATTTATTTAAAGTGTACACTATTGTTTATAAGCAACCACTGACAGATTGATGATAATTGCTATCTCATTTCTCAAATGGTCACATTAGATTGTGTGTAAATGACTTCTGACTTAGAAATGTATTTCTTGAAAGAATTTTTTGAATGGTTTTCCTTTTTTACAGCTGTTAGTAGATTTAATAAATTTCTGTATACATTGATCAGGGCTTATTGAAGACCAAGCTAGGGATGACTGCTGTGGGGGAATTTCTATTTTTTATAAAGGAAAAACTTCAACACAGGAAGAGTAGAACTAGTTCATCCATCAGCATTAAATACTTGCAAAATTGCACACTCTCATATAATTGAAGGCGACTGAAGTTTTTGGAGATGTGGCATGGGATGTGAACTTCTGGCTGCTTTTTATTTAATGGCGTGTGTTGTTGACATACTTAATTGGTTTCTGGAGGAGGCTTGGAAGATAAGAGACTACGTAATAAGGGACATTAGATTTGTTCCAGATTAATGAATGGACATTCTAGTTTTGCTAGAGTGTCTGAATATTGTTAGTTAGATGCATACTTAATAGTGGGCTGGCAGTATTTTTTGTGTAGTGCAGTTGGGCTGTAAACATTAGTCATAAAGAGAAAAATAAATAGTTCTTGAATAGAAATTGGGATTTATCCATATGGATGCAAAGGTTTGATAATGGTTAGTGAAAAAAAATGGATATTCTGAATTCATTATTGAGAAAGAGGACAGAATTACTAATGTTTCCATTTCATAATATAGTCCAAAAATGTGAACAGTGTTGAGAATAGGTTGGAATAAACTGGCACCAAAAGGCATACGATTTTGCAATCAACTATTTTGTTGGTGCTTATATTTTTTAGAACAAATTAAATTTGGCAATGTTTGAAAAACATTGTTGGTTGTAAGAACATTTCCCCTAAAGCAGTTGGACCTTCATAGTGGTACTAGACAGAGAAACTTCCATTTTATACAAGGTGGGAATAATTTCAATAGATCAGTCATTATAAGAACTAGTCTGGTACAAGTTAATTACTACGGAGGCAATCTTGGGGAATGTGTACAAATTGACACTTTTAGTGCAGGTTCCATGAAGACTGAGAAAGTATTTGCTGTCTTAATTTTGACTACTAAGAAAAACTGAAAGAACAGTGTGTAAATATTGTATACAATGGTAAAGTACATAAATATTTAAATTCTTACAGTTAGGGAATGACATTGTCATGTTAATTAAAACAATTAATAGGGAAAGGACAGAGAGATAGAAAGAAGGTGACTTACCTGAGGTTCATAGATGGTAGACACCTTGTGAGGTTTGGAGTTCTTAAATTTTCGGAGGCACCACCCCCTTCATCAGAAAGTTAGGAAGGCATTTCCAGTGATTGGCTACCCGATCACTCAATATATATATCTTGCCAAATTACACCTTTACAAGCAATGTATATTAATTGCTGTTCATTATTTTCAGCGGAGCCTCTTCCTCTGATGGACCTCTGCCGGCGTGTTATAAGGCAACGGGTAGGTAAACATCAACTAGAGGAGCGCATCTCAGGCCTGAACCTTCCACATGCCTTGCAGGTGTACCTGCTATACAGGGACCGCAGATAACAGACCTACGGTATAGCTTAGACCCTGCGCCCCTCCACCACACACTCGATCCGTCATGCTTCTCTGCGGACGTTCTTGTTTCAGTGCCGGAGGACTCTGAACTTAAACTATTCCCTCCTCAGGCAGTGACAGCTTTTGTGACATGGTTAACACAATTTGAGACTTGGTATTGTGGTAATTTAAGTTTAGTGGCATTTTTTTAATTGTGCGTAACGTGCGGTACCTTTTTTTTTAATTGATCTGCTCCCATTCAGAAATCTTTGAGGATTACGTAACTGTGTTGTGCGTGTGTGTTTGTACAGATGACTTTTGTGTAAGAAATTGAACTGAATTTCGTAATTCTTGTGCTATTTATGTTCTTTTTATTGAATACTTTGCTGAGATGTTACAGGAGTGGAAGGAAAGCTCTCAACATGTGCAAATTAAACATGTAATAAAATCTAATGTGTGGACAAGTTTGGCTTAAGTTTGAGAATGTGTTCTAAAATATTGTATTACATCTTTTTATATTGCTGGAATGTATACAGTGTAAAAATGTTTCAGATAAAGAGATGAATTTTTGTATTGGTGGACACGTTGATATGATTTAGAAGTTTTGTAGAGAAGAAGATCATATAAAGTATTAAGCTAATAGCTTCAAGCACGTTCTTGTGTGGAGGCTGTTCATTTTTGTGTTCATTCTTCTTGATAAGGATTTCTTTTGACTTGGCTCTGCGTGAATAGAAATGTTGTTGACAAGCTGAAACTAGATAACTTCAGTAAAACAATTGTTACTTGAATGCTTCAGACAAAACTTTTATTCCATGAATTTGATTTAAGAATCAAACAAAGTGAAATGTAATAATAATTCTGTTATTTATTCTCTACTCCTGATTTAAATGAAATTCTTGATCTCTGAAACAAATTTTTTCAATGTCTCCTCTTACTTAAGTCAGTTCTAGTGTGTGATGCATGAATGGTGACAGCCTAAAGAAGCCAGAGTTTTTGGGGGCATATTTTGGTTGGCTGTGTATTAATAGGAGACATTTAGTAGAAGTGTCATTAGTGTCATAACAATTGTCCGATTTTTGTTACAAAAATAGATTCGACTTATTTCACTATGTAAATACTAGAGTGGCTCATTGCAGCAAGTACGTTTGTAGTTTTAATTTTTTGTACTCCCAACTATGCGAGAGTTAATCAGTCTTCCTTGGTTCAGATCATTTGTAGTACGACTGGCGACTTTTTATTGCGAACGTTTAGTTTGTGTGTTAGAATATTAAAGTAGGTCAGTAACCTAGATGAGACTCCAATATAATGATCGTTTGTATGGGAAAAATTGTATCTGTGTATATTCAAAAACTTGTATTACACTCTCGGAGTAAATTATAATACACCTTTCTCAATTGTATATTGATAAACAATCATTGACTGTATTTTCAGTAATTTTATTTTAGAAATTTAAGAAACAATTTTAAAATTACTTATTTGGTGTTTTTTATTTATTCAAATGCGATAAAATAAATTAACAATGTTGGTTTCCTGTGAGCCATGTTTCATTGAAAACTATGGTTTATGTTCAAATTTGTAATATCTTCCAAAACAAATAAAATTTTATCATTAAACACATTTTCTGTTTCTTAATATTTCACTTTATGTAATGCTGGCACAAATTTATGAACATAATTATTGTAAAAAGTTGTTCAGTCACCTGTTGCAGCAGACTTGAACCACTGTAAAGAAATAAGCTTAATTAAGTTGTAACTAGTTTTTGGGTGAGTATCTTGTTACAAGATTGCTTCAGCTGTCAGGGAATCAGTTGAACCATTGTTAATTCAAAAGAGAAGTAGAGCAGTTTCCAAAAGTAGCCTAATGTTGCCAAGAATAAAGCATTAATTAGAATGAGGTGTCAAATGTCTCTTGGAATGGCTAGATTATTGTAAGTGTACAGCTACAAGTGAGCTCTGATTCTGATTTAATGTACTTTAAGGTGAACTGTGTCACTTTCCTTTCAAAATGTACCAATTTCTCTTTATCGCTATACAATCATTTCACTCATTCATCTTTCCTCTTTCCATGAATCATTTCTACTCTTATCTCAAACAATATATTTCTTCATTCTTATCTTTCTCAACTGCCAAAATACCTTAAGACAGCAGATGCATGTGTAGATGGTAAAGACATGCCAAAATATTGTGAAACCATTACAAATGAGTGGAGGATACAAAGAGAGAAATAAAAATATTTGAGAATAATCAACTGACAGCTGGGGTGAAATGTGAATCACTAGGAATAAATGGGAAATAGAACAACTTTGATACTAATTTTCTTTTGCATCTGAATTACTGCTCTTTACTTATTGCCATATGGTAATTTTCAATACCTTCAAATACTATTGAAATATATAAAAAATGAATGAGGTACAATTAAAATGTATTACACCCAGTCAATATAAGTACTGTGTAACATATCCTACTACCTAGAGCCAATATAACCCTAGTCATCAACCTAATAAAAGTAGTGAAAACCTAGTTCTACACAAAACCACCTCATAGATATTTCATCAGAGATAATATACTCTTCAGGTTGTGATTAATCTCCTGCAATACATCAGCAATATCAATTGCTTTCCTGAATGATAGCATATCTAGATAATTCTCATAAACAAGGCATTTTAGGTACATTTAAGAAGAGAGAAATTTATATGAGGATTCACATAAATTTAAATGTTACACTGGGCAGTTAATGAAACACTGACATTCTCTCCCTGTTTTCAGAAGTGATTTGAGAATAGCAAGCACAATGCATTTGGTGGTAATTTATTCACACTGCTCCAAGTAGGAATTTTAGTTATTATATCTGGCCTCTCTTTATATTTCAACAAGATTTTGAAAATACTGATCATGACATTATTTTCAAAAAAAACGATTGTACAGTATGTATTGATTAAAAATATTGAGGAAAACAATTAGAAAACCCAGATCTGAATTTGTTGTTGTGATCAGTCCTAAGACTGGTCTAATGCTGATTAGATCTGAATTGCAGATAGTGAAATGGAAGTCCTACAAGGATCGGGTCTATTTGAAATTTCTGATTCTGTTCAGATAGCTACAGATGTAACCTGTTTATCTATTAAGATAATGCCACAATTCTTTGCTGGGATGAGTGCCAAAATTATCTTGAAAATAAGCAATAATATCTGAGAAATTGTAATAATAATATTCCTTTTTTAATATAAATCATTGTCGGTTCCAAAAAGATTACGTTGAAAGAACATACACAATTCAGAAACAAAATTAATAAATTCTAAGTTCTTAGTTATACTGGTGATAGTTCTATGTGTGAAGAACATGGATAAGTAATGAATAACAAACTTATGGTATTATTGGCGTTTATGGTTGTGAATGTAATCTCAAATATATTATTGTGGTCGTAATGTTGAGTAATGTAACACCTTCAACCTTTTGGATGGGATGAAAACATCATTTTAAACTCAATAGAATTTTTATTCTTCAAATAATTTACGTGGATAATCAAAATAACTTTATCAAAAATATAATTTTAACATAAAATTTCATTGCGTTTACCACCAAACAGTTATACCATTAGGGAAATATAACAATAAATTAGAGTAATGTAAATATACAGTGAACAATGAGAAATAATGACAACAAACCTCAAACTCAAAAAAAGTTTATATCATTTTTAAGAAATATGCTACATAAATCCTCAGAATGTTAAGGAGAGCATTTCAGGTCGACAGTGAAAGGTTTTCTGAGTATTTATGCTTTTATTCAAATGAAAACTTGTAAACATATTTGACTAGGAAATTTATTCTATTGATCTAATGGAAACTGTGTAATGGACATAGCTAATTGTGTAAATGGCTGTTCATCATTCTTATTTTTACAGTACAATATAACTTTTCAAAGTTTCAATAACAATTCAGCATAAAAATATTTATGGAGTATAAGAATAAGAAAAGCTTTATTTCCATACAATTACATACATGTAATATGGGAAATCATCAGGTTTATCTAAATACACAAAAAAGGAAAGAATTTTAATTAATCAGTAAATAGTTTTACATTTGTAACTTATATACTACTTTATTTGTTAAATACTTCAAAGTTGTTTCAAACTGATTGCCTTTCAGTTCTTTTATATACATTGGTAATTTATTATAAAATAATAAAATTGGGTGTAGTTCAGATTTTTTGAAATAAAATCATATTATAAGGATTAATTACAGTTTTTCCTTGCATGTTTTTTTATTTCTTTACAATCATAATAATTTTGAAGATGTATTTTTGTCAAATATTGTTTTACATGAATCAGTTGGCTTCATAACAAATAAAAAAAGAAGGCAGTAAAAGATATCCTAGGAATTAATTTTTGAATAATGATGCACTCAAATCAACAGATTTAGGAAATAATATTCAAGTCATAGAAAAACTTCACATGGCTAAACAATAAAGGATGAAATATTAATTATTATATTGTAAATTGTGAAACAAAAATTTAAAAGTCTACAGATGAAACGAACATTGAATACTAGAGAAGTGTCTGTTTAACAAAAATATACATTATAATGAAAATCAAAATATTTTTATAAAAACTTTCTTTAATTATCTGTGGGTGATGCTAATAGCATTTTTAGTAACACAGTGTATATAACAAAAATAATGAACTAACGCTTGGGGCTTGCAGGTAAATAATCTCAACTTTTTTTAACTTGGATGTTATGATGACGTCAATGATTCTGTTAATAGATAACTGTTGAATCTGCTAAAAATTGTTAGGAATGAAAATTAATGCTAATTGACATGGTGATTATACAATTCCAAAGATATGATATAATAATTTGTTTATTCTGCTCAGTTGATTATTTATCAGTATTATGGGAAAACTTATTACTCTTTCAAGTTGAAAATGTTATGAATAATTTATTCATATGTAAGGAAAACAGTTAACATTACCATTCCTGAATCTCACGCTACACGAGAGATTAATTAGATTTAATAAATTTAGGAATTGTTTGTTTCATAATTTTAAGAACATTGATAATAACAGTATTTTAAGGGCGTGAATTATTTATTCCAAGGACACAACCACCCGTATCTGTACTTTCTGAGTCAAGAGACTGCTCGGAACGAGAAATGCGCATGCGCAGTATACCTGTTGAGGCCCCCTGCCTCACCTGTCCCGCTAACAAACTAATTCTCCCTCGAGCTATAACGTCTGGTAGCCACTGGAGGGCGATTCTCGAATAAATTAAAGTCCAACTATTAAGTAATTAGAAATTTTATTACAAAATAGTTTGTAATTTAGAAATAAAAAATGTTTTTGTACAGTTTGCATATAACATAAAAAATCACATGTAAGAGGACTTTCATCAAACTGCGAAAACTACTGCAAGATCATCACGTGCGCCTTATTATTAAAATTAACATTATTCAAAATGTGTACGGAAAAATATTTTTTGTCTCAAATGTGTGTCAACACAAAAAATTAGGCATTATTATTACGTATACAGAATTATAAATGTAGCATATACATATATATGAGACATTTCTGGGTTGGAGAATAATTATCTTCAGAGAGTTAGTCATCTTGGCTGCATACATGTAGAGTACAAGTACAGAATCAATTAAGCAGTTTTGAAGAGCTACAAAAATGAACCAAGGTATATAGAGCAAAAATCTAAGTTAGTAGTTCATACCATTTGATGTATACATTCAGTTTTGAAAACAAAGCCCTCAAGAGCGGACTGTTGGAGACGACATCTGAAGCTTTGAACAGCTCATTGAGACATAACGTGTTCACTTCTTCAAATATCCACTTCCTTTAGCTCGGGTAAGGTTCGAGGGCGATGTTTAAACTCATTTACCTTCAGAAATTCCCACAAGAAATAAGTCATAAATGCTGAAATCTGAATCGCGCAGGCGACCCCACATCACCCCTCAAAGAGCACAGACGTCCCGGAAACATTTCTCTCAAAACATTAAATGAATTTCGGGATGTTGGAACGCCAATTTTGCAAAATTGAAACATGCAGTCCGAAATCAACGGTCACATCTTCCTCGGAAGTGCGGGCCTATCATCCAAAATTGTGATACGGCACACCACACCGCTAGTTCAGGGGAACGTAGCGGCCTTCTTGAACTATTCAAGGGTTATGATATACATATATATTACTGAAAATTATTTTTAGTCCAGTACCGAAAATTTTGTTTATTTGCAATCCCACAGAGGTGAAAATGTGCCACGTCGCTACTGAAGAAAACTGCCTCTGGAGGTATCTGTGTAAGAGATTTCGGAGGTTTGGCGTAGTCTGCTGGTCCATACAATCCTCTGCTTGTAATACTTGGTACAGTGGAAGATGAAGTGGTTCATGGTTATGTTCATAATGCACGAGCTGCATTTTGGTGGGAGTTCTCTAGAAAAGAGAACGCAATGAGAAAAATTGGTGTGGTTGGCCCTTACCTGGAAATTACCATTTGCTCCTTTCTTGATAGATGCTTGGGAAAGAATAAATCTTGATCATTTTTGAGGTGTAGGTAGAATGGTCCGTTGTTGAAAAAGATCTTCTGCTAATGTTCCAGTGGTCCAAGTATTTAGTGTTGTAAATCTTCCAAATGACACCTACGGTGCATGTATGGTCGGTTTAGCAAGGCGGTCAGCTACCTCATTTCCTAAGATCTTACTGTGGGCAGGGATCCAGCATACGCTGATAAGATGGTTATTATTAGAAATCCAAATATTGTCTCTGAAATTGATTAGATAATTAAGGTACAAGTCAGAGATTTCTTTTAATGAGTCCCATAATATTAATGTATTTGGAGCAGGATTTTTCAAGCCGTGATTAGTTGACATCAATAGCGCGTAAATCTCAGCCGTAAGAGGTGAAGAGTCTTTGTGGATAGCTTGAGTTTTTCATGATCCATTGTTGAACATGGCACATACAACTCGATTGTCACTGTCGTGTCTGCTGGCGGGTTTGGCCTGAAGAGTCGGTCGGTCGTGTGTAACCTGTTATTTTGGACTGAAGTTAAAACTGGCTTGGGGCAAGTGTAGTCGGGCCTTTCCGATCGTCCCTGTGTGTCGGCCTTTATAACTCGCAGTGTGTTCGAATGACCTTCACTCAATTCTCAGGAAAACCTATTCCACTCTTCTAGGTTCTAGGTTCACATAAAGCGATGCACCAATAGTGAAGGAAGCTGATACAGATGGAAAAATGTTAGCTCAAGAAATTGAGGCTTTAAAATCTATCGTTCAATCAGTATTTTTAAAAATCCATTTAAAATGTTCAAATTTTTATCGGAAAATGACAAAGCAACGGCATTTCCAAACTCCCCGAATATATTTAACATTTCCAGTGAGCGTTGCTTCTGGAGAGAGAGAGAGAGCATTTTCCTGGCTGAGACTAAAAAAACTATCTGAGATCGACAATGACTCAGGAAAGATTAAATAGTTTAGTAATTATGTCAATTGAAAGTGAAGAAGCAAGGAAACTGGATTTTCAAACTATTGTAGAAGCATTTACAGAACAAAAACTTAGAAATATGTAAATTCATATATTCATATTCACTGATGTAAATTTATATTCAATAAAATGTAATTTTTTTGTATTTTTATGTTTTAATGTATGTATAAGTTTACCTATCGTATGATCCATGACATTATATGTATATATATTGAATTTGCATTTTATTTTAATGTTGAATATATAGAGGGCCCCGCACTCGTTGGATCCGGGCCTGAAGAACCATCAGCACCGGAATCAAGGAACACAGATCCGATATTAAGCTTTCATAAGACAAATGATCCGTTATTTCAAAACATATTTTAGATTCTAACTACACTATTGTCTGGGACAATTTCTAAATTTTAGACAAAGACAGTAACTACAAATCGCGATTGTTTTCAGAAATGCTTCACATTAAACACAACATTAATACTCTGAATGTACAAAATAATGTCTTAATTCTTGAAATGTAATGTATCAAATGTATAATTATTATCTTAGCTTTTTAAAAATATTTTTGTCTTTTGGTTCTTTAATTACTTTATTCTTTGGCTTTACTGTAATATCTTTAGAATGTTATAATTTTGTGCATTTTAATTCACTTCAACCTGAAAAGCATCCATATCAGGATCGAACACACGTACTTGTAAATTATAATTTGTTAAGTTTCACTAATTTTGTCTGTTTTGGCCTTATTTAAACTTATACTAATTTACACTTCAGGAAAATATTACTTCATCTCTGATGCTGCCAATGTGTTAGAAAATCACTCCAGTATCAGTACACCACTGCCTTCAATCTGAAAATTAAAGGAAAGTATGAGAAATTATGGGTTCAGAAAGTTGTTCCCAAAAACGTGCAAACTCTTTAGGGAAATGGTAACAAATGCGATTCAGATAACTATTGTCCAGAGAAATCAATATTACTCAGAATCACGTACAATTTTTCAGGGAAATAGTGCTTGGTGAGAATTATTGTATAGGATTATATTCTAGATAATTATAGATTCATTCTATCACAAAATAGAAGAAATCGGGAACGATGGTGAGGAGGTAGGAGTCACTTTCTGTGTATATGTTTCGCTATTCCGACAAAAAAATTTTTATGAAAAATATTAATAAAATTCATTATGTTATCAAATTTTAGCGCACAAAAATACTATTTCTTTAATAAATATTATTGAAAAGATAGAAATTATTAACATATACGTGATGAAAACATAATTGTCAAAGCACAAATCACCGATACGAATATATTAACAAAACTTGATTGAAATGATTTCACTGAGTTGGAGGAATCGTGTGGCAGTGTGGCCAATTGCTTCCAACGCCATCGTTCGACGCTCGTCACTCGACAGTCGTAGCATCGTGTGGCGCCGGTTGAAAAATAAGTGAATTCCGGAAACGTAGAACGGAAGTTGGAGACAAGTAGATCGTCTAACCTTGTGCGCGACTTAAGATAAACAGTTTAATTTGATACTGATCAACTTCTGCGATTGAGTCCAGAAGACCTTGGAAGAACCGGTGTGTCAACTGCCTCGGGGAAGGGCAACGTCACCTTTCCTCTGCGCTGCATCGGGTTAGGTTAGGAATCGCGACTATTCAGATTCATTCAAAGAAAACCGGACGTGTCGATCCTAAATTGCTCTTTACATATGAGAAAAAGTAGAATTTCCTCGTCAACTAGTTTTTTTACTCAGTTTCTAGGCGTTAAATATATTGATAGAATAATTAGAGTACTTTAACGAAGTATATGAAAGTGAAAAATAGAAAACAATAAGAAGTGACTTTAAAAGAGCCTTTTTTCCGCGACACATGTTCCAGAAATGGTGCTTGAGAAATAATCGCCACCAATGACGTAACTGCATCTTTCGTAACATCTAATTATCTCTATAACGTGTGTAATCATGGTTTATTATCAAACCACGAAGACGTTTTCAGTGAATCAAGGGCAACTAGCCGTCCATTAAGCGAAATGTGAAGTGGCTAATTATTAAAAAACCGATTCCACCAGCTATTTTTCTCACAGTTGACGTTCACTGCTAGTTTATCATTCACTACAAGTCACAGATAATTAAAATTATTTTCTCTTCAGAAACACAACAATAGTATAATCAACATTTGGTCACAACTACCATAAATTCCTTAATAACGCATTCAAAATTATATGAAGTCATAAATTAGGATGAAGTTTAGTTTAAAACTGTTGAAATATATTGACAAGATCGGTTATTCACGTATAAAACACAGCCAACACAGTTTGCTTCTCGTGTCAGTTAGGTAATTAAATTCATTCCTTTCTTTTCTAATTATAAAGGCGTACGTGACTATTTCAAGTCACGTTGCTCTTTGAATGACGTAATTATTGCGCATCACAAAGAACCCACGTTATGATGAACGTTTGCTAATATTTTATTCCAAGCATTTTTTAATTATTTTAGTTACTTTATTTTAACAATAAAATTATTGATCTTTTCCCAGCGACTGAGAAGCCTTTACGTATCCCAGGATATAATATCGATGATTACCGGTTACCGTATCGTTGTGGCGTCTACTAGTTTGGTGGTGAGGAAGACAGATTCTCCGTAGGTATAGACCAGCTGGATGGTGTTGCCTGCTTCTTTTTGGTCTGTCTGTATAGCTTCAACTTCATTCTCCGGCATTTTATATTTTAACCACTTCCCTAGAACGATCTTTCGCGAATCTCTGCTCGCGCCTTAAAAAGACGGAGTCTCCTCCTTTTTCATTATTATTTTTTTCTTAATAGGATGATATACATCCCCATCTGGTCAAGTTTATGCCTGTGCTCGCCCGGGCAGACGAAAGACTCCAACATCTGCCAATCATTCAGCACTCAGATTTTTTCCAACGTAAACTGCAGGCAGCCAATTTATTAATAAAATTATAATAAGCTTATTGTATTTCCCGATTTAGAAGCTCATTGGTATGAGAACCTCGTGAAAATAAATAAATGTGACCCTTAATACATATATTAAAATATTAAATCAACAATACCGCTTCATCCCTCCTGCTTCACCTGTCGCGCCCACAAACTGATTCTCCCTCGAACCGTCTGGTAACCGTGTCATTCGAAGCGCCACTGGCGGGCGATTCTCGCACAAAATAAAATCGTACTATTCAGTAATTAGAAATCTTATTTTAAAATAGTTTGTATTTTCTAAACAAAAATAGAATTCGTACATTTTGAATAATATTTAAAAATCACATGTTTGGAAGACTCATTAAATTGCGAAAATTACCGCAGAATCCTACATAAAATAATATCTTCATACGTGCCTTGTTCCTTAAATTAAAATAATTTAAAAAATGCACGTAAAAAACTTGTCTGTTAAAATGTATGCCAACTTGGTTTTAAAATTTTTTGCTTCTAGAAATTAGGAATTATTATTATTATTCCGTATACGGAATTAGAAATGCAGTATATTACGGACCGCAGAGTATTCGCAACAGCCATTGTTGTAGTATTATTAATGTCTTACGCAATTATCCACGTAAAAATTATATCGAGCGGTGCTGTAGCAATTAAATTAAAAAACTCACGAGCCGCCACTGGTATTCAGTATTATTTGTAGAACGAAGATTTTCCCGGAGTAGAAATTTGATGATAAAGGATTCTCTGGAGTTTTGGCGAAGTGCGTCGCGTGATGTCGTCGAGTCCCGAGAATCCGTTTTCAATATTATTAAATGAAAGTAATTTGATTTTGTGAAATACATTATGTTTTCATTATATTAACTCCTTGTTGAAGCTACCAATAGTTGTTTATTGTTACGGACTGCCTCATGAATATGCTGCATGATTATGAGTTCCAATGGTTAAATTTTAATATATCTCATATATTAAATATGGTATTTACAAAACTTGTTACATTTATTTAGACGTGATTTAACTTATTTAAAATAAATATTCTTAAAGTAATCTACTGACCTGCAGATATGCTTGAGTGTGCTGGCACAAAACAAGATCAAGGTGAGTCGGTGATTAATGTTTTTGAATAATCATGCAATACGGCCGTTCGAATAAAGATTTTTAGTTGGTGAGATGGTAGTATTTCTCCCCAAAATTGTTTGTGTACTGTTTCAACTCCTTTCGACATGGGAGACGAATAGTACCGAGATCGATGTCTTTAAGTTTAATTCTGGCATTAAATATGGAAATTAAGTTTTACTTCAGCCCCAGAGTTAAGGGTTGGGTAGAGGAATTTCTTCCTAACTTTATGCACATGCTGCTTACGAAAAGACTGGATATCATAATTCTGATGTGCAGATTTGTTTTCTTCCGACAAATTATTGAAAGCGTCTTATTTTCTCTTCTTAAATACTTGTCTTATAACTTACCAGCAATATTTGTACTTCTTTCGTCTGCAGACTTCTACTTCTTTCCAACTTCAAACACACACTGACTGCGTTTTTCTCTCACTAAGTCCTCTTCCTGTTAACTTCCAACGTACACTGACTCTCACCTCTCCCGACCTCTACTTCATCCTTCCTCCTTTCAATTTCACACACACTACTATTTTTCACCACCTTGTCACCTCTCAGCTAATTTCTCCTTTCCACTTATCTATTGAAAAACGCCTCACCAATAGTAAATAATTTTCCACGCACATACGGTAGAAGGGAAATTTCATGGCTCATGGTCCTCTGGTGGCCAAACACCTCCCGTCCCTACACCTAGCTAGGCTTCGTGACAGGCTGGCGCTTTCTAATTCTGGAGTTTTCGCATCTTCTCCACCTGTCTCCAGATATTCTCGTTCAAATTTATGATTTTAATTTTTCCTCAAATATGAGGTAAATTGGAGTACGATTATTTTGCGCTACAATATTTTCAAACTACTGAGGTCGGTCTGTTAATGAGTTTGGTTTATTAGCTATACAAGTCACGCGGGTTTAGGAACCTGATAACTAAATCGGGAAGAAAATTTATAATGGAAAATGGAAATCTCTATTGATGAAAGTGTAACAGTTGAAATGATCCGAGTGATTTATGAATATTATTCCATCGTATGAACATAAATAAAATTTCTAGCAAGAATTTTATTCGATTCGGCTCTTTGACCAATCAGTTTGAATTGATACATAGGATTTCACGCAAACCATGATCATTATAATGTAATTTTCTCTTTCCAAGAATAAGTTGAATGCATGAATCAAGGAAAGATCCGTACTTGATAAATACGGAATTCTTCAGACTCATCTATAGCTGTCTTTTAAAATCAGTTTTGGCACCGGAAATGAATAGTTATCAGGAGAACTTCTTGAGACTTTCACTTCCACTGAAATCCACACGTACAATTATGTCGAACATTGGAATTTACATAATGTAAAATGATACTGAGTATGTATGGTCCAAAACCGATGATTTTCAGAGAGCAAACAACACTTGAACAAATATATATTTTGATTAATTTATAAATTAATTTTTATTTCTTCGGTTAAAAGTTGAACTGAAACAATTTGCGTGTTATTATCATACCAAAGGTAAATTGGAGTACGCACAATATTTGAAAATTTATTACAATGAGGATTTGGCAGAAAAGAAATGGAAAAAAATTATTGACATGGTAAATCATGCCCATACCCCGGCCACACTGCGATTCTGCGCATTAAGGAAACATCGCACACTCTTTTTATGACCATTCGACGCAGTGCGATTATGCGCAAGAGGCCATATTGGTGCAAGAAATCGCAACAGCTCGATTGTAAATGTCCTTGGATGCAGCTCAGGAAAAAAAGTATATAATTTGGACCTATATGTTTAATGACAAAATTATATTCTAACTTCATGTCTCTTGAAGTCCCAAACGAAACGCTGTAGAAATTGAATAAAAGCTTTGCGTGTCTTTTAATTGGTCGTTTTGAATTTAATTCTTCATAAAACCAAACACTACGTCTTGTTTTATTTAAAATATTGATTGCTTATTTCTGGCTGCAGCCGTAGCACTCCTTCCACACAAGAGCACTGCAACATATAATACATATAATACTGAAAGAGTAGAAAGATACTATTGGACAATATTGGGAGAAACCTGAATCGATTTTGGCATCTGTGTGCTTCCGTGAAATATGTCATGTTAAAAGGAGATACGAAATAGAACGGAAATATACAAACTAAGTATTTTAAAAACGTCTTTCACATTATTTATCATCATCTTTCTCTGTGTTTGTATTTTTCAGGACATAATCAAATCTGAGTGTAGCACTTATGAAAAGAAAAAGACGCCATATTGGGATTAAATATGGCAGATATCCCTGGCTCAATGCATGCATACTTTCGCGAGCTGACACATTCTTATATATATATATATATATATATATATATTTATTTGTAGCTCCACAATTGTACTAGTGATTCCCCCCTCTCACCATTTAATATTAGCTTTTTGTTAATCAAATGAATGTTTTGAATTGATTATTTTTAAACGTGGCGTTTGATAATGGACATAAGTTCTTTGATTTTATTTGGTCTTATGTTAGTAGCAATTACAATCAAAGCAAGGTAAACTACTATAGGCATCCAGTGATATTTATTCTTTTTTTATCGAGAATGAAAAAAGTCAATTCGCGCGTGTCAAAAATATTCTACAACATTTGCCGAGTCCACCTACAGTTGCTGTAGAATTATTCTGGGAAGAATGCTTTAATTTATTTAGGAATATGGTAACTGAAGGATTCTACTTGAATTTAAAAGCAATAGCAGTTCTCGGATAATGAAATAAATCACTACTACTTTCTTCGTCTTGCGGAGAAAATATTTTTAATCTGCAATTAAGGGCTTAGCCGCAGTAATAACAGACCAATACAATTATTGTACTAACTGATGATCGTAAAGATAAAAGTTTTCTTATATGAATAAAAAAACAGGCTAAGTACGAGCCTTGCACGGCCAACATTATTGCAAAAAGTAAATACAGTGTGCGGCAGCGAATCGGGCGATTTTGAAATAACTGTCGAAAATCGATGAAGTCATTTACAAAAAAAAATATTCATACCACCATAATCTACATAAAAATATTTATATTTAACTTACAACATTATTCAATTTATAAAAATGACGTCGACTAGGTGACGTCTTTTTCTCACAAGGCAAAGCTGCCCACGACATCCTGTAACTTGATCCAATGTCGTCGGCCGTTGCTGGTGGACTTTACTTTTCAGTTATCCCCACAAAAAAAATCGCAGGTGAAGAGGAGTCATGAATTCGCTCCAGTCGACGTCAATTTTTAAAAATTGAATTAAGTTGTAAGAGAAATATAAGTGCTTTTTTTTATGTCGATTATGATGGTATGAACAGCTCTTTTGTAAATGACTTCATTGATTTTTGAAAGTTATTTCAAAACCGCAAGATTTTCTGCCTCGCCCTATAGAAGCATCCTTGACGCTTGTAAATAATTGGCAATTGGTGAATATTACAATCTTACTTTCTACAAGGACGGACGATTTCTACAATGAGTTCTCAATACGTGATGGTGAATATATTATTATTTTATTTGCGCGGTGACGACATTCAAGAGGAAACAATTACTCTTAGAGGACAAAGAAAAGTGTGATTCAAGAGATGGTGGAAAAAGCCTTCAAGTCAGGAACATGAGAGGCTGTTCCGATTACTCATATAAGTCCCGGTCGATTATGGGAATTTTTTGCGAATGGATGAACAACTAATAATTTCGTGGTTTTCATTGTGTATAAAATGGACAAGAAAGTGATTGGATACTGAATGTAATTGCTAGATAAACATTGATTGCTATCATTCTTCCAACACGTACCTCTTTTTTTCCCAGTGAGATACAATGAGCCTTGCTTATCTTACTAAAAAGTAACCATAAATTTTAAAAATTGTTTTTGGCCCTCTATATGAATTCAAAATAATCAAAGTTGAAGTAATTAAATTCCTTTCTCGGAAAATTTTTAATAGAATAGTAAGTAAATTTATAAGAGAAGTAGTTTTATGTTTGTTTAAATAATTCATGCCCCTTTCACCACCTCCTACACTGTTATAGGGAACGTGCTAAAACGTGGATGATCTGCAAGTTTCATGTTTATAAGTATGCGATATGCTACCATTTAAAATTTAAATGTAATGTATTGTTTTTATTAATAAATAATATCGATATGAGGGTCAGAATGACGGCTGTCTGGTCATTGCAGGGATCAATCTGAAAAAATACAGCCATAAACACAGTGAGACATGAAGCTGCTATGTGATGAAACTGTTATTGGCAGATAATTACAAACCTGGCCAATTCATGGGAACGGGAATGATGTGCCCATGCAGAAAATCTCACTTCAGTCAGTGGAAGGAACAAAGCTAAACTCTTAAGTTCGGAGGAGATGTAGAATTCTTGGTAGAAGTTTCCATTATGTTGGCCCAAGGCGCATACATGAGATCATCCTGATGCAGTCAACGAAAATCGTTTTAGTCGGTAACTTTGAGTTCGTCAACCCGAAGCAGAACGTACAGTCACAATCAGAGAAAACATCTGCAGTCTTCTGTCGGTATCGTTGTCATAAAATTTCTGAAGTTCACATTGCCTGACTTATTTTCCATAGAAACTTTTCTTCTTTTGACTCACCCCACAGGTGACCTGATTTTTAATGAGTATCAGTATAAAATTATTAATGCTTTACCGTCATTATTTGTAAATAATTTTTATTCAAGTGCCTTAGTGTTTGTATACCATATCTTAATTTTATTGTTATTAATTCAAAATAAGTAATTATATTTTTTATCTTTTCTTTGAATTCTATGAAATTTATCCTTTTGACCATTTACTTTAACGTTGATTATCGCAATTATCACCCAATTGAGGATCTTATGAATTAAATACTTATCAATAAATAAACCCCTCATCTTCACCTTCCTATTTGTTTTATATTATTTTTTTACATTTACATGAAACATTCTTATTTAACCCCACTGGACAATGACGTTCGGCTAGATTGTGAAACTTATAATATGATTTTGCTATGAGACTATTGAAATGTTATTAATTTTTTCATTATAACTCAACTTTTTAATTAATAATATTTCATTTTAATTCTGTCTAGATTTATAAAAGATCCGATTAAATAACGCGTAATAATATTATGAAGTCCACATGTTACTGGATGGTAATCGATTGAATAAATGCATTAGTTGTAAATATTTTATTCTTTTAACTTCCCTTATTACGATTAATATACCAAGGTTTACCAAACTACTAGTTGCTATGCTAAATTACCTTAAGATTGAGCCATAGACTAAAAGATTAGGCATTAAATAGTTTCCAAATTTAAGCTTGAATGCCAATCTAGTGTAATAATTATTTCAAAACTATGACTAATAGGTATCTTAATAGAATAGAAAAGTTATTTTCCGTCGTTATTTATATTATATCACTATTGAAATGTGCAGGAACTAAAGTGCAAAAAGTTTAGCTGTGTTATGAGCCGCAGCTACTAGGAGAAACAAGAAAAAATAGTAACACAGTAAAAAGCATCATCATAACGAATTCTCACAATGCAGTTATTAGTTTATGAGGCATGATAAATGTGAAGTGTTATTGCTTGTGAAAAATATAGACACTGGAAAGGTGTTTGACTTAGTACTGCGCATATTTTGGAACATTACATCATCATCGGCGTTGGTAATAATTGAAAATAGGTTTCTCGTGCGGATTCGTATGGTAATTTTTATTGATGTCTGTAGCACTCGGGGATTTATGAATTTAATTAGGAAGGAACGGGATTATGATGAGCTATGCAATGAACTTATAATTTTTATATTTAAATTTCTGGGAGATTTTGAATAAAAAAGTATTTATATATGATTTAACAAAAAAATACACTTAATTAATCTTGAATTCAATTCGACCATCGGTAACTTAATCGGGAACAAGAACTTTAGTCTGCTGGATCGTCTGTTGATTTCTGGCCAGGTGGATGATTGATTGCCTGTCCTGGGATTTCAGATTGAAGCGTTTCCAGCCTCATATGTCGGCTGCACGTCGACTAGTCACACAGTGCGCATGAATTTGATGAGCCTCTGCATGGCTGTGAAAATTTTCTAATGAATGAATGATTGAATCTGGATGAATTGAAATAACTCGAAAGAAGTAATGAAACCGAAAGCAAAGAATCTGAATGAATGAAATGAACCCGGAGAGCGTCCTTTCTCCAAGGTTTTGTTCTGGACGCCCACTCGCGAACTTGACGTTTTACCCCCGTTTCAAGTCATGGGTGGATATTTTTCGTACTTCATATGCAAGGGGAAAGTTTGATGCATAATTCTTCGATGTGTGTCAGCCAAATTCTTGGAACACTACTCTGCGGGATATTTCGTCGCTGGAGTCGATGCATTGACGGCGAAACAAATTGACCCTACCTCTTCTTTTTGAAAGACACATGCCAGTATTGTTTCGACTTCCGGATACGCGGGGTGAAGTCTCCGCTTTGATCAATCGTGAACAATTCCGACCAGCTCAGGATCCAGTTCCAGGTCAATTTGCTTATTTACGTTGGCTGACAAGATAGATTCCTGGTATTTACTATCTGTCACCCGACTTCGACAGTTCTGGACTTCTCCAGCCTCGTTCAATGAGATAGTTAGTACCTTTCTGGCCGATAAGATGACACGCAATTCGTCATTTAACTAACCAATTGCGTTCATTTCTGGTCTCGACTCCGTCTAGCTTAATCTAACTGTTGCATTTATATACACATTATATACATATTAATTTAATACTAAAACTGTATTAATTTCGGTGTGATACGAAATCCTGTACCACACCTCAAATCGTCAATAACCTGTTGTCATAATAGCCTTTCTTTGAATTAATTTTATAGCGTAGAAGTGATATAATCCTTAATTTAATAATAATTGCATGAACAATACACAGTCGGATAGTCATATCAACAAAAACATAAGACTTCTAAAAAATAAAGACTTTTCTGCACAAGAGTACATAACTGTACATTCTTCAAGTTTCCGAAAATACAACTTTATTTCATGCAATTTCATTAAGATTGAGAATTGTTTTCGTATTGCCAACAACTTTATCATTATGGATAGAGTCAGTATGACATTTCAACGACTCAAACGTTTCACGTTATTGGAAATACGTTACTTAAGATTTAAAAGCTTTCCGTTCATTAAAGATTATGGTTTAACATGTACTTGTCACGTTGTCGGTCTGTATTAGAAATCTTTTTCAAGGCATTCGCATGAAACCTCTAAGTGCCATCATCGCTTTCCATGTCAGTATAGGTTCACTCACATTTTTCACAAAAAATTGTCATATTTGCAATTTAATATTTATTAAAAAATTAGATAAAAGTCGTACCGTTAAATCTAAAATCCCATCAAAGACCAATAGATTCATTATCCCTGAACTTAAACTATTTCAAAACTCCGAGTCACGAGAGAACATCGAGTATTTAAGATGGTTGTCCTCTTGCTGTGCGATGATCACTACTGCGTTTCTGATGATCGGAAGCTGCACAGGTGATTGAAGCAGCTGATGACTCTCTTCTGAAACTTCACTCTCAGCTCCTCCAGAATGTTGGAGTTTTATTAGCAAACTCTATGGATGAAGGGGTGGTGTTATAGTTTCCAACTGGTTATCCGCAAATTATTAGTGCCCTGGACGAATGTCCTGAGAGAACATCCCTCTCTCTCGTCTCTTCTCTCACCGTATACTGTTATTTCCGTCCATTGTCATCAACAAAACACTTCTTCTTTTAATATGGAGCACCAATCGTTTTCAGTCTTATTTAAATACGCCTCCAACTGGTCGCGAATTTAAGAATCTTCCGTCATTTTATTACAGAAAGTCACTTGGCAGTGTAAGGTAATTTATGCAGGAGCACGCTCCTTGGTCTAGAAAACTTTTCAAAATTTTACACTTCTTGTGTGAAGAACACTAATCAAATTTCACTAAGCACATTCTTCACGCCATAAGTGAATTGTAGGTTAGCCTAACCTAGGTTTACGGGAACGGAGGGATTTTGAATCGGTCCTTTGACGTCGACTCGGATTAACTCAATGGTAGAGGTCCGGGGTTCGGTCGACATTTTTCCAATCTTGCCTTTCCTCTAAATTAGCTATACTCTCCTACTTGATCTTCAGTTGAAGCATTTCTACTTCCTTCGAATTTATCAATTTTTAAAATATATACTGTAACACCCACTATTTAATTAAGTAGTTATTTATGGGAAAGATAAATGATTAAATGCTTCTATAAAATTGTGACAATTTATTAAAATTTTTCTATACAAGATCGTCTTTCTACTCAGGGGATTTGGGCCTTTTAGAAAGGGCAATCCAGTGGCGTAGTATTTATGGAAACCCGGTGTTTGAAATGCGTATATGGCCGAAACAAAAAAGGAAAGATAAGAATGTTTCTTTCCTTACGCGTTTTGCGTCTGGATTGAGGGTGGCTACCAGGATCCAGTGTTGACCTTGACGAGCGGCGACGCTAATTCCCAATCGTAACCAGGCGATTACGATCTTACTCTTGAGCGAGTTACACAGCCAAGGGTAAACAGAATAGTCCTGATTGCCTTCTACTTAAAAGACAATTCGCATAAGAATATTGCAGCGTCTTGTTGTAGCTGTCACCTCTGCACATCTGCCCTTCTGCACCAGGCCGGGGACCTCTCACCCCCACACATTATTGCGTGTCCTGCAGTGTTGCGAGATCACTGGCCACCCAGAAACCGTCGCGTTAAACAAATCTACAAAAATTTCTAATATACTTGAAACTGCGCGTTACAATACATCCATTCTACATTGCGTACTTAAATCGAAACACACGATACAGGTAGTTTACTTGGCTTTCGAGTGTAGAACGTATGGTTTACAATACAGTGAGATACAGATAAAGCTAATGACTCACTTAGAGTTCCTCTGAATTCGTTGTAGCAAGAAACTTGGCTGGTGGGGATTAAAGAAAAAAATGATCAACTATAAACGTTGACTTTATGAAATAAAATGAGTTGTGACGTTTCCAACTCGCTGTAGATATCGTCTACATACGCTGTACATATACTGAGATCAAAGATGGCGTCAGACATTCTGTAGTAAAATATCATAGATGTTCCGAAGGACAATCGTAACCTGTTTGATATTTATGGAAATGAGGATCTTTTTATGTTAACATTTATGTTTTTCTCAGAGTTTCCTTTTCCGAGAATTAATCAGTTCCCTTCTTGACTAAACACCATCGAGTGTATTATTTTATGAAGAACGTTATTATATATTTAAAACGTTTACCGGCTTGTTTGCTCCATCTGATTACAAACTGGCGACTGTTGTTAACAGAAAAAAATTGACGTATTTCACAGAGTTCTCCGTTAGAGGAATGAGGAACAACGTCGGTCACCGATCAAACGACATCAACTCTCACGTCAGGGTCGAACTGTTGCCATTTCGGGGAGATGAACCTGTTTTACTTGTTCCAAAAAGTTTGCTCAGAAGTGAAATGTTCTTTATCTGGCAATGTTCGCCTCCATGGTCCATATAAAGAGATACGGCGGTTTTTCTTGGACCCACGATTTTGGGAATATGATCTGGCGAATGAATAAACGTGCAGATGAACAAACAAATTGTTACAGAAACAGATTATGATTTTGACTATTTATGGTTGGAAATGGTAGCAGCTAAGATGTAAGTATAACATATCAATAAAACTCGTAAGTGAAAACCGAAAATGTTGGAGCACAATTGGTTCCAAGAACTTGAAAAGCCCATGCAGGTCTTTTATCGATTAGTTTTACGGAAAAAAAATAGACGTAGTCTAAATGATTTCCTGACTTTCTTGTCTCATCAGTTAGCTAAGTAAGAAGCAAGACTTTTTACTAAATTCTTATTCTAACTCCCAATGTCAGTGAAATTTTCCACTTGCTATAAATTCGGTTATGAAGTTATTAACGACGAAGATAAAATAATGGACGTAACATTGTATATAATGTGACGAGTACTTTAAAACATTATGACTCGTTGATCATTTCATGTTTATTTCTTCAATTATTCTTCTTATTATTTGTGATAATTGTCAATATAAATTAGAAAATCAATCGAGTAAATTTTAATACTACAATTACTTTTTATAAATTAAATTATCCCGTGTTGTGATATTTAGTCCTAAGACTGGTATGATGAAACCCTGCACAAGCCTTTGCATTTCTACATAGCTATCTCATTCCACATCCTCGCTAATCTGCTTGGAGTATTCCTTCCTCGGCCACTCTCTTCTGTTCTTACTCTTCACACTTACCTATAATGCTAATTTTACAAGACCATCATGTCTCAAAACCTAGCCTTTTAATCTGTCCCTTCTCTTGGTCAAATTCCTCCAATTTGGCATTCTGGTGAACTTTCTGATCTGCAAGCTGAGTGGTAATGTACACGTTTTCTCGCCCCTGGTTATTTTGAGTGTCAGTTAAATTTCGATGCCAAGTTTTGTTTTCGTCCCCCTCTACATAAAATTATTGCTCTCCGTTGAGTTTAGAAAGTAACCGTCCCAATCTCATAATGAATGAATGAGTTATTTATTTGATATATTTTTCCAACAATTTTAAAATTATAATTGAATAAAATGGTTTTCTTTATTTTTAAAATTTCAATTCTTTTTATATAATTAATTATTATTAATAATCCTAAAATTGCACAGAAAGTTTGCTAATCGAACCGTTTGTCTCGACCATTAATCCTCAGTGATAGAGATAAACTTCCCAGATAACTCTAAATTACTCGTACATGTCACAATCAAGGTTATCATCTATTAGCATGTTGATTGTAAGACGAATTCCAATTAGGAGTTATCCTTGCACTTTGCTCTTAACGTAACAACTGACATGAAATTGCGTGGAACGACGAGTGTGTGTAGAGTATCCTTCGAAAATGAAGTAATGATTTTAAAAGGTCATAATTCTGCGTAACCAATAGTTGTATGAGGAAATTGCAAATGATGGCTATTGTTCATTACCATAAGCTAACCAAGCTTTTCAGCTTCCTTATTTTAAAGTTATAAATTCGCTTCTGTATCGTTAATATGTGGCTTCGTAATTGAGGAAATAATTAGCTCTGAAAGAAGAAAGTAGTTCCAAACTCTCGCTGCTTTACATCTCTGATAAAACGCCATGAAACATTAAACAGGTTGAGGAGTCATAAGGCTTCTTTAACAACTTCAGATAAAGTTGAAGAAAGAGATATATAATTAAAAATAAGCTGAATTTCAAAAGATGACATATAAATATTAACGGTCATGTTAACGAAAGCTTCACGAAAAATTATGATCTACAAATGCTTAACTTATTTAAACCACGTTTCAGCCTCAAATGTAATACCATTCATTATTTTAGGAGATCTTAACTATATGTAAAAGTATCTACATTTGCAGAACATCCAATTAATATGTATTAAAATTCTTCTCCATCATTTATGTCTGAAAGATCATCCATAAATATCAACAAATGTAGAAATTTAAATCTGATAGGCAGTTTAGTATAGTATGCCTACAGGAATCCTGCAATATTTCAGATGTTAGTTTTCAGTTAACAATTTTTGTGACTTACGTAGGCATTAATAATTATATTTATCACATATCTTTGCATCCTACACAACGGCTCCAGTCTCTGGCAATCTGCCAGTCTCCCGGATCACGTATAATGTTACGTTTGTCAACGATGAAATATGTGGTGTAATATTCGTGGCGACCTTTGGATCAAAACAATGCACAACCCGACTCCCGCCTTCAATTAAAAGGTGTTGAATAGTTAGTGACTGTAATGGTTTTAGTTTCTGGCTAGATGCACTGAATAGGATACGCCCTCTGCCAGGTTCGGTTCATATAGAAAAAGGTGATTTCGGTATATGGGTGCTAAACGTGGACAATAGGAGTTGCAGATAGGAAAGAATAGAAGCTTTCGAAATATGGTGCTATAGGAGAATGCTGAAAATCAGATGGGTGTATAGGGTAACTAACCAAGCAGTTTTAAGCAGAAGAGAGAACAATTTTGAAGACTTTGACTAAGAGAAGGGATAGATTAATATTCACATTTTGAAGGTCTAGTTAAATTAGCTGTAGAGAGAAGTGTGTGCGGTAAGAACACAATATGGAGGTCAAGGATGCATACGTTAAGTATATTAGGGAGGATTGGGGATGTGGTAAATATGGACCAGTCTTAGGACTGATTATGACAACAACAACATGAAATCACACGCTACCATACAATGGCCTTTCATTGGTTTACCTTGTGGGAAATTCACATAGCTCGAAAGTGCAAATGCGTGTGACGTCCAATGGTTCATTCACTAATGCTATTCGTATTCACCTGTGCCATTGTGTTTAATATTATCTTGATTGAAATTACGTCTGATTTGTCAGCGTTTAGAACATGAGAAATATTCACACGGAATTAGAGCGAACGAATGACAAGATCTTATAAACCTTAAGATCTGAATCAGGTACAAAGACTGCTTGGGACGTCTCCGATCACCCAGGCTTTGGATAATTATTTATATGCTATCCTATTCTGAATTCAGATTTCATTAAAAAATATTGACTGTAACTTACCTCATGTTAACAATCTCGCTTGATTTGTATTAATGCGCAATTTCCTCGCTGAAAGACATTCATTTTTGATGGCAGGCCACTATGAGTGAATTAGTTGAAATGTGTCCATTTTTTCTAAGTACCAACGTTGTGTAAACTTTTATCCAAATCTTGGGTACCACGGACGGTCAGGAACGGTCTATCCATTCTTTGCACTTGATTCAGTTCTTCGCGTTCATTTTCTTCTTGAAATTCAGTTATATTTTCATCCATCTTCATTTCTGTAAATGCTACCCAATAGGACCTTATTTGAATCAAGAAAATATTAAACATGATGGCGCAAGAGAATACAATTCCTAAAAATTCGTACCAGAATTGTTTCCTAAGAGTAAGAAGTTTAAAAAAGGGAAATACAAAGTCCAAATGGCATCAGTACTAATTGAATATGTTTCAACTTACTGGGATCCGTAAAAAGTCGAACTCCTGTGGTCTAGTGGCTATCGTCGCTGCCTCACAACACAGAGATCTCGAGTTCGAATCCTGACATGGGCTTGGAGGTTTGTGCCATCCTTGTCACGGAGACTGCTGGAGAATCGATACGCTAACCGCGTGTCACTGAAAATTCGGAACGTGTCATGTAAGATGACAATCAGATGTCGACTCTGAAGGTCAAGGCTTTGTAAGATCAGCAGAGTCAATGAAAGTATAGAAAGAATACGATACAACCATTAGAAAAGGTTAGAAAATTGCCGGTAAAGTGGTACTCTCCCTCTCCTTTCTATCTCTTTCCCTCCTTTAATAGGTATAGGTAGGTAATTAAAAAGAGGTCATGTAGAAGGTTCATCAAATTAGCCAAGGGTTGACTAGGGCCCACGAGCTATAGTTTAAGGATCCCACTCGGTGGTTTTCTTGGGGTTAGCAGGCTACATGGGGGCGATCCTGAAACAGGCAACTCCCCTTTAATAGCATAGGAAGGGAATTGAAAAGTGGGGATGCGGAAGGTAGAGCAAGGTAGCAAGGGTTAACTAGCGGTCTATTGTTTAAGGATCCTATCCGGTGTTTCACCTAAAGAGATTTCATTGTAGACACAAGTTTGGGCGGTAAGCGACTGCCCATGGTGAAAAATTTAAGGAAGGTAAAACCGCCTGGAAAAAAATAGTCTCTAAAACGTCTTCACAGATGGTGTTTCCTCCGATATTAACTCTTTAGAAACTGGATGCCGAAATATGCCTATTTTATTCACTTTTAAAAAAAACTGTATCCAACTGATGTTCTTTAAATTTATTAGTTCCTCTACTATCGCAACAAATTTGGCCATTGCCTGAAGAACTTTGTTAACGCTCCCCATAACTTCTGTTACCGTTGATAGAAACCTTTCTAAATAAAAATTTATAATTTATTACCTTCAAATCAAGCCAACACAAGATCGTCTTAACTGCTTAACCGTGGCGAATGAACATGAATTTTGAGTTATAATATCTGAAAGAACTTACTCTCGATTTTTCGGTAATAAACTTGGAACGAGTGTGAACCTTGTGTATTATTTATACAGTTTTGTTTATTATTTTAAATGTATATTTAAATTATGTCTGAAAAATGTAGTTTTCAAGTACGTTGTCGTTACCTCATTAAAAATGTAAATTTTGATATTCAATAAAAACAATTTTCTGTAAATTTGTTTGTAATATTATTATTATATTAATTCAGTTATGTTGTTTTATTGTTATATTTGTTAACCAGTTCTCTGGTTTAACTATAGCGGCCAGTACTGATCAGCATTTGAATTATTATGAAGGCCATTAACAAAATTATGCGTAGCATGAATAAATAACTTCTAGTCCATGAAAACATGCCAATATTTTTGAACAAGCCTATTATATTCGACATCACGTTATCATTATTTTCTAAATTCCGTTAGTTATTATCCTAGTCACGCACTAAAATCTCAGAAGATTTATTTAGAATGTTTATCGAACATGGGAAGAGTAACAAGAAAGTTCCCGAATAAACCAGATGTTCTCCCGGCCTCCAAAATCCAAGGCCACAAATTAAACTCAGTCAATAACGGTCAAATTTATATCTTAGCAATGTAGAAGTCAAGCTGATTTTAGAGCAGTCGATAACAGTTTGTAATGTACCAAGTACGTCTGTTGACAGTCTGCAGCATTCCTAAAATAACTTAATCGATATCCTCGGCTTGAAATGATTCGACGGCCAGTACTTGCGTACTGAGACAAACATTATGCAGCATACAGGAATCCTGTAAACCCGTGTTCTACTCGCACAGTCAGCTGGATCACATATAAAAACTTTTTTTTCTTTGCCGTTTTAAACTTCGCCATTATCCTTGGAGCAGAATGTTGCATGTTGTTACTGGCGCATGGTGTAATTAAAGTAGCGAATGCCAATAATAACTGGTCCGAAAACCGACATTTCTTCCGGTTCTTGGGATATCGTTCCGGTTTCTACGACCTTGTGAGAAACATATTGTCATCTGATCTCATTGGGATAGTTACTCATTAGTCATTCTTTAAGACTTTGTGTCAAGTTGACCATTGAGCCTAGGTGTGGCAGGATTTACAACGATTATCCTGACCAATTTTTAGAATTCAGGATATTTCGCTGAAGACTAACACTTTAATTTTGTCTGAACCATCGAAATACCAATGCTCTACACTTGCGAAAGACGAATACGAACAATAAGATTTCGATAATTAGAACGGTTAAGTAGTCAACTGTCAAAAGCTTTTAATATAAAATAAAGAATCAAAAAACGAAGGAGAACAACTTTGTGACCTCAACAGGTAATAACATTAATGCCAAAGAAGAAGAAAAGAAAGCCGTAATCAAGAAAGGAGTATGACAAGGATGCAGCCTGTCGCCCATGCTGTTTAACTTATATACGAAGAAAGGCGATGAATAAAGTGAAAAAGGAATCATACTACAAGGAGAAGAAATAAAAACCTTATGCTTTGCTGACGATATTGTAGTATTAGGGGAATCAGAAGAAGACTTGGAAACCATAATAAATTGCATGAACGTAGTCCTGGAGAAAGAGGATTAATAGAGAGAAAACCAAGGTAATGGAGTGTAGTTTGGGAAACAGTGGAATAACAAAGGAGATTGGGAATATTTTGACGGAAGTTAAGGAATTCTGCTACTTGGGAAGCGTAATAAGTAGGGGTGGTAGATGTAAAGTAGACATAGAGATTAGGATAGAACGGGCAAGGAAGGCTTTCGCGAAAAATAGGAATTCACTTATGGGTAATATAAGTGTGAATATTAGAAAATCGTTTCTAAAAATCTTAATGAGGGCGTTACTTGGGTTGCGAAACGTGGACTTTAGGAGTTGGGGGAAGGAAAAGAATAGAAGCCTTTTAAATGTGATGCTATTAGGCGAATTCTGAAAATCAGATGGGTGGATAGAATAAGTAAGGAGGAAGTTCTAAAGAGAATAGGGGAAAAGCGAACAATATGGAGAACGTTGATCAAGAGAAGGGATAGATTAATAGGCCACGTTTTAAGACACGAGGGGTGGTTATTTATACCTATTTAACGAATTATTTGTGCTTTTGAGAAAATAATAATAAGCTTATTTATATAAAAAACGACCCCTTTAGTGGCCCCTACGCGCTATTATAATTACATATATTAAATGAAGGGGACGATTGTTTAAGTTTCAAAGGGGTTTTCAGGTTTAATTATTGGGGTAACAACGAGCAGCAGAGATTTAACGTTTGTGATGAACCTATTTTATCTTCTCTGCAAATCCAAAAGTTCTGCGTAGTATAGTTTTCCTCCTTCATTCTCCGACCTCCTTTGTCGGGTAGTTGATTTGTCCTAGGTCGACGGAAAAAGGCTCTGGACCTGGTAATGCCCGGTGATTGAGGAAAACCCAGATTTCCTCCCTATTCACTCCACACAGACATTACTATCACTTCCTTTCAAGTTACAAGAAAGTTCTGGCTTTCCTTGTTCGCTCTTCCATATAACCCAACTCTCGATCAACACTGACTTAATTGTTCATTTTTATCTTCTCTTCTACTTCCTCGGCTATCTGTTTCTTCCGAGCAACATTATGCTTCCTCGCCTTTTCAACGTCTTGATCAACTCTGCTCATTTTTCGTCTTTTCACATCCCAGATAAACTCTTATTTTCCCCTTCTCCAAGGAAAATACTACTCGACGTGTGTTCACCAATCTTTATTTTCCTCCGTCAAGCGCGGGATTTTTTGAAGGGTAAATGTTCCTTCAGAAAAACAAGCCCAATCTTTTGTACCTGCAGACAGACACGTTTTCAACCAGGCACCCTGGCGCTGGGAAATTCCAACCTCTTGCCTGCTTCTCCAGAGTAAGAATATTCTTGCTGGTTTCGATCGTTTAAAATCAAAGGCATGGGATTAAAATTAGCATAAAAACTAGAAGTGTAGGATAGCACAATCAAGAAAGGTTTTAGCAAAAAGAGGAATTCACTTACGGCTAATATAAATATGAATATTAGGAGAGTGGGTGCAAATGTGGGTGATAGGAATGCAGATAGGAAACGAATAGTAGCGTTTGAAATGTGGTAGACGAATGCTGAAAATCAGATGGGTGGATAGAGTAACTAACCTGGAAATTCTAAGCAGAATAAATTAAGAGAGAACAATATGAAGGACTTTGCCTAAGAGAAGCAATAGATTAATGGGCCACGCTTTGTGAAACGAGGGTCTAGTAAAATTAGTATTATAGGGAAGTGTGAGGGTAAGAACAGGAGAGGTAGGCCAAGGATAGAATACGCTAAGGAGATTAGGGAGGACGTGGGATGTGTAGAAATGAAAAAGATTGCGCAGAATAGGCTAGCGTGGAGGGTTGCATCAGACCGGCCTGAGGACTGAATACTAAAACAATACTAATACCAAATCACTATGGCAAGTTACACGATTGAGCAGCACGTCCAAATGATAAAAATTTGACCCTTCAAAGTACTCTTCAACTTTTCGTGGCCAAATTCTTGACGGCCGGTTCGGTAAACAATCAGCCAACACGTGTAAGTCAAAAGTACGGCAGATTGACGAAGAACATCGCCGCTGTCCGTGAAAGCGTGCAGGAAAACACGAGGCAGTCAATTGCTGGCCGTGCACAAGAACTCGGCTTTTCACAGACTTCAACTTGGCGAATTTCGTGTTGGTTACTTGCAGCCTTCACCCCTAGAAGATCCAACTTCCAACTCCGTTTGTTCGCTCAGTGGGGTTTGGTGTGTTTGGTAGAGGACTATAAGTTTTGCTTTCGAGTAGATTTTTCTATCTTGACCGTTAAATGACGTAGTTAACTAATGGCCTTTAAAAAATATGTTTATATTGTAATCCAATATACAACGGTCCCCTACTGTCAATGAACAATATACGAAATCCTATCTAAATATTATACGAAAATAATCTGTTTACTGCAATATACATTTTTTGTTGTCATAGCCATTGTTTGATAACTGTATAATTATCAAACACCCTAAAATATGTTGTTCAAGAAAAAATAAATATTATAAATCTTACAAACCTTGGGAATGTGACCCAAAATTACACCAGAAATAATAATAACTTTGATAATATACATTTTTTATGCATAGTGATTTATTTAAGATGTACAATAAAAAAAGAGATGAGTTAACGTCAAATTCCAATATCATTGTAATATTATACAATATATTTTGATTTTAATAAATTATAATGGTCTGTTTATGGAGAAGAATAAATCGCTTGTTTTGTATAAATAAATTGATTTGTTTTATATAAATAAATTGACGACAGCAGTGATGGGAATTTTCCGAAATCAGGAGTGATTCAAGCTGTTCACTACGAACAATTAGGAAATGTTGAACAAGATATGAGTGATAATTAAGAGAATATAAAGAATAAATCTAGAATATGATTCAGCTCTAGGCTATTCACATGTTCAGTGATTCTTGATTCCAGTGGTTGCTCAACATTGCCTCTTGTTTGTACGGTGAAAACTTGTCATAGTTTAAATTTACATACCTTTGTATAGTTTTTTTTGTACGAAGATAATGGGGGGAAAAGTTCAATGTTTACTAGAAGTGACTCAGTAAGAAAATGGTGAGCGTACGCTCTGAATGGTTCAATAATTTCAAGTCGAATTTATTTTCTTTCAGGAATATGAAGCTTATGCTCGGAAATTATATACAGAGTTCCTTTAAGTTTTAACGATAGTTTGAACTATAAAGGTTTTAATGGCTTCCTTATACAAAAGAGCATTCCTATACAATTTTAAAATTTCTATTTATCTAACGTTACATATAAACAAAATAATTGTACAGGACAGAATAACTTGATTAAATAGAAAAACGATTAAATGCTAGAATTGATAATTCTAGAAATACAAAAGAAAGACTACATTACTACTCAACTTAGGAGAATTCATTGGGTTCTACATTCATAAAAAATGAGAAAGGTGAATTAAAACCACAGAATACCAAAAGAAGTCTCCTCGTCCTCGATGAAGACAAATAAAAACAAAGTAAATTAAAATTCAATACTCAAAAAATTATAATAAAATATTTTTAATATAACAAATCTTAAGGGCTTCGTGAGGTTGATCCTGAAAAAGGCAACTCCCCTTTAATAGCATAAGAAAGGAATTGAAGGAAGAACAAAGTAGCGAAGGATTGATTAGGGCCCCGGGCTATAATTTAAGGATCCTACCTGGTGATTCAGGAATACAGGGAAAACTCCTGAAAACCTACATCAGGTTGGACGCAGAATTCCGTTCTTTGTGTCTCCACAAGTTTTAGTTGGCAGCTGGCCGACTGATCCAATGGATTGAACGGACAACTCTTACCGTATGCCCAGGGTCACAATACAGACACCTAAAAGAGATAGAGATGAAGGTGCCCCGGAATATCTCAGACTTTAACAAATTTTACAATGCAAAGGCTAAACAGCATGCGAGTCGACAATGATTTTAAGAAATCCGCTATTCTGTTGAACTTTCAAATTTTATAACACCTTTGTTTAAAAATGGAACCGACTAAAACTAAAGAAATAAAATTTATCATATATGTAGATGCTGACATAAATAATATTTTCTTCTTAAATTATTATCTTTCAAGTAGGTGTAATTTTTTACTTTAATTGTATTAACTTCAAATTATTCTGATTTTATTCAGTGACTTATTTGTCTTATTAACATAATATTTCCACAATTTTTTTAATATTGCCGAGAAAGTTTTTGGTAATTGCCATAGTTTTCGATTTGTAAAAATGTATTCCCACGATCCTTGATTTATTATATTCTCTTAAAATACTTTTTATAAGTAACTAGTGTCTCATTACAATAAATTAATGAATATAGTGTAAAATGTCGATTAAACAGTCGTGGAGTATGAGCATACCTTTATATATTTTTATATAATGTTTTTATTATGACTAATAAAATAAGACAATTCAATCAGGTGAACGTGAAAAAGAAGAGACGATTTTTTCAAAGTTCTTGAATACGCTGTTAAATTTGATTGAATTCTCTAATAACAAGATTTCAGATTTTTCGGAAAACATTGCCACTACCATTTTGAGGATCTTTTGCCATTTACACTGTCTAGGATTGAAAATGGGTTGGATTCGAATGCCGGATACTTCAGTTGGTTAGTTCTAAGTTGAATGGTATTAAAACATTTCGAGTTTGAATTGCCTTTATATAAGTGTGTTCTATAAATATTTAATCTGATTCGTGCAAAACCTCCTTCTAATAGAGAAATTGTAGCACTTTTACTGAGACAGCTTTTGGGAGAGTTGAAATGGTTTAGTTTTATCTGGTACGGATAATTTTGCATGGCTAGCTGAATGTTTCTTGGGTTCGGGACGTGACCCCGAGTGTTAATACGCTTTTTGAATCCGTGAGACGTTTCCACGAACCGCAAAGAGTTCTGAGGAGAACACGAGACTTGACCTTGGTCGTGGAAGGTCTTAAAGGCGAGCGGGAAAGCGTCTCGTGAGCATTGGACATGCAGCCCTTGGCGAGTCTTGTCGCTTTGCTGCTTCTCTGCTACGCAGAAGCCGCGCTGGACCTTCGTAAGTACCTCAACACAGCCACCATTCTTACAACTTGAATCTGTCTTCAAAATAGATTATTTTTTAATAAAAAAAGACACGATACTATGGCATGTACAAATCATCTACGGAAAATGCTTATTTTATTACAGGACGCTCAATATAAGAGATTAATGCCTAAATCGAGTAAACATTTTACTGTTTGTCAGTTGGTCCTCTGGCCGTAGAGCAACTGCCTTAGTTTTCATTAATTCCGCAGATGTAGCACTCCTCCATGGCAAAAAACTGAATTTATATATTTACACTTTGCTCGGAATTTCCTTCCAATCACCACTTAACTTTCTTCACTATAATTTATCACAACGAAACTTTCGATCGAAACTTTTATTTTAACGACTCACGCTTGTCAAGCTTTAATTAATATTCACATATAAATACGGTCGGCAATGACATTGCAGTTGACTCGACCTTAAATAAATAAATAATAGAATAAGACAACTATATGAAATTACTGTATTATTGACGATTATTTCAACTTAAAGCGTTTTTTTTTCGAGTTGCTTCCACAAAGCATCACGCGTGACTACTTTTGAAACTTGTTTTTGTTAGGTCTTATAACAATTAGCAATTTACAACTTCTAAATTATCAAATGGTTTACCTTACTTTTCCGTAATGGATTTACTAACGTTCTTTATAAATTAATGGAATTTTATAACAACATTGCAAAAAATGCTGATGTTTTTCCTATAAAGCTCATTGACGCCAACCTCTCTAAAAAGTGCGTTTATCAGTTCGTGAATTTTAAAACATCAGTTTCAATAGGGTCTTTAATAGGCGTTGATTTTTATACGTGCAAAACCTGTGCCGTTGCTTATTTATTTTTTCTTACTTGAAAACAAATCACAAAGTTTTGTCCCTTCTTTTGGAACTAATTAAGGTGAGACGGATTGGAAATGTAAAATTATTTTTAAACTTTTACTAATATTTTCATTACAAATACAAATGATGTGAGACGAACACTACTTGAGTTCTTTTACGACGTGTCGTCCAGGTTTCTTGACTTCTTCGGGTTCAGGTGATTAATTGTATTGTATTTATTATTACTACAGGAGGGCATTTGCCCTGTGGCAGTTTGTTGATAAACCAAAAGAAAAATGATAAACTACAGAAAAGAATTAAAAAATACTATTTTTAAATTTTTACATCCGTTTTTCATAATTAAGCTTTTCAGTGTTTCTAACGTCTTTTTGAAAACATTTGTATTCTCTAGTACCCTTGCAGGTAAAGCATTTTAGTCCCTTATCACCCTGTTTACGAAGGAATATTTTCCCACATCCGTTCTTTGGTTCCTTTCCTTTATTTAGTAATTATGGTCGGTTTTAGAGAAAATTTAGGTATACTTAGCCGCTCCCTTATTTCTGACCAGGCTGGGTAGGGTTCCCCAAGTCTAGCTTTTTTCCTCCTATCGCCGAGTGGTTCCCATTAAGTTTCATCCCCACACAAAACTCCAGCCCGTTTCTGAATTTTATCCAGTGCATTGATGTGCTCCGCTCTGTAAGGATCCCAACTTGCTGCCCCGTATTCTATCTTATGTTTAACTAGGGAAGTGTAAGCAGCTGTCTTGTACTTTTCTTCAATATCCTGTGTATGAAGAGTAACGACCTCCATCCCTTCCACGCTGCCAAGTTTACGTGTTCGCCTCAGTATAATTTCTTATTAAAAATGACGCCTAGTTATATACATGTTTCAACAAGCGGCATATTATTTCGTTTCCTAGTTGATATTCCCCCGGGTTGACCATTTTATTTTTACTAAAAATAATTGTTTTACTCTTAGCTGCATTTATTCTCATCTTATTAATTTCTGTCCATTTATATATGTGGTCTAAATCTGCTTGAATACAGATTTGGTCATTCATGTTCTCTATAATTTTGTAAACTATGCAGGCGTCCGCGAACAATTTAACTTTAGTATCTATTCCCGTCGACGGGCCATTCACAAAAGCCAAGAACATTATTGACCCGATTACACTTCCCTGTGGTACACCGAATGTAATTTCTATGGGATCAAATAGTTCTTCATTTACTCGGACTCTAAGTACGCTATTGTTAAAAAATTTCCTAATAAATTCAATTAAGTGATTATCTTTTCCCGATTCCTTAAGTTTAGCCTTGGAGAGATCTATAGCTACGGCGTCTATTCTTCCTCCATCATCGACAATGTCAGCAAGATCCTGCTAGTTGACTTTCACACGAATATCTCGGTCCAAATCCATGTTGTCCAGGATATATCCATCCCCTCTCTCCCCAATGTCCCTGTATATGTTCAACTATCAAACGTTCTACCGACGTAAGACTTACCGGCCTGTGGTTGCAAGTTTCCGCCCTCGGTCACGATTTGTATATTGGCACTATTGTCGCGATTTTTCTGTCAGATGGAACATGGGTATTGTTGATAGAAATTTCGAATAGGCGTTTTAGGTACGTAACTAAGGCTTCTCCAGAAATACCTACTGATTTATGAGGCTTAATTTTCTGAATATTTCGTATTAGTATGCTAGTTTTAATTTTAAATTTGGACGTGTTATTTGAGATTGTGTCTTTACACGTAGTTACGGAAGTCTTTTTGTCGAAAACTGTTCCAAAGTAGTTTGAAAATCTGTCTGCCTTTTCTTCATCTATAATGTTGTTTTTATCGGCCCTCAGTGGTGGCGATGATTCCCCCAACCCTTTTCGTATCCTAATGTATTTCTAGAAAGCTCTCCAACTATTCGCATTAGTATTAAGTAGACATTTTTAAGTAATTTTCTTCTGCAACTTTTTTTTTCGCAATAAATTTTTTATTTAGTTTCTTAACTCCGTTATTAATTTTCTCATTTCTACTTTTGATGCTATTTAATTCCCTAACTTTTCTTTTGAGTGATCTGATTTCGTGGTTATAGTAGTTGGGGTCACAATTTTGCTTCAATTGTTTAACCAGAACGTCTTTTAAATGTCTTGGAAAAAATTTTCCAGCAGTCATTCATGGAGTTCCCTGTAGTGGTCCAAACGACATATTTTTCCCGTAAAAACTACATGATACCGAACACATCCTTCTTGCCGTATTGAGAGACTTTTTTCCTTTTTGTTAACTTTTTGTCATATGTTAACTTACCTGACCTCCAATACCACAGCGCAGTGATCACTTATACCAGGTACAACTTCAGAATTTATAAATAGTTTCGCAGGTTTTACCAAGAATATGTCAAGCAATGAATTCATTCTCGTTGGTCCCTTCGAAGTCTGTAAGAATCCCATATCCCAAATAAAGGAATTTACAATTGGTTGTGCTAACAATTGCCTTTCAACATTTCCTTCCCAATCAACATTCGATAAATAGAAATCCCCAGCTATGATGGTGCCTACGCTAGTTAGCATATACTTTTCCGTCAACTCTCGTAATTTTATCTATGTTCTCAGATCTTTGTTGGATGGCATATAGACTCCGATAATCCGCGTAACGTTTTTGGAATGTTTAGAAATAATTTCAATCGCTAGGATTTCGTGTTCATTGTCAGAAAATAGTTTCCCGCTGTTGTAAATATCATCGACTTATCTGAGCCATAGAGTTGGTTTTAGTTTTTCCGTTGCTATAGCTTGCGCTTCGAATGTGTCCATATTTTGCTATAACTGGAGATAGAGAGCTACCCATTTGCAACGCCGTCAATTTGTTCGTACAATATACCGTCGTGTTTGAAATAAATAGTCGTGAGGCAGAGCCTGAATATATGGAGATGACGCGAAATGTTTTAATTAAAAAAATATGTTGTAGTATAGATCAATAATATAGGCAACCCGTATTCACTTCAGAAGTTTCAATTCACGTATGGCACACGAAACCCTTTACGTAATTTTTTCACTTTTTTCTCATATAGAACCTCAGTATATTAAAAATAATTTAAAATCACGGGCAACTTTGATCCCTGAGGAACACGTGTGCCAAATTTGGACTAATTCGGACCAGTAATTTGGGCGCCTATAGCTGTGACTTACATACTGATTCTCTGACAATGGTTTTTAGATATATAGATTTCTATCTTCAATTATTGAATGTCCCTTAGTGTTTAGTTTGTAGTTAGTTTGAGTTTATTGACCCCAGAAACTTCACGATATTATATTCCCGGAGAAGAAACGTTAACGGTAAAATTGTTTGTGAGGTTAAGTCGGATAGTATGTTTCATTAGCTCTACGAAATGATGCACTCAGCATATACTGAGCATATAATCGGATTTACGCTTTACTTGGTTAATATTGTTGTGTTGCAGCGAGTTACCTGAAGGCCTGCAACAGAGATGACCCAAAGTTCAACGACTGTGCTTTGAAAAGCGCCGTAGCAAGCATCCCCAAGCTCATCCAAGGTAAGTGTATGACATTATAGAAATATCTACCATTGCAACCACATATATTATGAAAAAGATACAATGCCCAGGAAGCACTATCATTCAATTACAGAATTTTTATTTCAGTTTTTAATCTGCTTTTATTTCAGTGTCATTAATAATTATACTATGAATAATAAAATTATTTTATTAATACACATTTTTGTCTGACAACATTTTTCTTTGCCCTATAGTTTTCATTCTTGGTAAACGGAGAACTGTAATTGTCGGGAAAGCTTACGATGGATAGAATATTAATTGAATAAACACCGGGAAAACTTTTGTTCTTTAATAGAATATTAATTGATAATAGAGCGAAATTATTACAGATTTTTAATTAATTTTTAATAATAATACTACAGCATCTAAAACAATAATTGACTATCACCGTACTCTATGAAGCAGAAATAGTACTGTAGTTCGCGAATTTATAAAAGGTTGATTCGTTGTCATTGAAGAAGAGACAAAAAATCCATAAAAATACTAACCAATGCGGGTTTTATTTGATTAAATTAACAGTTACGTAACATTATAAAACCAGTTTTGTGCAGAAGAACATGAGACGGCAATCAAAGCCACTTATACTGAGTTCTATAGCTTATATGGTAGGAATATAGAACCAACGCTTGTTCATTATATTTCCTATTTAATAACTTTTTTCAGAAAAGTTTTCATTATTAATGTTCTCACCCTAGGGGGTCGAAATTAGAAATTTTATGTGGTATCATCATATACAGAATAAACGTTTTCATTTAACCATTGTCAGTGAGAATTTATTTAATAACCCCCCCCCCCATTTTTAATCAGTCAACAGAACTCATTTCATATTCTTTTAAAGCTCTCTGAACCAACCTTCTCTCCATTTCGTCTCGTGTAGCTCCGAATTTTCCTCCTCCATTTTCCAATGGCCAATCAGTTGCAATTTCAAGTAGCATCTATTGGTTGTAATACACAAAACTGCAGCCAATAGGAAAAAATTAGGCGCGTATGTAAACAAGTGTCCTTACATATGTTTTTCGTTAGTTACACAGTTAGCTGGTTACTGTTATCTAGTCCTAGCTTTTGACTTGACCGAAGCAAACTTTTTCTTGGATTAAGAACGGATACAATTTACTTAAGAGACTGAAACCCATTGTCAGTAAAAGCCCACTTCCGTATTATGTGAAGAAAGGTCCGTTTCATCGTCCGAGGAAGAGTGTGGCGCAGACCACTCACACACACACACACAAAATACTTCCCAGGTCTACAGACTTTTTTGCGCCTACTTTTAATGTATTAAAATATATTATAAAAAATTGGGATGAGTAAATAAGCTGAAATTAGACATATTTATAATTTAATTTCAATTATGCCGGTTTTAAGAGCAATATTTTATTTAAAATGCATATAAATCCTTAAAACCTAAAGTATTCATTTATAAGTTAAGGGTACTGATGTGAGATGTCATTGTCGCACTTAATCAGGGCCTCTTTTTTAAAAAATAACCCATTTGAAATGAAAATCCTAACTAAGAATTGGCAGTGTGAGAGAAACGATTGCATGAAGTTTGTATTTTTATTGTTTTACGATACCGACTTTTTCGTTGTCTCCGTTGGGTGACGTTTCTCCAGTTCTTGTCGAGTCTCCGCTTCTCATGTAAATTTACATGGAAGTAACCATTCAAAGGTGTCTCTAGAGATTCCGCGTTGACATTAAGTAACTTTGCGCCACCAAATCTGCACAAAGTGACTTCCAGAATTCCGATTCTCCTCGCCTGGACAACCGGACCAAGACCAACAAAAATGTGTTAAAGTGATCTCCAAAAGAATGTCATACTCAACAACTCGGACCTCTCTGTCGCTCTCGCCATTTTGAAAATTAGTCCCCATTCCATTAGATCTTTTTTACATCGGCGGCGGTACATATTCCTCCCCAATCACCAGCTGCCACCGAAAATTTGTATTTCCCCGTCTTTTTTTTTTCGTAGGGTGGTTGTCAAGTTGACGAATTACAGCGCCCAGTATTTTCAATCCTGGCGCCTGTCAGTAAACCCTTCAATAACACTCAAGCTGATCCTCTGATAATGCACCACCCAATTCCATTTTATCGCCATAAGACTTGCTTTACACATTCAAGAGTTTTTTTAAATTTAGAGTCACATCAACAATGTATTTAACAACTTCTACAAAATTACAATTACCAATACATTTTTATCTTTAAATTAACAATTTTACACAATTTAACTTAACAATTATGTTTTCATTGTAACAATTTAAATATGCATATTATATACAATAATAGTTTATGGTACAATTCGGTTTCAAGAGTTTTTTTCTATAACTTGTATCTTTTTCAAATGGAGCATAATGCTTAAGTATTCGTTTTTTCCCTCATGATCTAAAAATTACTGTAAATTGTGAAATCGATACATATAACTAGATACATGTGATAAAAGGCAGACACAAGGGCGCTACTTGGTGATTTTTCCACGTCCCGTGAAATTTGGCGACATTGGGTGGTACGAAGGTTGTATATTTTTCTCCAAAAGCGTTAGTGAGGGGGCAAACGGCTCTTCCAAAAAAGGACAGACAATAATTTTGATTGAACAATATCGAGTCCCGCCATCGACGGAATACGAAATTAGGCAGTGGGGAAAAGTTATTAAAAATCCCACCAGAAACGTCAGATTAAGGACGTAGAGATGATGGTTTGATGACTAAGGGCGTTGAGGTTATGATCGGAGGTTAAGATTGGACATATAAAGACTGTAAATTGTCCTGGCCACGGACATTAATAACGGAAATGTTGCCTGATCCAGTTCGGAGCAATGAGGAAGTGGCAGCTGGAAGTTCCAGGCAAGCTGAGACAATAGGGTAAAAACCTCTGTTTGTAAGTTTTTCCCGATTTCCTGGTACTGCCAGTTCCGAGTAGGATTAGAGTTAAGTATTGTGCTCTATGATAATGCCCATTTGAAAGACCTTTAGGTTAGAGCTATTGGATTTAGTTGTATGAAATTTACTGTGTATAATTATTGTAAATATATATAATGTTTATCATTAAAAAAATTCCGGCTTATAACTTTAAATTGTACAAAGTGTAATATATATGTAAAACTGTTAAATATAGAGTAAATGGAATTTCATTCTTATAATAATATTCATTTCAGTAAACTAGAGTCAAAACCACTAACAAAATTTGGTGACAGTTCTTAATCCATTTTACTGTCAGAAAGAAGGAAAATATTTTTCGGTAAAATTGAAAATATTAAAAAGGCACATACATAAGAGAATTTTATTATTTCAGTGCATATATATATATATATATATATATATATAACGAAAATTACTCAATAATTACACCTTAAGGTTTCGCATTGTTTTTTAATATCTCGCTTTATATAGACCTGATTTCAAAAAATTTACATATGTGTACTTGGCAATACTCATTGTGCATTTATCCAACTTTAGAATTTTTATTATTGGATTATCATATCGTTTATTAAAATTTATGGTAAGCTGAGACTGAAACATTACTTCGTGGCCATCATTTCGTTACACAGTGTGACTACAGACGAGAAGCTACCACCAATATTTTTTGTGACAAATTATGCGTGCCTATTGTTACATTACCATTGTATGAAGGGAACAGGGGTGGAGGTTGAATGTAGTACAACCGGGTGAGAGAGGGGGAGTGAGGGAGGGGGCTGGAGCAGATGGCTCCAGGGGAGAGGTTCCCTCCCAATATAAATGTAAAAATCATTTTGAAAACTGTTGCAAGTGTTCACTAAAAAATTTTATGCAGTGTTCTTCGGTCACGAAAAGTTGGACTACCGTTCCTTGATTTTAATTATAAAATTGGCACTAGAGGTCGAAGAAATGCCAAAAAATTTGACTGGGTTTCTAGGTCAAAACTTCTGTTGGTAAACTTAACTTTCTGTATTTTTAAGGGTTAAACACTCTCTTGAAGCAATAAATTACTTGTCCCCAGATATTACCTCAACACAATGTATGTCGATGAAAGAATTTCAACGTTGTTGCAATTAATTAAGGTCAATGTCAATATTTATGTATATGTGCGTACTGGCGATTATATTAAATAAATTTAGGAAGACTTTTTTTCATAATTTCAGAACATTGATGGAAATTGTGTGTATTGAAATCTGTTTAGATTTAGAATACTTTAAACTGCTTGAATTCGCTCGAGTAATGCAGTCGACTATCTCTATGCTGAAATTAGATGCATGCGTACTATTTCGTCTTACTCCCACGTAAAGCTCTACAAACAGCCTCCTATCTGCGCTCAGCGGCAGTGAGCATATGCAGTAGTGCAAAAATTCGTGTATTTCAATTATTTAAGAAAGAAAAATATTTTTTTTGATACAAATGTGTGTCAATTTGGTCTTAATTTTTCCCTTTTTTAAAACTAAGCACTATTCATTGTTATGAATGCGGTATTAGAAATGTAACATTATCCGCAGAGTAATGATAACACTACTGCTGTTGTAGTATTATTAGTAATAATTTTTACTGTTGGCAGGGAGAATGTCGTGGTGGACGATTATGTAGCGCATTAACTACATTGAATTTAAACTTTTCATTCAGGTACCCAGATTCGTATTTACAGAATTAATTTCTTCCTCTTCGTAGGTACTTGCATCAGTTTGGAAGATTCAGTACAAATACATTTATTAATCAAGTATTTAAGTACATAATATACAAAATACTCAGTGAATGAGGAGCATAGCTCAATAACGATTTTCCAACACTTAATATATCCGCTATAATTAGTAAATTTAATAAATTTCTCTAAAATTATTTTTATAGATACAATGAAATATGAACTATCTTTAGATTAGGATACGGCTGAAAATAAATTATTGACTTCAAAATGACTTTCTGACGAACGGAAAAAGGACAAAGATTGGATGCCATCAGTAGGGGTCCAATGGAACTATATATTTTACCTCTCCAGGAACATCAAAATTCCTACACTGTCCTAATACTCCAATTTAGATGAGCAATGTTGACAATTTCTAGATTTTTCATATAAGTGTGTATACTGTAACCACTGGGAAGAAATCATAAAGAGAAAAACGTGTCGCGTGGGAAACGAGCTCGTTTTGTTTTTGTTTTACCAGCTCATACCCGTTTTTCCGTAATTTAAATTCTTGACTGTCCGGCTGAGACGTCAGTTGAAAGATGACATGGGAAATGCTGTGCATGCTTCAACAACAAAGCGATTCTTTTCATCCTTGGAAATGATATTAAATGCATGAAAGCATAACCTGACAGGTTTTAAGATGATGCGAATTTCCACTTCGCACGCAATTGTACGACTCGCTGAGCGACCCTGACACGCAAAGGTCAAATATATCCGTCCAGGGAATAGAAGAGAAGCTAAGATTCGTCAACGTTTTAAGAAATAATTTGGAACGATTAATCGGGCATAAATACTCAAGGTTCGTACTATAACAGCGAAAATCGTCGTGCACAACAGATGAAAATGATGTAAGACTCGAATCGTTCCTTCGGGTCTTCTCCAAAATCGCCTCGGAGCAACTTAAATAGATAACCCTGCATAGGTCCTATCTCGTAACTAATTAAGCGCAAATTGCATTTGGTATTGAATTTTGCAATGTTGACAATGATACTGAAATATTTATTAAAGAAGTTATCGTGTTTTACGTTGTCCTTAGTAGAAAAATTAGGAAAGAATAGAGGAAGGAATAATCCTACGGTTGAATCAGTATAAAAATCTGTTCATCTTCAGGGAAAAGCATTAAGAATCAGAGCTAGATACTTAAGTGCGAACACACAAACCTTCTAGATTAAATTTATTGTAGAGACTCGCGTATTGAATCTTTCGAGTTTGAATTAACAAAACGGAACACAACTTCTTTCTTTTTTCTCCAATCTCTCACATTCTTTCTATATATAGACTATAGATAATGGACCACTCAATGATTTATTATTAACAGGTATGTTTCAGATGTAGGTCAAACCCCAATTTCGACGTCCATGTCCACGGCAATCAAAGTTGAATGAATAGAGAATATGAATTGAATTCGATAGTTCCGCAAAGTTATCAAAAATGAATCATTCATGCAAATTTAAATAAGAACAATAATAAATAAGTTTATTATACAAACATCACAATTATATTTGAAATTTATATAATGAGTTTATAAAAATGTATGAAGTTATCGGTGATAGAGACTGCCGCAAAACGAAAATATGGAGCTAAATATAATGCTGGCCAATAAAATTGTTACTCCAGGAAGGAATGCAAAGAATATATTGATATTTATTGGACACATGTCTTATAATTAACTTTTGAAGATGTTGATACTGAGAATTCAGTACTCAGATCAACCACATCCGGCAGCACCAACAGTATGACCTGGGTTTGGGGTCAAGCTGAGACTGATTTGATGGTCCATGCTGCTTCAATACTATGCCACAGTTCGTCGACCGTAGTGACTATCGAGTGGTGGTGAGCCAGTAGCTAGGCAACTAATGACAAGACGTTTCCAATTGGTGAGAGATCGCGAGAACGTCCTGGCCCAGGTAGCAGTTGACCGCTTCTGTAGAGAGTATGGTCACGGTATTGCCTGAAACATGTGGTTGTGCACTCTCCTGCTGAAACGTGTTACGGAGTCGTCGGGAAGAGATGGCAGTGCCAACGGCCAAAGTACTTCATAATGTAATAGTGGCGACAGTGCGAACAAGAGCTGATCGAGACGGGTATCCATACCATCACTCCTGGTGAAGGGCCAGTACGACGATGTCGACTACAAGCTGGCAATGTGCGTTGTTCAAGGACGTGATTCTGTATACAGTACCGGGAATCGTCTGGAAAGATTATCTCTGCGTCCAGGCTCGTTGTTGCTCTTGTCGGTGATGCAGTATCAAGGCTAGCCGAAGCCTTGCTGAAAGTTCATGCTGCTGCCAACGTCGTCGAACTGTTCGTGCAGACACTTATCGACTTGATAACGACTCCACTTCTTGAAACGGGGTTCGTGACGCGACTGTCCGATCTCTTGTAAGGTCATACAGCACAATAAATTGGCTGTTAGGCTGGCTATACAATTGCAAGAAATTGCTACTGTTCACTACTTCGCCCGGATTGGTCATTCTTGAATATACTTCAGTGATGTACAGTGTCAGATATTGAATTTGTGCTTATGCGCTACACCACGTTAATTAATTTAGGAAGAATTATTTGTTTCGTAATTTTAAAACCTTTATAATAATAGTATTTTAAGGTGAGAATTTCTTCTTCGATTCTGAAGACTTTTAACTGCGCGCTGCCTCCCGCAATACATCTGTGCTATCGTGATTCCAGCACAAGAATTCGGCCTGGAACAACAAATGCGTGTGCGTAGTATACAGCTCCATCCCTCTCTGTTACGCCAGATAACTGATTCGCTCTTGAGATACATTGTTTCGTAGCCGTGCCGTATGTGGCCACCGTAAACGGGCAACATACGCACCGAAATATAAATAAGTTCATACAATTTAGCAATTAGTAACCTTTGTTAAAGTATATATATATAAGATAGAATTTATTTTTAAATAACTATATAAAGTCTAGTCATTTCAAAGGAAGTAGAAATGATTCAATTGAAGCTCAAGCGGGAGCGTAAATATATTTTAGAAAAAAGACAGCAATGGAAAAATGTCGTTAGAAGAAAGACAAAGAATGGAAAAAATGTCGTTAGAAGAAAGACAAAGAATGGAAAAATATCGGGAATGGGGGAATGTTGAATTGGTCCTTGAACGTCGACTCGGATTAGCTCAGTGATAGGACACCCGCCCGAAAACGGGAGGTCCGGGGTTCGAGTACCTGGTCGGGTCTACATTTTTCCGTTCTTGTCTTTCTTCTAAAATATCTATACGCTCCCGTTTGAGCTTCGGGAGAAAACATTTATACTTCCGTAAACTATGTTTATTATAATTTATATAAACAAACCATTACAATAATTTTTATATTTATTAAGGTGTGGCGTTTGAAATTAAAAAATGTAGGCAAAACTACTGTTTCGGTTTCAGATGGAAATCGTTTACCGTAGGGGTAGTGCGTGTGTGTTGTGCTAAAATAGAAAGAAAGAATCCCAATAAACTTGAATAAATAGTATTGACATATAATGTAATTATAAATAAATATAATGGTTAAACTGTCAGAAACTGCCAATTATTTATAATGCAACTGATACAATTAGAACCGTATAGACCCTATATCTTTCGTCCCTAATTTTTTGATTGTTTATACCAGGTGAACATAAGAACAGATCTTAATGATTAATATTATTAAGTCTATCCTGGTTATTATTCTAATTATAGAGAGACAGCTTCTTTGATCACATACTTTTTACGCGCACACAAATATTTTGTTGGAAGTAATATTATATCTGAGATTAATATATGAATAGTGTTTTATGTGCAAAATAACCAAATTCAATTAATATTTAATGAAAAGGATGAATGAGGAATCAACAGTAATTTTATTTAATGTGGTAAAGATGTTAAACTGTGCTTAAGGCAATTAGTGGTCTCATACAGCAGTATTAAAAATTCAACTCATTTAATATTATTGCTAGTAATGCAAAGCAATGGCAATTTAAATTACTACTTTTACTGCTTACTATATGTATTTTTCTTTATAATAACCACTTTTGGTAATATTCATTTTTAAAGGTGATCGCAAGTACAATATTCCACGATTGGATCCTCTGGAAATTGTAGAGATCGTTGTAAATACTGGTGGTACTCAACAAGCTGGACTTGAGCTTACCTTTCAAAAAGCAAAATTTATTGGTCTGAAGAATGCTGTCATAAAAGCAGTTAAGTAAGTAAAACAATTTTCACATTAACGGAACAGCTGGGTTCTATTGTATAATAAAACCAATCCTGACTTCCATAGTTAACCATAGTGGAGAATGAAACATTATTCTTTTTTCCTTATTAATTGCTTACCAGTTGATTGTGAAAAACTATTTTAATTAAGTTTCATTCACTCAGTTCTACACAGAATTAAATAACAATAGTGACAAGTATTAGGTGGAATACACAAATATTTTGGTATGTCTGTTTCCGGTATACTTTACAACTTTAAATTTTTAAGAATTCAAATACTCTATATTATATGTAATATCAATTACTATTAATTTATCACAACACTTGAATTGTCCTATTCTTATATCTCAAGATAATTGGTTTAAATAAATACAATATGAATAAAATATTGGAAAGATTGTATTACTAATCTTCTAAATAAAGTTTACTTAGCTTCCTTTGCTGTTAGAATCATGCCAAGTTACAAGAGAAAGTCATTTAATGTTTAGGAGGTACTACGAAAGCAAAAACGAGAATACTTATTATTACACATCAGTATACTCAATCATTGGTAATACTTGTGGTGAACGATATTGGTTCACAATCATCTCAGATATGAAAAGCTTTGATACAATAAATAAAAATAACTAGTGGGAGATCTAAAAGGAGCACTTCATAATACTGTGCAAATTTAAAGTTAAAAACAATAAAAAGAGGTCAAAAATGAATTAAGGACATTTTTACTTACCCATTCTTGTTTAATCAATGAATTTACATAGTTAAGCATAACCAAGAATAAAAGTTAGTATAGCCATAGTTAATTACAATGGATGTGACAGGAAGTAGCATTCTATAAATAAATGTCAATAACAACCAATTGTTAATAATAAATTGTTAACCAGAATTTTCATTTTTAAAATTCTAATTTGTGTACTATGCGCCTTATTTGAAAACCTCAAAGTTCTATTTCCCTGAGGGATCTGAGGAATATGATAAAATAATAATACTGTTATATCAAATTATAATTATAACTTAAAAAGAAGTGAATAAAGTCAGTTAGATGGAGTGGCAGTGAAACACAGAAGCTGAAGGATACTAATAAAGAGATATTTTAAAATAAATAATAAATGTATATACTTGTGTTTTGTATTTCCTATCCAAATTTAAACCTCCATTGATTTAAATAATTGCTTTGATAATCCTTAGGGTCAAAATAAATGGTTAAAGATACATTGAAAATTTGATTATAAACTAGTTTATAAGTTTATCGTCAGGACATGACATGAGGCTCTTGTAAAATTAGCATTAGAAGGAAGTGTGTGGAATGAGAACAGGAGAGGGAGTCCAGGGATGGAATTTGGTAAGCAGATTAGTACAGAGTTCATGCCATTTAATTACCCCACTTTCCACACCTGATTAAGGAATATGTTTTTAAGTGGCTGAGAAAATTTCGTTTTGGTTCCTGAATGAATTATATTTAAACTCTAATTATAACTGTATTTGGCTGTTATTAAATTTTTCTGATAAAACAATTTAAAAAACTACTCACATGTTACAGATTTGAAACTCCAAAGAAACATGCAGAAGTTAAAATATTTGTGCCAATTCTTGAGATACTCAGCCAGTACACTGTTAGTGGAAAAATTTTAGTGCTCCCAATTACAGGAAATGGTAATTGCAATGTCACACTTGGTAAGTACAGTTTTTAATGTATGATAATAATAATAGTAATATGTATTTGGTTATATAAAATTGTTTCATACTGATATTTAATATAAAATTTTTAAGTCTATTCCACTTTTTGTATAATTATAGGGAAGGTATATATTAATCATATTCTGGAAAACATACATTATCCTCAGCTGTTAGAATATATATGTAAATTAATAAGGACAGGAAAGAGAGATGGAAAGTTGGTGATTTACCAGAGGTTCACAGATGGCAGGCACTATGTAGGCTTTAAAGTTCTTAAATTTTTGGAGGTACCGCCCCTTCATCAGATTGTTAGGAAGACATTTACAGAGATGTCCAGCAGACTGGCCATTACTTGAAATGTTTTCCTAACTTTTTGATGAAGGGGATGGTGCCTCTGAAATTTTAAGAATCTAAAACACTACATGGTGCCTGCCTTCTGAATACTTTAGGTAAGCTGCTGATTTCAAGTAGCCAGGTTCGAGTCCTGGCACACCGAATATTTTCAGCCTTTCTTTCTTCTTCCATTCCTTTCTTCACTTAACATACATATTTCTTTGAGCATAATACTATGCTGTACATATGATTTAAAAAGCGAATTTCCTGCCTTTTTTCCAAATATTTCTATCTATTCTTTATATCCAATTATCCAATGTGTGAATTTGACACTTGTCCAATATATAATTTATTTATTTATATATGTATGTATTTAAGAGCAAATTATAATTAAAACTTAAAAATTAATAAACAAAGTCAATTAGATGGAGTGGCAATGAAACACAGAAGGTTAAAGAATGGGAGAGTACAACAGGCAAAAAATATTTTAAATAATTTTGAAATCTTGCAATTAATTTTCAAATGGTGGGTAATTATTTAATTTAAATTTAATGGTATTAGTTTATGCTTAGGTAACAGTTATTTCCAAGTTATTTACATGTATTTTCTTCCCTAGTCAATCAATCCTCTCTGTCCTTCATCTTCTTGAAACTCCTTCATCTCTTCACAGCATTTAACATTTATTTTCATTCTTGTACTTTATAATTTACTCCAATCAAATTTCTTGTTATACAGTCCCTGCCCTGCTTAGATATACCATGAATGTCAATAGCAATCCTCTAGGAAATTTGAAAAGCAAACTTTTCCAAAAAATTCTGTAAATCTTCTGCTGCAATTCTGTCCATCTTCATTTGTAGTTTGTAAATTCTCCTTACTAAGGTAGTCTGTCTGTATATTTATTAGACTACCTTCTCTCCCCTAAAACTGTGATTCCTTAATTTTTTCCAGTATTTTTTATACCAATAAGTCTGTTTTCATATAAATGTATAAATGAAAGAGTACATCCAACCCTTACTGCTCTCTTAATGTTTGCATCTTCTATCTCTTCACCATTTACTTTACTGGGAGATTCTGACCTATATAAAACTCCATGAGAAGTCTGAGACCTTTCCAGTCAATAGTGTCTTTTAGTATCTCTAATAATACCTACCATTGTACAATGTCAAATATTGATTAGGACAAGGAAGGGAGAAAGAAGGTGGTGGCTTACCATTATAGGTAATTTTTCGAAGACTACTGCCACCTTAGTCTGTAGATAAGGTGTTCATGGCTAGCTGTCTCTTTGAATGTATTTCCTTACCTCCTGATGAAAGGGTTGGTAGCTAATGGAAACCTATAATGGTGACTGCCAATTTTAAACTTCAGGTAAACCATATACATATACTTGTTAACATCAAGTTCTAGTTGCAGTAACCTCAAATTTCAATTGCATCTTTTTCCCTAAATCCTAACTGGTTCTCACTTAAATGCTGATCTATGTTACTTTATATTATTTTAATCATATTATATGGCACAGAAATATATTTAAGTGAAATTATATCATATTAATTTATTTTCAAATTAAACTTGTTATTAAATAATTATATAAATACACTGGATTGAAATATAACACTTTTACAGTTGATCTTGTGTTTGATGTTGGAATTGACTGGAATTCAGAGAAAAAATCTGATGGTCTGGAGTATCTGAAAATTACAAAATCAACAATTAATTATGATCTTAAGAAAGCTTACTTCAAACTGGACAATCTCTTCAATGGCAACAAATTACTAGGTACACAATTTTAATTTACACCAAAAGAATATCAAATTAAGTACAAATATTTATATTAATTAGTCTTACTTTATGTTGTAAAATTATGAATAAAACTTATTGCTGAAGCCTACAAAGCAAAGACAATCTTTTGATTATTTACAAATGATAGGCTCTTTTAATTGTTCTATTTTCTTGCCAGGTTGTGTTGTTTCAATGTATAATTATGTTTAGTCATCCTATTATAAATTTACTATCGTGTTCTCAACAAAGTTGGTTGTGCTTTCTTATTTTCTATGTTATTCTTGAATTTATTCAAATGTGTTCCATCCAAGATTTATACAACTCTAGATGAAAAATCCTGTTATGTATTAGTTGTCACAATAATTCATATAAAACTTTCTCTGATATCAATTTTTATTTGTTACTTTCCATTATACATTTCGATAGAAACATACAGAACACAGGCAAAAGTTGACAGAGGTTGTCTTTCAGATACTGATTTATGAAATTGAAACAGGTTTTTGCAGTTTTTCTTTACATATGTTATGTTACTAGCTGCTCCATTATTTCAGCTGTTGGAATATAATTTAAACCAGTTTAAATTCCAAGTGCACATATTCATCAATATTGTGAGTATGGATGTCCCTGAATTGGATGAAATTATCAGTGATTTTATAAGCAATATATTGTTAATATTATATATATATATATATATATATATATATATATATATATATATATATATACAGACAGGAAAGAGAGGTGGCAAGTGATGAGCAAACAAAATTCCCACATGCCAAGCTTTAGTTGGTAAACAATAGACCCCATCGGGCCACCATGTTTCTCTTTCCATGAAGTTTAGTGTGGAAGCAAAGAATTGATGGGGACTGGGTATATGTACACATACTTCCACATATATGCAGGGTAGAGAAAGTATCCCACGTACCCAGAAAATGAGTTGGATAGAAAATGATTTAAAAAAATTTCTATTTAAGGCAAATACTTTTTTTGTGATGGCATGTCTGTAAATCTATCCGCAAAGGATATTATGAACTTATTGTGGGCAAAGTTTGCTGTTGCAATGTTACAAGTTTTATTTGTGTCTCTAAATGTGTAGAAGGTTGAATGCAGGAATTATTTAGTATACAATCAACTTTTCTGTAACACTTCCAAAAAATTGACAGAGTTTCTATATTTAAAATTAAATTTTCATGGAGTACATCAAGTTTAATTTACAGAATTAATTTAATTAAACTTAGAATAAGTAAATTTTTGAAAAGGGTTTATGATAATTAACATTTATGTTTAAACTAATGCTAAAAATACATATTTATTTATAAAGCAATGTCCACCTTTATTTTCAGGAGACAATATGAACAAATTTTTGAATGAGAACTGGCAGGATGTTATTAAAGAAGTTGGGCCAGCAGTTGCAAATGCATTGAGTCTGGTAGTCAAACAAATATTAGAAGGAATTACAAACTTAGTTCCATATAACAATATTTTTCCTACAAAATCATAGAAAATCTTCATCTTAACATTTCAAACCATTTTAGATTAAAATTACATATTTAAAAATAGATTTAATACATTAAAAATATTTGTTTGAAAATTGAAAAACATAATTCATGTCACTAATATTAAATTATAAATATATTTAAAGAATGATGCAGACACAGGTGTACTATTTATTTGATGCCTTCTCATTATCATAAGAAAATGCAAAATTATAAAATTATAAAAACATCATGAATGTACAATGGAAAAGCAAGGAGTATCAATATTTTTCATTTAATTAATTTTTTTGTCTATATCTATGGCCACTTTTTCTGTAATTAATTATTTTATTGTAACAGAAGTCAAATAGTTCAATTTTTGTAATACAGAGTAATTTTAATCTTGTGAAGAGGTGGAAGTCATTAACTACATTTATATTGCTTGTGAATTTTTTCATACATGAGAATTATTTCCTATGAAAAGTATATGCAGACCTGTATATATGCTCATCTACTTGATAAATAATATTAAGTTCAGGGCAATAGTGTTGAGTTGGGAACAGTACACAAGGGAAAAACATTTAATTAAGTTCATTAAATGACCTGTGTTCTATTTTTTTCTAATGAATGTAAAATGCATTAGTTGGGCCATACATGATTAATATATGCGATGTGGCTACTTATAAGTAAGTAATTACTTCTAATAAACATGACAGTTACATCTAGAGGGGACAAAATTATTCAAAGGCTGCTAAATTATTCTGTTGACCACTTTGCCAGGCAACATGCCTGACATTATCAAGGAAGTGATGACAGAAAAAAAGATTATGGATGGGTTATGGATTTAATATTAAAATTTTTATTTCATGGTAGAGGATTTTCTATCTGGGATTAAAAGCTACTATGAGTTCATCATAAGATGTTCAACAGAATAGCATTATTATCGAAGTAAAATGAGTAATTTTCTAGAAAAGGATTAGGATTTCTGAATATGTTACTAAAACTATAAAGTTATATAGAAGAAATACTCAGAAATTTGGAAATTGCCAAAATAACAAAGTGGATATGTTTAAAAATACATGCTATTGTAGAATATTAAATAAATAAACATGGAATAAAAGGAATGAATTCTTTTAGATGTCATACAGGAAACAATGTTTGGAACATCTAAGTGAATAAAATAATAATTCTGTCTGTAAAATATTTGAGATTATGTGATTTCTTTTTATCTTTACGTTTCATATATCAGAGGATCCGTAGCCTATGCATCTGAATTTTTATTATTATTTTAACATTGTTTTGCAAGTACCTGAGCCATTTGCCAGAAACCCTCATCAACAATATGTGTGCCTGTTACGTTGACTTTGTTCTCCTTTAATATGAAAACGGTCGCCGGATTCCATGAAACAATTTCCGTTATCATATAGGTATAGAAGACGGTTAGCAATATCGAACTACTATCCATCATCTGGAGGCTCCGTAAATGGCGGACACTTTGATACCTGGTTTCACGTGCTCGAGCAGGAATTTTATTTGACTAACAGAAAAATGACTGAACTGTTTTTCTCTGAAGCGTTAAATAACTTTGAGCCTATCATGTCTTCTCCATTTGAAGAAGTTTGAACTGCCGAATTTTGACAAGACACGTTGTTAGTAGACAAACAAAACCTTTGTTTTTGAGAGTAGGGGAGATGTAATCTCATAGATACAACCACGAAATGGCAAGTATTACTTAAAAAAAATGAGTTGCAAGGAACGAGATACACATTAGATAAATCTTTGCGCCAAAAGATGACTATGCACAAAGATTTCTTCGCCGTTTGAAGGACGGGCTAACTCTTACAATGAAATAGAGGAGGACTCTGCATTGAAGCGCAAGAACAGCAGGAAATATCGCAGTACAAGAATCAAAGAACTGAAATGCACTTTAATATAAGAATTCATGGCCAATTTTGTAAAAATATATGGGCCACTCTATGTCAAATCACCGAAAACTTATGGCTCCCACTCGACCCTCTCCAAATCTCATGAAATTTTGTAAGGAAGTAACCCCAGATCTCATTTGAAATACTGCAAAATATTGACGTATAGATCTTTTCCCGCCGAGTAGTTGGCTTCCGAACACAGGTCTACATTTGCTGCAATAAAATTGCAATAAAATTTGGTGGTGGTTTTGGCATGGACTGAACGGCCAGCTGTACTACTTAACTGATGATGCCACTTCATTCTGGGCAAGAAGTTTTATCGATAAGCTGAATTTCACACTTATTCGGCCTCTAGAACTGATTTGACGAGGGATCAAAGTTGGCCTTATCATAGGCGCGCGCGTGTTAAGCGGGTGACAGATGGACTTGCAACTCCCGAACCAGTGTACAATAAGATCTAATATTTTGCAAATTTTCAATTGGGATCTGGATTTACTTCCTTATAAAATTTCATGGGAAGCCCTAGGTGATGTGACATGGAATGACCCATTTGTTTCATTTGAGAAATTACATTTCAAAAGATGCTCTTTTATTTATGAATGGTTATGTTACACATGTAAATGTAAATGTCGGGACGAAACTTTTTGTGCTTTATGTGTAATAAAATTAAAAATTTCTGTTTAATTTATATCAATTACGCTATATTTTTCTGATTAAATTGTCTCGAGTTATTACATTAATTTATAAATTGCCAGATCACTTTTAAACGACGACCTCCTATGGTGTAGAAACCAGCGTCATCGACTCACACGACAGAGGTTCCGTGATCAAATCCCGCTATGGGCATGGAAGTTTCTGTTCGTCACGGTCACAGTAACTGGGGTTAGGTCCGAAGGAGAATCGTGCCATGGAAGGCTACAAACCGTAGTCATGGTCGTCTTGGTCACCTCTTCAAGTCGCCATTTCCTTCAGCATCTGAGTTCTCCTATGGCCACACTTATCCTCAATTCATACATGTGTGTCACGTATGCGAAAGTAGTAGTGCTAACTGCTCTTTCTTCTAATTCTCCGACTGTAGATCCAATTTCTTTCGCAGACTCTCTTCTGTTGACGTGTTATCGCTATTTTGGAAATGAATTATACCAACATCCTTTTATTTACAACTTGTGCCAAGTAGCATGCTATTAGCGGAGCCACTTTGGTTAATGTTCAACTAATTTATTTATAAAATAGAATTTTTGCTCCACATTTAATAATTTTACGAGGCGGAATTTATAAAGCGTATTTGTCTTTACCTCCTCTTCCCTACCGGTGCTAACGATAACCAGTCCCAATTTGCCGACAATCCAGAATTCATGACATCAGATAAAATTTCTAACATTCTTCTTAGCTTTCTCAATTCGTTTTTCGCAAACTTCTGGCTATCCAAGTGGAGAGTCAAACCAAATCTTACCAAAAACTTCCTTGTAATATGTTACCTATGTTCAGATAAATCCCATTAGTGTAGTTTCCTGGGAGCAAATAATCACCTCCCACTCATCCACATATATCGGGATTCACTTCAACTAAACCCTCAGCTTGATCACAAATGCCCAAAAGCTCTGGGGAGCGCGTCACACAAACATTTAATATCATCAAATTCCTACGATCTGGAACTGGATCCTGTTATCCTAAATTCATTCTACATGCTCACAAAACTTTCATCCGCCCAATAGTAGACTATAGCCTAATCTATCTCCACAACGTCACCTTCAATTTCTCAGCGTTTCGAAAAGAGGAATTCTACGATTCTGTCTTTCACTTCATTTCTTATACCGGTCCATCAGACTAATAAAATACACACCGCCTTCTAAATGTTCACCCTATCCACCAACGCCTTATTTATCTCCGTGAATCCTATGGATACCTATCCACGAAAGAAACTTTCCTAAAGCCCTATCTTCCACCACCCGACAAAGTTTTTTTCCGAAACCTAAATTCAAATGTAGTAGGGACATTAAAGAATTAAAGAGATACAATGTTGTAAAATTAAAAAGAATAGTTCGGAGATGTTTGGTATTTTCATCACTATAGCATGGCATGACTAGGATGAGCAGAGAACACCTGACGGGTAAAAATGACTTTCTTTATGACCCTAAATTGCACTTAACAATGCCGGGTCCTCTGTAAGTTTGCACATGAGTTGAACAACGTTCAGCTATCCGGGTTTTGCTTTCTGGAGGTTGTAAACCGACTAAAATCTTTCCTAGAATGGTTTTACATTATGGTGAAAGTTGTATGAACCGCGGTAAACGCGCAACATCCTGGCCGGGCAGTTGAAGAGCCAACTCCTTCGCTTGAAGAACGCATTATTATTATTTGTAAAGACCTTCTTCTTACTTCTTACTGTTGAAGACATTGAACAATTCCTAACGTTATGAGTAAGAAGGTCAAGTACAGAAAAACAAGTCTGCTAATATGACCCTAGTAATGGGTTGGGGAGGATTACCTCAACCTCCCTATAGTTCATATTTGGCTCCTTCCAATTTTCATTAGTTTGGTCCACTCAAGGAGGCGTTACGTGGAAAAAAAAAGTTCATCAACGAACGAGGAGGTGAAAATTTTCTTAGAAACTTACTCAACAAGTTAGAAATTTCTTCGCATCAGGTATAAAAACTAGTTCATTGTATGGAAAAAGTATATTAATATTCACGGGGATTTAGTTGAGAAGTAGTAAAAGTATCATTTTGTAGAGTACAAAGATTGTTTTTTCTAGATAAATATGTCTTTCAGACTGTTCCACGTATTTATATCCCGGGAAATAATCATCAGTATTGTGAAATAAATATAACAAATTTTCCATCATATAATCGCCCCATCCTAACCCGCTGATACCATAGCTATACCAAAACTATAAAAATAGTCTCCACAATAAATAATGTTCTACCCTCTTCAATTTTCTATTAAAATACTAATGATAAAGAAACGTGCTGAAGTGGACCCCTGACCCTATGACTGCAAAGGACTCAGGTTCTTGAATACCAATGAAAATAATAAATGAAGTGTATATTTGGAGCTTTAGCGCAGTTTGTAAGAAATGTACGTTTGTCTCGCGGCGTGTTTCTGAGGAACAGATTCGTGCGCGGACTTAATTTCGGGAGGCAGCACTTACGAAACGCACCCCTCCCCGACCGTCTCCGGCGGTAGGTGGGCAGGAATTCGGTCGAAGTCTGGCGTGTTATTGAACCGACAGCGGCGCACGTAGTTACGGCGTCCGCCCACAGATATCGCGGCCGTCCGCGTGGTGGAGGCGCGTGGCGTCGGAGTCGCGCGACCGTAGTCCGGGGTTCGAAGCGTCTGACAGCGGGCATTGCGGGCGTCGGCTGAAAGTCGAGTCCGCCGACATCGTTTCGTCCCCGGCGGCGGCAGGCGACGTCAAGCGAGGAGACGGCTCTCGCCTTGGGCGACGACGCTAGAGGGCAGCAGCGGCGCGGCGTCGTCGCGGAGCGCCAGTCAGTTGTTCGGCGTCGCTGCGAACGGAGCGAGCGAGCGACACGACGAGCCCCGGTCTCCTCCCTGAGCGCACAGCACAGAGCGAGCGATGCAGGCGTCGGCGTAGGCGGATGGCGCCGCCGCGTCCCCGGCAGAGGTCCGCCGCTCTAGGCGCCGCGAGTGCTGTGCCGTTCCGTGCCGTAACGTGCCGTGCCCGTGCCGCGTCGTGCCGTGTGCAGTGATCTTGCGAGTGTCAAAGTGCCTCCTGGATACGCTCCCTACGGCGCCACTCTCAGGTACGTACCACGCCCTGGGCCCCCATCGATCCTACCGCCGCGCCGCGACGGCAAAACACGCGTGTTTCTAGCATTAAGCCACGAATTACGAAATGAAGGAAAGGCGTTCGATAACCCGTCCCTCTACGCGCGACGCGGCTTCCTCCTTCACGTTTAATACGCGCAGCGCAGTCGAATCTTCATAAACGTCACGTAAATAACAACCACAATTATCACCAGCCCTTCGTCTATCGACGAGCATTACAACAATCGCCGTTATGTACATGTTTTATTATAAAATATCGGTCACCATTCACACGACTGGTGTGATGGGTTCTCCATCTTGTTTAATTCTACTGGATTAACTAACTCCAACGATTTCATCACGAAGACCGTTGTCGTTTTTTTGTTTCACTCTATATTGGAAATTACCTGTCTCGAATTCTTGTCCGAAAATTGATTTACGCGTATGAATATCCGTCATACCTCGTTTTAAGTTTTATTAGGCACTATTACGATCTTAAAACTAAAGTAGTCCTATAGGTAAGAATCACAAAATTTCAAAAATATCCTTGTTTAGAGTACTCCTCACAATTTCGGACATGATGCCTTTTCCAGTACACTGTATCCACTATTTATTATGCTCTTATTATGATCTTGCCCTAAAAAACAGAAGTATCTTACTTCTTCCCCACTTCCTAATAAGTTCTAAGATGGATAAATTTGTCATTCTCATCGTCACTAATTACCGTAGTGGATATTCTTCGAAAGAATTTTATTCCACCACCAAAAATACATAGACGTCTTTCTTGCTCGTACTATTACATTTGTTAAAACTTTCGAGTACTGTAACATAAACGATGTGTTTTGCATTATTAGCAGGAGCAATACATGAATTCGCAATTGCAAGCATATCGTTGAATCAGGATCGGCCTTTTATTCCCAGGCTGGAAAACTCGTTTCATTTAGAGTTACTGTTACACGTGTGAGGTGACGTTTTCCTGTTCTTTGTGAGTAATGAAAGTGAAATTTGTGCGATTAATATAAGCTGTCCAATAGCGTTTTATTTTCCTCAAGATTAACAAAATCGGCATGTGACGCGATTTCGTTCTGCAACCCATGTTCGCTATGACACATTTCCAATCTAAACGTCAAATACATATAACATTTACAATGAAAAATTCCTGTTAGGTTTGAGGTCAGAATTGAGAGTAAGGAAAATTTCGCGTCTCGATTCTTTTGGACGTTTCTGGAATAGATGGCGAGATCGTTACAAGTGTCACAAGTATTACGCAGACTGCTGTCACACATTTCACCTCGTTTAGTATTATGCAGACTATTATTAAGGATTTTAGCTTGCTCGATGAAAATAATTCGGATGAATTAGTGACTCAAAATAGTTTTTAATAATAACGTGGTAATAAACGGAGATTAACCCGTGCTAAGTAAATGTATGAAATAATCTGATGTTTTCGAACTTAATTCGTTGTTCATTAAATGTATGTACTAGTTATCTACGCGAAGAACATACTTCTTTGAATTATAGAGCCAGACAATTTTTATTTTGCTAATTATGTAGACGTGGCTGTTTAACCAATTTAATGTAATCTACAACAACATCGTTTTATTCTACAGAAATAGTTCTCATGAATTTCGTACCTTTTTCCTGTTCAGTTATCCGATTTGCAGTGACTAGAAATTTCGGAACGCAACGAGATGCATTGCAATAGAGTGAAAGTTGACGAGTATTCGGAATATAGAGACATCATCACACATCACGTTTTCGCGTTGAAAAATTGTTATGCGAACAGGAAGTCTGCACGCGCCAAAATTAGACGCGTATGTACCACGGGAGTCGGTCTTTCATTTCCAACACTCTTGAAGCTTACTGTAACAAGTTTTCATCAAAGAAATACTAATTTTTCTGAGGAAAAACAGAAAGAATATTTAATACGCTTCTATATACCTAAACCAGTAAATAAAATTGAAGTGTCTGTCTCTCCGTATGTTGATCTCAAATAGTCTGCGAAACGGCTCAACGGGTTTCAATAAAATTTGAGGGTTTAATAAAAGGAGATTTAAATTAAATATTCGTATATATTTAATTTTGATATAGTTCAGAAGATATTAATATAATATGAATATAATACAAATATTAATTCTATGGTAATATCTCGTGGAATAGCCGACGCGTGTAAACCAACTGCAAGTTATAAGTCCTATTACGCGTTCCTATATCATCCATCCCACTGATAATCTATTGTAGCACCAGGTTGAGAAATAATGAACTTCTTTGGATCGTCGAAACGATGTATACATAAATTGATGAATAGGTTTGATTTCTCGCATCAGGTAAATATAAAAATTTAGTAATTGCAGTACGATAATAAAAAAAGAAAACTGTCGAGTTTGGAGTCGAAACTGGTGTAATGCGAGTCGCTGTGTTACATTATGGACTATAATATGAGATTTAAGTAAAAAATTGAACCATTAAGTGGAGGAAAATACTTATTCTGTTAGAATACTGACAATATATTTATTCCTGCTACTGTACCGTGGGTATTTTAGATTCTCTCGAGACACTAGGAGTATCTTTAAGGTTCGTATTGTGACGTTTTCGATGTCGGTTTAGTTATGTGATGACCAAGAATTAAATAATGTACCGGGATAATATAAATAAATACTCGGGGAACGCCGGGTCCGCAGCTTCCTTTTGTAATTTGAACAATTTAATCACAGGCGTTTATATTTTAACTTTTACCAAAATACTAAGCTTAGCGCAGTATAAAACTATCTTGAAACACTGATCCTTCATTAACATAATTTAAAATATAATGTAATAAAATGATATAATAAAATTATGAGCGGAAAGCAGACAGTAGGAAATAAATGAAAAAATAAGTTTGCTCATAATTGTTTGTTGTTGCCTTAACATAGTCAAAATAGTGATACCGACGATCACTTGTCCCATTATTCTAAAAATATTAAGTGAAAAATGAGTGTGTTTCATAATAGAGGTTAAAGATTATTCAACCAAAAAAGTGAGGATTCATTTACGTAATTTCCAGATAATCTGTTACCAAATAAAAAAACAGTTTGATATATTGTTTTGCAAATTACGTGGATACAGCGAAATAAATTTTAATTCGAGTGAACGACCAAATACAAATTGATAACACGTTGAAAATTTACTTTGACATGCAATTATTGTAATTTGTCAACTCACACAATTTTACCATGATTAAAACAAAACATTTCCTCTACTGTTTAGTATTCATCTACATAATACATGCAACAGTAGTGCAAGTAACTGATGAGTTTTATAATAGATGTTCTGTTTTCATATTTGTAAAATTGCCTGTTTTGAAAAATTTCAATTTTTCAGTTTGGTGGGCAATATACAGTAGTCATATTATCAATATTTCATAATAAATCTTTGTAAGTTTGATACTTATTTATTAGAAAACTGCTATAAGAAAATAAAAAATAAATCGTAATTGTATTAAAAAATGAGAAAAATAAGTACTGTAATAGTCGGAACTTTTAAACGGAACCACATTTATTCATATATTTTAGCCAATAACAGAACGGTTATTTGTTTGAGCTACATATGTTTATTATTTCGAACATTTTAAATTTTTAGATTTTCTTCAGAATATCCCAATAAAGTAATCCTGATACACATACAATGTAATATATATAAACGCATAACAGCAGATACAAATAATATATGGAATCATGGTAATGACTAATTTCTGGCACAAAGAGAAAACGAGTTAACAATCTTTTAAGAATAGTCAGTGAATTATTGGCCGAATTATTGATAAATAAATAGGAAACATGTTGTTTTGTAAAAATTAGGGTGAATATAATGGAATTCGGAATCATATTTGAGGCTTATTTGAAGTTTACAGTTTGCATCAAATATTATGTTAATTGTAATACTGTAAGTTGAATCACTTTGTAACGCTGCATTTGTTACGTATTATTAATTGGAATACAAGGCAAAACGTCTGTTCTGAAATAAATAAAAAAATTCGTGAGTGAAAATCCTCAGTAATCAAAAGTTTTATAATTAATGATCCTCAATTTCAAGGACGTGACATCAAATTAATTAATGTGCGTCTAGAAAATAGACTTATTCAAATTTATTACGTTTAATGTAGTTTGACGTAACAACGATAGATTCGATTAGATTCGTTAGCAAATATTACTTTGTGAAACTTATTGAAGATGTTACATTCAATCAAATATAACAATAATGTTTATGAGTTGTTCACGAGATCAGGTTTCTGAAACCACGCCCTACCACACCCAGAACTGAAGTAGTTCCTCGGACCGATGAAAGGGTTTCTGAATCATTTTTCTTGAACTCCAATCTTCTGCTGTAGTCCGTTCTCTTGAGTTATACAACAAAGATTTACCAGCACAAGTACCTTAAGCACATTTTATCGAATCATATGTTTGGCAGTGGTGGAAGAATCAAATAAATTAAAACCAAGGAATAATTTAAAATACGATAAAATATTAAGATTCTAAGTAGAATAGGGGTAGAGAGAACAATATAGAGGACTCTGACCGAGAGAGGGAAGTGTGTGGAGTAAGAACAGAAGAGGGACGCTAAGAACGGAGCACGCTAAGAAGATTAGGGAGGATGTGTGCGCTATGTAGAAATGAAAAGGCTTGCGTAGGATATGTTAGCATGGAGGATTCAATCAGATAAGTCTTAGAACTGAATACCACAACGAAAACAACATAACGTTAAGATAGAGTTACATATAGGAAGAGGAGGAGAAAAATGAATGTTTTAAATTAAAGTCGAACGTATTTAAGTGTAAGTAATTCAACAGAGTACATTTTATTTATGGGAAAATTGTATGAATAGAAGTTATCAGCGATCGACATAATTTTTTGTAACCTATAAGTATAAGTAATCCGTACATGAACTAATTCTTACCGACGGTCCATAAGTAAATATTTACAGGAATAAAAAGTTGTTTATTAAAACCCACACAAACATTTACAAATTTCATTCTAAACAGCCATTTCCTAATATTACAAATAGAAAAGAAAAAACGTCCGATTTCTTATTAATGTTCTACCAATTGTTTATTTTATGCCCCGTCTCTGTCTTCCAACTAATGTGGACGTTCGTTTGACAGAATTTTGATACGAATTACTCATCACAGAAGCTAACCACCCACTTCATCTGCACGAAGTCGCAGTGGAAGTAGACAGGTTGAAATAAGATAACAGGCTGACGTCACCAGTGATGTCACGAGCCACGACCAATATGATGCAGTGTTACATGTAAATTAATTATCGCCAGACTTCATTACTACGATTGATGAATGGAATTCATATCTTTGTCATCATCGAAGGCAGAGATTATTAACTAGTAAGGTTAATTATAACAAATAATATTACTGTAGTTAAATAATCTCTTTCGCAATAACAAGTTTCAAGAATAAATTAATCGTTGAGAACCATTTCCGATGAACCGCTGACTCAACAGACCGCTAAAATGATCGCCCTCAAACACAGTGGCAGAGACTGCTCCTAATAATGAAATAAAAAGCAAACAATCCCATTCGTTTTACTCACAGAAGTTTTTCTTTTGTCTTATTCAGTCAACCAGCAGGCAATATTCATTAAAATATGTTGAACCGGTTTGAGGTTCTAGATAATAAAATAACATTTTCCGTCCTTCAAAGACGTAAATATTTTAATATTATATGATTGTTTGTATATATTTCGCGATTGCGGTCTAGATGCTACCTCCATCAAGGAGATTCATCAACCAAAACATCCATCATTGTGCTCGAACAAATTATAATTTTGAATTAATTACCATGCTCAATCTGAATAACATGTCACTGTCGTTTTATGTTTAGATATAGTTACGACGTAATTAGAGTCAGACAAGATAACCGAGGAGGCAAAGGCCCGAATACGGATTATAATACCACAGGAAGAAACAGAAGACAAGATAACCAAGTCTGATGATTGAAGTCGATCCATGTTTGAAAGTTTTTCGAACTTTCACCAATATGTTCAGTACTGAATAGGTTATCATTCTTGTATTTCCATTATCTTTAAACCTTAAGTTAGTTTCTTTGTAATCTTACATGAATATCCATTCATTTTAATCTCAATTATGTTTATATTTTCTTCATTCTGTATACCTCCATTTCATTGTCTAAAGAACCGACAATCGATTGGGTTTAATAATTATATCTTTGGACTCGAATTCGCAACGAAACTTAGCGTCCTTTCTTAAAAATCTGGTAGAATAATTATGCAATTACCTTCACTAAGAACACTGCTTAAGAAAACCGTGTTTGCAAATTTGAAATGTATATTGTGTTGGTTGCAATGATGAAATGTACGAATAATAATAGGACCGCAATCAACTACAAGAGCAGAGATTGAAGAGACACGCACAATATTATATGTATATATACATTCATATTTACAGTTTTGAATTAATTGATTTTAAATATATAAAAAATATGAACTTACATTTTTGAATGAATGTCATTATAATAATGTTAAAATTTAAGATTTCGTACAAAATTTCATAAATAAATAATCTGACATAAATTAAATAAAAATAAACGACCCGTATAACAAACAACTATACAAATTTTGAATAAGAATATACAAATAAACTAAATAGACGTTTCGACCAACATTTGTGGATATTTTAAATATTTATAACTGTATGTATACAGTCTGTTATAAATATTGAAAAGGATCTCGAGAGTTGGTCGAAACGTCTATTCTGTTTGACTTTTAAATTATTGTTCAAAATTTTTATAGTTCTCTGTTATACGGGTCCTTAATTATTATTTAATTAAGTAATAATAAATAAACAATGCTGTCATATTGTTATCAAACAATGTTATACTTATACAATAATTTTGTTTCCTGCCACAGTTACGGTCGAACTAGGTATGCATTTAAAGATTGCCTGATGAAGTCCTCAAATAACGTCGTAGATGTATTAAATAAACATAAAATTGTTTGCTGACATACTGGCTGTTTTGTTTACTAATTATTCTAACAACTTTTATTTAAACTTAATTTATCATGAATGTTATTAATGAGAACAACTGTAAATCCACTAAATTCACATAATGGTGCCTTAAAATTGAGGAATACTTATAGTCCTCTAATTTTAAATTTAAATAATATTATTGGTATAAATGCGTTATATGAAAAATTCATTTCGTAATTATTTTACAGCTATTATTGGGTTGAGAAATTTCTTATTTGAAATATTATATTATTTTGTTTTCTTCATCATTTGTCTCAATTACTAAATTTTGTGTGTCTTTATTTACTTTTGTTCCCGCAAATGTCAAGTTTAACTAACCTCTACAATACAATTGCTTTGTATTCATAAATTACATTTCGGATGTAACTTTCAATAAATGCAGTCCATTAAGAAAAAAATTCAATTTGGACATCGAATTTTTATCATACATTCAAAAGTGCAAGCTTCATTTATTTACTTATTTTAAGAATACTAATTCAATTCAAAGGGGGAAGCTTGAATACTTTTTGTTTTAACGAAGTTTTGTCTCTTTAAATTTATATATATTTTTTTCAATTCTTTGTCAGAAGTTATAATTATATTTATATCTCTTTTGTACCCGATGATGTCCCAATTTCGATTACGAAACGTCGTAGTTTCTGAATTGTCTGTAATATTGGTCACTTTATAGATCTTTATGTAATATACCCGAATGCTCATACGCAACCAGCTTATTTGTATTGTAAACAACCGCACTGTGTTAGTAATGTTATGGCGGTTAATATCGAGGAAACCACATCCCTCATTAGTAGATATATGTAGAAGTAGGAAAAATAAAATTATAAAAATACAAATAAACCTTATAACTGATCTTCGGATAGAATTCGTTTTATTTATCGGTAATTTTTAGTAATTTCCAGTGCCTCCGTAAGTGCAATTACAGACTTCGTCTGAGTTATAAAATGTTTGGGGTCGGTTGGAAAACCGAAGGCCAATTATAAACATCTGATGAACGGTAGCAAAGGTGACTTTCTAATATGATTATGAGGCATGTGAAGTGGTTCACAGCCGCAGTGTCTCAGCAGTGTCATGTGACATCTGCTCAGCGTCATGTATGTGTATACGAATACCGTCCTGGATTTTTTGTTCCTTGCTCGTTCTTCCTTTCGTGTGACGCCTTCCATTTGTAATATGTATACGCTTGTTCTTCACACGGAACAATATGCAAATTTTTAAAGTAGAACGTTTCTCTGTCCATAAAATTTGTAATATAATAAATCAGCGATGCGTATGTTAACAGTGCACACAATAATGAAAAGAATCACTCTCAAATATTTTCACTAACATTGGAAGTTCTATTTTTACACAGCCGTACTTGCCAAATTATTTCTGTACAATTAATACAAAACAAATTCGCAAATTTCTAATCCGACCAAAATATTTTCTGTCTTGACAAAACTAATGGTATTGGTTGAATAAATATAACATTATTTAGCACAAGGAACGATATCTATTATCTGCATCATTTATATTACAGTGTAGGTCCATAATACGTTCTGTACATTGACACATTAATAAATTTCATGAGATCATTGATCCAATCTTGCTGAACGAATTAGATCAGTCGAGATCATTCTGTATTTTACCACTCTCTGAAGACAAACCCTAGCTAGCTTGGGCAGTATTTATCTGTTTAAACCTGGCCTCACGGAGCAGGGAATGCTGCGACCCCACAGCTAACTTATCTCCCGTTGTTCGGAAAGGCGTGAAAATAGTACCTAATACCAAAACTACCTGATCAGGTTTTCTAGAATTTTTGCTGCATCACATTTAGGTGAAACACCGGGTAGGATCCTTAAACTATATCCCTAGTCAACCCTTGGCTTCCTTGCTCTATCTTCCACATCCCACCTTTTCAATTCTCTTCCTGTGCTATGAAAGGGGATCTGCCTGTTTCCGGATGACCTTCCTGTAGCCTGTTTCCCCAAAAAATTTCCTTCATTGTAGACAGAAGTTTAGACGGTAGGCGACTGCCTACGTTGGAAAATTTTGGAAAGGTAAAACCGCCCAGAAAAATAATCTCGGAAACGTCATCACAGAAGGCGTTTCCTCCTATATTAACGCGTTAAAACTTACTGCCTATTTTCTTCACTTTCAACAACAACAACAAAAATCCTGCTGACTTCCTTTAAATTTATTATTCCTCTATAATTGCATCAAATTTGACCATTCCCTGAGGAACTTTGTTAACGCTCCCCATAACTGTTGTTACCGTTGATAGAAACTTTTCTAATTTCAAATTTGTAATTTATTACCTAATATTCATGCTAACAACTCAAGACCCTCTTAACTGATTAGCTGTGGCTACTGAACTTTAATTTTGAATAATAATATCTGAAAGAACGTATTCTTGATTTTTCAGGAAAAAGATTGTTTTACTTTCAGTTCAGAACTTGGGTATTATTTATACCTTCCTATGCTATTAAAGGGATGTTGCTGTTCCACGCCCACCCTCATGTAGACTGTTACCCAAAAATGAACTCTTTTTTTAAATATTTAATTCATTCCCAAACATTTTTAATTCATATCTCACCAGTACCTAATAAGACGTTTTATACACAATCAAAAAAAATACTCATTTTCCTTTTTTGTATTCACGTGTCATCGTACTCTTTAGATTTCTACTGAATGGACGAAATCTGAATTATGAAAAATATGTTCAAATAATTTTTTAAGAAGTTTTAAATAATTCTCTCCGCATTTTCTGTGATGATATAGTTTAAAGGATTGAAATTAATTTAATAAGTTACGGTAAATAAACTAGGCAAGAGTAGGAAAATTTTAATAACTTGCAAAATAAATCCATTATAATAAATGATATTTTTATGAGACTAATTATTAATTTAAGCAGAAAAATATATTTAATCAGGTGATCTAACATTAATATCTTTCAAATGATAATATTATATCGATAAATTTCGAGTAAATTTTAACATGGCCTGGATTATTGTATCTACGAAACATTTTTATAATCTCAAGTATTGCTCGTACTTGTGATAGATAATTAACAATTATGTGTGCACTAATTAGGCTTCTCTTCAGTGGAATTAATTTTAATTAGTAATTAGTGGCGTATATCCTATTTTTATGTGAGAATATAGGCACTCGATCCATTATGACCAATTATGTTCATATTGAAATATTGGAAAATGAATAATTATATTTATCAATTATAGTTTATTAATAAACCGATAATATTTTTAAATAAGTAGTTGAACTGACATTTAAATAAGTAATTAAATTAATTAAAACAGCCTTTTTTCAGTTTTATTTCAAAGATGAAATATACTAGTTTTGTTTCTCGTATGATACTTTTTGTGGTATACTAAAATGAAAATTACAATGGATTACAGTAGGTAATATGTCACCATTTTTTAATGCAATACATTGTTTTAAACTTACAAAATTGTGTAACCTTAAAATTATATATTTTTATGCGTTTAAAAATATTTTTAAGATGTTAACTAACTAGCTAGACTCGCGACTTCGTTCGCGTGGAACTTATTTTGCCCTAAAAACGAACAACAGATACAGAATCATGATAAAGTTGAAGTCATTGAATGTATAAAAGGTACGGTATCATTTATTTATGATCGTTTCTGGTCAAACCTTATAACTCGCAGTTTGTTTTGAACAGGTCCAGCTTTCACACGTTTCGGAGCCAATTTCCGTACAAAATTATAACACAACTTTTAAAACTAAATATTAAAATTTTCCTGATGAGAAAAATGAAACCAATTTACGCATAAATCGTATCGACGATCCAAAGAGGTTATCATTTCTCAGGGAGTTAGCTCTCTGCCAACGTTAGGTTAATTACGGCGTGAATCCTGCTGCAACAATAGATTGAGTGGCAATTGTCGCCCTTCACACAGTAAGACCGATGAATGGTATAGGAACTGCTAATAGAACATTTACTTGCAGTTGGTTTTCACGCGGCTGTTCAATGGATTTATAAATATTTATAGTAATATCTTCTGAACTCTGCAAGATATCTAAATGAAACAAACAGGAAAATGGAATTTAAAATTCCTGTTTCAATCCCTGAAATTTTCATTGAAATCCGTTAAGCCGTTTCGGAACATAAATAGATCAACCCTCCATCACTTTTTGAATATTTGGATGCCCGTATATCAGGAAATCCTTCCCATAGAATATTTTATATTTATATTATATTAATATCTTCTGCAATATATAAATGAAACATACACTAATGTTTAAATTAAATCTTCAAAATTTCATTGAAATCGGTTGAACCGCTTCGGAGAATATTCCAGACAGACTGACAGATATTGCAATTTTCATATTAGTATACCTGAAAAAGTCTCAAATGGGAGACGAATCGATATATTTTTTGTTAATTGATACAATATATGAATGTCTGGAAAAAATTAATTGTAAAACAATCTATACGTCATTTTTTTAAATGTAACGTTATTTTTAACATTGGAGTGTACATGTCGTTTCGTTCCTAAATTTGGAACCACATCCGGTGTGATTTAAAATGGAATGAAGAAATTAAAGATATCTCTAGATCGATTATAAAATTTTTAGATATCATATTGTTGTGGTATTCAGTCCGAAGACTGGTCTGATGCAATCCTCCACGCTAACGTTTCTTGCGCAAGCCTTTTTATATCCGCATAGCAACCACATCCCACATCCTCCCTTAGCCTAGATACCACAGATTTCATTAATGAATAACAATAAAGTTTCAGTTCAGAAGCTTCCAATATACTTCCATTTGTATAGTACAGAGACAAAGGAAATTCAATACTTGTTAATTTTATTGGGATTGTTATAAGCTTATAGTTAATTATTTACAAACTAGATAATCGATATTAATTAACACAGGATCAACTATTATTAATTTTTATATACAGTAGACCGATGTCTCTATGATTTTAGCTTTAATCAAAGAAAATGCGTTGAGGGTTTTTATTGTTAATTAAATTTTTATCTCATAAATTCAGGATTATAAAAATTTATGATTAAAAAACTAGAATTTAATTTGAAATGAATTAATTATAACAAAACTTTAAACACAAATATAAAAGATTATTCAAATATTTGAAATTAATAAAATCTTCAAAACATCACATTGGTGGGGGTTACTAGAATTTGATAATTCTCTTGAGCACAGGGTGATTTGGAGATGTAATGAGTAATAGAGTGATATTTGATGTCACCTTTAATCATAAACACAAAAATGTTGTTTGTCTCGTTTTTTGGAGTCTCCCAGAGTGTCAAAATTATCGTTTAAAGATTTTGTCTGTTGAATCTTCTTTCGCTGAACTACAGGTTCTACTTTATTTACTCTATCATAGCTCTAATTGCTTCTCCCTTGACTGTAGCGCTTTTTCTATTAAAACAATCACTGCTGTCGTTTTCGCTACTCTAACCGCAATGCATTTTTTGCGGGACCAAATCAGCATTAGATTCATGGAATATTACATATGAGAGACGTAATCTACAGATAAAGTGAACATATTACAGGTCTTTTGTGTTATAGGCCAACTCGTTAAAATATAAATTTGAAATATAGACTTCAAAATTGCTTTTGTGTAATGAAAGTTGATCGTCGTCATCCCTTAAAGATTAACACGATTTTCATTGTTCAATGATATATTAATAATAGAAAATATTATAATTAAAAGGTTGTGCCGTTCTCAGAGTGTGATCAGACTGGAAGTTTTGTCTTAAAATTATAAAATTTTTCTTAGGCTGGCTATGAAGCGTTTCAATCAGACCACACCTTGATGAGGGTACAAATCAGAACCGAAACGTCGGGCTATTAATTTTTTTTATTACTTTCTTAATGATAAGTGTGTTAATTTGTAGTATCTTATAATAATTAAAATCACGTCAAAATAAATTAGAATTATACTAAAATAAAAAAGAATTCGGTAAACAAATGGAATACTTATGACATCGGTTCTTTCAAGTTAAAAGTTGCTGTCAGATAATTAAAATTTTTGTTTTTTATAACTTCACAGATGTTCCTTCAATTGAACATATTCCATTTAATAAAAATGCTGAAATAATGGGGCATGAAAGAGTACCTTTCTATTAGTTACCTCTAAATATTTTTAAATATGAAAACGAACAAACCTTTTTCACGTTACCTGTTCACTTTCATACACCAGCCCATAAACATAACAACAGGTTTATAATTAATTTTAAACTCATACGTTTCCCTACCAACGTCTAATAAAAATAAAACAATATTTCCATTTCAAAAAAATATTTATACATGATTAATCACAGGATTGATTGAGTTCATATAAAAATTTTACATTTTGAATATTATTATATCATCCCTGTTTGATGAGAAAAGGAGAACATATGAGGTCCAATATAAATTAAATAAATGCGAGGACAGATACACAAAATCATATTTCATATACAACACAGTGCTGTTACTATTTAAAATAACATATACTTGAAATTTTAAAGGTATAATTCTTATATTAAAAATCAGTTACAACAATGCAGCTGTTGTGATGTGTTTGAATGGAATTATTTTCTGTTAATTATTATTCGATTAAAAGGTTAATCTAGATTTATATATTATTTATAATTAGTTGTTAACTATGTTAGACTAAATTTATTAAATTGTTTCGAAGTCAACTATTGTCCTTTTCATTACATTTACTAATTTTTAGATACTACTAAATGGGTCCTTGAAACGTTATGCAGTTAACATAAATTTTAACCTTTGGAAAAATTTTGATCGGGTCCAGGACTCGAATCCAGGACCTGCTTTTAGGGCGGATACTCTACCACTGACAGATCCTTGATCCGGTGAGCATTTTTCCATTCTTGTCTTTAATCTAAATTAGCTATAAGCTATTACCTATTATTTTATTTATACTTCAATTGATGATAAAGTCATTAATAAAGTGTTTTAATTATTTTGGTACAGCCATTGGATTTTAAATTTTTTGTGCGTTTCTTAGTTTACATAACGGGTCAGAGGCTAGCAAATATTCTTAAATATCATCTCATTGAATCTGTGCGTCGTGACTGCGCCGTGGTAACAACTTCTCGTGTGAGAAGAAACAAAGCTGTGGCATACTCGTGTTCCCTTTCTTTTCCGGACGCTGGGGTCCTCCTGCCCCTACCCCAAGTCCAATTAGTGCTCGGTAGTCTTAATTGCTGCCACAGACAAAGGTAAGAAAGGTTCATTAGCAGAAACAGAGGATTGACAAAACTGAACACGTGTCTCTGGTATGGCGCGCAAAGAGGGTCGTTGGCACAGATATGCCTATCAAAATTTGTCGTTGATAAGCAGGCGGTTTTCAATAGTTTTCACTCAATAACTCAAAATATTTATAGAAAAAAAATCAGCAGGCCATGTGGTACGACAGACAACAAAAACAAAGTAAGATTTTGGTTATGCAGACTATAGAAATTTATAAGCAACATGAAATATGTTTCTTATCCGCCCATATAAATAAAAGAGAATGTATGTGTGCACCCAGGGCTTTAATGTTATATACCATGCCTCGATCTACTGGACTGCAATTTTTAATATTTGGTTACCATGAAAAGTGTTGTTGTATTGCGGTATTAACCCCAGAAATGGTTTCAGTTGATCTTTAGAAGATTTAGGTTCGTTCCTTTCCCCAATTCAGGTTAAAAATATGTCCCATCATAAAGATATATAACTTGAAACGTAGCCTGTCAAGCGTGAACGTCGTCATCGCGGCGCAGCGTATAACCGCATGTTAGTAACTTTCAATAGCACTTGGTTAGGTATTAGAAATGGTTCGCCCTAGATATAATCACGTTTAGGCGAAAATATTATTCTGAATACCCATATAATGACACGTTACCCAAGATATGTTTCGATTCCAACACCGCGAAGTGCTAATATAAATAAATTCCCTGGCAAAACAGGGCACCCAGATATAACCAAAATAAATTACGATTCTAAGACTACTAAACAGTTTCTAAAATACGAAAATTTCTAAAAAATTTAAAGGTAGCTTTAATTTTCCAACTCGAATGTTAAGCTTACTAATTGGCCTGTTCTTAATTGACAACGTCGACAGTAATTGAAACCGATATTAATTTATTGTAAAATTTAAATAAGAATACTATATTTTAATTAAACTAACATTTAAAATTTTAGCAATAATTGCCAAAACAGCCAAATAGTCACAAAACCACTATATTATTCAACTCAGTTACAGAGATTCGTTTCAACATTTCGTCCATGTGAAAAGAAAACACAAATTTCTTCAGCTGTTAAATGTTTGAATTATATATTATATATATAGTCAGAGAGTAGATTTATTTTTTCATCTCTACTTTTTAACAAGTTATTCTGTTTGTGTACTTCCCAACATTAAAAGTTTAACACCACAAGAAATTTGTTTATGTATTTTTTTAACCTGTAGAAGTGTCCCAGAAATGTATTTGTGAAATATTTTTAATAATTTACTGGTTTCTTGACTGATTGTCTGCTTTGGCCTTTATTTGTAACATGTGTTTATTGAAATTTTATGTATCACAACGTAGTGTTGATTGTATAAATTATGCTCATCATTGAAGTTGATATTTTATTTATTACTCATTTATTATATATAACGTTTATATTAGATATAGATGAATGTTCAACATCATGGAAAAATACGTCGATAATTTAACAACTCTTTTAGAGTTCCCTTAACTATTTAACTGTCTTATGCCAAAGAAGTCCTGACGAAGAGTCGTCTATATAATAAATTTTTATATGAACACATCTTTATATATAATACTTACGTAGCTGTTAATATTTGTTATTGTTGTTGTATTCAGACTGGCCTGATGCAAACCTCAATGATAACCTATTCTATGCAGGCCTTTTATTTTCAACATAATTACGCATCACCTAATTTTCTCAGCATATTCCATCATTCGCCTCCCTCTTCTATTCTTACCCCACACACTTCCCTTTAATGCTAATTTTACAAAACTCACATGTCTCAAAACTTGGCCTATTAATCTATCCCTTCTCTTCATTAAAATCCACTATATTGGTCTCTCTTATTCTATTATGCTTGGAACTTCCTGCTTAGTTACCTTATCCATTCATCTGATTTTCAGCATTCTTCTATAGAATTAAATTTCAAAAGCATCTGTTCTGTCCATGTTTTCGCACCCATATAACAACACACTCCATACGACCATTTTGACAATGATTTCCTAATATTCACACTTATTTAGCCTAAGTAAAAACCTCTTTCTTTGCGAAAGCCTTCCTTATCTGTTCTATGTTAAGTCTGCTATTCTTCTACCAGCCCTTATTACTCAAATTTCTTCAAAGTATCCGTTCCCAACCTGACACTCTTTGTTATTCCACTATTTCCCATACAACACTGTCACCTTGCTTTTCATTTTATTAATCCTGACGTTGTGCTCCTCCTCCTGAGCCTCGTTCATGCAAATTATTATGGTTTCCAAATCTTCTTCTAACTCTCGTAATACAAAAATATCATCTGAAAGCTGAAGGATTTTTACTTCTTCTCCTTGCACTATGATTCTTTTTCCATGTTCCTTTTTTACTTTCTTTATCGTCTGTTATAATTAGCAACATTAACAATTATGAATTAATTAACCGAAATATTTAAAATCAATGTAAGTTTATGTACACAAAATTTTATCTGTAATTCATGAAAAGGAAGTTTAGTGCCCTTAAACCATTATATTATCAAAGATTATACTGTTGCATGTTTGACAGCCAAAATAATGAAGTCAAAGTTTTAATTTGCTTTTAGATCTGTATTGTTTTATAAGTTATTACACACGCAGAGTTCGGGCTACCGCAATGGAAAGTTTGGTACTTGGAAGCGATATTTTACGTGCCATGAAGAAGGATATCATAGAATGCCTTCGTTTTTATTTTGAAAACGAAGAATAAATATTAAGAAATTATTGTCGCTTCTTCTTGCAAGATACGTGAAGAAGGTCAATTTATATATTATCTTCATATCAAATCCATGGTATGATACAGATTAATTATTTTCCGTCATATTGCTCGGTAAACACTCTGTTTATGGCCACTGATGAAATAAGTGAGGTGTGATTAAGATAATCAGTCTGAGAGAAATAATATCTATGACATTTATGAGATGAAACGTGAAAGAGAATATTAATAAAATAAAATATGTGAAGAAGGGAAGGAGAAACGAGGCAATACAGACGGAATTTTAATAGAATATCTTGGCTGCTTGCCTGCTGGGTTTGTTTGAGTGCTCCAAACTAGTTATTGTTGGAAGGGGAAGAAAAGCATGAAAGGGCTGAAAGCCTGCTTGCCTGCAGTGTCTCGGAACGCCTTGTTCATTCTTTATCGTTTCTGTAAAATATTCAAGACTTCTGATACCCACGACTACGCTGCTAAACTACTGAACATTGGCAGCAATGTTAATTACCAGCATTTCCTCAGTCGCATTAGCTAGCGTCGACCGTCAACACGTGCATCCACTTTCGTCAGTAATGTTTTAGCTCCTGAGCAAGAGTTACTTCGGTCTTCGATAACTTTACCATACCAAAACTAATGAATAAAATTAGAACAGTTCACAACTTATAACTTAATTTCTTGTTTCATTTTTGGCTCCCAATCCAAAATTTAAGTCTCTGAAATTAATTTTGGTATAGTTATAAAATACTTTTTTTGCATACATATATTGCACTCAGATAATCAGTTCGTTAGATCGCTTATGGCACCCGTTCGTCCGTAACGAGAACAATTGGCATACGAGCTGCATAAATTGAAGGAGAATTCTAGAAAAAATTACTTTCATTATCATTTTATTAGACTGAAATTAAACTAAATGATCTTTTTACAAAAATTTACTTCAATGGTACACCACAGATTTAATTTAAATATTCGTTTGAAAATTATCTGCTCTATTTTCGAGTCCGTTTGAATATATCAAGTAACTTGAATGTAAAATTAATAATAATGCATATATTTTCACAATACTGTACATTAGGTAAAACGTTATAAATGCTGAGTCCAATGAAGTTTCTCACACTTGACGATACAATCCAGTCATTAAATTTAATTTTCTAATGCCTTATATTTTACTCAAAAAAGAAAATTTTTAATTCGCCCGATGAATGGGTGAATTTTGTTTTAGCTGTTGTTACTTTTTATGGTATACCTTATTATTGTATTGCTATGGTATATAAAATCTATATATCTAAAAAATGTTATCAGTGCGTTAGCATGTATGCCACAGCTATAGACGTCCAAACTATTGATCTGAATTTGACCAAATCTGGCACACGTATTTTTCTGGGCTCATGATCTTTAAATGATTTTAAAAGTACTGAAGATATAAAAGCGAGAAAAGTAAAAAAAGTACAACGTTTCGTATCCCATACACTCATCGAGAGCTACTTAAGTTAATGCAGGTTGTCTATATTCTTGATCTATAATATTATATAATTTTTAAATTATAAACATTTCGCGTCGTAATTAACCAGGAGAGAGCTAACTCCTTAAGAAATAATAAACTTCTCTGGATCTTCGAAACGATGTATACGTAAATTACTTTTATTCTTCGCGCCGGGTAAATTTTAATATTTAATAATTGCTCATTTGTAAAAGCAAATAAACAATTATGCATTTTATGGTGACATGCATCACAGGAAGAAATATTAAATTAAAGAAACTTTAATAACAACAATACTGTATTTATGTGAAAACAGCAAAAATATCAACAAACCTCCATGTTTTCCACTTTTTTGAAGTTTTTTTTCGGTAGTTTTGCGTCTTTAGCAAAGTCTGTACACAACTTGAAACGAGCAAAGGCTCACCAATCCCTGAACAAAAACTCAATAAAAAAATCCATTTTGGAACCCCACCAACGTAAGCTCCTGTAGTTAGAAAACTGATTTTAGAAAAAATCTGAGGACACATGGTCGATTGGAAATGCGATTCTCTATAATTTTGGTCATACGACCGGTAATGGGTTAAAATAACACCTTTTTGGAAAAACTACCATTTTATAATTTTCCGCTATATACACAATCTAGGATTATAAATAGGCTATATTTGACAATAGAAATAGATGATATAAAATGAATGTTTACATGCCTCTGGAGTTGAACTATGAATGTACCCTCAAGTCCTGTAACAAACTTATCTTTAATTACATTCCTGCTCTGTTATTTACGTGAAGTCGAGCAACGCCGGACACTTCAGCTAGTGTGTTACTATAATGTAGCGTGTTTAGGGTTTAAAGGATTTAGTAGGAAGGGTGGGCGCCGCTGTATTTCAAGCAATAAGATTTTACTGAAACTTAATAAATTACGACATTCAATATTTAACAAAATATTAAAAATTTTTCATTACCTAAAATTTATTTGCCTCAGCTTAATTCTTAAGAGTTTAAGAAAAATACACGCAAGTAAATTGACTCTACTTTATTCAGTGCTGTTTCACGCATTTTTCGTGTAGCAAACTGGGATAGTGAGAGAGACTAATTCTTTTGCTGCTCCTTAATTGTCTGTAATTCTTGTCTTTTTCTTGCTTCCTGAAACAGCTTCATATCGTTGTTTCACAGGCTAGCAATTTCTCGTCGTCACGTGATCTTGTACCATGTCACGGTGATTATGAGTGTTTCAACTTTGGTGGCAGACATCTCGACTCTGCCTGAGCTATTGTGGTCAATGAATGAATGAAATAGCTTACACTACTGACAGTTGAAGATAAGCTACTGATTTCTGATATTTCTTTTGCACGGTGTTTGCTCTACGCAAAGCTTAAAACCTAGGCTTGTTGGAAAAATCCTCGTGGATTCACTTTTTTGTCCGTCTCGGAGAACTACGGTTCCACTCTGTCTTCATAGGGAGATTAAACCTCATTAGTTTACAAAATGTAAATTTTCAATCATTCAAAAACATAACAAATTTATAAGCTATTGCATTTTTATCAATGTAGTGTTTGTTTGAAACTACAATAACAAAGTTATATACAATAAAAATATTTTACCACGGCTGTGACCTACATCCAACGTTCTCAAGAGTATTGAGTTGTAATGACTCTTGAAGGCATAATCTCGATTAACTTGAATCTCAAGAACTAAATTTAAGGAATTTTAATGATCAATGTTCATTCCTTAATTATATTACTAATTTATATTTATTAACCGCACATTGTTGTGAATTATTCTCAATGACATTATTTATTTCTTTAAAAATTATTACGATTATATTTAATGGCTCCACGTTGTAGTCAGTAATATTTAAAAGGACACTTTTGTTTAAAATTACGTAATGCTATTTGTACGGGCTCAGAAGAAAAATTTGCAAAAGAACAGAAAACAGCACAAATTCATATGGTTAAGTGATAAGCAGTTTTTGTTTGCAAAATTTTACGGTTTAGAACATGCGACATTCTCCACAAATAAACAGAACGTTAATACTTATGTCAGAAAACATAAAATGTTTAATATTCGTAATAAACAAGAGATGAGCGGTTTGACATAAAACTAAAACGCTCTTTGACTTTCTGATCTGTTTAACTCATGGACTACGTATGACTGACTGAAAAACTAAAAAAAAAATTACGTCTACTTCTGTGTTTTTTTATCAGGTAGCTGCTGCATCTAGATTATTCTCTCCCATTCTCGTCTTAAGTCACACCAACAATAGTGTCGCTGGCTTTTGTTCCTTAAAAATATATTACCCATAACTTCGGATCATTATAGAATTTTTTAAATTTTTTTTGCATGTTGTTCTAAACATTTACGTTATCTCAGTTTACTTTATTAAATTTAAAATAATAAATAAAAAACGTTCAGACTATCTGGGTAAATTTGAAAGTGAAGTAGAATATTGAATTGCAGTATTGTGGGCAGAAAAGTATGTTTTTTCATTCCAAGAGAAAGTAAACATTAGCGGGAATATCCCCCAAGTGATTATATTGACACATCTGTAGTCATACCTCAGCTGAGAGGTCTGCAGAAATGTGGACTCGAGTCGAGTTCCACTCAAAGCAACCATTTACCTTTTGTTTCTAGAATTTTTCATTTCAAGAATGTTCTGTTTCTGAAAAATTCCACGAATGTATAAATTGTACTGTACCTAGAAGCGGAGGTAGTCTTTTGAGTACAACACTTCGTGTTAAATAAGCAGCCTGTGTTACTGTATCTCATTATCCTTCACATGTGTCAATTATCTTGTTATGAGAAGATTTGTGGAGTAAAACGCTTCAAAGATTTGACTACATCACAATTAATATATTATATGAAAATATCTTCATGAAATTCTTTCGATATTCTTGTAGGACTAAATTTATTATTCATCACATTCAATTTCAGTGTATGAATTCAGTTTAATTGTGCATAGTAGTAGAGTATGATTTTCACAATAAAGGATTCTGTTATGGGAAGTTAACAATTTAGAAAATAGCGTTGAAACGGGAAGTGTCAATGAATTCCGAGCTATAATTGGCGTTACAGTAGTTGAACATGAAAAGCGGCGACGAGTGACGTCGCGACGACGCTGGTTTTATTTTGCTTTGTGTGTCCTGCTCCGGGCAAGGGGCCAGGTCTGGCAAGTATTCCCAGAACAAGACGCTCTTAAATGTCTCCAAATGCCATAAACATTTCACACGAGTCTCGTCGCTGGAACACACACAAGTTGAAGGACCGTGTTAGCTGAAACTCTAATCTCTTGCATGCAAATATAAAACTTTAGGTTTATGTTCACAGTCGCCAATTTTAAAACGCACTCCTTTTCCTACTGAAGAAGATTAGTCTTATTTTCATTGTAACATGTATAAATTCTTTATAAAAGTTCTAACACATCTCGGCTATGTGATTAATTGGTTAGTTACGGGGTTCATTTTTATTCTCTGCTTCTGTTTATTTCTAAGATTATAAGTTTAAAGTATTATAAATCTATACGTTTGCTTACATTTATATTTTGTATATTATTATTATAGCTCCTGTAGGGCATTTTCCCGATGGAAACAATTTGCAAGTATCTATAACAAATTTATAATTATAAGTAAGGTATATATTTTTCACACTAACCAATATTATTATACTGATTTATGAAACTTTTTGACCTGATGAAAAATAAATTAGAAACTTTGCGGGTTTAATTTACATGATGAAAACCTTTGCTAAGTCAATGCTCAATTTAAAAGCAAGTGAAAAATTGAAAATCACGAAATATATCTAAAAGCTTTTGTCAGTGCGTGAGCTACTGGTCCGAATGGTCCAACTTTGGCACTTGTGTTCCTCAGGGCCCGAAGCTACCCTTGACTTTCAAAGTTTTTAAATATGCTGAAGTTATATATAAGAAAAGTAAAAAACCATTTTAGTAAAAGTTTTCGTGTCCCATACCCGCATCGAGATCTCCTAAATTCAAGACGGGTTGCCTATATTCTTGATATATAATACTATTTTTTTAATTACAAACATTTCAAGCCGTACTTAACCTATAGTTGGCAGAGAGCCAACTCCGCGAGAAATATTGAACTTCTTTGTATCGTCGATACGATGTATACGTAAATTAACTTTAACAATTAGTCCCTGAGTACTACTTGGTAATTTTTATATCATTCAGGGCTATTATATTTATTGGTTCCAGTTGAGATCTTTCTCCGTGCTGCTTTTCCTTCCCAGTGCTATTTCTGACTTCTTATACATTCCACTGTCCCTGCCTCTTTGGTCCTACTACAAAGTCATTCAAGAGGATATTCTTTCCGTAAAAGGTCCGTTTCAAGCCTCCCTTTGCAGCTTGTATTAGGCATACTGTCATGCAATCTAAGGTTCACGTATCCGAGGCAAATGCTATTACGGGAAGAACACATTTTCAGAACCAATGGCTCGTGTTTATTTCGATATCATACAAGTTTCTTGAATATTTGATCCATCCTTCATCATTTATGATAATTCCAGCCTTACACATATGTATTCATATTTTCCGTTCTTTTGCCGTCCGCTGCATAATATAGTCTCTCTCCGCATCCGTTGAACATTCATTTATTTCTTATAAGTTTCCCCTAAGCTCTGCAAAACTTTTTAATCATATTTTTAAAATTAAAAACACGAATTAGTTGAAATAATACAAAATTATATAGAATTTTAACAATATAAAAGCAAATTTAAATTTGTAGATAACTATGGCATATGCCGAAATAATTGAATAAAAAAAATTGGAAATCAAAACTAATATATATCTTTGGTTCATTAAATGGTGTGACTGATTAGAATCTAGGGATATTCATTATCATCATATAAATTAAAAATCATCACATAAATTTGAAATAAAAATCCTTGGAAAAATTATCTTATAAATAATTTATTTTTTTCACTATGCCAAAATTTTATTCTACTTGTAGTATGACTACAAAAGGAAACACATCATGCCTAGTACAAAGAAGGAAAGATTACCATTTTTGTCTGGCGTCCGTCCTGTTTGTTTGGAGATTCCTATGTCGATTGAAACTAATGTTTTAAGGAGAGATCTGTAGGAGGAAGATTCTCGAGCAAAACAACATACTATTGTTTTCATATATTAGCAAAGAACTTTGATCCGTGCAGTTGTATGATGTGTAAAAATGTTTACTCTTCTCAATATATTGTGTTAAAGGTATGTGAACCTTCTTCATTATTAACTTTATTTAATTATTTGATTGCAAAACACGAATCTGAACCATGAGAAGAAGAGTATAAATTTTGTTTCGGACACGCGAATCTATGACGTCAGCAACGCTTGTTTAGAATCACCTTGAGCCGAGAAAAAGTATACAACGCGTAAACAATATTATATCTGCGACACGTATGCAATAATATTTTCTGTCGTTATTCAAAATGATTCAAATTTGTCAAATTCCTCGTTTGTCTAAATTCAAATTTATTATTAGTTTTTGACTTATTCGGTATGCATTGAAATTCTTCGCAGACTTCAGCTACCTTAAATTTCAATTTTCTTCACAGCACAATGGTATCTGTCTAGCATAACACAAGCAAGGATCCCGTGACAGGTTACGCACAAGGACAATCGCTGGTGCCACTTGTGAAGGGCTTCTCGAAGTAACACGCCGAATTTCACGTCGGTAGCGAGTCGTGGGACACCCCACTGACATAAAGGTGAATAAATGAGTGTTTGAAGCGTGCGGTGGCGTAGACTGCATGTCTTGGGTGGATTTAGGGCGTCACCTTGACCCGTCCGTGACCGACGCCTCGATCGAAACCCGCCGCACCGCGCACGGCGCACGCGCCTCTGCAGGTCAACACCGGCTGGAACTCTCATTCACTCACATATTTTTCAACGAGAAGTACTTTTGAGGTATCTTAATTGCATAAGAAAACGTTAGCACTGTCCAACTAAGCCTCATATAAAATTATCATTATTCACACAAAAGATGACAAATTTAAAATATTTAAATTTAATAATCTCTCTGGCATTTAATAATATAAAATGAATGCACTAACCAATAAATCAAAGAATATAAATTTAATTGTTACATTTAGTTTTTACATTAACATAAAATAATATTCATACAAAATAATCCATCCTTCATCAGAGACTGGTAAGAGATACACAATATTAATTAGAAAGTATGTGAATCAATATAATAAATATGCTGTATACAGTAACTTCTCATTTATCTTAAATTTTGATTCTAACAAGAACCAAATAGACATTGAATTGATTTCCGTGGCAGCGGTCCATTCAGAGCCTTGGACTACCGTGACGTCACATTCTACCAAGCCCATGCCAGGATTTGAACACGGGACCTCTGTGTTGTGAGGCAGCGACTAAACCACATCGGGTTTAAAGAAATATATCAAAATTTATAGATATAACTATACAGAGACTCTAGAGAATAGTCAAAGGTCATAAAATGATAAAGTTACAAACATAAGTACAAAAAGTTCAGTAGATTACATTTCATGAATGAAAATATTATAAGTATTTATCAACCAATTAGCGTCAGTTCTTACATTATGAGAATTGGTATTAGGTTTAATAAATAATGCTCTATAATAAAGAACTTGAAAGAGACTGTTGTAAAAGACAAAATTTCCAATGCAGTGTACCAAAATTCAATTTATATACATAGCCTAAAACCAAAAGAGCCATATTCACTAGAATTAGTGAACAAAGTTCTAACATTAAGCTTCCCACATGACTAAGATATATTTCCAAACATAATTGAGGCACAAATCAAACTTTTAACTGGTATAATTTCTAAATAAAAACAGCAATTACATATCCCGACTAATTTTCGAAATGTTTCACGTTAAACGTAATACTATTTTGCTTATTGACACTGATTTGTTCTGATTCCTAAAATGGAATCTTCCGAAGGTACCCTATTTATCTTTGTTGTGTTATTTTATGATCGTTCAATATCCTCTAGTGACTTTGTTGAGTTTTAATTTCCTTATTGCCAACCCGTTGAAGGTCCATACCCGGATTGAAAATAGTCAATAAATTTAAATAAACTGATTAATTAAATTTTATATTGTTTTTTGTGGCCTTATTTATAACAAAATAAATTATAGAGACGTTAAAATCACTTTTATTTTTAATATTCTGAATTTCCTGATTAATTCCCGAACTAGGAATGAACGTAACGAGTTTATAATTTGTATGAATATTTTAATATTAATGCTATCGTTGAATTTAGAAATTAATTAAAGCTACATGGTTTAACTTGTTGGCTAATAACTACATTTTGTTAACTCTTGTGGTGTAGAGGTCAGCGACGATGCCTCGGATCACAGAGGTCCTGGGTTCGTATCCTTGCAAGAGTATGAGTGTTGTGTGTGTTTCCTAACTACTATATCCGTACAGCGAATAAAATTGTGTTTCTATCACAGTAATCGCTAATAACCATAGCAGTTGATGTGGCTTTAAATAAAAGATACTGTTAGATCACCTTTACGTAAGTATTGGAAGATTCGGAATATCATAGGAGGACTCGTATAAAACTGAATTGGAGATCCACAAGGTTATATTTTGAACCATTATTATTTTTAATTTTAAATGTGGATTTTAATATTTATGCCTAAACATATCAATTAATTTTGAAAATATTCCATGTGTAGATGGAACTAGTATTATAATAGAGTGGCGAGACCTTCTAATAATAAATTATAAACTTTGCTTCATTTGTTTTCGCTTCATTGCTTGCTCGTAACAGTTAATTACCGGATTTTACACGATTCTACAAATGCATCGCATTATACTGGATTCTGTACCTATACATGTTTTTGGCGTTCAAGACTCACGTTAATATATTTGCGATGAAATTAAGCACAGCTGCTGGATTTCATTTTAAACATGGAATATTTTCATTACACAGAAAAACTTTCCTTGTATAAGCGTCAGAGAATATTTTGATAATTAAACAAAAAAATATAAATAACAGGGATATTTCACGTAGGAAAGTTACATTAAATTGTAATTCTCCACAAGCAAATTGACGGGTGAAAATTAGAACGTCGTCGTTAAACATTTCACTCTCCCGATAACGTGCACAGAAAATAGTTTTGTCCCAACGAGGTAAATCAATAAATAAAAATACAGTTTTTAGTATATATATAGTTGCCAATCTAATGATAAACTAGTGACATCATCCGAGAAAGTGTTGCTGATTTAGCTGCTCTAAAAATACTGAACGAATTTCCACTGAGTGGTGGAAAATAATAAATGATCGTCTTAAATTTTAAAAATTTCGCAGTCCTTCAGAAAGCAGGCCTACGATACGTAGTTTTACTATAGCAAAAATAAATGCATCTTGAGAAAGATTAACAGTGCCCCATTTTCAGATTTACGTGAAATTTACGGCTATAATTGAAATAAATTTTTATAATTCATGGGGCAGGTAGGCCAAAATATTTTTACATGAAAGAGAGGTTAGTATATTAAGTGGTTATTTAAAACATTATGCCCACAGCTAATTTTACTGGTATTTTCTCAAGAAGAAGCATTTTAATATAAATATAAATGCTTAAAATGAAGAGTCAGGTTAATATTTTGATTTTTGGGTGCAACTGGAGTCGACAGCAAATTAGAAGCTCGTTGTGGCTAAAATCGTATATAATGTTAATAGGAAAGGAGTATGTGTACGTGTGGCATAGCGTCTCCCAATGTCGCTGTGTTGCATCCGCACTCTACCGAAGAGTGCTCCTTAGCCTTGGATCCCAAAAAGTCTTATTTTCTATTTTACATACTAACCTTTTGACAAAACTATTTTAAAATGTACAAATTTACAAAGTTCAAAGAAGTTTAAAAATCTCATCTTAAAGTTTTGTTAAGCTATTTTATTTTTTAAAGGATCAGCTTCACGCTGCTTATATGAGCTTCAATAAAAAAACATATCGTCTCCCTAAGATTTGATCATTTTACCTTGAAGAACAGAAGATTTTATTTCAATTTTGTGTAAGTGAATTAGGGTATAAGTATGGAAATGTCTTGTCGGTAATGGGAAACGAGTTATCGGAGTCGGATCACAGCAAGGCCCGAGGGTTCTCCATACACTGTATAGACCTAACGCTCAGGCTCACCTATAAATTTTTTATTAAAGCATCTAAAGAAGAGATGAGGAACCCGCGGCCCGCGGGGAATGATCTTCGAGAATTCTCTCTGTTTTTAAATTTGTAGTTGGCCCGTTATCAAAAGAAGTTGCTATTCCCTGATCTATAATATGGATGATGAAACATCGCACCTGACTGGAACAACTCAGTTTAGATGGGAAAATTTCCACCAGACACGTTTAGGTACCTGGTTCGATTCCCGACAGTCTACATTTTTCCATCCTCATATTGATAATTTTATTTAATATACCAAATACTGGAAGATGTCTAGGCCTAAGAACGCCATAAACTGTTCGCAGGTGCATATACGCTTGAAGAAAACGTTTCTTAGAAGATCAGGACGGAAAAATTCTCGAAAGAATTTGCAAGTTTTATTTATTTAAGAGTGTTCTCGAAATTAGTGCTATATTACTTTATCGTATTATGTGGTTTCTTAACTCAGTAATTACTAATCTTGTATTATAGAGCGGACCGCACTTGAGTCTACAAAGGGGAAATTTATTATAAACAAACATTCAACGTTTTTCGTACTAAGCCGAGCTTACCCGACCGTCGACCCGAATAAAACTGAATGCAGAGATTCACGTCAAATATAATAGTGTAAAGTAGTCCGTAAAAACTGCCCTTAATTTTTCATGTCATGTAATTTAATTGTCTTATGTAATGCATTATGTAGATTTTAATAAATCCTTCCTTTGGTTTTTATACTCAAAAATGCCAATATAACTAGAGTTAATTTACACTCGATATTTCCTCTTATTGCTTAAATTAACAACAGCATTGATTAGTGTATCGAATAAAATAAATAATAAATAAAGTACCTGCTCTATGTAAACATGAAAACTTATACAGTATATATATTTCCAATAGCGTATCCCTGAATAGGTAGAATCCTCTGTTTCCGTGTCTGATTCTTCTTATTCTATATTAAGGGACACGGGGACTGAAATTTCAGCCATAATCTGGAATTTTTTTCATACTGATGTGCCTATAAGTGTTACACATTATACAGCAAAACTTTTAATAGTATTACGTCATTTTTAAAGGATTCGAATCTAAATTAATAAATTATTACTTTCTTCAGAAGAATGTGTTTTACTCAGCTTCATCATTCTGCTACCAAAATCTTCTATGTGTCACAAATATTAAGATATTGTCTTCATTCTTTTCTTACACAATCTACATGCTAATACCTTTAAATACAAGAATTATTTTATGAATTGTTCAAGTAGTTTAGGTGAAAATAATTTTCAAAATGATGAAAACTGCCCAATTTTAAGTAACCGTATGACGCACTTAGTAAAAAATTATTTTCTGCCCACACTTTTATTCAATACTGACAATTGATAACAATGATCATTCCTACATATAAAGCTAAATATATTCAAGTATGTAACGCATTAAAAATTTTCAAATCTGCCAAATTTTGAAAATAAATTTCAAAACATCTCAACAAAAAATAAGTTAACAAAAACAAAATTTCATACATTGCTACTTATGTGTGTTGTTAACACTCAGTAAAAATTTCAGATTAGTAGTTTTTTATTTACAGGAATTTCAAATTTCAGTCCCCGTATCCCATAATATAGTTCAATATAAAGTTGAATGTTTGAGGAGAGATTAGTGTTATACTTATTATCTATTTATTTTTTTGCATAAATTAATTATTGGGTAGATGTGATAATATTTGTTCTTATAAATTAAATTAAGTCAAAATAATTTGAATGGAATAATCTTAATTTTTGTACTTGTGGAACTGAAGTTAATCATCATCCTAAAACTAATGAGAAATAGTACCTCAATATTAAGGTCTACAAATAACTTAAATATGGTCGGAAATAGTGCGGAGTTTTCGTTTGCAGCATTACTCAATTTTAATTTCGTGAGTGGACGTCGATCGTCCGCTAAGGCTGTAAACTGAGTTTCGTGTGGCGTCCTACTATCACTGCAATTACCCATAGAGTGACGACTCTTTTCGAATGAATCATAAAAAAACATGATTAATGCCAATATATTCCGCCGTATTAGAAGGATTATCCAGCTCATAATACAGCCACGTTGCTGGCCGATATGGCGGCACTGGGTATTGGAAAGCCATATCCTTTCTATTATATTCGGATCACTGGTGCCAGGGGCCCGTAATGGCAAGAAGTTCAATATTAGCCTCCAGAATAATTAATACTTCCAGTAGTGACTTTGTGGACTCGATATAGGGCGCCGTTCATTAAACATTTCAAAAGTAGGACGTTAGTTTTACCCTAGAAATGCACGGTCAGTAATTCAGTTTAACTGTTACGAGGTTGCGGTAATGACACAAACCAACTTCTGACAAACGCCAAACCAGGGTAACTTCGTTTTATTTCAAACACTAATCTACGTGTAAGTTTGTTTCACAGATCCAAATTTAGAGTAGTAGATTAGGAATATTTTCAGACTAATGTTTCTGGACACATCTTCTAGTAACTGCCAAGAGACTATATTAGATCACTAATATCATGTAATAATTATTAAAACATTACTAAATAAATTATTAATATCTTTATAATTTATTTTCACAGGAGATTTTGACAATAAGCCATATTCTTCTACATAAAAGACAAAATAATATTGAAATATTTGTTAAGAAAGTAATTTTACAAACTAACTACATTATTCATATATAAAGATTTTAAAAATTCAAAAATTACAGTTTCATACCTCGAATTTTGATATAAATTTAATTTTTTGTTTTTGTAGTCAGTCCTATGACTGGTCTGATGAAACCTTCCATGATAATCTATCCTGCGCTAGCCCTTCCATTTATACATAGCTACTACACTCCATAATCTGTTTATCTTATTCCATCTTTGGCCTACCTCTTCTATTCTTACTCCACACACTTCCCTCTAATGTTCATTTTACAAGACCCACATGCCTCAAAACGTGGTCCATTAATCTCTTCCTTCTCTTGGTCAACGTTTTCCAAATTCTTCTCTCTTCCCCTATTCTGTTTAGAACTTCTTGGTTAGTTTTCCTATTCACCCATCTGATTTTCAGCATTCTCCTATATCACCATATTTAAAAAGTGTCTATTATTTTTCTTCTTCAACTCCTAACGTCCACGTTTCCCATCCAAATAACGTCACACTCCATACGAACATTTTAAGAATAATTTCCTAATATTATTATTTATATTGGCCATAAGTAGATTCATCTTTTCCGCAAAAGCCTTCCTTGTTCGTGCTACACCACTCTTTATGTCTGCTATACTTATACCATCCCTAGTTACTATGCTTTTCAAGTAGCAGAATTCCTTAATTTCCTTTAAAATATCCCTTTCCCATCCAAACATGATTTAATATCAATATTTTATGGCAACATTGAATTATGAACAGTCTCTTGAGGGGTTTTAAAATGTTTTAATGTGAAAAAATTCTTACTTTATGCAAAATTACTTTCATAACAATTTGATATCTAGCTTTTTATTAATGTTTCAGTATATATTAGTTCTATGTATACCTGAATATGATTTATTGCCGAAAGCTCATGTGGCAAGAAAATGTAAGGATATTAATAAATTATTTATTAAAGTTTTATAAACAGAGACTGATTTAAACCATTTGGGCTCCACATTTCATTATACGAGGGGTGGTCAGAAAGGAAGGTTATGAAAACAGGGATTACTTTGAGTATTCCCTCCTGTAAAAATTCTGTCATTGCATGTCGCATATTGTCGGCCTCTTAGATGCTCCTAATGAGAAAGGTGGTGAAAGTTGCTTGGAGCGAGTCCGAAGTGTAGTTGATGATGTTTCAACTAAGGTCGCGTGTCGTCTTCCCGGGAGACTGCGTCATCTTAAACTTCTTTGTTTCTAGAGAGATTGTGTATTTCAAACCTACGGACGACCTGTTCTTGCTCGGTATGTAATGGTGGATCCATGTTCGTCACCCGTTAAAATATTGCGATGAAAACATTTCCCTTCCTTGTAGGACCGTTGCAAATGTTATGTTGGTTGGACAGATGTCGTGGAAGCCATTCGGCGCACACATTCAGGTACTACAGAATTCCGTGAACAATGTGACGAACACCTCGGAACGGCGTACACAATTATAGCCTTATATGCCGTAACGTAGTCTTCGTATTGTCCCGAATTGGCAAATCCACTTGAACTATGTTCAAATCTGTTGATGCCGTGTTGGGTCGACCACTGCTATCTTTATACAGTCCAGGGGACCACAACGCTGTTAAAGCAGTTTCGCTGGAACATCACCAACAAGTAACCCGCTCTAAGCGACTTTCACATTTTTCCTCATTTGAAGGAGCACCTAGGAGGCCGACAACTCGCAACACGCAACAGCAGGATTTTTACTAATAGGCAGTATTCAAACTCATCCCACGATACAAAAAGTGTTGAAACTGATATGAAGATAGTATCCATAACCTCTACAGCTGGAACTCAGTGGTAATTAGAACTGAAGGCCAAGAAAAGAAAACAGAAATCAAGAAAGGACTAAGACAAGGATGCAGTCTGTTGTCCATGCTCAAACTGCATGGAAAAGAGAATAAAAACCCTAAGGTTGGCTGATGACATTGTGAGTTAGGGGAGTCAGAAGAAGACTTGAAAAACATAATAAATGGCATGAACGTGACCTTGGAGGAAGAGTACTATATAAGGATTAATAGAAGGGAAAACCAAGGTGATGAAGTGTAGTATGGGAAACAGTAGAATAACAAAGGGTGCTAGACTGGGAAGGGATACATTTTGAAGGAAGTTAGGGAATTCTGCTACTAGGGCAGCCTAATAACTAGTGATGTTAGAAGTATAGTAGACATAAAGAGTAGGATAGCACAGGCAAGGAAGGGTATCGTAAAAAAGATGAATTTACTTACGGATAATATAAGTGTGAATATTAGGAAATCATTACGAAAAATGTTCGTATGGAGTGTGGCGTTATATGGGTGCCATATGAGTTGTAGAAAGGAAAAGAATTGAAGCCTTTGAAATGTGGTGCTATAGGAGAATGCTGAATAATAGGTGGGTGGATAGGATAACTAACCAAGAAGTTCTAAACAGAATACGGGAAGAGAGAAGAATTTGGAGGACATTGACCAAGAGAAGGGATAGATTGATAGGCCACGTTTTGAGACATGAGGGTCTTGTAAAATGTAATTAGAAGGAAGTGTGTGGGGTAAGAATAGAAGAAGAAGGCCAGAGACTGGAATACTCTAAGAATATAGGGGAGGATGTGGGATGTAGTAACTATGTTTGTAATGAAAAGGCTTGCGCTGGTTAGGTTAGCATCAGGCCAGTCTTAGGACTGGTTACCACGACAATAACACTGTATGTACTACTAGGTGGCTGTATTGGTCGCATAAAACAAAACGTACACATGTCACCTTAGTTTCTGATCATCACTAGTGTTCTACGTCACATGAAGTCACGTATAAAACTTACATTTACTAAAGAAAATTAATATTATTTTCAGTTTAAAACACAATTTACAAACCTGGGATTAACACGCGCTCGTATAATTTATAAATGGACACTTTACTGACGGAAACTACTAAGTAGTGACCACGAGTGTTACATTTAATTTTGGATTCTCCAGTATTCATAAAACTATATAATATCCGTTTATTTCTACTTGTGCCAATTTACCTGTTAATGATTTAGGTCCGAACTCAGGAAATTATTTTTTAAACGTACATATTACATTTTAAACAGATGACTCCAAATAAATACTGAGTTTATGTATATGCCAATACTTAGAAGATTCGACAAATGGCGTGATTTCTTTATTCTTTTGTTCACGCTACAACAAGACCGTCAATTGTTCCAGTTTATACTACTTTAAAATGTCTCCAGCCCAGATCACATATCGTTACACAATACCGTATGTAAAGCATGTAAAAGTATAAGGTGAGACTTGTACAAACGGTTTTCCTTTCTATCCTATTATTGACGGTCTACGACCTCATTAAAAACTATCGAAGTAATCATTTCTTTCTTTCTCTTCAGCACAGTTCACAAAGTCTCATTCCTCAACACAATACAAGATAGTTTATGGCATCATGAATAGGAATAACCTTCTAAAGACCGATTCCTGTGCGTTATCCGTTTTCATCGTTTCGTCTATTTTTAGAACGAGGAAAACTGCCGGGCCGAGTTAACGAGAAACGCGGTGAATACTCAGGATTGATAACCAAGCTAGGTTTTATATCTGCAATTGCAATATATTTCTTAGAAACATTTATTTACATTTGATTACCGTCGTTTCAGTCACATTTCACCGTTATGTAAATTGACGTTTACCACATAATTGTAGATATTGTTTTGAAATATTACAGAATATTCATAACACCATCAGTGTTGGGAGACATGCTCAATCTGCAAAATTTAATACCGGTTAATTTAGTTCATAAACGCTCCGATCAGTTATTACACCAATTATTAGGTAAATTACCTACTAGCAACAAAATGGTGAGTTTAATGTTTATATCAGTTTTAACGACAGTTATATGTATGATGAAATAGACCTGCTGATATTAATATTGTGAATTACCGCATTTATTCTTACTTTATATTGCACACTCAGTTTTTCCATTTATATAAATACAATTTTTTTCTTACTTCTCTGTTCTTTTCCTTTTCTACAGGGTGATTGAAAAAACACGAGCATTTGATACGGAAACGGAAGATTAATCCGGTTGTCTTTGAATTTTTAGGCACTGTTACATCCGAATATTTCACACGAAATTGGTCTATAGCAAATGTATATGAATGGTTTGCGTTCAACCGTTCAACAATGGACACTCGCTGCTCTTCGGAGAACAACATGTTTCCGAAGCTGTGAAATCCGCAATACTACTGATGTCATGTGACCAACACACATTTCAAAGGCCTCACTATGCTTTCGGTAATATCAGGATTATGGTATTCAAAAGAAGTAATTACTATTTACGGATGCATTTATTATGATGGCAGCAACTTTTAGACTTATTTCTATTTACCTCTGCTTGTCTTTAACTATTTCAAATACTTTGCATAGAGTTATTTTCTTGCATTTTGATAATTTCGTATCTTTCAAATAAGCCAAATATATTTTATTTAATTGAATGAGAAGAAAAACCAGAAGTCTCGTAAAACATCTTTCTTTAGAATATTTTAAGGAGATTTCAACATCGTGACATATTCATCTTATTAACTTAATTTCTTTTATCAGACACACAGTGCCTCGCCATTAACAACAAGTATTTTAAATATGGTTTAAACTTAATACATTTGTACAATGTCACGTCACTGTCTTGACTGCCAATTGTAAAATAACACCGTTAATGACGTGGCACTGTGTGTCTGATAAACGAAATTAAGCTTATAAGATGAATATGACACAATGTATAAAGCTCCTTAAAATGTTATAAACACAATAAAGACGTTTTCCTAGACTTTTCTGGTTATTCTTCTTATTCTACTTACAGTCTACATCGTACAGTCTATTTGATCAACATTTTATATACCTTACATATCACCTGGGTTGTAGAAACGCGTTATGCCGAAACATGGAACTATAAATTGTGACTGTATAATAAATTAACATACATTAATACTATTTTCCAGTATAGATTGTATTACAAGCTATGAATATCGAACAGCTATTATTACTCTAGTATTGTTAATAAATTCAATTTATACCAAATCAGCCGAATTTAAACAACATACTTCTATGAACAAAGTTTAATATTTTGAAAATGGGCAAATAGGACAATTACAAACGTTTTTTGTAGTTTTACATACAGATATTCACCTGCAACACTTTCATGGTTTTATAGGCCCAGTAAATTAATATATATTTCATTCACCAAAGATGTTAAATAAATAAAGAGGTAATAAATTGAAATAGAGAGTTATTAATTGTGTTATTATTTAATATTTTATTTTACGTCTGTCTTTTAAAACTGTATGAAAATAAATTAATTTACTATTTTAAATAAATGGTAATTTATTTATTTTCATACTGAAAGAAGTTTAATACAATTATAACGTTCCATCCACAAGTCTGGGAACTTCATCAGGTAGAAAGAAAAAATTGTAATCACCAACAAATGTAGCCGAAGCCCCAAACATTTACTTTTAAAACTCTATATTGTTGATGTATAGTCGCATTAATTCCAAAATTTGAAACCTGAAAAAGTTTATAGACCTGATGAAGTCCTATAATAGGCGAAACAGAATTTTAGTTGAATAAAAATTTTCAAATTGACTGTCGAAAGGTAATTTAATTTATCTTTATATGGATTAATTTTTTAGATCAATCTGTATTCACACTATAAAATTATTATCTTCAAATTTTAATTTTAAGGTTTCATCTAATTTTACTTTATTGGTAATCATACGTTAAACTATATTGCTCCAAAAATGTTTATCTCGAAGCTCTGTCTTAAACTGTCCCCAAAACTATCTCTAAAATCTCCGATTTCTTTCCATAAATTGCTCATAGCTGTCTATCTCTCTAACCCTGCTTTCTTGACACTCTCTATTCAATTGTCTGCCTCTCTTCCTAAATACGTTTGCTACGTTATTGGCTAGGGTTATACAAACATTATTTCCCCCTGCACCAGCGGCAGTATTACTGGTAGGGTTCCATGCTTTACCCAGTTTTGCCTGAGAATTTATTTATCATTGGAAATGGGGTAAGAATTCAATGGACGTTTCTAAAATAATATGTGTGTTAACCACATACCAGGGAAGTGCAATTTATTGTCTTTCGTGCCACGGTGTTTACAGTATTTTATTTTATCGCAAAAGCTCTCTCAGTAAAAAAATTAATGCAATATTGTGCCGCGTATAAATTTTCGTTGTATTTTTTATTTTTAAAATTAATTTACAATATTAAGCATTCTGTACGAAGTTTCCATAGAGAACTAATCCTGAGATATTCACAAGGCACCCTACCGTGATAAACCAGCAAACAAACACAGTAATAAACTTGAAGCCTGACAGGCGCCCCAGGAGAGTCAGTCCTTTGTCTGTAAGGATTTTGCGATTTGGCTAAAAACCCAGGTTAGCAAGGTGGTTAACCCAAAAGATGGCTAGGAGTGGAACCTCCAAAATTTTGAATTTTTGGAGAGGAAGGGTAGAGACACCAACCGCTTTGAAGGACCTGGGGAAGATAGAAAATGCGGGGAGACCGATGAGGTTTTTAAGGAAACCTGAGTTGGAGGCGAGAGATCAGAAAGGAGAGACGAGGAAACGGAAAGCCTGACTGGCTGGCTTCAAGGAGTCAGAGGAGAGATGTAATGTGACTCAAGTGTCACCAGGAAACAAAACTGGAGGCACGTTCCTTGAACCACATCAGAGGCCTGCGTACCTCACAATGCCGACCCGGAAAGTGCCTTTGCGTTCCAGGATTACCCGTCAACCAGGAAACCAGGGCAGGATGAATGCAAAGTAAGAAACAAAAGGCAATTATATCTCGCTCTGTTATGCGTATAAACACGTCATACAGCCCTGAGTAAAGTAGATTAAATTTAATTAAGTCTCATGCTACGTTATTTCTTTGATTATGGCTGAGCTGGGGAAATAAAGATCATAAAAAGTAATTAATTTATAAATATTGTTATTTGTTGAATCGTTTACATTTGCTAATAATAAACCTGTTAAGATTTATTGACTCTAAATTCTTTAATATATTCATAAACTTAAAAATTATAAAAAGCCACGTCACAATATCAATTAAATTTCGTCAGCAATCCTCACATTAATATCACCTGAATATTAATTAGACTCGTATTATTTCAATGTCGCGAACAATTGGGCGTATAAGTATGTTTAACTGAAATTTTCAGTAAGTGAAGTAAATAAATTAAGTGATCAATATTCCATTAAATAGTCATATTTTTTCCTTTTATTTATTATTTTACTGTCTCCTTAGTTTTTAAACTGCCTGTTGACCCAGAACGGACCAATATCGCCATTAGTCGTACTCCCTTGAGACATTATTATTAAACTTACCACTCTCGTTACTTCCTTGTTGGGATTCAGATGTTGCTTTAACTAAGAGACTTTTCGGGTTATAATAATGATAATGCGTTTCCTGATTGGAAGGTTTTGCTCCCGAGAGATAATATGTAGTAATTACAACTGTACTTGCATTAACGCTCTTACTTTTAATTACAAACTAATGGTAGGCAGTATTAGAAATTAAATTTCTATTCAAACTATGCACGTTATCTCGAAAGTTCCGAATTCCGAAATTCAAAACACTCTGAATTGCCCAATTAAGAAAATAATTAGGACTAAAATTGCAAGATTTTGGCACAAGTTCTTACTACATTAATTTGCTAATACAGCTCACAATATTAAAGAGCTGAGATGAAACACGGAATAAAGTATTAACCACACCGGAAGTAAACCAAAGTAATTACTGCTTAAAAGGAACAAATTATAATAATTTCGTACATGTTATAAATAATATTAATTAATATTTTTTGAATAAACGGTAAGACTCTATACACAGACTAAATAAACATGTATATAAAACCAATTAAAGTCTTAATTTAGCGGTGTATGATACGTTTGAACAATCTGAGTCTACTCAGGTGGTGTTTGAATGAATTACGGAAAGTAAATAGATGTCAAGGCAGAATATGGAATAGTCTTTGAAAGCAGCTTGGCTGTCGTGGTGTTCTGCACAAGGCAGCGGATCAATACGCGCCACACTCAGGTGATCAACACCGTCTACCATCAACTCGTGACACATTTTCACAGCCTTTACTCGCTACCGTTTCAAAAATTATAAACAACCATAAATTATCTACTTATATTTAGTTAGGGTTATTAAAAAGTAATAATAATTTACTTAAATGATTCTATGTTACGGTATCACTAAATTTACCGTTACAGTAAATCAATAAAGAATATATAATACTATTTGCTAAAGTACCCGACGTTGCTCGGGTTCACACATATAATGAAGATTTAATGTAATTAAAGTTCAGTTTATTACAGTATTTGAGGGCACACTACATTCGCCATCTTCAGGTAACTGAAGACGATGGCGGAGTTAGCTGTCGAAACGTTTTATTTTACAAATAATATAAGGAGGGAAAAATCCCGAGAATTTTTGATTCAGTATATCCACCGGGAAAGCTTACATTTTCTAATACTTTTTACTCATTAAAAATAGGGCAATTGAGGAACTAAGAATGCAATTATTTATGATTAATGGCAAGTAAACCTTGATTTAATCTGATGACAATTTTTCCCCCATTTACATCAGTCACTTCATAATTTTGATTTTTAAATTTTATTCTGAGCTTTTCGCAATTGCCATATTCATCTACAAAACAAATTACAAAATATGAAAAATTACAATTTAAAAAAATACCTATGTACATAAATATGGAACCTTGTTTAGGGTTACAGTTATTTGATAAAATGTTTATTGTTTAAAATATTATACATACCTTCATGTATTTCGAAAGCATATAAAATTTCTCAATTTGTGATTCCAGACTGTGCTGGCTTACACAGAGCATTTTTCGAACTTGGGAGTTCCAGAAGTTCTTGCTCATGTGCTTACCAAACACAAACGGCAACATACATCCATGAATCGTCGAATTAAACATTGAAAAATTTTTTCAATGAGTCTAAAAATTTAGCCACGTCAAATTTAACTGTCAAAATGTCAATCATAATCGTAATTTTTAATAAATTCCTTAAAGAAATTACCTTGATTTAATTGTTACGGTTCCCTAGTGATAAAAGGTATATTATTAGTAAATATATATATATATATATATAACTGTGTATTCATGGAGGATGTTGAATCTGTTGCGGCTGGGTAGATTATTTATCGCGTATTACTGTTGGAGAGAAACGCAGCGCTTTTAAGGTGACGTCAGTGGATTGAAGAGAATCTTGATTACAAAAAATCCGGCAGTGGAACACGTAATGTAACTACACAACGGGTAGGTATATGTTCGAAATCCAGTGACGGATCGCTTAGCTTCGTCATTAGTGTCACTGAGTCAAATGTTCGACTGAACGCACGTATTTTTAATTTCGATTCCCTTGACCCTGGACCATTATGACCGCCAAAGGTGGCTAGCAGAGGCGCAACAAGTGTTTTCAGACGAATTCCGTTTTAATTATGAGTACAGCAATGTTATTATACGAATTACACTATAATCTAGTAACCGGTATCATCCATTCTACGTAGTCCAAACTGGCCGTCAGCCAAGTCTGATTGATATGGGACAACGTTAGCTATCGGTCGTGATCTCAGTTGACACATGTTGAGGATGTAAGCTCAATTAGCTTCTACAGAACAGGAAAGTTGTGGAACAAGTCATGTACTTCCCTGCCTCAGCAAGGCAATACCCCACCACATATTGCCAATTATGATCAAACTTTCTGCGTCACTCAGCTTGGTCTCTCTGTCCTTCGGACCTGTCTCTTTTTCATCATGTCCGGTAACAATTAATTGGTCAACAGCGTACATCAGTCAGCATCAATTAGCTCTGTACATGCAGCCTGGCTGGTCATTTCTCAGGAAGACTGTTTGATTCCGTTCCACGGCTCTCAACGAAGGTCCAACAGATACAAAAATGTACTGATGTTTTCATGACTTTTCTAGAGAAACGTTAATAATTTGTGCTTATTGGTAATAATGCGTTAAATAAATTGGTCAGCTCTGATGATTAGAATACCATGTTCTGGCTTTTACAAACAGACGTGAAATAACCAAATTAAGAAATTATTTGTTAATAGCATCGCAGAATATTATAAAAGAATTTCAACTTACTTTTAAAACACATTAGTATACTTTTTGCAAAGTATTTTTCATTATGTAGTCTTTCCGTAGAATTTAGTGTTTTATGATTGTCAACCAAAATTTAAAGAATGCAATTGCTTGAAGATTTCAGTAGACTGTCTTCTCTTCTCAAAACGAGGTTCAACTGTGTCAGTGTGATAACTTGCTCAGTAAGTTAATCCCACTGACTCACTACCTCATATCTTGGCAAACAGTGTAGACTCCATGACTCATGCCACCAACTCATCAGATTTTTTGTTTATTTATATCCCACTGTCCACTTTATGTGAAAGACTAAGATTGAAATACTTCTTGAAGCACCGAAGCACACAATTTTTGCTAACATCTGTTATAAATTGCCATGAAATATAATTTTGAAGACTAAGATTAGTAATACATAAAAATATAATGCCATAAAACAGACTCAACATTGTCTTTATTACTTTTTTCAAAACAGCATCATTATTACCTAACAAGAAATTAAATTTGTCATTATTGGTAATTAAAAATTATTTCTGCTTGTCATACTAGTTTGAAGAATAATAGTTACGTCCATAAACATCGTATTTCTAAGGATTGTTTAAATTTATTTTTATATTTTATAGTAATAAGGACCATTTTAATAAAATTCTAGTACTGTACCACTATAAAAATATTATGTAAAAAACGAACATTTAAAAACTTTCGAAGAAAAAATCATGAAATTCGATTTGATGCCGCCAAAATATTTCACATTATGGACCCCACGTTCAAAAGAGACGATGTATGAGTTTGAAAATATTCACTTTCACTTCACTTAGAGTAAGTGTAATGAAATAGGGCTGTTAAGTAAGATTTGTACAAATACTCCAAATTTAATTTACTCAAGAATTATCTAAATTACAATTAAGACCAAAATTGACTAATCGGCTAATCACTAATAAACATAGTTACGAGACTACAAATAAATGTTTTCAACTAAGCAATAGACAAACTTTTTCTATAAAAAGTATAATTTTTGATTATCATTGTTACTGTCGAATTGAAACTACGAACTAAGTTTATGGAGGTAATAATATTTTTCTCTGTGGTCTGACAAGTACACTAATGGACGAAATATTTTTAAAGTAAGTACAATTTTAATATTTTTCCATTCCATTTGCGATTTTTAGTGTGGACGATCACAGCCTCCATTCCACCCGCCGACTGTGATGTTAGATCAGTGATCCGTTTCTTGAATGCAAGAAACGTTTCGCTAGCAGCAAAATTATAATTGAGACTGTTTGAGGTGTATGGAGATGCAATAAGGAGTGACGGAATGATGATGAAATTGATTAGACAATTTAACGAAAGTCAAAAAATGTACACGATAAACCGCGGTGTGGGTAACTATGTGTGAGCATGGTTTTCTGGGACAAACGAAACGTTTTTTTTGGTTGAACTCTAGTCCATAAATCCAACAATGAACAAAAACGTTTGTTGTGAGACACTACGAAATCTCCATCGTGCAATACGGAACAAAAGGCGTGAAATTACTGTTCACGGAAATGCTTGTTTCATGACACTGCCTGGTCACACACCTTCAGAAAAATACCAGATCTGATCGTATCCTTTAATTGGGAATAATTCTATCACTCTCCTCATAGTCCGGATGTGAGCCAAGCGATTTTCATCTGTTTCTACAGGTGTGGAAATTCCATGCGAGGAAACATTTCAACGATGATTATGATTTGAATCAGAAAGTATAGGAGGCATGTTTCTTTATCGACAATAATATGAATAACGGCGGTGAGTATGCGGAGAACTAGTGTGTGGTGTAAGATGATGATTGATAATGATAATTAACTAATGAAGCGTATCTAATGCTTTAAACAGTATGTCATTGTCTAGGCAATTTATAATGTATTGCCATGATAAAAGGAAATCAAACTTTGGTTTGTACTCTGTCTATATTTTTATTTAGGACGTTTCACGTATGATGCTAATTTCTTGATTTTACGAAATTAGTCGTTCCTGCACTACGATATTCTCTTGGATGTACAGTTGTAGTAAACGTGAAATTTGAAATACTGGTACTAAAATTCTTTAACATTGTATTTTCATTTTATTTTTTATTCCCATGTTATCACTTTTTAATTATTGTAATGATTCCTAAATTTTAGATCGTTAACTACACAGATGCATGAAAATTTTAAGAGAGTAAAGTATAGAGACAAGACTAGTAAATACACACGTCTGAGATGCAATGTTAATTAAAGTTCAGAAAGGCAAGGAAAGTACTGATTGGAGAAGAGTTTTTTTCATTCATGCTTTGGTGGCCTTCGGAAGCTCTAATCGGGGATATGCTTTACCAGTGGAGTAACTGCGATGAACCTCAGAGCTTTATTACTACGGGGCACGAGATTCGAAGATTAGGAACGACGGAGATATGAATGGTAAGGAAAAGTCGACAATGGGGAAACGTCAACAAATTCTACATTGAGTTTCAACCAAAATCCTACAATGCGCTGTTTCCAACGTTAAATTTATGCTTTGGTTGACTGAAAATGAATATACAGTCTTAATTCTGCGTATTAGAAGACAAATGCAATGTACAATCAACTCTGTGTAATTTTGGCGGCTTCTGTTCCTATAGCGATGGTGATTCGGACAGACTGGATAACAACCGGCAGACATTTACGATATATTACTCAAAATGTTCAAAAAATTATACTAAGCGTGGGAAGATCTACTCGCAACCATTAAAATGATAAAAAAGACAATTGAATTGTGTAAAATTGTGCATGGAGATTGATAGTTTCCCACACATGAAGGATGTTTCACATTTTTGAAACATGAACGTTATTAACTACGTTTCACTGTTGCTTGATTAATTGAGTATATGTTAGATATGTCTTTTAAATAATCATATTTTTTAAATTTCATAATACCGTTAAGTTTAATATATCTCAGCAGAAAGCTTCTGATTAAATCAAATTTAAATGACTAAGTTCTAAGCAATAACGAGGAAGTTCTAAACAGAATAGGAGAAGAGGGAACAATATGGAGGACGTTGACCAAGAGAAGGGATAGATTAATAGGCCACGTTTTGAGACATGAGGGTCATGTAAAATTATCATTGTGTGTGAGGTAAGAACAGAAGAGGGAGGCAAAGGGTGGAATACGTCAACGGATTAGCGTGGATGTGGGATGTGCTAGTTATACGGAAATGAAAAAGCTTGCGCAAAATAGGTTAATATGGAAGGTTGGATTAGATTAGACCAGTCTGAGGACTTAATACCACCACAACAACAATTAAAAATTTCTAGAGACTAAAATATAAATCTTTGTAGAGTTTTAACTGCACTATGAATAATTTTAGCTTCAACGAAAAAGGACTTACTCGAACAGTTCATAAATATTTAATCTTCCTCGTTTATAATTTTTCTTTAAGTCATTAAGAATTCAAAATACAGGAATTGAATAATGTAAATGACCTTGAATTCAAGATGAACCAAAAATACAAATGCAATGCTGAGTATATGGAATTTATAATAATTTGTAATACAAAGGACACTACGTTTCGCTCCTACTTTCGAAAATAAAATAATAATTATTCGATTGTTAAAAAATTCGATATTTAAACAAACCAATTTTATATGAACATAATATAAGAGGTCACCTCGGTAGTCTAGTTGGATAGTGTCACAAAGGATCATGGTTCGATTTCCGGCATGCAATTGAGTGTTTCTGTATTGTTTTCATTTAGTAAATTGAACCTAACAGCACATTACATACTCAATTAGATAGTCGCTAATGACCTTTAAATAATAGTGTGACTATAAACAAAGAATATTTTTAAAAAAGATATAAGAAATTATAATACAGTCGTGTAAATAATATGAACTGTATAAACTACTTACAATTTACTTCCTGTTATAAATTATATTTTTCATTTCATGGTCAGATCATAATATTACAGAGAATAAATTGTAAGCATTTTTTAAAATTTGTATTCATGTTTTTATATTATTGGTTAGAAGATTGACGGACAGGTTTTTGTTCAACAGTAGATATCGGGTTTAATTCCCGGTCTGACCGACGTCTTTCCATCCATGTCTTTTAAATCACCTCACAGTTCTTCAGGATTGGTTCATGTAAACATAAATTCTTTTATCCTCAATAATAATTTTTCATATACTTTAAATAATTATATATATTAGTTTTTATAAATTATTAGATATTCATCAGAAGCAAATTTCCTATAATATAATATCAGTTCTCCAATACTATTTTTTTATCTTATATCCCAAATTAGGATCAAAGCTTCGTGTAGTTTTCAATTAAATGTTTTTAGTACCAGCCGTTTTATTTATTCCTTCAGCTAATATAACTGTAAAATTTGAAAGCATAGTATTATAAGTGATTACTCAATGTTTTTTGGAGTTCTCCAAATCAAAATAGAAAATTAAATCGTTTCCTTTACATTTTCTATACCGTATACAGGGTGTCCATAAAATAATGTGCATGTTATAAATGGTAACTATCGGCTCTAAGTGTTGTTTCAAGACCACAATTAAACAACAACTCTGACATTTTACGTTTCAAGAATCTATTCTGTTCATTCATATTCCTCTCCTCCCGTGATTTATAAAAGATAGTCTTCGTTCCACTACAATTAAGACATAGAATTGATGGGGCTTTAGCTTCCCTGGAAGTTTTAACCTAATTATGGACAAAATGAACATTTGTAATGGAAACTACGTTAGTTTATATTCAATTTGGTTAATGATTTGTTTAAAAAATCTGAATTATAATGGTATAATGTAAAATTAAGATATATATTTTATCCTACAAAAAAATTGTGTTTCATTTGATTTCTTCTTCCTTGAATCTGCAGAGCATTCAGGACCTTGACCTATCAGGTCGACTGCGAACTGACGTCTTACAAGTCATTCCTGATTTTGGAGTGTGTACGGATTTTCCCGCAATCTTAATCTCAGTGTCTGTGACCGTGACGTAGCAAACATCCAAGCCCATGCCAGGATTCGTACCTGGGACATCTGTGATGTGAATCAGCGACCCTAGACCACAGGAGGTCAGCATTTCATTGAATGTCCTAAGTTTTTCCATTTTACATTTTCCAGTCCAAATAAACATATGAGAAGTAATCGCTATTTTTTAAAATCTCTTTTACAGTGATTTTAATAATTTATTTTAAGGCATAATTTTGGGACGCACATCCAGCAATTTCAACTGTTTTTAATTTCTAATCATTGTTTTATATTATGTTTCCAGTATGTAATTAATGAGATGTGCGTATTACGCATATACTTATTGATTAGTTACCATGTTGATTAAAATTTTAATTTCATTAATATCACGTATGCTATAATTCAGGCATGTGGTAATATTATCGTGAAACAATTTTATCGCCTGATAGAATACATTTCAGTGTTATTGCGCATTCATGATTGAGTATAGAATAACGGATACAACTTGCTGACAATTGAAGTGATAGATTTCTTACATTTGATATTGTTAGTATGCTACAAATATTTTGAAAAGTCTATTAAAAATGCTAACTAATTTATGATGGCAAATAATAAAGTGATGTAAAATTAAATAGGATACCAAACTATCATTCAGTGTAATTTTTCATATTTTCCAAATGAAAGGGAAGCGACAGCACACGTTTTTATTGAATTAACAGTAATAAATTTCTTTTTTACTGTAATTGATGTTCTGTGTAACACAAGGAAAAGTTCAACTTTTCGGTGGTGTCAGTCCCCTTCCAAAAAGTTAATATGTGCTCTGCGAACCGGCCGACAACTTTCTCCCTCTCACACACACAATCACACAAATATTATCGTTGGGAATTAGCATAAATTGTATTATCGAGACGAACGGATTGACAATCACTATCACTATTTTAATATCCATTTCCTCTCCAATGAATCTACTTATCCAATTTTCAGCAGTAAGAAACAAAACGCTATTTTTATTAACATGAGAAATAAGCCGTCCTCAAATTCTACATCGCTTAAAATTTTCTACCTTGGTTTATAAAACTTTGTGTCCTAAAACTTTTCCCCAGTATCTCAGTTTCAACAGCAACTGTGAACTGAAATTGTTTTACCTTAACATTGTATATGAGCGTTACTATTTTTCCTCTGTTTCAGGTGAGCAAACAGGATTTTCAGCCATGCCGGTGACACTAGAATAACTGTTCTCTTGTGATGTTCTTCTGATCTCGTAAGTTAATATTCTACCATGTATCGCATATCATGCCAGTGTTTTATCTCTACGTCTTGTGACATCCGGCGAGATAGAATTCTTTTTATAGAATATAAACAAAAAAATGTGCTTAATACACGGATGTACCTCAAATAAAAACATTACGGTTCCCGAGTTAACGTAGTCATTGTATTTAATTAAAGCAAACATATGAATAGATCTAAGTATAAAAATCAGAGAGTACAATAACGTGACTAATTATAAAACAATAAAAGCTAATTTTGGTTATACTAGATCCGAAATTAGAACATTCTAGGTATATTTAAAAATTATATCTAAGCCGAACCGTAAAAGATTTTTGACTGTTTCTTATAATATCGCAAAACTATATAAACCAAGAGTTTAGTCTCATAGCTTATCAAATTTCACTCTGATGTCAATGAACAATTTCTAGACTTCAAGTCCTTAATTTTTTTAATTTAAAGTTATTAGAATTAAACTCAAATTTCTACCAAAAACATTGTGAATATATAAATTAATCAAGATTTAATTTAAAATAAAGTTCTAGTATGATTTGATTAAGTTTTGACTTGTAAGTGTGAGAAGAAGTAATATGAATTAGAAAGTATAAATAGTATATATATATATATATATATATATATATATAGAGAGAGAGAGAGAGAGAGAGAGAGAAATAGGCTTTTTTATGTTGTTCCTTTGGGTAATTTATGGTCAAAGTAGAACGTTTTTTGAAACTCGTAGTAACCATGTGACGGAAGGGTATACGAAATGTCCACTGGTTTCTACGGGTAGTTAAATGTGACGACTACCAATGTTTTGGAAGCGAATATGGCGTATGAAGGTTTTATGTTGCGGTGTTGAAATACGTAATGTCTTTGAATTGTGGTGTGAAAGTGTCTGTTTGTAACATATGTACATTAGTTCCAGATGATTATAGCTACTGAAAAATAAAATATTGTGGTTTGAATTAGTGTGATATTATTGAATCGATATTAATGTATAATAATATGATTAGTAGTGCTTTTATGTGTATTAATAAAGTACGTTGTGTTTCATATTATAATTATTATATTATTATAGAAACTGCTCATATCCCAAAACCGAATTAATTTTATTCAGAATAATATCATTCATCAAACGTTATAGACTGTGCACAAGTAAACGTAGTTATTATTGCAATAGCAGAAAATGGCTCGAGGTAACGGCTCTTTCCTTTTCCTTATCGAGGTGAAGGTTTATGAAATCACAATTAGGCTTCAGAAACTCTGGCTCGAGAAATTGTTTGGAATCTGATTTAAATTAAGCCACCAGTTGAGTTATATGTGGGTCTAATCCGACGTCGATCTGCCCTCGGAAGATATTCTTAATGGCTTCCCACAGAATTATAAACTATTTGTCGTGCGATTCGGGTTAATACTAAATTAATCAAGTTATTGGAGGAATTAAACTGGCGCCTCTGCCGCCCCTTCTTAATTATGAAAGGAAATGAAAGATCGACTCCAATTTCACTATATTTAAGACTTGCAGTCACTCTTGATTAGTAAATTAGAAAGTCAGGAATTTATATTTCTACCATATAGGCGGTATCTCGTAGCAATAAAAAATGTAATTTTGATAAAGTTTGTCATGGACTTACATGTTAGTGACGTAGAAATGACATGCTTTGGAACACACAAATATTTTGCACTACTATTACAATTATACGGAATTAATTTACGTACTTAGTACTTCCGCCTTCAAACACATAAGGTTTTCCCTTTACGGCAGGTTATATTTACGCTAAAACTAAAGGATTTTTTTGTATCACCACTCACTATTTGTTTGGAAAACGGGATCTAGGTTGGCTGTTGATGTCAGTATGATTGACGTCTTATCTAATGATTGGCTCCACAGTTAGTTACATTATTATATAGAATAATTGCAAGCCATATATGTAACAAATAAACCATTCTAACTTATTTAACAGCCTAAAAATATAATTACTCTTATTCGAATTCTGCAAGATTTATAATACCCCTGCAGTAATAAGACCAAGAGACAGTAATAAAATAATTATCTCTATGTATCTATAGTGTTTAAAGTAAACTAATACAATGAATAATCATCGTATTATTAATTAAAAGAATTCCACAATACATTTCCTTCAAACCACTTGAAAGCGTCAGTGTGGCCGATATTCTTCCCCAAAGGAATACCCTCTTTATCCCTGGGAATCAACTTCCACCCCTTCTCCTTCCCCTCAGCTCCTTCCTCTTCCTCTGGCGAACTAAACAAGATTTGAAACTCCTCCAAAGAGCCACAACAATTCCAATTGAATCTCATTTATTCTTTGGCGTTGCCAACTGTCCTCACCTCATGCAAAATATTTTAAACTTCTCAAATCAAAATAACATATAACCTGCCCGTAAGTATTATAGTTCCTTAACAGTAATAGTGATTATTCGAAGAGTTATTTCCCTATTATGTGAATCTTAGTGGTATAGCAGTTTCGCTAGCGATATGTTTCATCTAAGGAGGTAATTTCACCGATATGTACAGCGCGAAATCAAATACGACATAAAATGCTAATGACCAATTCATTGGATGAAATATTCACTGACCATTATCGGAAAACATTGAAAAGTATTTGCCTTACAAAGAGCTCGTTATCCTACATTTTTTAGATACTCGTAATAAAAAAACTTGTATGGGAAAGCAACTTAACTTTATTAATTAATTTAACGAATAATCTATGTATTTAAAAACCATTTCTCAGTGAGTATGTATGTCACGACTATAGGGCGTCCAAACTACTGGTCAGAATTTGTCAAAATTTGACACACGTCTTCCTCGTAGCTACCCATGATCTTTAATTTTTTTTAAATACAATGATGTTACATATGCGAAAAAAGTGAAGAAAAATTAAATTAAGTTTCATGTCCCATACGCACAACGAGATCTCATAAGTGTATGCGCGTTGCCTATATTCTTGATCTATAATACTACCTCGTTGGCAGAGAGAAATAATAAACTTCTGTTGGATCTTCGATACGATAGTTATGTAATAAAACCAGTTTCAATGACTAGTTAGACAACACTCATACTTTTAAGCAGTGGATGAGAATTAAATGTTTGGAAAATTAAAAATAATAACAGAAAAAACGAGTATTTAATTAACAATTGTCCATAAATAGGGAAGTAAAAAATAACATCTACTTTTCTATGTGAGTAAAATAATAGATAAGACAGAAGATAATCTATTTACGTAAAACTGTTTAAAAAAATAAAACTGGATAAATGCTACAGAGTTAGTACCATAAGGCATACAGTAAGGGGAATATTAAAAATAGTATATTGTTTATGTATTTATAGATTACTAAACAGTATTTTATCGTTGTACACGAATGCTTCTTCTTGACGTTTGAGGAAACATCCGGCCGTTTGTCTCAGCTCGGAGTGTTTCGTATTTCCGCCGACGTCATGTTTGTACCTCTGCTTTATGGTCGAGCAGGTTTACATAAAACAACGGCCTTTGCTTCGCAACATTGCGTTCAGTTTATCGCGACCTCTTAGCCATAAAGTGTGTCATTCTATTCATCACACAGAAAAGGGTTTCCAGTAAAAAGGAAACGTCGTCGGATAGTGCAAGAATTCATCCATAAGGAAAAATATAAACGGCGTATTGGAGACGAGTCCAAAATCTCTAAAACGACATGTTTAGTTTGTCGGACGCTGGCTATAAAATTCTCGATTGGTTTGGCATAATCCTGTAACAGAACTGAAGGATTTGAAACTCAACCGTTTACTTTCCGCCACATAATTCGTCTTCAATTCGACGCTATTTATGCCATACAATTTTATATTTCGTATGACTCTACTACAGTCTGATATTAACAGTCCAGTGAACTGTGTTTTGCATATTGGTATTTATTGCCACTTTTACTCTGAGCGGAAAAGGAAACAATACAATTTAAAATTGGACTTTTATTTCATTTGTACCTTTTATGGAAGAACAGTAAGAGAAAGATATGAAAACCAACGTTATTTGCAATTACATGGAGTTATTATTTACTTAGATAAGCTAAAAATAAATATGAGGCAGATGACATTTAATGTTATTACAGAAAATTTTCCACTACAACATGAAAAGTTTTTATCGTTACTTCGTTTGTACATTAATATCGTTTAAAACTAAATAGCAATATATTTTATTGAAATGTCTTATTATAATTTCAAGAAACTTATTGGTGTGTTGATGAAAAAATTTTTAATAGACAAAATGTGTTAATTACCTGAATTTATTTTCATTGACTCTTGAAATAAACAAAATGTATTGGTTAATACTAGCTCACCCCTGCGACATCGTTCGTGAGTAAATAGTTATTTTTATTTTCCCCAAAAACTAAAAAATTAACAAAAAACTCATATAGCCTGTTAACCCAAAAAGGGCAATTATTAAATATTACACTAAATTAAAATTTTTACGACGCAACAAATAAAACAAATTTACGTATATATTGTATCGACGATCCAAAGAAGTTTATTATTTCTCTGCCAACAATGATGGAGTTCGGAGCATAAACAGATCAAGAGTATAGGTAACCCGCATTTATTTTGGAGACTTTTACGCGCGTATATATATATATATATATATATATATAGTTTATTGAAATTATCTATGCACGAATATTTCAGTTAAATCGCCTGTCTTTAAACCCTCAAGTTTTCATTGAAATCCATTGAGCTGTTTCGGAGCCTATTCGAGACAAACATACGGACAGACAGTCAGACAGACAGAGAGACTGACAGACACTTCAATTTTATTTATTGGTATATAGGAGATAGGTATATTTTAATCTAAGTTGCAATTTTAATTTAAGTTGCAGTGTCGGACGACCAATCATCTGTCCCGGCGAGGTCATTCACATCTCAACAGAGTTTCGGCTGAGATATCGAAATATATAATTATGTAGCCTTTGTGTTTATTTAATATTAATTATCAAAAGCAACTTCTTTCTCTTCTTACAATACTCCTCCTTACAACTTTCCGATCGTACCCTAATTGAATTTAGTTCTTCTTACTTAAAACCCACACTGGCGGTATTTATTCTCTTCCTATGTCCTCTTCCTCCCAGTTTCGGAGCAGCAATGCTCCTTCTCTCCATTCGTACTTCCTCCTCCTTTCAACTGCAAACAGAAACTGCCTACTTCACCGCCTTGTCACCTCCCAACCAATCATTCCCTATGAAAAATTACATTCTACGTGACGTGTCTTCTCCAATCTCCATTAATTGGTTGCCAAGTGCGGTATCTGAATAATCTTCGGGAAACTTTCTTGGATCTTCTTCCTGACCGGCTCGAGATTTCCTCATCCCGGGTTTTCCGTACCTTCTCATCCTTTCTCCGAATATTCTTATTCAATTTTCTGAATTTGGTTCGACCTAAAATACGAATTAAATTGGGGAGATGTCCATACGAGCTACATCAGCTTTAGTACCGGTGTATTTAAAATAGTCACGTCTTAACCTCTAGTACGTCAGGATGTCGCCAAACTGGACCATTTGGGGATTTCATCGCCTCTACCCTTGGGAAATCCTTGTTTGCCGTCGCACTGTGGCAAAGAAAAATCTATCTACTGGCTAAAATTGCAGTTTAGTCTATAGATAATAGGAAATTTACTGGCCCGAAAACTCTCGGAACACGTCTTACAATAAAAATATTCAATTTATACACATATTTACGCGAAGAAAATAAATATTCCATTGAATTCTATGCCTCAATATATATGAACTTATTCTTTTATAATTTTTAAAGGAAAATTAAAGTAAAACCTATTTTTATTTTTGTAAATTTCAAACAATGCACAAAAGTGTGGTATATGAGTGATGAATTCGTATTGATCTGAACTTTCGTATAAACCATTATGGAGATGTTTGAAACAAATATTGGGATTATTAGTAATATTCCAAATTAATTTGATGTTTTAAATTCTTGTTAAATTTCTCACAGAAATTTTCTACTCTATTTACATGAGTTTCTAAGAGACGCAGTTACTAATAAAAAGACTATAAAATACGGTAAGATCACTATACTTGGAAATATTTCTCGTTTTTTATATTGACCATCTTCCAGAGTTACACGGTTCATCACTTTCCCTTTTCCTCGATAATGATGTCCGAGTAGACTATATTTGAAAAGCCACTTATTTGGTGTTATTGACTTTATTTTCGAGTTCCCCGGAGTCTTACCTTCCAGAACAGCGCCGTCACACACCGCAATAATATGTTGCTAGCAATCGCGAGGCCACCAAACTTTAATTGCTTTCTACCTTTCTCCTTTCGCCGCCGGAAGTGGCTGCTTGATGGCAAGGTCTGAGCACAGCTCTCGAAAATTGCTTCCAGAGGCCCAGACCAGAACGAAATCTTTTCCCTCCTTCTCTCTCGATTTCCTGCTTTGCTCATTATCGGAATTAATGAAATTCTCTTCAGAAATATGGACTTTTCAATTAATATCAGGATGGATCGGGTGAAGGACGGAGCCAGAGGCGCAACTCAAAACCTACCGGGCAATTGAAAATTATAAATAAGTTATTTTCTTCGACTTGTAATTACGAGGTTAATTACAATGTCATACTTACGCTCCCACAGTTTTATAAATATTACTTAATAAATCTTAATAAATATCGAGAATGTATTCCAAATCAAATTGAAATTTATATGCCATCCCTAGAAATTTTGCGATAGAATATTGTATTCAAATAAGGGTTTCTTATGCAATAAGAAAATTAAGCTATTTGTGCGATTAATTAATAAACACTGTTAAACGTCTTCCTTGGCTCTGCATACCATTCAGGGCCTTGACCTACCGGATCGACTGCGGACTGTCATCTTACATGACACATTTCGAATTTGGAGGGATACTTATTAATTTTTTTTCGCTATATAGCAAACAACTTCAAGGTCTATAAAAATTGTAAACTACTACCTCAGATATTGTATCAATAATGATCATGTAATGACCACTTTATGACATGTTTTATATTTTCACAGATGAATGTGGCAGAAATTGCCAAAAGCTTCTGCGTTGTAACAGTAGTTTGGTTTGATTTTGGAATTTTTTAATCATTTTGAAATAAATCTTTCGCCTCTAATATATTATGATTGTTAAGTCATAATATAATTGATACATAATCTATTGAAGATAATTTGGTACGACTTAAAATTTTTTATTAATAATTATTGTAACAAAGATCCTAATTTATACAGATGAAACTTTCATACATATTGTTATTATAAATTAATGTTTTTGTCCATATGATAGTTTAACGGTAAAAATAGGCGTGTGATAAAAACAAACTTCAGTTTCTACTCTTGAACAATCTTTTTCGCTTTTAGGCTGACATAGTGTTGATATTTCAAAAAATAATAAATTGTAGCCTAAATGGGAAATGTAAAGTTTTTTTGAGAATGGATTAATATTACTGAAGCTGGACGAAAAGTAAGAAAAATATACAAAATGAGAAAGTTTACAAAAATTGTCGACTGCATTAGTTTAACGTGCTCAACAGATAACGCGTAAATAGAACATAGTCTGCGTAATCCAAAGGATTACAGATGGTATGAAATATAAAAATTAAACAAAGATGTAAACAATCATGTTATATAAATAAATAAAAAGTCTGCGGGGCTTAGCTATTGTGTGCCTGAATAGTAAAAAGAGCTACCTATTTGAAAAAAGGAATTATATAATTTAAATAAAATAATATGGAACAAGAAACACTGTTTTGATTTTTTTGTCAATGTATATTATAATAATCCGCGCAGTGAATGTAATAAAAGCTGCAAATAAACACGTTAATAAAAAATATACGTATAATTTTAATTGGTATATTACATATTTAAAATGTCTCTTTCATATAGGATTGTGGGAGCCTAATAAAACGCAGAGGCATTGTTTTTGTTCAGCTAAAATGACACTCAGAAACATCTGCGGTTTTTCTCTTCCCTTTTGGTGAGTTACTTAAATACCATCCGCTGTTTATTTAATGTTGCAAAATATTTCCCACTGGGTGCGGATTTTGTAGCCTCTAAGAATTCTCCTTATAACCCATCTGCTGCTTATTACCCCTTTTGTTGTTAATTCGCTGCGTAACGACAGAAGTTCGTTTTGGACTTGCCGCCAGCTACGAAGCTAAAATTATATTATACCTCATCATGGCATCAATTTACACAACAAACACAATAAATGTTTTACTATTAGCGGAACTAGTGCAAATTCTTTTTACTTTTTGGCCGACATTGTGTGGATACTTCAAAGATTAATAAATGGTAACCTAAATGGGAAATATACGGTTTTTTATAATGGATTAATTTTACCGAAGCTGTACGCAAAGAGATTGAAAAGTGTAAAATGTGCGTGCTGTTTTCATATATTTCTGAAGTCTTTATTTATCTCCGCAAGAAAGAGTTTTGGATTAAGAAAATTAAAGATCAATTCCATATTATGCGTTTTCGTATTGAATTTATATCAACTCCACTCTCAAAAATTAAATGATATGGCAGCCAAACGACCAATAATTGTTAAACTAGGAACTTAAAGAAATAAGAATACAGTAAACGAAAGTAAGTACTTTGTCATTCTTTGTGACTCTTTCTTTTAATAATTTTTTACAACAGGTAAATAACCGAGGAACAGAAAAGATTCTTTTGTCTCAGAATGTTAAATATGTGATTCTGATTTTATCCTTAGTTGAAATATGAAGTCGGATTTCCCCATCACTCAAGGTTCCGAAGAGCCAAACATGTAAAATATAAAACATTTCTAAATATTGTATAAACAATAATCAATCATTCTGAGTCACCAAGAAAGTAATATATAGCAAATTTCTGCTATATTTTGTCTCTTGAACCTCTCTCTTGATAGTAAAAAGAATTATTGGTTAGTAGAATGAATAATTGAAATCCAAGCACTATTCATTCAAGAAATTCACCTACAATCTGTTATAATTGGTTAGTATATCACAATTCAATTTTCCTATATATCTTTTTTCCATAGTTGAAATCTCCCGATAGAAGTGCCATCACTTCTTCACTGCAATAAGATTTTCCGAGAATAAAATCGAGATATGAGGGCAGAAGGTAAACTTTTAAGAGTCATATTACTACCCAAATATTTATATGATCGTTAAAATAATTACGGAAATTATCCGGCTTTCGATTTTTTTAAAAAGTGTGTAACTTTTATCAATCCTAATATGCAGATCCATTATTGTTATACCAGAAAGAGAGATACTCAACAGGTGAAATGTAGCATAAAATCGTGATTTCTTCCCAGAGACGTCCATCCGAATGTTTGAATATTGTTTAGTTAACAATACAGAAAACATTACATTGAAATTATAAATGCATGGATCTCGGAAACGTCGCGTGATGGGGATAAGTCGGTAATATATTTGAAAACTTACTATCAGAATGACATATTTTTCTTTCTCAGACCAAAACTTTTTTGTTCCTGACTGCATTGTCCAAGAAAACGTTTATTTAAAAAACTGTAATTGAACCACAAAACTGAGTGTTGTTGATATTTCAAACACATGTTTTAAAATACGATAAAGTACTGCATTAAGTATTGGTGCTCGTTAGACAATAATTATGTTGACGTATGTAATTATACATTTAACACGTCTGTTTTATTTACGTTTCTGCCAGTGGATCGTACCTAAATTTAGGATTATTACATATATTAAAAATATAAATACTTTTGCAGTATAATGATTTAAAAACTAACTTTATTATTATTACCTTGTAACTGATTATTGAACTTATTTCTATTGTTGCGTGTTGACCTGAGACTATAAATCCACAGGAAGTCGTTAATAGGAAATGAAGGGATCCTCTGCAGCTTCTCGGTGTTGTAGAGTCTGGCCTGTCTTTACAGCGATGGCGGTTCGTAATTTGAAAAGGAAAATGATATATGTAGATTATCTCGAAGGTCTGTAAATGGACAAGAAAGATCAAGAAAGTTCGGTAGTGTGGGGGTAGGTTCGCCTGAATTTTGTCAGATTAGAATCGGAATGTTGGGTTCTTTACCAGTTAAAACACGGATGTGTAGTTTTAGAGTATGTGTATAATTACAGTCAATATTGGGAAAGGAAAAGAAGACTTTTAGGGTGAAACTAAACAGGGAAGCGAACGAGAGCTTGCGGCCAAGCTGTACTTCATTCTTCTTCGCCGTCTCGTATTGTGGTCGGGGTATTTAACATGCATAGTTCTAATAAGTAAGACCGCTGATATGATAATTTGTTCGTCAGCAATCCTGCGACACAGCCCGGCTAATAACTTGTATTTAAAGACCTCCAGGAATTATTGCATTGTCTTAAGGAATGCGTCCATCCATCAACGCACTGACATACGGTTGAAATGTAACTAAGGAAACGAGGAGTTATTTACAAGGTATTTACAATCTATCTGTGAATGCTAAACTGATTCATCATCCCGCAAGACTGTTTTTTACTTTGATGTGCTCGCCAAAAAAAGACTACGGAAGTTTCATCGATCAGTCCATTCTTTGATGTAAATGAAATACGAGGAAACAATGCGATAAAATGCAAAGTGATAGTATTTCTGATTTTGCACTCGAATTAAAACTCTCAGTGACTATAAGGGTCTGTGACATATGGTATGCATGAGTAAGTGTGGGAAATGTTGGTTACAACATAAAATTATTCAATTTTTTATGAATGCTAACGCTCTTCGATTTTATGGACGTCAACTACCGCAGACACTCGAATGTCAAGGTGGAGTCTTCGCTATTACACTGAATTCGGAATCGTGGAAGATCCAGAATAAAGTTATTTATTTTTTAAACATTGTTTTGTTGGTGCAATAAATGTCGAGCCTATGTACACAAATGAATCGCAGCACGGACAGGCGAACAACTGATGGGCATTTCCGGCGTGGTCACTGGACGGGAAGTGATCTGAACGCCTCACTGCACCGCGTTCATTTGTCTGTCAATTGCAACATTAACCCTCTCCTTTACTGTCAGTATTAGAGAAAATCAGTGTGCCGCCATTGCCGCTATGCGTGCATACCACCGTAAAAACGCTTAGTCGTAAATCAATTTGTCTCGTTTTAATAAGTTCTCTTAATTTTCTTATAAAAGTTCTGGAGTTAGTTGACAAATTGATGTTATATATACCTAGCTGCTCTTGTTCGAAGTAAATCAACCGTAGAATATGCGTGATAGTTTTTCATGTGACACAGACTAAGTAACTAATGACTTTCGATTTGTGGCCGATCCATCACGGAGACAACGAACAAATGAATGAATGAATATTTAAATTTTATAGACGATACAGATCAAGAAAAAGGCAATAACTTATTAATTCACATAAAATGAGTTGAAGTAATAATGTGTGAAAAACAAAAATTTAAAATTTAACAAATAACAGAAAATTGTTGGCATTACTCTTAAAAAATTTCGTTTCGCATATTTTGTGAGCCTAAAATATGTAGCAGACATTATCCCATAGACGCTGAAAAAAAAGGTATTTAAGGCTAGTAACGTAAATCTATATCAAAAAACGGCATTGTACGTTTTGCTGACTCTTTCCTATATTAGCATAGGAAGCGATAGAAAAGCATGGGTTTGGAAGGTAAAGCAAGGTAGCAAAGGGTTTACTAGGGTCCCCGGACTGTAGTCAGTCTCCTGAAAGTTATGGAGGGACCCTAGAGAAATCTGCATCAGGTGTGTTGGCATTTGGTACTACTTCCACGCCCTTCTCATGACGTGAAACTGGGCTGTCGTGGAGAAGACGCAACCAACCCGAATCCATGCCATGCGATCCGATTTGAGGGTCAGCAGGCCGACAGGTCCAATAACGAACAACTCTGACCGTATACTTCTCATGGTCGTCTCAGCTTGTGGAAGACTTAAGTTAAAATTCTCGGCCTGGCGCCAAAGGAGTGGAGGGGCGAAGAAAGAAAACCCAGTAGAAGGAAGTCAACCCTGACGGACTTTCCAGAACTCCTCTGGGGTTCCTGTTGCGCTCATAAGCACATTGTATGGTGTGTGCTCAAGGCTTTATATACCGGACATCGATAGAACACACTGCGAATTATACGATTTATCAAATTGCCATGAAAGTTTGGTATATTTTAGTGCTGTGAACATAGAAGTTTGATGTCTATTTTTCGAAGATTGAGATTCCTTCCTTCCCCTCTTTCAGACCAGATAGGTCCTACCCTAAAGATATATAGAACTTTAAACATGATAGATTCTGTTCAGGAGTGAACAATAAACTCGTGTCTATCCAATGTGGTCGGAGTTGTCCACTACTCATCGTGTTGACACGTGACTAGCTAAATCTCCCGAAAAAAATATATTTCTAAATAAATCTCTGTATTAGAAATATTGGAAGACACCACACAATTTTATTTATCAATAACCATTGCTAAGCAATCAATTAATACATATGCCTATACATAACTAATTTTATTTTAAATATATGGTTGAATAATTGTTATTTACATTTTTTTACTTCGTAAATCATCTTACAAGGTTACCATAAAATTTCATTGCTTCTGAAGGATTTCAACAGGCAATTTATTCATTATTTTTATTTAGTACTCAATCGTGTGAACTTTTTATTTAAGTTATTTAGTACTAAAATAGTCGCCATACCAGAATCGACATAGAAATGTTTTACACGTTCAGGGTGAGACGAAACAGTAACAGCGAAGAACGAAATTCAATCAATAACATTCCTGACATTCAAAAACACAGATTCAGTCAATTGAAAACATATTTCCTCACCACAAATATTTACCAAACATTATATTACTATTTAATGTGAATTTCACTAAAGTTGCAAATTTGTTTCGGTTGTTCACGTGATAAATTTTTAAAAATCGTATCCGTAGGAGGTAGGGAAAATCAAAAGTCTAATGACGCAATGTTTTGTATTTTGTAAGACATCTAGAAGAAATTGGTTGTTATTAATTGAATTTTATAATTATCTTTTATTAACATTTTTAGGCGATATCGACTGCGACGGATATTAGCGACCGACCAAGGAGATTACGTTCAGATTTTGTATTATTTTCTTACATTACATTCTTACATTTCGTTTAACAAATATTTCACTCAATTCGTCTAATACGTATGTGGTAAGACTTTTGGTGCATTTATATTGTTGCATAAATAAGTAATTATGTTGTTGACATATATTTTTTATTATAATTAGATATGACTGAAGCGTCTTTTCATTGATTCAACAGCCCTCGAAGAAATCAAAATTGCGTGTTCTAAAACATTGAAAACTTGCTTATTTACATTGTGCAATGACATGGATACTCCCTAATTTTAGAGTTGACTAGCTAAGGTACTCGGCGTTGCTGTGGTTCACGTTAAGAATTAAGCAGGAATGATAAGTTTATAACATAACTAGAGAGTTTACTACAATCTATTTCTGTTGTCAAATCCAACCTATTTTGAAACCCGGGTTGTGTAAATAGTGAAAAATTACAGAAAGGCGTAATTTTGACTTATTTTATGTGGTTTCAGACGAAATGGAAAGAGAATCGGATTTAAAATCGACCATGTGTTCTCAGATGTTTTCTAAAATCCTCAGTTTACTATTTAAAGGGATCTAAACTTGAAGGGTTCCAAAATTAAGTTTTTTTTATTATGTTGTCGCTCAAAGGGGGGAGAAAGAGGTTAGTCCTCTTTAAAAATAAAAATATCTACTGACAGTTCTCGGTGAGACAAAGAGAAAAAGCCCTTACTTGTTCCTTCAATTTGATATAGACGGAAAGTCGAAAAAAACGCATTCAAGAAGTACTAAACCGAGGTTTGTTGACATTTTCACTCTCCTCCTCTATATACAATATCGCTATAAAAGTTTATTCATTTTAATACTTTATATAATTAATATCCCTATAAAATGCATAATATATTATTTTATTTTACGAAATAAGCAATTACTAAATATTAAAATCTTACCTGACGCGAAAAATATAACTATTTTACATATACATCGTATCAACGAACCGAAGAACTTTATTTTTTCTCAGAGAATGAGCTCTCTGCTAACGATAGGTTCATTACGACGCGAAATGTTGGTAATTTAAAAAATATCTAGTATTATAGCGAGATGCATGCACTTACGATATCTCGATGTGCGTATGGGACGCGAAACCATTTCCACAATATGTCTTTCACTTTTATATTTGTATTTAAAAAATTACAAAATCAGGGGCAGCTTCGGACCCTGAGGAATACAAGTGCCAATTTTTTTAAACTCCGGACAAGAATTTGGACGCATATAGCTGGGGCATACATACTGACAAAGGTTTATAAACGTCTATAGATAGATAGGTTACATGGTTAATACGACAACAAACGTTGACAGTCGGTGAAACAATGGAAACAAAATGAATAAGCTTGTAGACTACTGTAATAAAATTATACAGAATTAGTTAATGATTGTGAACAACTACAATATTCCAGAACCATACACTCTATTGAGAGTTACATCTCTATTATAAATAAATTTTACTGTAATTTGTAAAACTTTTAAACGGAAAACGGCAAAATAGTAAGTCGAAGAAAAATTAGTTACTGGAATTTTATGCAATATGAATGAAGTGGTTCACTGTAGCAGACATTAGACATTTGAAATCATCCTGCGTGTGAAACAGAAGTTGTAAATCTTTATTTACCGCACATCACTGAGGTTTTGAGCTTCAGCGGCCGGAGTTACCCAATGAAACAAGCTTGTGATGTTGGACATTCACAACGTCGTACTCCCACATAACTGAACAAATATAGTGGATTATGATGTCGTTTTGGTAATTCCGACTCGCATCAGCTCTGCGCTTTGCTCGTTCGTTAAACACACAAACATACAAAGCACCCTATGCGGAAAATTACCAAGATAATTATTATTACGTTCGGCACGGTTCTATTTATCATTTGATTTCACTTGAATTTTTCTCAGAATATTCTCAAATTTTCCCTGTTTTGTAGTTTATGAATGTGCACCATTGTTAAATTTAAATTCCAAACTAATGTAACTTTCCACAAGGCTTATGTACTTCATACTGTAATATATTGCAAAGGTCTTGAATTATGCTGAAGTAATATTGTGTTATTTATCATTGATCTATTATTTATGGGAGCATTTAAATACTAATTAATTATTATTACAAATTGTAATTAAACTCATTATCGGCCGTATGAGACTTTTGAAAATTTTGGCGGATGGTGGAATACGCGAACCGATGTTTTTTGCATTCGTACTTCGTACGTCATGGATTAAAGTAGTGGGAATGCCGTGGAGCTAATTATCAGACTTTCATACAGGGAAATCCGTGGTAGAGACGACAAACTGTAAGCCTGGGGGGTTTCTTTAACATATACACACATCTGTAAAGAAGACTATTCCGTAAAAGTATAAAGCCAGTCAAGTTTCAGTAAAATTACATTCTTGGTTTTCTTTGTAATAATCCGCCCTTTATTAATAATTTATAACCTTAGATACAAAGAACACTCATGTCCAGAAAAATCCAATGAACGATCGTATGATTTAGATTTATTGTTGCTTACATTAGTCCTTGGTTGAAGATATACATTATCAATAACAAATAATTTTAAGACCAAAATAAAGCACATATTAAATAAAAATAAATAATTAAATTAAAAATATATAGTCTAAAGTCATTAAAAACACTACACTCACAAAAAAGAGCATAAAAACACACCGAGAAACAAAATCACACGCAATGGAGTTTTCACTACTTGGAAACCAGGAATCTGGCCTTCCGTAGTAGCTCCAAGCAATGCATGAAACAAACAAGCAAAATAGCGAAACACAGTGCAGAAACTAAATTACATGAGAGTATGTACAATATTTTTAAACATTATATTATTGGAAAAAACTAAATTGTCACAAATTTCAATCAAATTTCATAAAAAAATTTGTCATGTTTTAAAAAAAATATTTTTGTAGATGACTATGGCAATGTCGAAAGCTCCTTCTAAATAAATTTTGAAATCAAAATTAAATTATAGTTTTCGTTATTTAAGTGCATACATAATATAATGTATGTTCTAAAACATTACATCTCAGTAATTTGATGTAATGCATAATTATTGCCATATTTCGTAAACGGAGAATCAGTTGGATTCAAGTGTGCAGTATTTAAAATAATACTCTATTATCATTTATTATATATATATATATATATATATATATATCTAAAAGCCTTTGTTATTATGTATTTCCGACCTACAGGCGTCCAACCTACTAGTCCGAATTTCACGAAATTTGCACACGACTTCCTTAGGCCCCGAAGCTGCCCATGATTTATAATTTTCTTTTCAAAATATACTGAAGTTGTAAGGGTGAAAATATGAAAAATAATTTCGTGAAAGGTTCCGTGTCCCATACTTGCTTCAAAATATCCATAATTGTATGTGGGTTGCCTATTTTCTTGATCAATAATAATATAGATTTATTAAAATATGAACCTTTCGCGTCGTAATTAATCTGTCGTTGGCAGAGAGATAATTGCCTAAGATATAATAAATTTCTTGGATCGTCGATACAGTATATACGTAAAATACTTTTAATTTTCGCGTCAGGTAAATTTTAATATTTAGTAACTGTTCATTTGCAAAGCAAATAAAATATTATTCATTTGATAGTAATATTAATTATATGAAGTATTAAATTAAATAAACATTTATAGCAATATTCTATATGTGTGAAATAAGTGAAAATGCCAACAAACCTCAATTTTTCTACCTCTTGAATTTTTTTCGATGGTTTTCCGCCTCTACCAAATTCCGTACCCAACTTGAAGGAACGCGTAATGCCTTATTCTCCTAGCCTCATCAGTAGATATCTTTTTCATCTCTTTATTTAAAGTCGCATTAACTACTATGGTTATTAGTGACTACAGTTGGGGAAAACGTAATCTGTAGTTTTCACAGTGTGAAACGTCCATGTTCTTGACAGGATTCGAACCCGGGACCTCTGTTAAGCGAGGCAGCAACGCTGACCACTACACCACAGGAGGTCTACAGCAGATATCTTTAGATTTCAATTTGGACAAAAAATACTGAATTTTTGAACCCCTCCAAATTTAGTTTTTAAACTGAGGACTGTGAGGACGTATAATTGATTGAAGATGCGATTATCTACAAATTTTCTCAGACACCCGGAAATGGGTCAAAATAATACTTCTGTTTAAAAATTACAATTTTGACGATTTTTAGGCTCTTACATAACCTAGGATTGAAAATACATTGGATTTGACAACAGAAATTGTAAAAAATATCAAACGAGTTTTTACACGTCCCTCTAGCAAAAAGGATTCTTCTGGACTAGAGCCACACTTTTCTAAAATATAAAAATTTTCTCTTTCACTGAGGAGTTGACCCAAGGCACAATGAAAATAATGAAGCTTAACTATTTTTATGATTTTCAGATCAGTACACTATGACATTATTCTAATATCATATTAAACTGACCTTAATTTTGTTTCAAGATCTTTAATGTGATCTTATTAAACATATTCAACATCCTTATATAATCATAAACAGAAATTATAGCATTGTATTTAAATTCTTTGACAGTTCAAAAATATGTATGTTTACAAGTAAATAGTCTATGTTATTAATGGAAGGTAAATGTAAAAATGATCAAATTGTTTGAAAATTTATTTAAATTGCATGTATCATAACCTCAGAAAATGAAGCAATTTTTTAGCGGAAAGGGCGATGGTCCCACAATAGAACCCTGAGGAACCCCATATTTTTGTTCCCCAGTCAGAATAAAAGCTCCTATAAGGTGGAGCGTTATTTATTGTTACTCTTTGTTTCCTGTCGCTTAAGGATAGTCGGAAAGTCCTATCTTGACAACGTTAAAATAATACTTTTGTCTCGGAAAGAGTTACTGAAATTTTCCCAACTCTCTTTTGTGGAAGTATAAGAAATAATTTCAATTATTAAATATACATAAAAATACTTCTAAATAATTCCATTAAAACATATATTGATAAATTAATTAATAATTATAATAAATAATTTATTCTTCTTTCACACACATACTTTAAGGTTAAGAATAAGCCGTGCAAGTTTGAACGCTTTATCTACAATGGTTTCCGAGTCTAAGGTTCTCAATTTTAACATTTTCATTTCGAAACATCCTTACTAGACGATGAACCAGGAATTGACGATTAAATAAATCCTGTGATATTTAAACGTCTCTGCCAGAACACGACGATTGAACTATGATAAGGTATTTGTGTAATTTTAAACTCTCCTTAACTTGCGTAAACTACTTGCTTTTAATCACAACTATTGCAGGTTTCCCTAAAAATTTGGTGTATATACTTTCAGAAATAAAGTTTTATCATCCCAAATGAAACATATTTACAAAAGCCACTCACGATACTCGTTAAATCGCTTGAATTCAATTTAATATCTTACAAGTTTCGGAGTTGAGGTTATTTGTCTGTATAACCATTTCTGCCCGCCAGTGCCACCGAAAGCGTTATTCTAGTTATTAATTATGGAAACTGATTATTTCATTCAGAAATATTTTTTCCAGGTTTAGTATTATGTTATAACTGAATATTCACATCATTTAGACAAAGGTAATCGGATCAGGTTCAGGAATTTCTGGAAGGTTAAAAGTTATGCTTAATATGTGAACATTCGTACCGAAACTGCCCAGCGGGGAATGAGTTTTTAATCTGGCACATTGCCTGATTGTCATTTTAAATTTATTATTTAAAATTGCTCATGCTAGGCTTTTGTTTGAAGTTGAATGTAGGCTACTTAGCAGCTACACTGTGCTACTCTATGAGCTGGACATGGTTATTATCAGCAAGTGCTTGTGGCAGAGTTGTTGGTAGTGTGAGATAGATTACCACCATCGTGGAACTCCCTTAATTACTTTAAAATGAGCTTCTGGTACTTGAGCTCGTCTTTCGTGGAGTTGGTGGTCAACTGTTTATCACTCCCCCTTAAACGCGCGTATTCCCTCTCTTCCCCTTAATAGTTAACGGAACTCCCTCATCCATCAACTTTAAATATTTAACCACCAGCACATAACTCCTTACGACCATCGTTCTACGTTTAAGTCAGTTTCCTGGCTGTTTGGTTTCGAAGTTGTACTCCTCGTCATAAAAATTAGCTCTCCTTCAACCAGCAAAACACTTTGGGATCGTACGGATGTATTCAACTTTTACTGGCGACGAAACTAGCTCATCCCATTAAAATATGTATTACAAGCAGCGAAAATTTCGTGTAGTTTACCCAATTCCACTTCCATACACGTCTTGAACACCCGAAAAAGACTACATTTAATTATAATAAGCCTCTAGACAAACATCATTTGCGATTATATAATTGGACAACATATGCAGTGATACTTTAACTCTGACACCTGGTTTAAGGCAGATAGAGCGATTGGTAAAATAATTTGAATTGTCTCTATCAGACAAATATATTATTGATGAATAATTAAGAAACAATTTATTTACGAAAATCACAAATTACTAGCCTTGATAATAAAACGATATTTATTAGTAACTTTTTCACAAGAATAGGTGAAAATATCTGTGTTCCACGTTTAGTAATGTATGTAATTCATTGCGATACAACTCCCAGAGCTTCTTAAATTTGTGTGGTTGACTGAGGAGTCTAGGGGTGTCAGCGGATTTATGGCCGTAGAGAATTAACAAAGCTGTAGTTTTTCAATTGAAAGTTTCTGGCACTGAGTGAGAAAGCTGTGAAAGTCAGTAGCTTATGCCGTAATAAAGGAAGTAAGTAAAATTTTCGTCTTTTTAAAATATTTCACGAATAAATGTATTATAAGCAATTTATGAAGACAAATTCACAGTTATTGGTACGGATAGAACCATTTTCAAAGAGATAAGCGGTTTATGTAAATGTCGGAGCTCTCAAAAAAGCTTTATTCCTCGATTTTTCAATAGCATTCTTTTTAGACTTACTGCCTTTCTCCTTTGGACGGCAGTAATGGAGGCGGCATAATAAATAAACTTTCCTTTCCTAATGTACGATAATAAGTTGGTTTAATGAATCAAATAATGTAAATTTTTAGAGATTGCAATACTCGGCGATTTTCTTTCGCCCACGTCCCAGAACAAAGTGTCTTCTATCATTGAAGGAGAGCGTCCATCTTGGAATCTTTGATTGTTCTCTAATTACCGTCTATCTTTCTTCGGAATACGTACAACTCCTTCTCTCCGCGTACATGATATTTTGACCCTGTAATGCTTGAAACAATATAGGAATGACGATTTCAAAAACGTTTTTGATACAGGCTATCAAGAATGCAACCTGACCCGCCGTTAATGAGATTAATAACAATGTATAATAATAATAATCAATTGATGATAAATAAAATAAAATTAATTCAAAATATTAGTTCACTCCTCCAATGTATTAAAACACATTCAACACGCAAATAAAGATATTTTTGAGAAAATATTTTGAGTTGATTTTTCATCGATATATTTTCATTTACAGTACAAATTAAAGATATTAATTTCTTTCCACTTAAAGCGCGGTATTCACAATTTACGTTTTAAATTTATATGAAGCAAATTGAAAGTGTATGCAAAAGGATTATTATTAGTATTTTATTGTGTCTAAATTAAATGACCTTTTACAATTGGTTGAAACAAAAACCTATATAAAGTCCAGTAATTTCAAAGAAAAATCTTTATTTTCTCATATCAACATATAAAATAAAGATGTTGATGTGAAGAATTACACATTTTTTAAATTACTAAAATTTATATAGGTTTTGTGTCAAAAAATTATAACTGTAAATTGATAGTCTTGTGTGCTGATTTTAAGTGTTTTTGATACAAGTGTATTGGTTTAATGACCCTTATTACTAAAAAAGCTTAAAAAACTGTGTGGTGATTTTGTGTGTTTTCGATACAAGTGTTTAGCTTTAATGACCCTTGTTATAAAAAAGCTTAAAAAACGGAACAATAACCACACGGAAATATACCCACATATTTTGTATGATACTAAAATTTGGGGATCTTCAGCCTCAAAATATCTAAATTAAGTATTAGTTTTGCAAACGAAATGTGATATAAACATTTTTAATGTAAGAAGATTCTATAAATGCCCAATAGTTGTTCACATTCACTGTGATTTAGGTATACGAGTACGATTGTTATTCAGTTATATTTTGTTGCAGGATTACAGTTACATAAAAAACATACAAGTGATTTGAAACTGTAAGTTAGAATTATGTTAAGATATTATCTTTGTAATAAAGTAGTGTACGAGATATAATTATGAATATAAAATATATTAAATAAGAAATGAATCAATATTGAATTCTGAGTTACAATTTTAACTTTGCTAATATATTTTTTTCTGTTATTTCTGTATTTTCTATTAGTATTTGCGATTATAGACTAACGATCTGTATAGGAACTCGATAAAATTAATTTCGCAGAGTTTTACATTATGAATTTATTCTCGTTTACCACAAGCGCAATCCAAGCCCAAGCCACCAACGTGTCTTTGTAGTGGCTACTAACGGAAATAGCTGCACTCGACCCACTATCGATTTCTGAGCAGCTTATAGTAAGAGACTAACTTTTAATTAATTATTATAAATTTTGCACAGAATAAAACCGTTTTAGGAGCGATATTTAAGTTTGTCACTGAAAATAATACAGTTCAATTAATCGACTTACCTAGGGAATTGTGGCTACAGATTATTATCTCCTGAAAGTGCTGGAGTTGAAGACTTTCAGATTTAATTAATATTTGCCAGTGGCTTCATATAAAATATTGTAAGCTAAGATCTATATGTTTTATATTTTGAATAAACTAATGTGATTAAACAGTGATTTGTGTGCACTTGGATATATTAAACGAAACGTCGAATAACTATTATCGAAACAATTTTATTACTGACTAGCCATGCCCTGCGGAAATAACTCTTCATTTTTCCCTAAAACCGAAAGTACGTTATCATTTATTTATGATCACTTCACGGCAAACCTTATGACTCGCAGTTGGTTTGCAACATGTCCCGATTTCACATGTTTGCGACATTAGATGGAGTGATAATGCACGCCCTCCCTCACTCCTCTCTCTCACTCATGCTGCCAATATTAAGCTTATAATAACACAGTAAGTAGGACCCTTGGCTACCTTGCTCTACCTTCCGCATCCCCCCTTTTCCAATTCCCTTCCTATGCTATTAAAGGGGAGTTGCCTGTTTCAGGATCACCCTCATGTAGCCTGTTACCCCCCCAAAAAAAGACGAATGGTATAGGAACGCCTAATAACATTCTTAACACGCAGTTGGTTTTCGCGCGTCTTTTTCCCTGGCAACACAATGGATTTATAAATATTTACTATAATTTTTTCTGAACTCTGAAAGATATCGAAATTAAACATACACGAAAATGTAAGTTAAATTTCTTTTTTATTTCTTTGAAATTTTCATTAAAATCCATTAAGAGTATAGGCAACCTCATCTAACGTTAGGAGATTCAAACACAAGTTTGCCAAGAAACCTTCACGTAGAATTAATATTTATATCATATTATGTTAAAATCATTATCGAAACGAAGTAGGCACGAATATTTAAGTTTAATCTCCTGTTTTTAAATCCTCAAATTTTCAGTTGAGCCGTTTCGGAGTCTATTCGAGACAAACATACGGACAGACAGACACATCCATTTTATTTATGGTATAGATTATTATTAAAAATTGAACTATACTAGACACTTTCTAATTCTTATTGAAATCCCGTGTGATTCTGTTAGGTAATGTGGGCAACTATTAACCAAACGTAGACTTCAAACAATTTCCTAGAATACATAATTCTATTATTTAAATTTAACCGATTACCAAGTGAGAGACTTAAAAGCACATAAAAACAATATCGTTGCAGGCATAACATAATTTTTAGCTATTATTTTTTGTCTATGCTGTAACTAAATCTGCTTGTGGCAAGGCATATTTTTTTGTAATTTATTTGTACTGCGTTAGAAGTTTTTCTGCCTGCAACTACCTTATTATTATTTTAATAAAACTCTACCCAGTATAGTTTTCATATTTTCACGTATGATGTTTGTTAGCGCTGTCCTTCCTCAGTATCGACACGTTTTTTTCCGTCCCCAGTTGTGAAACGAATGCAGAAAAGAATGTTCTATATAAAATACTTATTTTCATATAAAATTTATCTTCCGCCATTATAAACAGCAGGATTTCGTAAAAGTAATGCATCGTAACGGAAAAAATTTCCAGGTTCTGGAAGGGCAAGTTCCCTAAAGTACTTGAGCGAATGTGAAAGAGTGCTTATTTATTGGTACACGATTAGGGAACTTATGAATTATCTTAAATTTGAAAAGTTTCTATGAAGCAGAAGCAGTTACATGAAGAACCTTTTAAAAGTTAGGAAACAATTTACTGATGTATGCGAAGAATTTGCTAGTGCAGAAAACTTGAGTCAACTGGGATGTAATGACTTTAATAATTTAATTCTAAGATTAACATTTGAATTTTCTAATCTACAAGTTTGGCAGTTTACGTGATGAGGAAAGATGCAGTTTATCAAGGTAAATGGAATTCTATAATGAGACTTGAAATATGTAATATTACCTTCAACTTACGAAAGACAAATTAATTCGGCTTAAAGATCAAAGTACTTGGTGGTCCACATATAAAAAGTGGAATTAATTACAATAAATTTTTATTCCACTCATTTATAGGTATGAAAATAATATGAATTAATACGTTTTAATGCACGAATTTCATCATCAACCCCATTATGTTACTTTATGTCTCAATCACATAGTCAAACAAATATTACTGAGACGTGGCGTCTAAAATTAGTACAATTTTGTGTTATTTCTTGCTAAATTTTACTTTACTTTTTAATTTCTTTATTACTAAACAGGAACCCTGCGTTCTCGGCTATTTTTTTTAATTAATCCGGTCCCCAATCTAGAGCTGAAGTTGCATGTTGACTGTAAGAATTTATCTCAGCGAATTCCTGAAGCACGGAATAAACACCAATCTCGGTTGTTTTTACGTTATATTCATGTAACGCCTCTGCAACACCAATGGGGTTAAAATTTTACGCAAATACATTGGATGAAACACTATCAAGCTCATTCTTCTTCTTTCTTTTCATGTTTTAAAATTTTATCCTCCTTTATCACCGCCGTTAGGCGCAGTAGTCACAGTATTTGATTTTGCGTCGCAAGCATCATGTGTACAAATTTTTGTTGAATTTTTTCCAATCGTTTATGAATGTACGCAAAGCTTTATTTTACCCCATTAAGCGTCAGGATTAATCATAGTGACACCAATCTTGATTTTTTTCTTATGTATCGCCCTTCTAACCCTTCACCCACCATGTTATACCTAGAAAAATATTTATTAATCGAAGATATAGGCAGTTTTTGCATTTTTACCCCCACCCATGGGGATGGTAGCTGTCTTACCCAACAGTGGTTTTTTCCGAGTCTTAAGGAAAAGTACACAAAATTTGAACGAAACCTTTCCTTGCTTTTAGTTTTGTATCTGGGACATACTTACAAAGGTACCCATTTGCATACATACACATTAAAATTCACTCAAACAGCCAATTTTATTTATAATGAAAAGATTCTTGAACCATCTATTCTGTTTATCGTGAATAATATTTAAATATAACTAACTTCTTATTTAAATTATAATACTTTCTAATGATTTAATAAAGATGCAAAAGGCTTTATAATTCGCAGGGCAGATAACCGTGACCCACTATATAAAGCAAGGTTCAAGGTTGAATACATTTAATTTTTTTTTACCAATTTTATTAATCCGTCCCATGAGTTTAGTTTTCAAGGAATAAGTGATTAATTTATCAATTTAATTTCATGTTGTTGGTCATGATCGATCATGGAGCATTACGACCATATTTACAATCTTTACGCTCATTCACATGATTTTATTTCCGCGTTGATGTCACAGTTGTGTAAAAAAACTCGCTGGTTTACTATTCAACGGCTAATGTATGCTCTGTTTCTTCCCCTAACTTCCTCTTCGTTTCCGTTTACCTCGCAGCGGCACAAAATTTCATTACACATTCATCAGCCTTCTGACTGTTAGAAACAGAAATTTCAGTTTAAGAATAGTGAGTATTATAGTCATATAAGTGCTCACTATTTAATTAAAAGACTTGGATTCGTTTCTCTACATTAAATTTGGTTGTTTGCTGTGTGTTATAAATTTAACTAGAGATACTAAATGAAAGTGATAAGCGAATAAAAAATTTCTGTACGATTGAAGGGAATGATAGGGTAAAGAACAAGAGATCACAAACGCGAATCCGAATTCTATTACAGAAGTAATCCTACTGAGAACGTTCGGAACTTGCTGTTTAATTTATAGTTTTAGGGTTGAATGTTTTGCATTACTAATACTCTCATATGTTTCATTTGTTTATTTCGGTATTAGATAGAATAAGGATACAAAATTAAACAGAAAAGTGATATTTTGTAAAAACAAACTTGGGTTATTTATATATGACAAGATATTGAGTGCTTATCGTAACTCAAGGCTTAAGTTCAAACCAATAGAAAGAATTTATTATAGAAGAGGGAGATTTATGGCATTTGCTCTTCAGAATTCAACTTGTATAAAACAAGACTTTTGCGAGTGAAGAAATGTTTGTATAGAGCTGTTAGCGTGCAACTGGGAATTACAACTCCAAAAGATCCGGTGATTCACGGAGTTAATTGGTTTGCAAATTCGATGGCTGGGGAACTTAGTAGTTCTGTTGCGTGCAATTTAGCTTACACCGCCTTCAAAATAAGTTCAATTTAAAGGCGCATAATTGATTGTAATACAAGGCTTCGTAAAATATGACGTAATTAAACCCTGTTGTGCGAAGTAAAAATTAACTCGGCAAGATTGATGAAAGCTATTAGTTAGCGCAACAGAAGACGTAAAAGAGGATTTCTTATTTGTGAAAGCATTGAGAGCGCACGAAGGGGAAAGTACTCGTACTTATAGAAGAACTCTGAGGAATATATATTTTTCGAAGTAGCCACAAGGGATAGTTATGTCGCGAGAGGCATAATATGGTGACTAAATGCCTGGAATGAATTCAATTTATCACCCTTATATTTAACATAAATTTTACCTACTTTAAATATTTTCTCACTGAAATTCAACTGGGCTTTCATATTTTGAGCAGTTAGGTCTTCGGTAATAATTGTTCACACACATTGAAATGTAACTGTAAATCGTAAATTTACTGTCTAGCAGTTGATTTTGGTAGAGTCTCTACGCTTCTAGTAGCAAAACCGCAAACTGAGAACATTTGTACAACTGAGACACAGCATCGTTTAAAACCCGCTATAAAATAATATCACCAAGGAAACTTCACTGATAATCTCTTTGACCCGGTTGTAAACCCGAGAGGAATTTATAAATCATCAAGGATCATTTGAAGAAAATCTTAGACCATTTATATTCAAATGGGAAGGAAACTGTTTAGCTATCAATTTATTTTTTCTTTCTCAAAGTAGACTCAATTAATTTACAAGTATCCGGATTATGGAATCTCATTCTAATAATAAGTCAGGGCCGAACATATTATAATAAAAACTCTCATTAAACTGATGCATTTATTGCAATTAGACATGAAATAAACAAATTGGCGAAAGCAAAAACAATCAGCAGTTGTGGTGGTTAGAGAAGTAGCGTACTGAACTGTCACTGAAATTATCAATCTTTAATGAAACTTTAAAACATTTAGAATACCGGAGTAAATATAAAAGTATTTTAGAGTAGGCTGATAGTGTACAAAATCCCAAAAGAAAAGTTACAGGGAATACACAAAACCTTTCCTTGATTACGGAGAGTTATTACGGAAAAAATTACACTGCACCATTGTAAAATTTGTACAGAATTGCATCCACTAGAGGGAAAACATGACTTGGGAAACGAATCGGGAGACAATTGAAAACGAAACGGCGTCGACGAAGGAAAAACCTCGTTTAATGAAACAAAATGGCCTGTTTCTATTCAACGTTAGTTCCGACGTTAATGTAGAGGCGAAGGCCAAGTAATGGTTTATAGAACGTCTAAAGTAATGAAAATAGGAAGTAGAACCATTATATACATTTGTGAGAAATAAAGTGTTACTGAAACTTTATCAACTCAAGTGGACTTTTGACGAATGGTGATTACAGCACGAAAGGAAATAATGTCACGCACTGCAGTGACAAAAGCGGCACTCACCAAGAAAGAAACTTACTGAAATGCAAATAGAATCTATATATATGGAGCATATATACGTACGGATCATTAAAAAAGAGTAAGAATAAATACCTGGTGAGGTTTAAAATGAATTGAAAAAATAAAGTTGACAGAAATGGTAAAATGCGAAGATGTTCTAAGAAGAGTAAATGAGAAAGGATCAATCTTGACTACAGTCAGTAAGCGAAAGGCAAACTGAGTTGGATACATCCAACTGACATTTTGTTTACTACACTACCAATGAATGAAGTACCAGGTTGTGAACGAAGAATAATGCCGCTGCTAGTCTTTTTAATGAAGAAACGAGACAATATTGTGTAATGAAGGAAGAATGGGCAATGTTGGAACAAAACTCACAGTTAAGGACTTAATGGAAAGCAGAACAGTTAATAATGTAAATACTGAAGATTAAAGAATGTTCTTCCCAGAAGATGGAGTAATGCCAATGTGAACATTTTCTTTCTTGTAAACTTAGCCCTGAAATCAAATCAAATCGTCACTTTTCATATAATCAGAGATTTTCACAAAATAAGTTCTTATGATCCTTCATAAAATCTCATTTGTTCAGCAGTGGATTTTTCAACCGTGGCCAAATCAACAAAAGAGATATAACTAACTTTTCATGTAAGCGGTAAGCTTAATAGGTATACTGTTGGTCTCTCTGAATTCTGGAATTCACATGTCATTCACAAGCGGAGAGAAGTGAACATAATTTGGTGGGATCTTATGCATAACAAGATCATTGGGTCTTTGTTACATATGATCAGAAAACGTTACAGCTAACGTTTACTGAGACGCCTTGGAAATCTTCCTAGCACTTCAGATCTATTTCAACCGATAATCATTTTTCAAAAATGCTCGAGTTCCGTAGTTCTTCAGTACATAGATAAAAACTTTCCTACCAAGTGAATTGGAAGCAACAGACCAATAAAAAGATCTTCACTTTCTGCAGATGTTACAACACTTGATTTCTTACCCATTGGGGTTATATGGAATTCGGAGACTCGCCAGTTCATGATATTCAATCTATGAAGAATAGAATAAAAATTCCTCATTCCTCTGGCTATTGTTGCAGAAAACAGGAACTCACGTAGAAATTTGGAATACTGTCTTAACGTTCTACGAACTACAAATGGGGGTACATGTTCAAATTCACCAATGTAAATGGTCTTATTATAATCGTACAGCTAGATTAATAAATAAGAAATGTATTTTACATTTGTTTCTAAATAGGAAAGTATATAATCGAGAAATGTCTTTGTGCTCAAATGTGCACGAGGAATATTCAATAATTAAGGAGTCAAACGGATCTAGAAATAACTTTGTATTTTTAAAAATGCGACATTGACGACTTCTGGACATAATCCCTACGAATACTAATACACTTGCTTCCAACTATAATCAAATAATACACGATGAAGTAGTTTTTATACCTGATTTAAATAAGTTTTTGTATTTTTGTTTCAGAAATTTTATCGCAAATTCTTTGACCTCCGCGTTGTTTCTGAACTTTTTTTCTCATAATTTCTCCTTGAGTGGACCAAACAAATAAAAATGGAAGGGAGCCAAATCTGCACTATAGGGAGGACGTGGTAGTATCTCTCAACCTATTTTCCTTGGGCAGCATGAAGGACCCAACTTGCACTTGTTTAACTCTACCTGAGATTCTTATTGATAACGTTATGAACTGTGCAAACACTTAAGGCTGCTTTTTCTGCTACATCTTCGACAGTAATACGTCGTTCTCCACAAATAATGTCGTCAATTCGGGTTCCAAGGGAAGGAGCTGACATTTCAACTAATTGGCCACTATGTTGCTCAAAAGTCATTGAGAATGGATCTTTTTCAAACTGTTCTATTCAATTATAAAAATACACCCACTGCCTCCTAGAAAAGATCTTTCACAATTCAAGCTATAAACTGAGGTTTTTAGTCTCGGTTCAGTGAAAATATTTAACAATGACTGGACGGAAAGCTCGTTACTGTTTCGGCGGGAGTGTAAGGAGTGTAAGTAAGGAGGTTTTACGGTAGACCATAAAGTCCTGCGGATGATACAGACATCTGTCCCTTTATGTGGTGCTGCGGATCGTAAAGTGCAGCGTAGGGCTACGGTAATTACCTCGATACGGGCCTTTCCCTTTTACAAGGCATGGGAACTATCCTGTCCTGCTTTCATAATTCTAGGACATGCTTCGTATTTTATGAGGAAACGTGGATAAGATGGTCAACCGCTATTAATTATGATTCCCTTCAATAAAAATACAGAACGAATGAAGTGATGACATCCATATTAGAATCATCTGTCTCTATGTTTAACATAATATATACTTTTATCCAGCCAATAAATATTTTATTCATAATAACATAATACCGTTTTTCCCAATATGAGACTGGCAAATCAAGCCACTACTGCCTAAATCAAACGTTAGCAAAAATCACATTTCACAGTGGGAATGACCTAAGTCACTTGCCGACTCAGTAAATGACAACGCAGCAAAGGTTAAGTACATACTTTTATAATCGCAACAGACATAAACAAGCCCCAAGTGATTTCACGATATTATTATATTTTATTTCAGGTATAACTGGCATGATAGCAAGATCATGCGATTTTGCACAGTATACCTAAAGAGGCCATGAAACATTTCAGAACAACGATGCAGGTAAATAACTGAAGATGACGTAACAAATGATACAGAAGCGGGAAAGAAAAGATGTCAATGTTTTATTAAAACTTGGTGCAGGCTAGTTACTTAGGAAAACCGCCAACAGGGGCGCTATGATCTAACTTACTGAAAGTGGTTCATGCAAAAATTAGGAACTGACAGTCAATATTTCATCTTTCAACATGTTTTCCACAATTTTATTTTTCCAGACAACCTGAACGAGACGATCTCCTGTTGCTGGATAGACCGTGTTGTGGTCGCTGACCTGGCGCTACTCCTGTGGCCACCACGGTGACCGATCTTATCGCCTTACACCTCTATCACTAAACCTTGAAGACTGGTGACAGAACATCACAGCAGCTGTTCTTATTATGTCACTTCTCATGCGACTGTCGAATAATTTGTGCTGTGTGAGAAATGATAAAGACTTCAAACATTTTATACATTATAAGAAACTTTGAGATTTAGTCGTTCACGTACAGTATTATTTGTTACATTATTTTTCGTAATTTTTACCCATTAAAAAATGTTATGCCACACAGGAGAATGCTGAAAATCAGATTGATAGATAGGGTAACTAACCAAGAAGTTTTGAAAAGAATAGGGAAAAACAGAACAATTTGTAGGACTTTGACCAAGAGAAGGGTTAGATTAATAGGCCACGTTTTAAGACATGAGGGTCTTAGCATTGGAGGGAAGTGTGAGGCGTACGAACAGACGAGGGAAGCCAAGGATCGAATACGTTAATCAGATAAGGGAGGATGTGGGATGTGGTAGCTAAGCAGTAATGAAAATGCTTTGGCAGGATAGATAGGCCAGGAGGGTTGCATAAGACCAGTCTAAGGACTGAATACCACAACATCCACAACAACATCTGATCGGAAGCTTAATTTCAATGTCTTCACCAATTGCTGTCGGTGGCGCCCCTCACTGCGGTTTTCCAAAGTTACTTTCCGTAACCACGTTCAATAACGCTTTGTAAGATTGTCATTAGCTTGCTGTATGTTACGTTATGCTTAGAGATTTATCTATATCTATTCTTTTAAATGTTTCATAGACGTTTTAATTACACTGTTTTCTTTCATATTTAAATTATTTTAACCTACTAGGGAGCGTTCTCCTTATTCTCTCTCCTTTCCCTTTTTTTGTATATAACAGTTGATGAAATATTCCGTATTCAACTTGAATTCGTGAATTTATTTTAATAGGGTTCCTTTGTATAACTCTAATAATTTTACCCGCAATATAATGAGGTATCAACAACACAAACGTATTCTATATGTGACACAGTTGAATAGACAGAAAATTATAAAATTTGTTAAAAAATACTATTATTGGAAGGGTAAGAAAATTATAGTAATAATATTAGTTTCCTTAATCTTCTAGACTGCATTTAGTTCCATTCTATGACTCTCTTCTGAAAATTAACATGTCTTTCAGATAACCATTCTATGAAAGTAATTATTTTGAAACTCATACAATTTTAAATAACGAAATTAATGTTTTGCCTTTGGTAAGCATATCAGTAATTTTATTCTGGACTTTCTGGGACATTTATTTTCTACTTTACATTACTTCTTGTCGAATACAGATATACTGAAATAAAACACTGAATTAATGGTAACAAGAAGTAACAGAAATAAACTGTTGCTTCTGACATCTGTTTTGCCGAAAATATGGTAATATAGAAGACTTACCTGGAAAATATTCAAAATATACGCTGTAGATAATGAAGGCAGGAAATGAGGAGCCCTTTCAAAGGACGAAGAAAAAATAAGTCAGTGTTGCATGCAGCGCTTACTACTCAATGTCTTCCCCATGTACGACTCCAATCAAGTCGCAGGCCCAAAGAGAATAACAAACTCCACCCCTCAAACTCTCATGGTAAAAAATAATTTTTAAAAACAGCCAGATGGAATAACAAGGAGCAAGTGTGTTGTAACGATTTTCTTAATGTGCTATCGGAATACATAATAATAAGTATTAATCAGATTTTTTTTCGCCCATTTCTTTCAAATAACAATTATATAGACGTAAACATTTACATAGACACACTTTTAAATAACACAAACGTTTTACCAACGGTCACACATTCTTTTGTATACAAATAATCAGTATACCACAATCTATCGTTTATCGTTCTGGCTTCTTCTTTAACACATCCGAAAACCGAGGCCAAAGGGACTACTAAAATTTCATCATCTGCATCATTATTATGAAAATTAATTTCTAGAAATTATTTAAAGCCACCGCTCATACTGCTGCCATATTCCAAATTGATAATGCGCCTATACACACAGCCAAAAAGGTGTAAGCCGGGTTTGTAGAGCAACAGGATGTCATCAACATCTTCACTGATTTGCATAAGCCTCAGAGCAGATTTCCACCTCCAACATCGAGTTTGAAGTGAGGCTTTGTGTGTATTAGTACATCTTTAAATATTTCGACAAATTTGAATGTTAAATTTATAATAAGGGAGAACGGAGGATTGTATTGCGGTGTTTAGGGGTGAATATTGAATTTATTTCATATCATGTTTATGGAATTAATAATAAAACACGATTCTTAGAATAACGTCTTAGATTTTATATTATCTTCTTGCTTAGGTATGTTTTAGCTTTGGTTTCAAGTTTGTCATCTAGTTTATGCGGTGTCTTTCTTCCGGCTAATGTGATTTTAAATCTCCTGACAAGGAGTTTATAATAATTGGGTCGCGTTTATTATATCATTTTATTTTCAGAATTCATTGACAAAGTCGTTATAACCACATACCCATGTAAATATTAAATACACAATAAACTGTCCATTTTATTTATAAGGAGAAGATTCTTCTTTCATCTGTTGTCTGTGAAATAATGTTTAAATGTAACCAAGATTTTATCTAAATAATAATATTTTAATAAATATGCAGAAGGCTTTCTAATTCGCACTGTAGATGATTGATCAAGGTCCAAGTTTGAATCATTTTTATTTTATTTTTATATTACTTTATTTTATTAATCTGTCCCACGAGTTTATGGCCCACTGAACAATTGATTAATTTATAAATTTAATTTCAGATTCTTGGATGTATCGGTCATTCGTATGATTCTATTGTCCGTGTAAAAAAATTAACAACTGACTTCACATTTGTGTAAGAAACTCGCTGGTTTACTATTCAGTGTCTCACGCGTTCTCCATTTCTCCCCCAAACTTTCTTGTTCCTTTTTCAGAAATACAGTGTAAATATAACTCAGTAGTGATCTAAAAGAATTTTTAAATGTCCTTCTTTATTTCACGTACCTTTTAATTGCACTTACACTTAATGTATCATTATATCGTTACGTAGACGTTATATATTTTTCAGAGTGTTACTGTTTTTTGAAAAATTACCTCATCGGGACGTATGGAAAAGAAAGAAACACATGTAAAATCAGAGTGTGGCCTGGAGACCGACAGAAATTGTTTAGTGTTAGAAAATAGAACGTTGAACTGCCAATGGCTACTTGGACTAAAGTGACTTCGATTTAAAGTGACGTGACATCGACACGGGAAACTCCAATGGTTTTTTAAATTTGGTTTTCGTACCTTTTACTTGCTTTTCCACCACTGTCGGTAGGTCTTTTCTATATCTGATCTTACCTCGTGACATTACCAGACCAAGTATTAGATGATATGATACAGCGTTTCTATATAAAAGTTACACAATAAATCAAGTCCAGCGACCAAATAAGTAGATTTCGCTGAAATGTTTCAAATAAATCCAGTTCATTGAAAAATTATTTTATTTTTTCACTCCACACTGATGTTATGGCCCGTGCCCCTTTATACGACAATTGCCTACACTCTTATTTTTCTGCCCACGATGCATCTGAAAATGATATTCCATAAACTGATTACGTCTGATACGATTTCCCTTTAAACGGACAACGATGCTCCTTGTTTCATAGTCAATAATGCACGGTAACTCTTCCAAGTAACCAATTCACATCTTTCAAGCTTCCCAATGGGTTGAGGTTGAATTGCGCACTAAATTGACAAATTTTTTCATTTAGCTTTATAGTTTAACAGGAAACATATAGAAAACGTAATAAGAATGTCAGCTCGTAACATTTTCATCCTTTCATTTCTGCCAATTCCGGTGATTGTACTCCTAGAGATTCGGTCTTCTTTCCTACTGATTGGAAAGCAAGATGGAGTTACTTGACGGCGAGACACGCTACAGTTATTTCCGCGTTAAACTTGTGCCGTTCGAGAGAGGTAAGTGTAAATCTAACTGTCGTGGCGAGTATCGATCCTCCGCTCTCTATCCATTACGTCATTGGCAGCGCAGGCTCGCAACTTTCATACCAATGGCCATTTTGTTTAACAAGGATTCATTAACGATAACGCAGCCATTAAGTTTTCTTTAACTTTTTCGGAGTCTTTTTTGAAAGTCGTCGAAGGAGAAACGTGTAACGAGCAAACTGGTAAAAAGATTCGTAGCTGTATATATAATATATAAAAATTATATTTACATCTTATCTATATACAGTATTACTTACTTGATACAAATAATACTTACAATAATGTTTATTACAGACGTCAAGTTGTCGTTAATATAATTCTAAGACGACACTTTATTCCAAAAAATGATTTTTTTCTATTACTGAAGTCTGGAAATTAACGATATATTAAATATTTTCAATAATTGTAAATATTAAATAAATAAATAACCCGATAAATTAAGATAAATTAATTATTTAACACGATTAAATACCAGAATTACGTCTCATGAAATTACTAAGAAAAACAGGAAATTTAATGTTCCCTTCAACCGTTTTCTTAAATTAAGTATGTAATACAATACTTGATAAAATTGTAATTAGTTGAACTTATGAACGCTGTTGGATATTGAAATGAAATTGAATTATAATTAAATAATAATAAAGTCGCCAATAAAATCCTAAATTAAGTGTAGTGTACATTAAAAAGACGAAACACAACTTATCATTCCGTCTTTGGGAAATCATGAGATGACTTATTGCAATATTATACAATATTATGCAATCAAATTTAATTTATTTATAAATTAAAAACAGCATGCCGAACTTAAATAAACATAAAAAATTATAAATATGATACAATGAATGGTCAAAAGTCAAATATATACTAATTTTAATTAAAAAACATTGTAATTGGAAATAAAATTTAATTTTTTAAATTATTAACACAATTTAATGGACTTTACATCTAATTTATTATATATTAAAACGCAATTTTCTTACTTCGGTCGTGTATTATCTATATTACCTACAAATATAGGAATTAACAACGGCTTAGCTCGGATTACTATGACGAACATGTTTTTAAACTTTTTTCGGCTTCTTGAACTCTCGTGCAGGAACAAAGCGATTTCTTCCTTCCAGAAAATCCTTGTGGATGTAGGTATGCGGCAAGCTGTATCGATCCTTCCTCACACAGGATGTTGTTCGGCAGGCAAAAAACAGGAGATTTCACACCGTCGGGCTACGATGATAAACTAGTCTTCCGTCTGGGCGAAGTCGTTCACTTCTCAGCAGTGTTTTGGCTTGGATATAACCATTTCGTTATTCAGCTTTGTATTTGCTTTCTACTTATTATTGAAAGCGTCTTCCTTTCTCTTCTTTACACTTCTTCCAATGAAATACAAGCGTAACTGACTATTTCATCTCCCTAGGTCCTCTTCCTCCGAGCAACATTGCTTCTTCTCTCTTCTCTTACTTCCTATTCCTTTCAATTTCCAACACATACTGACTGCATTTCTCCTCTAAAAGATGTTAAGCGTTATCTTTCAGGTCCCATAATACCTACGTTTTCTTTAAACAGCGAAGAATGGTTCTCAAAAATCTTATATTTAATACCTTTTGTAACATGTGTTGTCTTAATAAGCCATTAGCTTACATTGTTTCCTGGAAATTTGGAAGAGATCTCTAGAGCGAAAATAGCGTTACGAGTTTTAACATATTGTTCTGAACTGTTTCGGTAAAAAAGGACGGTTTGTATTTAGACAAGTTAAGGGGTGAAAAGTAATAATTGAAAGAAAATAAGACGAAATAAAAGAAGAAACCTACTTATTTAATCAACGCTTTTTTAAAAATATTTAGCCATAGTGAAATTATTAGAATACGCGCTTGTTGCCAGAAGAATTATTGCAGTGGAAAAATAACTAAATGGCAAAGGTGGACTTTTAAGAATGCAACTGCCTTGTAGATATCATATAGAGAGGGCATTAAGCAGTAACGATTCACTGCAAACTCCGACGCCAACGACCGCAGACGTCGAAAGTATTATCTTGCCATGATTGTTTCGCGCTAGTGATGCGTTCTGATCTTCCAATTCTATATTCATATTATATTATCATTTTTGTGTCTCAAAATTACTTTAATTCAGTTATCCACACATGTACTGTGGGATGTTAATGCGCTGGGATTCTGGTGCTATGCTATTGTAATTACCACATAACATTGTTTCGAATAAAATTATTATCTGACAGGCGATAAAAGCTCTGTAGAAAAGAACTAGGAAGAGTTGAAGTTTTAGAGAAACGAGGTTGTAGTCACAAGTATTTTTGAAGGGCAACAATAAGTATGAAGAGACAGAGGACAATACTCAGATGATTTTAATTTCATTTTTCAAATATTTAATTTGAAAGTATGCATGATATCCTTGGTACTGTGCAAAGTTAGTTGTAATTATCATAATAAAAATTAAATTTGATTTTGTTGTATTCTCGTAATTTTCGAAAACTTTCGGGCCATATTTCGACCACGCCTACATCTCCAGTTGCTGTACTTAGTGCAATCACGTCGGCGCCATTCCTCCCACGGTCTTCCAATTCGCCTTTCAATAAAAGCCTGATTGTTCTTGGCGTGGAAGTTTGCGTTTGCCCAAGCAGGCAGGCTCTATTATCTGCCGTTGACGAATTCACCGCGACGTTATAAATAGGACCCCTCGTGCCTCGTGTGGCTGCGCTCACCTCGTGCTTACTTTATGACCCCCGCCCCTATTCCAGTCAGCTCGCTTTTTCTATAATTTACCCCGCGCTTCTTGCAAAAGTTACGCTCCGTTGTTCATTATAGACGGCAGCTCAGGTACAGGATTTAGCCCCTAACTCGATGACGCAAAGCAAAGCCTTCGTAATCCATTTAAGGACAGCGCCACCTACCTCCTGGGATGTATGCAATTAAGAAAAGAATAAACGAAACAACTTTTCTTGCGACTTATTTCAAATGACAACAAATGTCTGCTCTATACACCACCAACCACAGGTGACGTCTTTGACCATTAGATAAAATAGAAAACTTCTATTTCTTCCCAAATGTAAAACAAATCAACTACCTTTGGTTGATTCGGAGAGTTTGTACAGATATTTAGAAATTTTACATTTTGTAAGGTACTGTGCTGATTTTTCGTCAAACTGTGACAAAAGTTATTAACTAGTAATTCAATTATCCCATTTTTACTGTATTATTTAATTTTTTCTTATAATTCTATTTTAGTTATTTAATTACAATTTTTCCTTCTCACATTTTATTTTTCGTCCCCATAACGTCCTAACTTTATAATTAACATCTAGCCAAGTGGATACTCAATAATTTTAGAATTTTTCTTTCACAATGTACATGATGTAAAGTTTCGTAGATTTACGTTGGTATACTTACAAATATCTGAGTTCATTAATTTATTTTAAATTTATTCCCAATTTGCTGTATCCGCGAATTCCTTGGACCGAGACTTGGACAAATAAGACCAATGCTCTCTTTCTTGATCAGATTCATTTCCTTGTTGCCTCATTTTTTCCTTTGCACTCGCAGTAATTGACAGATACTTATTTCTTTCTTTTAGACGTGACTAAAATACGAATTTGCAATTCTTTACCAAAGATGCCACCACTTCCATAAACAACGCTACAACCATCCAAAAGTTAATTAAATGGACATAGAATCTAAAGTCTGTATTAGAAAATGAAGGTGAAAGTTTAGAATGGCATCAGCAAGAAATTAAGCCTCAGGCTATCAAATTTGATACGACAGAAGGAGTCAAAGGAAATAAGCAGTCAGTCCCTGCGAATTTTCTACTCCAGTCGGCTTTGGCAGGGCATATTGGTCATGATAGATTGCAGCAATAGGACTTTTACAAATATTTACATTCACATATGAAGCCTGAAAGACAGAAAGTTTAAGCTAAAATTCCTGTTTTAATGACTATGATTCTCATTAAAATCCGCTGAACCTATTCGAGGCAAATTTTAAGACAGAAAAAATAATTGAAAACACTCATTTATTATTATAAATCGTATAAATAGCAGTTTTCACTTAAATGTTGACACATATTTTGAAATCATAGTATGGCACTAAAGTTTTATTAATTGGTATGTATTAAATGTTAAATACAATTTAAATTATAATTTACAAATCTTAGAAATATCTCGTTTTCTCTCAGTGGTCCTGCGGAGAAATATAAATGGTTCGTAAAAAGGTTATTTTCACAAATTTCTCAGCCTCGTATCTATTCTTCCTTTAATCATATCCTCAATGAAGTAAATGCATAATTTTGTGTGAATTGGTAATAATCTGACAATAACCTTTTTTTTTGTAAACCACGAGGTCATTTCATATCCCAAAAGTCCGCCAATAATTCAAGTTAACTCACACTGACACTCCAGCTCGCAGACGACAGTTACCATTTTGCATCGTAGACAATTTTTCTTTCCTGTCTGTCTAAATGTAATAAATTTCCCCGAAATTCTTAATAGCGTCCTAACCACCGACTGTTTCGAATAACACAGGAATTGGCAATTATGACACATGGCAATGTATGATGACTGTCACTTTTTAACTTATCCGGCTAACGAAACTTAGCGAAAACCCGTCACACAATGAACCTTATCTTTCTTTATAGGTTTTTTAGGAGTATATCACTGTATGATAAGTTTTTGTAGCTTTCGTTTGTGAAAGATACATAATAGCTATCATAATTTCTTTAACTACAGAAATTTTGCACAGTGTTATTCTAGTGTAGTCACAAAGATTTATTAGTTAACAAAAATTACATAAATCAAGCCTGTTTCATTGTTGTTATTGTTATATTAATGAGACCAATTATTTTGTAATCTCGGGTGATGTCAAAACACATTAACGTTCAATTTTAATGACGTGGGATTTTAAATATATCTCCTTTGCCAACAAGACACCTGAAAACAATCCAAAATATCAAATTTACTGACTGGTTGAATGAAGCTGGCTCTGGGATCTACAGAATACTGGTTAGGGGGTGATGACGTTCAGCCCCTATGATGTCATCGAGAGACACACTCCATACATCGCGTCAGGCGTCCACGAGCGTCCAATACCGTAATGCATATGGACAAAAAATGACCTCATTAAGTCAATTGATAAACAAATAATCACAGTAACACTTTATAATTAATATGAACCTAAATAATTTAATGAATATCAATTGATATATTACTCCCAGATATATATATATATATATATATATATATATAACTTCTCGCTTTGTGAAATATATAACCAAATTATATATTCCGTATATATAGTCGACGTTAAACATTTACATTAATCCGATTCGTTACCCATTAAAATTATTTTCCAGATGAATACCTAATTTCACATCTACTCGATTTACAATACGTAAATATTGTCTTTCTCAATGTTGATGCTTGATTCATATTTTATTAGAACTTCTATTTCAAAGTAATAAAATAAAGAGAGAACCATTAGAGTATTTTTGAATTGATAAAATTTGCTTATTTGTATTCCGTGTATGATATTAGAATAACTTTTATGTAGAAAAATGACTCCATAATCTGTCCATACTGGCCTAATATTGGCGGTTGCATATTTCAGAAAGTTAATAAACTGACTAATACGAAATCAGAAATCAAGACAAGGATACAGACTGTCGCCCATGCTCTTTAACTTATATATACAAAAGGCGATGAAGATATTTAAAACGGAATATCGAAAACGAATCATACTGCAAGGAGAAGAAATATAACCCCTACGATTTTACCGATGATATTGTTGTATTAGGGGAGTCAGAAGAAGACTTGGAAACCATAATGAATGACACGAATGTGGCCCTGGAGAAGGTTTAATATGAGGATAAATAGAGGGAAAACCAAGTTAATGGAGTGTAGTACAGGAAACAGTGGAATAACAAAGGATGTTAGATTGGGAAGGGATATTTTGATGTAAGTTGAGCAATTGGATGGTAGAAGTATAGCAGACATAAAGAGTAGGATAGCACAGGCAATGAAGGCTTTCGCGAAGAAGAGGAATCTACTTACGGATAATATAAGTCTGAATATTAGGAAATCGTTGCTAAAAATGTTCGTATGGAGCGTGGCGTTATATGGGTGGGAAATGTGGACGGTAGGAGTTGCAGAAAGGAAAAGAATACAAGCCTTTGAAATGTGGCGCTAAAGGAGAATGCAGAAAATCAGCTGGGTGATAGAATCACTAACGACGAAGTTATTAACAGAATAAGGAAAAACCAACAATATGGATGGACGTTGACCAAGAGGAGGGATAGATTAAAGGCCACGTTTTAAGACACGAGGGTCTTGTTAAATGTGTGGGGTAAGAACAGAAGAGGAAGGCCAAGGATGGCATACGATTAACAGATTAGGTTAATGTGGGATGTACTAGTTATGCGGAAATGAAAAGGCTTGTGTAAGATAGGTTAGCATGGAGGTTTGCATAAGACCAACATATGGACTCAAAACCATACAACAACTCAAGGTATTGTATATTCGTGGAAAATTAATACGCTAACAGAATCCAAGGATAATGAAGTACTGCAGAGAATAATACTTCCGAAGCGAACTGTCTTCGGATGAACATGGTGGATATGGTAATAAATTATGAAGTGCTTGACGTAAAAGAATGAGCCGTCACAAGTGGAAATTTTTTTAAGTTTTCACATTTTTCACAACGCTGCTTCTAGTTATTGGTTACAATGGATTTGTAAGAAGTGGTCTAAATTAGAACTATCAGTCAGTGAACATGATTATCTGTCATGAGTCATATTAACATTATCGCTGTGTCTCCTCTATCATAACAAGATGCAAATGTTTGTTGTGTGCGAAAGCCATCGAAGTTTCGTGCAAAGAAAGCACAGATAAAAAGCTATAATTTAATTCCAAGTGAACTAAACTTTTTGGTTTGTTTAATTTCATTTCAGAACCATTGGGAAAATAATAGTTGAAAACATAAGTGACGTTACGTGTTCAGGACATCTTCACAATTAATTAACAATAAAAATGCTTATTCCTTGTTTCATGATATGATTAAAACTCAAATTTATCCATGAATGCCTATCTCTGGGGTGGCGGGGAAAATCCATTTCTGGAGTTAACTCCTAATCGCTTCTATCAGCTTTACTGCCTTTGGTTTCTCGCTGACTCACCTCTTTTTGAGTGAGAAGTCACTTAGGAGTCCATAATTGGTTTCGCCCTTGTGCAGGGGAGGAACCTTGTAAATCTGCAGCCCCTCGCGCAACATATGTGAGGATCCACCCTTGTCACAGACCAGTCTTGTCAAGCCACTTGGGGGTAATTTAGTTTTCCTGTTGACAAACATGACGAATGAGGTGCGGAAAACGCATCCACTAGCAATTTCCTGACTGTAATTACCTGTCCCAATGGAACGACAGTCGCTCTTTCTCGACGCGGAATGTCCTTGCATTAAATTATTTAATACTGTTACGCCCCATACTGTTAGTTACCATTTCACTGCAATGCACTCTCTCTAATTGTAAAGTATTTTTATTCAGTTGCGTGACCCTTCTTGATGTCTTGCATCATGTTTTGAAATCATAAGAGATCGTCAAAGAAATTCATTTAATAACATAGTCCATGGTATCCTTCTATATTTATTTATTCTTTCTGCTGTTCCACAACAACAGCGTTTATACTTGTCTCTATTCGTAATACTGTTATTTTTAGTTTTGAAACACAACGGGTGCCAAATATCATCTGTTTGCGTTTCAAGGATCTTATAACGTAGGAGCCATATGACGCTCAATAATAAATTTATTATTATCGATTGTGACTATTACAGAAACTATAATTTGAAGCTGTAACTGACTACGTATAATCAATCTATAAGATAAAAGTAAGATATTGATCTGTATAACGTTCAGTATTGGTTGTATCTATCAACGTAATTACAGAATTACGAAAATAAGGGAACAATTGTTACTTAGCCTAATAGTATGATATCTAAAAGAAGCGTTTCGTGAAGAATCATTATTTTTTGTTAAAACTGCAACTAAGAGGCACCTGGAATTTATTTTGTGACTGAGCGATGGATTGCCAGATAGTAAGTCGGTAGCTACGGTCGTGTTCGCTGGGAACTTCAGCACAGAAGATTATTTATCCTCATGAGGATTGTTACTAAATTTGCCCAGTTGTATGTGTTTGAGTCAGGCATATTTCCTCCTGCTAATTGCACAGGATTTGCTCCCTCCCGTCCTCACGACGTCTTGCCACCCACCAATCTCTGTTCTCTTTCATCATCAACTCCTGCTGCATTACCCTCTCACTCGTGTGTTCCATTACCCCCTGCTGACCAAGTAGGAAACTATTCATTTGCTACCCCCCATGTTTCCTGGCCTTTGTTCAAAACATTTAGATTCGACTTGGTTGGTGGTTCGTTACCCAACTCAACGAAATCTACTTTTCTGTAATGGCGGTCTCTTCTCTTGGGTAACGTTGTTATCTTTCACAGACTATTTACCGCCTTATCAAATTGCTATAAAAATTGAGCACTGTTACCTAGATGGCATGTTTAACTCCTTTCCTTATGCATTAATGTATTTTACGATCATATTTCGGAGACTCTTTACATGCTTTAGACAGATAGTCGAACTTCAACGTGACGTCCGAGCACGTGGAGAACACGTGGTTAAGGCCACCTATTGAGCAAATACGACCTTTCTTATTATTTAAAACTTGGCCCTTGAAATATCCGTCTCCTAAAACAGAATTCACAAGAAGGATGGTTAAATTTTGCTCTATTTAAACGCGAATAGCATTCGCCTTGAAGGAGAAAACGTTCAGGCGACAATGTGTAACACAACTCTTACTTTGCATATACACAGGTGTCGGGAATAAGAAAATAGTGTTCTTTATCAATTTACCAAATTCATCCTGAGACGTATACGCTGAATATTTGTAAATAATAAATATGCAATTTTTTAATGTATATTGATATAATATGATATGCTGCGGTATTAATAAATTACATTAAGTGAGTTACGGCTATGATTTTTTGCAAGATGCACTAAGATGAAAACTAGGAGGTAAAAGTTCCAGTAAATTCCTAATAGAAGCTATACATTCACTTTCCGAGATCGGCAATTCTCGGACGTACAGCTTAGTCGTAAAGTTTTGAGTGTGGAGGTTTGGAAGGATGTCTGCGGCGATATAAGCTTTATGGATTCTCAGTGAGAAAATTGCACAACAAGAAGCACTCTGCAGTAAAAGATCACTTCTATCCTTGCACTTTCCTCCCAGTAAATGCGGCGCACTTCATCACACAAAGACATTTTAAAGTTGGTTTAACTTCACAAAAACGATAATCATGGCTTCTTTATGGAACATTCTCTTGCTTGATTATTTTCGTCTTTCTCCTGCTCTTAGGACAAGAAAATCGATGGCTTCATATCTATTAGTAGTAATAAGTAAGAAAGAAATAAATCAAATGAAAAATAACACGAAATAACGTCTGTCGGAATTTTTATTGTTTTTTATTTTTATTCACACAATTTTACTGTAATTTTTTTAATCGTGTTGATATAAAACCTGGTTCTTTTAAATTATTGTATTTTAATCCATACAAAATTTGTTACCTCATAACATATTTATCTGAAAAAAGCTCTCTTTGAAATTTCATTAACCACTCCCTAAAATCTTAACCATAACGTCAACAACTTCTCTTCCTGAATTCTCCATTCCAATTGCAACAAATGTTATTTCTGAATTCTTCCTCCCAACTTAAACAAATGAACAACTACTCCTCTCTCATTATTTTCCCCAACCTCTAAACCTGGGATCTCCCCCTCTAGATGCAAATTACCCACGACTTTAGCCAATGTGTTAAATGTCAAAATTTACGTTCCAGGCTAGGCAATCCGCGGCGTTTCTTAATCCTGAAGAGCGATGACCTTCACGATTTTCGTAGCTCAAAAAATTTACTTTAAAAAGTTCATTCAATTAAAATGAAATAAAGTAACACCTTAATAATTTATTAAACATGTGTACATTAGAAATTTTAAGAGGCGACTTTGTAAAGTAAGGAGACGGTGGATTGATGTTGTGGAGAATGATGTTAGGAAAGTGCTGGAAATAAAGAAGTGGAAGAGGAGGACACAGGATTGGCAAGAATGGATGGGGCTTGATAAAGGATATTGGGCTGTCGGGCCTTAGAAATAGAAGATGATGATAATAAAAGGGAAATAGTGCTGTAGCTTTCGGGCAGAAGTAATCTACCGAATCAGATAAGTAATAGGATTTAGTTGACACATTAAATTATGTTTTGTCAGTTATATTTATTTATACTTTTACATTTTATGGCACGTTACTTAGTGAAAATAAAATTATGATACTCATAAAAATATGGAAGTTTTTCTTTGTAAGATTAATTTTTGATAAACTATATTCGTTAACTATAAACAATATTTTTAAAATCACGTTTATACAAAAACCGTTTCCCTTTACGGTGACCTTCTTCACAATCAGACATTTCGAAGTTGGTTTAAGTTCACAAAAACTATAATTATGGCATCTTTATAGAATATTCTCTTGAAATTCTATCGAATCTGTTGAAAGTAAGTAAATAAATATACAATAGAATCTCTTATGATAGCAAAATATACTTATGATTGGCATGCAGCGGTGTATGTATGCTAATTAATACATGAAGTAATTATATTGTTAGGATGAAACGTTATATTTCTGAAGCAAAAATTTCTGTTTACTTGGTAAAATATTTTATTTTAACTTATTTGGCCATTAATATTTATAAGATAGATGTTTTCAACGCAAACTGTATTTTATGTAAAAATTAACGTCTGTGATATATAATATTTAAGAGACAAATATTAGAGTACTAATTTAAAACATTAGATAGGCCGATGTTGCGATGCGTGCTTACATCTTTCTCAAATCTTTTCTTTTATGAGCCATTTATGAAAGGTGCTAAGCCCGCATGGAAATGTCGGCCTATCTAATGTTCTTTAATTACTTCTCTCTTTTAAGATTTTTTATTAAATCAGATCGTTTATCTAGTTATTAATGCTTTAAATTGGGGTGAGAAATCTCATAACTCGTGATACAATGAGCGGTGCGTCACCATATCTCATTTGTGCGAATTACCAACGTGTTATAATGCGATATTAGCGTTTACATTTATGATTTTAATTTGTAAATTTAGTTAATAATAGTTTGTATTTATTGAAGAATTACTTTTATCTTAAAATTATACGTCGAACTATACAATGTAGTTTAACTGGGTTATATTGACCAACTTTTCCTTTTTTATAAATAAAATTGAAGTGTATGTCTGTCGGTCTGTATTCTTCTCTCCAATAGGCTCCGAAATGGCTCAACGGATTTCAACGAAAATTTAAGGATTTTAAAAAGGGCAATTTAACTTAATTGTTATTGCATATTTCATTTTGATAATCATGTATAAATTATAAGTGAAATTTTATTTTCTATACGTGCGCTATAATAAACAATTGATGCGGGTAGCCTATACTGTTGATTTGTTTATGCTTAGAAACAGTTTAACGGATTTCAATGAAAATTTCAGGGATTGAACAGGAATTTTAACATAATTTACGTGTATGTTTCATTTTGATATCTTGAAGAGTTTAGAAAATATTTCCAGAAATATTTATAAATATATTGAATTGCTGCGTGAATTGCGCATTTTTATTGGTTCCAAAAAGTATGATGGGGGGCCTGTTAAAAACCAACTGCGAGTTATAAAGTTTGCCATGCAAATATCATAAATACATGATACTGCAGTTTTTATATATTTAATGAATTCAACTTAATGAAAATTCTGTACCTGTTTTTTCGGTTTTAGGGCAAAATAAAAAGAACTATTTCAGAGTGAAAGATGCCACGGGGGTGAGCTAGTTGTTAAATAAAATACAATACTCGGAAATAGAAGAAATTTGATTCAAAATAAAAGTCGTTTCGTTCCCAACTTTTGAAACCTCTTCAGTTCTTCGCCCGGTAGAAACACAAAATTTTTGTTAATGTTTTCATTAAAGAGCTGAAGAGCTCTCGAATGTTGGGGACGATTCGTCCAGACCTATATTGATATATGACTGAAAAATATCTGAATTAATTGTAAATGATAAGGGAGGAATTATATTATTAATTACTTAATGAATTTAAGTTAAGCATTTAATATATACATTTGTAATAAAAAATTAAATGGGGTCCTGCGCGAAGATTAAAAGTATAAAATGGATAATTAAAGAGGTCGATTTTAAAGTTCTCAGGGTTAAATTATTAGTTGGGTAACCACGTGCAGCAGTTTCCGTTTTCTGAACGAACCTGTTTTCTTCGCCCGTGGGACTTGGTGCGGGTTAACGGGCGACTGGACTTCCTTCTCTCGTTGTTATGGATGATCCTGGAGCTTTTGGTAAATTGAGGAAAACTCGAACCTTTTCCTCCTTCTTATTCCCTCGTTGTTAACACCTCTGATAATAACACTTAATCCTTCGCTATCTCGAATGCCTCACACCATGCTGCTGCTTCCTCGACTTGTCCGACGGTTTGTCATCACTATACTGTCTACTGTTTCCTCCAATGATCAATCCACGATTCATACTCTACTCTGCCAGTCAAATCTTACATTATACGGCTTATTGTTTCGCCCTTCACCTTGAAAGGTCACTTCTGTATATCCCCCCTCCAAGGGATAAAAATTTCTCACGTGACGATTGTCTGCCAATCATCGTGAGTTCTCCGTCAAGCGCGGGATATTTTTTTGATGATACAGGCATGTGTCCCTAGGAAATCTCGAAAGGTGAAAGCTCTCTCAGACAAAAACAAGACTACCGATATAAGCACGCAGACGGCCACATTCTAGGCAGCGGAAAAACCCTTTTACCTGGAAAACGACATTTTCTTATTGAAATTTTTATATAATTTAAAATTTCATAAATAGGAATAAAAATTTGACAGGGTTCTACTGCGCTACATAATATTTCACGAAGTTGCAGTCAAGAAAATGCAAGAGCCAGAAATTTGAAGTCGTAAGATATTCCATTGTGGCGTTAATGTTGTCAACATGTGCAAAACGTTTAGACTGTCATCTTCAGCGTTAATAAAGAATGTACAGCTGTACATTTCGTCCGTCGGAAACAACAAATTAAAATTAGTAGCTGTCAATTCAGTAATTTAGTAATTTAAAGTTGATTATTTCGTTACTGACGAGTAAAAGAAGTTAATGAATAAACTTATAAAACTGCTGAAGGCAAGTGTCCTGGTGACGTTTGCACCCAGTCCTTAAATTCACCAATTATATTTTTATTTGATTGAATAAATTCTTGACGGGTCCGCATACAACTTAATATGACGTGCACGTGCTTGATGCAGGTTTCCAAGTCACTACTTTTATCAGGATGGTGGGCTGGCACGACTCCAGGCTCAGAGCTGTGGTTCACCGAACTAATATAATCTGGCGAATCGCGGCGAGAACTTCGTCAGCGGATACAAATGTGACTGGTGCCAGACAAATAAAATGCGGAAACGAAAAATCTGTGTACAGTTTTTCCACAAAAATCTCACTAACTGGTTTCTGACTGAACTCTGTTGAAGAGATCTCAATCGTAACTTAATAAGCGGCCAAAAACTATGAATGTTTGCTTGTTTCTACGTAAGTGTTTCGAAATATTATAGAATAGTAACCTTAAAATTACGAACTTTTCTTTCGAAAATAAAAACATCTCTATAATGAAATAGGATGTATATTTGTCTGTCGGTCTGTATATGTATACATATATCATATATATATATATATATATATATATATATATATATATATATAATGAATCCCTATTTGCCTTGGTTACACCATAACTTGAGAACGAATTTACCTATTGAATTCATAATTTTTTATAAGTTTTCAAATACTTCATACAAAGTTCTTACGAAAACAAAAATTTAAAAATTTGTGCAGAAAATTGGAGAATTTCAGAAAACTTAACTGTGAGTGCGCGTTGTCTATCTCCCCCGCTTGGACGACCTTCCATATTGCCCGTGCCGTATCGATTTTTGGTAGATTTTGATCGACTAACCCGTGGTATACATCAGTAGCGGTAAGACTCGGCAACTACCCATAAGGGTAGGGTGGAGGGGATGGTAAAGTTTAAATAAGCAAAATCTGTCAATATTTTCATCATATTACATTCATGGATCAATTAAATTGATAGTGTCTCATCCGATACTGCTAGTGTATAATTTCAGCCACAAAAGTGGAGCATTCTTATGGGAAAAAGTGGAGGGGAATCACATAAAAATAACCAGAAAACAATCAAGATGGTGCTTTAAACAGCTGTCATGTGAGCCACTGAGTTTAATTCTGACATAAAAATGCAATTTAAATTATGTATCTTCCGCTATAGAGGGATTGAAAGGGGATAAAACAGACTTCCGCATACTATATATAACAAATGGGACAATTTCGGCTAAATTTTGAACAAGCGTTCTTGGCGAACCCACAACAACACAATTAGGGTAAAACACAACTACAACCATTTGGCACGGGGGTGAAGGAGAGGTAATTTTTAAATATCCATGAACTACCGTATTTTTTAATTAATTTTATTGTGGTTCCAGTAAACTTATATGCGTATAATTTCAACCCCATTCATCGCGGGGGTGTACGGGGCGTCATATTAAAATAATAAAGTGAAGTTTGGTATCGAAATAGATCCTATCGGAGTCTACATTCTGACATTTTGAATGAGAATTAAATTGCAGTTCATCCCCTAACTGGGGGATTGGACGGTGTAAAACACACTTCTTCTTAATACATTTAAAATATAGAAAAATGTTGAAAAACATTTTGTTTCCATATTCCTCGCGACCCAAAACCTTCCGTAGTGGGAGGGGCGGAACTTTATATATAATGAAGGCTCATATGTGAGTCGAAAATAATTCTTCAGGTCAATAACATTTATAGTGTTTCTGCGACAATATTTGCGTATAATTTCAACGCGTTGCAGCATGTGAGGGGTGAGGGTGGAAATGAGTAAATGAAAATAACAAGGAAACTATCAAGTCTGGTGTCGAAACCGGTGCAATGCGAGGTTCTGTGTTACATTATGACTTTTAATATGAGATTTAAGTAAAATTTCATCCCTTAAATAGGGGAGCATTTATATTCTGGTAGAGTTCTGAAAATATTTTTAGCCCTATTATTGTACCGGGAGTATTTTTTAATCTTCCTAGATACTGGGAGTATATTTTAGGTTCATAGTGTGATGTTTTCGATGCCGGTTGAATCATGTGTGGACCAAGAATTAAATAATGTCCCCGAATAATATAAATAAATACCCGGGCAACGCCGGGTCCCCAGCTAGTTCTTTATAGAAATGAAGGATAATAATGTGGGGTGGAAATAATTTTAGTTAAATAGATATGCGAATGTATCAGCACGCGAAGGTCTTTGACGTCATCGAGGTTAAGAATGAATGAAATCCGTCATATTTAATTTTCCCAATATAGCAACTATTTGCTGACATTCTGCTAGACGTTACACAAGAGATTACACTCTCATTTGTCAAATTATACCGTTAGATAAAAATACCAAGAACCATGGAAATAATACAAAGAAATATTGTGCTTTTAAGTACGGAAGTTTGTGTATTGGTACGGATTCAGTACAATTCCACGGAATCAAGCTGTTCAATTAATGCGTTATCCTGAGACAGTTTGTACTTAGTGTCGCGCTATTTCAAAAATGATTGGAGTTGATTTTACAATATATGGAATAAAAGTAAGATTATTCACCTGCTTTAGATCCCAAATTTGGTAATAGACTGAAGTTTTTAAGCAAACTTTGATATTAGATTAACAGAATCAAGTGCAATTTAAATTATTTTTGATAACAAATCACCTCTTTCAGGTTCCAAAATTTTGGAAGAGGCTTTAAAATAAACTGTATATTAGCTTTTTATTCTAAAAAAAGTTCCATTTCACATAAGCTAACCAAAAAGTTGTAAAATTTTCAACAATTCATCTCCATAATATTTTTACTGAGAATCGAGCCAATTCATAATGGTTTGTAGTTTATTTTAGAATAATTGAATTCAAAATGGGGTTTATGATCTTATTTATATGTTCTCTGTGTTATTTATAATTATAAAACTCAAATGAGCGAGCTTTATGTTGTGGGGAAAAATTTGTTATATTTTTACCGCAGAAAAGTAATAAATAAGGAACGAACATTGTTTATTATTGGTTAAAAACATTACTTTTTAATAATAGAAATATACTGTTACAATGGCTGTGAAATACATATTATTAATAAAAAGTAGACTAAATATTTGTTATATTTTTACCGCAGAAATGTAATAAATAAGGTACGAACATTGTTTATTAATGGTTAATAACATTACTTTTTAATAATAAAAATATACTGTTACAATGGCTGTGAAATACATATTATTAATAAAAAGTAGACTAAATTTAAAGTATTCTTGAAATTCAATACGTTCTGTATAAAATTTATGATTGCATTCCTTATGGCATCAAGTTTAAAGTGTTGATATTAAAAGAAATATAGGATAACCTAACAAAATGAGAAGAAATTTGAGGCTTAATTCTTACTAAATTCAAATTTAAGTTGTTTTTTCCGCTTTGTTGTATTAAATAGAGCAAGATTAGTGTTTGTGGGTCTCATGACGCTCGTGGTGGATGAATTTAAAATTGAAGACCGTCCCCAGTGAAATTACACGTCACACAAGGACGTCATATATATCCAACGCTATGAAAAGTTGAAATGGGGAAAGCGGATCGAGAAAAGAGCAAAAATATTCTTATTTCCCGCGATCCCATCTCGGAGCTTCGCAGCGTTGTTAAAGCGACAGAAACGTCTCGCTCATGAACCATACGGGTATTTTATTGGGCCATTTGAGAATCCGAGAGGCGGTGTCATCCGCTCGAGATACGGCAATTGAAAGGCCTAATTGCCGTCTTCCTTCTAATATTCCCTACCCCAAATGCTATCGTCAAACAATCGGCACGGAGACAAGCAATCTCAATCCAATTCAGCGGGGAGAGCCGGGAAATAGGCACATGAATCCGTCACGACTAATTAGGCTTTCCTTATATCTTCTTCCATAAATTGTACGTGAATTTTCCCAAATTTCTCATATAAATTGTTCCTTAGTGAAAATTGTTTTAGTAATTCATTGTATATTGTGATTACTTTGTATATAGTTGCCACTGGGCAAATGCCCAAGAGCAGCTAAGTAATAATAATAATACATAAATAACAAAGCGAATAAGTTCGCAGACATTTAGGAAGTCCCTTACTCGTCATCCCCATAACTGCTTTCATCTTTAATAAATTGTAAGGATTTTGCCAATGACTAATACATGACGACACAGGAAATACCACATTGTAAGCATGGAGTTGCCATTTCCGATTAGTCTGCATAGCATCACTACTAGAGTTATTCACTGGTAATTTTTAGCAAAACGTACCTCAAATCACTGAAAACCATATTGACAACGATTATCCAGTACTTAAATATAACCCGATATGAATTAATAAAATAGCCAAAAATAAATGTTTAAAAACATAATTTAATTAATGGAGCTACATGTTCCGGCCCTAATATGGACGCTCTTCAGAAAATAAAATAAATGAACAGCCTAGATAAAAATAAAATATAATTGAATTATAAAAATTTAGCATTCATATCAACAAAACATTTTGAGGTGTATATACTTTCAGAAGATACAAACGATTACAAATTTGTCACATTATATATTATTTCATTCATGAATATATAGGCTGTTTACGTTTTATTTTCAACAAACTCAGATTCAAGTAACTATTTATAATACATTGAAAATTAATTGAATTTAAATATTAATTTAATATTCTAAAATAGGAAATAAATTGAAATATGAATAGGTTTACCAAATATTTGGAGATATTATTTTCCATTTAATATCTCTCCCTTAAATTTTACTTATAGAAATGTAACTGGATGTGGCGTCCTGGACGAAGCAACAGGCGCTTTAGATTGGTAGAAACGTTAACAGTTTTAATACCATCTCAGATTACAACCCTTGTCTTTCAAATCCCTTGTTCAAACCGGTAAAAAGGCGCCCTCTGTGTACCGCGTGACTAAATCTCAGATTTTCGACTGGTCTCCTATTTCTCTGGAAGGAGGCTGACGCATAATAGGAGGGAGCCATTCTGACTTGCCCGAAAATTGTTTTGAACTAGTCGTGGCTTGACTTATCAAGCGGAACGTTGCTATCGATTCCTGGTCCCTTCAGTCAAATATTCTATTTTCTTATTAAACTTAAACTATAAACTTATCCAGTGCATTATAATTCTGTTTAAGTCCCTGGATGGTACTTAGATACCAAGAGCCTTTTCTTTACCGATAATTTCCTATTCTCATAACCTATATTTTCCTCATTTCTATCCCTGAAGAGCAAACGCCATTAGCTACACTTGTGAATGACTCCGATATAGTCTCATCCTTTCCGTATCTTATCTGAAACTTCAAAATCTTAACTTCCTCCTTAATAAGAGTTCTCTAAGTTTTAGTGAGGAACATAATTTCAATTAATTGCAGTAAGTAAATTATGAATTAAAAGATTATAAATATTACAAATTAATGAGTTTTGTTTTTTTATATTTAATGGAATATTAAGCATCTTAGAAACTTATCTTGATTGAAAGTTGAATATATTAATTTAAAATTTGGAATTTCCCAACCTATCAGTTTAGTAAAGGAAAATAACTGGATTATTTATTTAGAGAATGAAGCGACAAAAATGAGACTAAGCGAAATATTTTCAGGAAGGGAAATAAATCAGCGAAAGCTAAAATATGAGACCAAGGTTTCAAATGGATCTGCTCAAAAGTCAATAAAACTGCCTCAGTTTGTTGTCAAAAAGGCACAGTAAAATTACTACTGATTTCAGAAACCCCTGTAATGTAGGAAAATATTATAGTTGACTGTCGCGTAGACATATAATTTGGTGAAGTTTTATAAATGTACTTTCTCAACGTTTCTCTGATTGAAACGTATATTTCTACTGTTATTCGTTTCTTTATTTCAAATCATTGCGCTTATTTTGAGATTCTGAATAAGTATTCAAATTCTCTTGAAATAAAATATGTCGAATGCCAAATTGAGATGCGGCCCAATTCGCCGGGATTTAGGTATTTGTGTTGACGGTTGCAGATTTTGAACAATTATATTTTTCCATGTATCCTTTTTCGTGATTCAATCACAGTTCAAATATTTATATTGTGTAGCTGAATTTACAATAGTTCGCAATGAACGCCTCTTTTGAGAATCAAATACCATACAAAATGAATAATTATATACTAGAGGACAACAAAAATTCATTTAACGTTCTCATTATAATCAATATTACCGCCGTGGAAAAATAAAACAACCACATGACAGTTTATAATATTACCGGCACAAACATTTCTGTCTTTTAAATAAAGAAACTCTTGACTGATCATGTAAGAGGATATTCCTCAGCTTTTACCGTTGTTGGAAAATACGTTAGTTTGAAGGATAAACAAAACAGTTGCTTGTTTTAAATATTAAAATATTTTCCGTTTGAATGATCCTTGGAAGGTTGTTCGAACTTACAGCTTTGATCTTGAGTAAGAAACAATTCTTTTGAGGCCGTTGACTTGCCTTTTGACATCACACACACACACGAAACCAAAGGTAGGTATTTTGAGGTTTAATTCGTTTTGTTGGCCATGACTTAACGAGGTCTTACTTACCTTATTTTCTATAAAATTATTATGTTTAATATTATTTTTAAGTATCCGTGTCGATTGATCCGTCATATACAATTTTACAATAATTATTGGTAAAATGGAAATGATTAAAAAGTAATATTTGAATTAATGAAAGGAAATATAAAATACTAAAACAGGTACCAAGTTCGATTACCAGTCCTGTCCAATATTTTATATTTCATTTATACAATTTCACCAATCATTGGAGTTCAGGTTTAAATAAGCATTACATGATATAAATTAACAAATAATTGAAAAAGAATGCAAATGTGGCATGATTTATTAGAGTTCTAAACTTTACTTCTTTATTTTCAGGTAAGCTGAATCTCCATACCCATCAAGACAAAATTATTAAACAGGTAACCTCAATTTCGATTAGCATACTACTCACGAAAAATTAAAAAATGAAGGAGACAAATTATATATTTTACGTACAACAATTTATCAAAGTTAAAAACACTGATAATGAAATCAGAGAAAAGTTTAAGAAGGTTTACATAAAGGTTAATCGTCGTTGTAGTGTAACACACGTAAAGTCCCACCAATCGTTCTGTTTACTAATGAGGCCGGGAGCCAGTGTGTATGTAAAATTATATTAGAAGAAAGACTTTACTGGGCTTCAATTGAGCATTCCCACTAACTTAGAGTAAAATTATATTTTAAATACGACCAAAAACTTTGAAAATGTAAATTAGGCTATCCTCGCAATTCAAACTGGTAGAAGAAATCGAGCATTAGACCGTCAGATGTCTTGGCATTTATTAACAAACGTTCAAATTTAAACTACTATGTAATTAACAAAAAATATCTACATTTTATATGTTGTACTACTCAGTCGTTGATACTACTTTTTAGTTTGCCACTCTATTTCATACCAACTTAAAACTATAATATTCTAAAAGAAACTAACTACAAAAGTTCCGGAGTTTATTATGCCAAAACTTGCTGTTAACTTTAAGAACACATCTTTGAATAGGGTTGCCGATCATTAGTCCTTTGTGACAGCTAGACACAGGTATGAGAGGTGGCCAAACCGTGGCGCATGCGCCAAACGTGGGGCTTTGTACGATTAAAAGAGGCGCATTGCATCCTTGAGCCTGTTTGTATTTCGGATGAGAAGTTCCTTTTCATTGTAAGTTTGATATGTATTATAAATAAATACAATGAATGGTCAAAAGCCAGAAATATAAGAATTTAATAACAGTTCTTCTGGAAAACAGAGAGAACAGACAATTACAATTTCTAAACTGACCTCGCTCTCAGTGCCAACAACTGTAGTCCAGAGTTATCTTCAACATATGAGACTCTGTCAGCTATAGCAGGATCATGAAGCTGTCATCCTATCGTACAGGTACATCATTCTGAACTTTTGTAGATTGGTGCTTCATTAAACTGGCGTAAATTAATTAATTTAACAGCATCAAAGTCATTTCTATTCTCATATCTATTTACCAACCCCTAACCATGAAAGTAAGAGGATATAAAATATTCTCGTGTCATATGGTGCATCTAAACTCGTCTGTCAAAAAATTGGCACTTGGTATGCAAAAGGTTGACTACCGCTGCCCTAGAACATCTGTGACCCACGAAGACTCCAAACCAGAGACGCGTCCTCCTCCTTTCGCTCTCCAAACTTATGTCCCTTAAAAACGTGAGCATTTAAAGCACTTTGCGCCCTCCATGGTTGGAGGGCTTTGAAAATAAAATATTTACAGTACAGCAGAGGCTGCTGGATACCAGTACGGCCACTATTGTTCCGTAGTACTATTTACCTTAGGACGTAGTTCTTCTAGTTGCAGGACACAAAATTGCCCTGCTAGGTCTTGCTGAAACGACACAGAACGCCGTCAATAATCCGGGGCCTCTCATCAACAATGTCAACATCCTGTCGCAATTTAAAATAACTGGCATGCTAACAGTTTATATAATAAAATAGTTAGAAATGGAAAAACATAGTAAGGGTGTTTTCACATATTACAGTTGAAAATATACCTTCATTCAACCATTCTGAAAGTAATTTTACGGTAGGCAAAGAAATCATTAAAAAATATGCGTATATTGCATGTTAAGTCTTCCTCTGTATTATCTTACATTTCGCCGCCATACATTAATAATCGGTAAGTATACTAATTATACGACTCCATATAACTTATTATAACATAAGTTCAAAATCAAATCACAATGTAATGGAATATGAATAAATGCCAATCAACAATCCACATTCCACGAAGTAATCGACCCTAAAAACAAAAATCAGTTTCAAATTCGTATGTGGAGTATCATTGAACTGTCTCTCTGTTAGTCATATAATTTCCATAGTGCTTGAACTGATTCGCGTTATAAGGGTAGAATGATTTATTATCGTTTATAGACACTGATATGTGTTCCCTCAATCAGTAACATTCCTTTTATTTCATAATAACTTCAGGAAAAAACAAGTAGATTAATTCTTCAATGTGAGTATAAACATATAATTTACCGGAAAAGCGCCTATTTAAAACTGGTCTATGAAAAGTGATTGAAAAAATTCTGTTGCCCTGCTGTTTTATATATTTCTTATATTTGAACAGCAGCTATGTTTTATTTCTTTGCTCGTTGTGGCCGACAAGTCCAGCTTTATTCCGTGACACAGTTCAGGAGAACTTAAGATGTTACCATTTATCATGTGCACATTAGCAATGGTCGTGAAAATGATATGAGAACCTCAGGGGAATGGAAAAGGGGAAAAGAAAAAGTGAGAAAAATTGGGGCAAGGCGGGGTTCGCAGTAAAGCACGCAAGCAAGATATATAGAGGGAGAAAAGTTTGTAGAACAAATATGGGCGTGGCAGCCATGTTCCCGACAGGTTAGATGGGAGATGGCGCACAAAGGGGATGCGCAAACAGCCCGTGACACACGGCTCTGCACTTAAAACTAAAATATGCTTTTTTATGATTTGAAGCAATTTGAGGGCTGTCGGTCGTTCTAGAAAATGGGTATGGTGTCAGTTTGCACAAGTGTTGCTGCTATCTGAATTGACCCATTATCGAAATCTTTTCCGGATTCTACAAGTGATCATCGGACTTGAAATCTGTTGGAAGTTTATCATTACATCATTTTTATGTATATAATATGTAAAATAGAAATTTAAGGATTAAATAAGAAGTGGTACGCGGAGACAACATTTAGGTAAAGTTATTATTCTTACGGTTTTTGAAGTAACAAAACAGTAATCTTAGTTTCAACAGTCACTGTGAACTCGTGTAAAGTACCCTGAAAGTCGTCTTCGGTAACCAAGCAAGTGGTATCATTAACTCGCCACGGCGTTTCGACTTCTTCAGATATAGTGTCTGATCCGGTTTTAATTGGAGAAACTAAGAAAATAATTTCATTGTATTACTTTTAGGTTAGATGTAAACATCTCAAGGTGTGTAATATTTTATGTTAAGTTCAGAAACATTGTTGTTCGTATTAAGTGGTAGGAAAATTTTCGCATGCAGGAAACGATATTTCTAAGTCCTATCCAAATTTGATAATTACTAACTACGTCATGTCAAATTTTGGATTCAAGTATTTTCATTGTATTATTCCTTCATTTCCAACTATAGTTATTTTTCAAAGTCTACATAAACGGAAAAATGTCAACCTGACCAGGGAATCGAACCCGACATCGACTCGCAGCGGATGGATATCGCGAGGTCCTGGGTTCGATTCCCTGGTCCGGTTAACATTTTCCCACCATGTCTTTGTTCTAAAATTAGATATATACTTTACTGGGCTTCAATTGAAGCATTTCCACTTGCTTAGCCTTTACATGCACCTTTCTGCTGTACATTTCTTTAAAAATTTATTAACTTAATTTTATATGTAACGTTGAAATTTGAAGTTCTGAAACACCCATACAATTCAATAAGTACTTAATTATCCTGTAGATATTATCTCGAGAACGATAATTTGTATCTATAAGCGCATTCTGTCTTTGCAGAAATATAATTTATAAAAAGTTAAGGTTATTGCGTTCAATAAATTTATCTTTATTTACCACACTATTTAAAAATCCGAGACAAAACAAGCAAATAAAGTGTATCAATACAGTACATAAATCACTCTAGTATTTTTGAGAGAAAAGTCACCGTAGTATAGTTTGCGCCACGAAAGTGTAATACAGAGATTTGGTTACGTTTGCAAATATTGTGTCCAATGACGGAAACGCGATATGACTAGTAATGAGAGGTAATCAATGTGACAACAGACCTGGACGAGGAAGTAGCAACGGGTCTTTAACATATTACATTTTCATGTCGTTGACTTTAGTAAATATCATGGGAATAGTGATAAGTTACAAAAATAAAATGAAGAAATAGTAGTAATTTCGAAGATAACAGTCCGTATTGCAATTTTTTACTGCGTCAAAGTTCGTAACTCCATAAAAAGTGAAATTGTTTCATGGTTGTATCTTTCATAATTGGGCAAGTTTCCTTCCTTGACTCTCCAACCCATGACCTCCCGGGTCGACTGGAAGCTGTCATCTTCCATGACACAATCCGAATTTGGATTGATACGTGGTCAGCGAATCGATTCTCCAGCAGTGTTAATCCCTGGCTCCGTGACTATGACGGCACAACTATCTAAGCCCACAGGAGATTGGATTGGGAAAGTTAAGTCTTTCTTATGGAGCATATAAGTGGCAGAGAGGAAAATAATAGAAGATTTTGAAATGTGGTGCTATAGAATAATGTTGAAAATCAGATGTGTTGAAAAAATTAGTAACGAGGAATTTCAAAGCAGAATAAGGGAGGAGAGAGCTATATGGAGAACTTTGCCCAAGAAAAGGTATAAATTAATAGGTCACGTTTCGAGACATGAGGGTCTTGTAAAGTTAGCGCTAGGGGGAAGTGTGTGGGGTAAGAAGGGGAGGACAAGGATGGAATACTCTAAGTAAATTAGGGAGATTATTGTAGTTATGTAGAAATGAAAAATTTTGCGCAGGATAAGATAGCATTGACCAGTCTAAGGACTAAATACTTCAACAAAATCAAAAAACAAGCTTAGAAATACACATTTTCCTCTCACTTTGTAGAACTCCTCACGTAACGCAAACAACCAGTCTAAACATTGTCAACAGTGATAGAAAGGTAAAATAGTATCGTAGAATTTGTATCTCTAAGAATAACGATACAATTTTTATTAAATTTTGTGTGTCAGTTTAGAAAGTAATTCTCGTGATCATTGTCCAGGATTCTTTTACGATCCAAAATAAAACCTGTGATCCTAAGAAGGAATTTGTCTTGTGATTACTCTGTGTTTACCATCAGAACCGACTTTTCGTTTAGTCAGCTTTGACACCGTTGGCATATAAAATTTTAAGATCCGCGAATTGGACCTTTACATTTATTAATGGAAAAATATGTTTTTTTTCTCTGGGTAACAGGCTTCACGAGGGTGATCCTTAAACAGGAAAGTCCCCGTTAATAACATAGGAAGGGAATTGAAATGGGAGGATGTTGAAGGAAGGGCAAGGTTGCCATTTAGAATTAGAGGATTTATAAAATATTTTTTCACGTATACCAGTTATTGGTTTAGATAAGTTAAGTTGGGGTTTGGTAGAAACACATACTGTAGTAATAGTAGGTTGGAGACAATCTCGTTAGTAAAAGATGAATATTTGCTTTCTCTTGGTGATTATAAATGCCTTTACATTCAAAATTTACAAACATCTACGAATGTAGGATTTTCCCCTTTATTAATTTTGTTGGAAGAAAAAACGGACCAAGACGAGATTGTAGCGGAAATGCGATCCGCGGGGTTGGAAACGTAATACCCACCCACGCGTGCGCTGATTGCGTCAATTCCCTCCTCCCTTGCCTCGACAACCCCGACACATCCCCTTTCTTTTGAATCAGACTCAATTCACTTCACATCTGTTCGACGATGACCACGTCACCGCTGCTGGAAGGGGTTTGCCGTCAGGATGAGCTCATAGCCAGCCTTTCATTTAAATTTCCCAGTAAAACTTTCCGAGAGGCGCAGGACACCGGCCATTCCGGGAATCAGGCAATTTTGATGTCTTTCAACTAAGGAGAAGAATCTTCGTGAAAGTCGATTTTACGATATCTTTTATATATATGAAACAAATTGTGAAATCTATAAATATATTTCCAAACAACCAATTCAATTTTTGTCTCACGAGTAGTAATAGTTGTCCATGCAGTTCTTTTTCGTGTTTCTAAATATGTATTCAAAATTTCTTCACACCCTCCCCTCCACCCCACAGATTTAAAAAAAATTAATTTCTATTTTATAAACTAAAGAATTTCTAGTCCATTGCATTCAGAAACAAAAAAGATAATTTTTTTACTCAAAATTAAAAATATCTTATCCTGATAGTATTGTTCCTTCTGAAGTTCCAGATACAGACATTTATAGTTTCATACACTGAAATATTTTCTACATTAAAAGTTATAATTTAACGATTTTTGTATTAATAACAGTAATTATTGACCATTTTCAGACTATTTATTCAAATTCAATAATAACTGCGTTTCGGTACATATTCACACATTTTTGAGGTTTTTCTTTCAAATTATTGTAATTCAAAGTTACAGAAATGTGTGTCGGATTCTTCTATCAAATAAAGAGGACAAATAGGGGAAATATATGCACAAAAACTTGAACTATGGATTATAATAATTTGAAAGGAAAACCTGAAGAAGGTGTGAATAGGCACCGACACATCGCTATTCTTATTTGGATCAAATAAATTTGTCTGATAAATGTCACGAATTCTTCTTCTTTTATTGGCAATATAACCCAATGTGAGTTTTTGCCTTATTAACAATTTTCTTCCATTCTGCCTTCTCCTGAAAGTAAGAGGATGGCGGAGATTGACACAGGAGAGGTCGCGAATTACTTCTATTATTTTCTACATTCTGACTGACGTAGAAGGTAGGAAATAACTATTTTCCGCTATATTTCGCCTGTGAATCTCTTTTGATGTTCCAAGAAGAATCGGTTAGGATATTCGTATTCAAAAATGTTATACGAATTTTTTTGCGAAATAGAAAAGCGGGGAAGTACCGTAATATTGTCAACGATCTCATAGCATTGTATAAAGATTTGTGTTGTAATATGTCATTAAAATTACACTTCCTAGAATTCTACCCCGAAAATCTTGAAGTGAGCAAGAGACGATACTTTACTCAGGAGAATTTAACTATGGAAAATGGAATACGATTATTGTTGGATCATCAAGAAGGATGTTTCAGAGGCGAAATAAAACATAAAATCGCAACTTCTTGCTTTGTAGGCGTTCAATACGTTTGAAAGTAGTATTTTAAGTATTTAGAATGTTTTATATTTAAAATGTCTGTCTCTCAGAAACCTTACGTGATGGGAAAAATCAGAATTTTTAATTGTGTTGCCATATCAGTCATTTAACTTTCAAAGACTAAAATTTTATTTTTTGTTCCTCAGTGTTATTTGAGAAAATTTGTTATAATTCTGTGCAATATTAACTGTGGTTTCGTCACGTCAAGTAGTGGAATACTCCAATTCTTCCTCGTGGAACGATTACTTCAACGAATGTCTCATAGTGACCGAAACGTCTCATAAAACAATAATGAAAATCGGAAACATAAACATAGATAAAGTGTTGCTTTTAAAATATAAAATCCTAAGGATGTAGTGAAATAGTATGGCTTTATCAAGAACGTCCACTCGCCTCTCTAGTCGCGTCATTCCCTACACTGTTTGTTTCCAGTCGTACGGAACACAAGTACAAAATTTGTTCGAAATTACTTCACACGTTAGATTTGTATGCGAAATACACAAACGCTTAATTTTATTTATTGGATGGACGGAAATGGTTGCTACTGTAATAAAAATACTACATTCTGTTTGTTACAATTTACGGTCGACGAACAATAAGGTTATGAATTTACTTCTGTTGTGAATTTGTGAAGGTTACATGTCGAAATAAATGCCCCAGGGCTCCAAACCGATCTGAGAAAATTTGTACACAAACTTCAGTTGAAAAATCTAACAAGTTAAGAATTACGTTACAGTCCTGTATACATTAGCTTCCTTTTACTACGTTCTTTGTATTGACCACGAGGCGAAAATATTCCGTTATAGCCTCGCAATTATTTTGGACGTGACTATCGTGTGTTTTGCCGATCATGCGTTCCAGAATCTTCTCCTTTATTGCGAGAACTGTAAAGAACCAAATTGCCGCTGCCCGTTTATTTGCATATCTTTACCGTTTAAAGTAGAGCCGACTTCTGTATGACTGCGATTAACGCTTCTTTGAGTCTTCGTCTTTAACGTCTACAAAGTTCTGCAAGAAATCGTCAGAGTTGAAATGGTTTATCTTATGACTGTGGTTGTCGAGTCGAATTTTGTTTTTATAAAAACTTTAATTCATAGAAATAACAACTGCCCAATATTCAGCTAAAGTGTATGCGGGTTGTCTATTCTTTTGATTTATAATACTGTCTATTTTTTAAATTATCAGAATTTCGCGCCGTAATTAGCAGAGAGTTAAGTCCCTGGGAAATAATAATTTTCTTTGGATCTTTGGACAAAATAAGTATAATGGATGATTGCAAATAGATACAACGTGATAACAAAATTTTCATTTCACAGATACGTAAGCAGAATAACCATAAAAATGTATAAACTTCAAAAATTGTCAAAAAAGATTAATGTATATTTGTATTCTTAGCTTCAAAAAATAAAATAGATACATAAATTATACAGCACTTTTTATATATATTCAATTAATTAAACTTTATCAAAATTCTGTCGTTTTGTTTTTTAAGGCAAAATGAAAGTTCCGTTGGAACGAAGGCGCGGGCGTAGCTACTTAATTAATAATATGTATGAAGATGCATACTACATTACGTTTTTCATATACGAGATAAATTTTTGTCCGTTTCATTTAATTATTTTGAGAGAGAAAAATGTAACACTTTATACAGATTATATGTTTGTTAGAAGGGATTTAAAAATAGTAATAGTATTAAATTCAAACATAATTTGATAGCATACATACCATAAAATATTAAACGTAAAATGTTTAGCTATTGGAATGGACAGACACGCAATTACACTGGCCATCCAATATTTTAAAGGATCTCCTCAAATATTTACTAGGTCGTAGCCCCTCCGGGGAAAGGGACCAGAGATCAACACAATGTGACGCACTTTCCTAATGGAAAGTAAAATGTTAAGTGTTCCTCGTGGCGTGTATATGGCGACTGTATTCAAAGGAAAAACGTGAAGATGTAAATCTTCATGGGAATGGGAAATGGAGGTAGTAAAATTGTAAGGGGAAGAATATAATGAATAAAAAATAATCACACTGTTAACCGTGTCTAAAATTTTAAGTGGAATAGTAACTAAAAATTTAATTTTTTTTAACTTTAAAATATTTCAACTACAGGATATGTGCATACGTTTCTCATAGCTCCTAAATAATTAGATTGTAAATTATGACATACATTTTTATTTTGTTATTAATATTTCACATTTCATCGTTGTATAAAATCGTGGATTATTTTAAACTGTAAGTGAAATGCCCTAAGTTTAAATACAGTAAGTATTAATGTAAAAATTTATAATACATTGGTTAACATATAAACGAGATATGTTATAACTTTGAAAATCTTCTTACTAGGTAAGAAGTTATAACTTGATTGATCATATTAGTTACCGGGGCAGGCACAGAAGAAATAGTTATTTTATGCTACGCCTGTAATATTGGATTCGAAATTTGATCAGGGTGTTTCTTTTATATTTATATAAAAGACTTTTATCATAGAGATTGTCAGTTTGTACCATAAAGGATCCAGTAAATACAAATTAAAATAGTGCATATAATTAACATGTTGGCAGGTTAATCCATTTAATTGACCTACTCTAGCAGATGGGTTAGTTTATTTTGTTTACCTGAGAGGCATACGACGTGGGTTGGTTGGTGAGTGTTGACAGGCGGTGAACAGATTAGTGGAGGATATATGAGGATGTGGTCTGCGGGCATGATGGTAAGGTGGATTAGGATGTGCCTGAATGATCAGGGGGAGGATGAGGTCAATTAGGAGTTTTCTTTGGAGCCGACGGAAGCGTGGAGGAGGATTGTCGTGGAATTGCTGAGTTGACTGAATTTTGATAAAGTTTAATTCACTGAGTATATAATAAAAAGTGCAGTATAATTTAAGTATCTATTTTATTTTTTGAAATTAAGAATAAAAATGTACATTTATAGTTTATGTATATAAAAATATTTTTGACAATTTTTGAAGTTGGGTGGTTGAGGGTGCGTCTGGGTGTTTAAAACAGATTTTCCGTTAAACTAAAAAAATAGTAAACTAAATTATTGAATGGGAAACACTAAACATGGCAGACTGTTTCGAGCACTGAAAAGACCCTATAAATATATTGGCTCAATGATGTCTAACGATGTAGTCGAACACAAACAGTTATACATATCAGGTGAATAAAGAAAGCTATACCACTAGCCTCCTCAGTTTCCTTTTGTCTAATTATGTTCGGTCATAATAAAATCCCAGTTTGATTAATGGTAGCGTAACTAATTAGTGTGACTTAATGTACTTGTATTGGGCTGATAGTCTAATCTGAATCTACCCGAATGCGCATTCAACACATCAGGTGCAGAATTTGCTTTAGGGATTTTCCTATTGCACACAGTAATTAGGGACCTAGCATATTCTGTAGCAGTTATTCTGACGAATATTTGAATCTAAGTGTCGACGAGGTCACATCAAGTGTTGCGGTCAACTATCCAGTCACCTGGTAAGTGATAAGTTTCGGTTTTCCTGTGACGAGACGTGAGCTTTCAATAAAACAACCACGGTTAATTATGCGAGGGGAAAGCTTTATGTGAGCCCCGAGTAGCTGGTAATTGCTGGAAGGTATTCAGGAGTTGGTTTTTCTTTTTATAATAAATTTGTCCTTTGTATGATTTTTTCTTTCAATTTTTGCAGTAGATGTAATTTGCAGGCGCCACACCGGTAATGAGGTATAAATCACGAGAAGAAATGTTTTATTATCAGCTTTATCCCGCCACTTTTTATAATCGACAACACAGAATTTTCTCCCCTAATTTTAATTAGAATATGTCCAATTAAATAAAAATTTAGATGCATAACTATGTAATTAAAAACATTATCTGCTTCCATTTACAAAACCTCGATTGGCTCCGTTAATGTGACAACGACAAGCATTAAAATCGTGGCAGTGTTTACGGTTCAGATAAACCAGTAACGATTTGGTAAATACACATTTTGTGATGTCCGTAGAATTAGCAGGGATGGAAGTGTTTATAGTTAAAATGAAAGTACTGACCATTGTTTTGTTGTTAGCATTACTTGGAACACATACGTGTGAGAGATGTGGTTTACAAAGTTGTTATTAAGATGAAATATTATTTCCATTTAAATGTGTTTTACTTAGAAAATTTCCCATTCATGATGCCCTCCTGGTATTACAACTCCCGAAATTAATTTTCATCAAATGAAGAAATATTATAATACTAATAGTTAAGTTGGTTTCGTACAATAATATTTAGCCACATGTTTCTTCACAATACATTTCAGCCCCAATTTTAAAACTGACTTATTTAATTTTTCTTTATTTCCATAGTTTTCAATTTACGATTAGTGTACAAACCTCCCTGTTTTCAATACATTTACCAAAAAGAGCTATTCCATTATTACGTGAAAATCTGTTTTTTATAAAACATATTTTATCTCATTAATCGGTCAGATACATTTCTATGCTCGGATAACTGACTAAGCATTCTGATTTATTTTCTCTTTCCAGAAGCGGGAAAGCAAACTACATACAGATTTCATTTTGAGTTCATTAAAAATTTTATTATATTGACAGAGCGAGAGAGGAAAATTATTTGCAGGATAAAACATTGATTGGAACTTAAAATTTGATTAATTTTATTAAAAAAAGTTAATATGGGAATATACATAAACGTCTTTATTAGAGATGTAAAATATTTAGTTATTTGGAATGATCTCCCTGTATGGCGACCACGCGATCATTAAGATACTGTTTTTCATCTCAATCGTGAACAAATAAAATTAGAAAGGTATTTCAAGAGAATAGAAAGTATAATGCAGGAAGTTGAGATTCAGCAATGAATCAATGAATTGAGAACTGCTAATGTCTAATGTTCCATCACCGCAGATAGTACGATTGGGAGCCCAAGAATTGATGCAGTGGAATCTATTCCGAGTGAACCGAGCTCGTTGTGTCAGGGGTTTGGGGTTTTGCAGACAGATCCCCAGAATTCGCATTCGTACAACAAAGCTGGGAGGACAATGTCAGAATGCAACATCATTTTCGTCTCTGTGTGGAGGGATCAGGCGGATAACACAGGGAATTGTGCCCCTCGTTGAACCAGAACATTTATTCCCGCTGTCTCAATGTGAAATCCGGACGGTAATTCCCAGCCCGGACTCGGACCAAAGAATTTCTGTATTCTCTACTAAGGCCCCGCGTCGATCGTGATTGACCACTCGAGTGAGTGGGATTAGCTTGTCATTTGCTTGTGTAGCTTAATGCGCCAATTATGGGTCGCCTCAATAAGTACTTTAAAAAGAGATATATAATTCAATTTGTGCCGATTTATTTATACTTCTAAAAGTTATCTCCTTTCAGATTTTTTCAACTTAACAAAACGTACGTAATGTATCCTTTGTATCGTTAATCATATATATAAAAAATGATTACAGTTGTAAAATATGATAAATTTTGAAGAAAACAAAAAAAGACCTTAAATTTGCTATTATGGGTACCATCACTGCAAATGTGTGAAGCCGTAACAATCATTTTATATTTACGTTGTAAATAATATAAGGAGGGATTTAATTGCCTAATTTATTAAGAAATTTTACTTGTGATTTCAAAAACTTTATTTATATATTAAAGCACAACTTCCTTGTTGGGTCTTGTACTATGTATTTTTATAAAAAATGTACGATTTAAGGGGAATTAAATATTTAATTAGCAATGTTCTAGCCCAGGGATAATTAGTGGGACAAAAACGGGTAGCAGAGATTTCTTTTATTATGACGAACCTGTTATAAACTTATTTCGGCTTCTATCATGCAGGTACAAAGCGATTTATTCCTTCCATTAATTCATCATGGTTGGCGTGAGAATAGTACCCAATGCCCAACCTACGTAATGCACGTTTTCTAGGGTTTTTCCTCCATCTATTTAGGTGAAACACCGGTGTAGGATCCTTAAACTATAACCTGTGGGCTCTAGTCAATTCTTGGTTACTATGCTATTAAAGTTGCCGGTTTCATGTAACCTGTTACCCGAAAAAAAGGCAGACAGCAGGATGTGGCGACCTTTCTTTCCCGCAGGGTGTTATTCGGCAGGTGGAATGGAGATTTCACACAGTATGGCGTCGAGGAAAACCAATCTACAATCACGGCCAGGTCGTTCCTGTCTCACCAGTTTTGGCAGGGATATCGCAATTTCGTTGTTTGCTTTCTACTAATTACCGAAAGCGTCTTCTTCCTCTTCTTAAATTACTATTCCTTACAACTATTGACCATACAGTGACTCCATTTAGTTTCTTCTAACTTCAAAATCACACAGCTGGCATTTCTTCACCCCCCTCCCACACAAGTCCTCTTCCTCCCACCTTCCGAGCATCACTGCTCCTTCTCACCTCATTTACTTCCTCGTCCTCCTTTTAACTGCAAACACACACTTCCATTTCTCCTCTTCTGACCTCCTATCTCTCCCAACTTCAGAAACACATTGACTACATTTCTCTCCTCTCCGGACCCTATCTCTCACAACTTCAGACGCATACTGAATATTTCATCGCCTTGTCACCCCCTCCTCCACCTCTATGGACATACACCGCCCCCGTGACGTGTCTTCACCAATCGTCATTAATTTTTCGCCAAGCGCGGGATCTGCACTTACGAAGGAAGGGGTTGGATAGGGAAAGTTTCAGGGTTTACTTCCCCTGGTGAATAAACAGCTCTAGCCTCTTGTACCAAGCACGTTTCTTCGCGACAGTCTGGCACTTTGTCTGCCTGTCTCCGAATATTCTTATTTAACTTTCTGGAATTCATTCGTTCTAAGATACTAATTAAATAGGGAAGAGGTCCTACTGCTCTAGTATAAAGTTAAATTTAGATTTTTATACATGTCGTCTTCTATTTCTTCACCAAAACTTCGAATTTGTAAAAATTACGTTAGGAAGTACCAAATAATGTGATGAAGCGTCTGTTTTCGTCCTGTATTTTAGTCGTAAATTTATTAGATTTAATTATTGTCAAAAACAGTCGGAAACTGATCCACCTATTTTATAAATGTCAATAATTCAGCTCAATTCCGAAAAATCCTGATCGTTTTTTAGGGTGTGACTGGCTACATGAGGGTGACACAGAAACTGGCAACTCTCCTTTAATAACATAGGAACGGAATTTAAACTGAGAATGGGTAGAAGGCAGCCGAGGGTTAACTAGGATCCCCGGTCTATAGATTAAGGATCCTACCCGGTATTCAAGTGCAAGAAATGCAGGGGAAAACCTAAAAAAACGCTTTATGACATGCGGGCCATCAATTTTCCGACAAATATCACTGGGTATGAAGCCGGTTCGCCTGAAGTTTTGATTTAGACTCCTTTTTTAGGCTGTGGCCGATTCGTCTGTCATCAAAATTAATTTTCCACATGTTATCTCGTCAACATCTAAGAAGAACCTAACGAGTCAATAATTACGTTTAAACTCCACTGTAAGTAAATACCGATATTTATTGCGAATGTTTTGCTCATGTAAAACTGAAGTCGCTGATCCATGGGATGTGGTACCGGAATATTTAAATATTGTAGTAGTTACAAATTAAGTTATTTCAATACTACCAGTGATATACTTTACCTATTCATCCATTATTGAACATTTACAACTGTTACTCATCCATAATTATTCTTTCTTTTTTTAACAGGCATATTTTAGAAATCCATTGGGTCCAAATTTAATATACTCACATTGCTAATTTTCCTCTAATTCTTTTTCGGAGCAGGTTGTCCGGTATGAACTCGCAGCTTCGGCCTTTGTTTGGTGTCTGAAGTTTTTGTAATCCACGTATCGACGTGGTAACTCGTCAGAATTTCGACGAAAATTCACCAAACTAGCCTCCGATTTACGTTTACTGTCCACTGTTAGCTTACACGGCACTCTTGTTACCGACTTGCTTTCTTTTTGTTGCACAATTTGTGATGTAAAATTGAAACCACTGAAGTGGATTTCTGGCCTCAACAAGTTCGCGCAATTTGACTCATCGATCACTCACCACCATGTCGTGGATTTTGTCGATGATTTTTGGTCTCCAGTGCGCCTCACTCATGAGCGTCGTTTACTCATTCACCGGATTAAAAGCACCTTTAAACACCAACGTGAATATCCTTAACCGCTTCTCATTCCATATGATAATATTAATTAGCTTAGGAATTTTTTGTGCTGTCTTGAAATCACACAAAATACTTTCTTTGGCCGACAGTAATCAAAAACCAACAAGCTAAATTTTAGACAGCAGAGTACTCAATAAAGGTACTTCTCAGAAACAAAGTCTTTAGATAATACCATATCATATATTTTCAAGTACATATTTCATGGTATTTAAAATTGTGGAAAATAATTTTCAATTTTATGCTGCATGAAGGTGTGATGTGGATTACAGTCTGTTCAAAATCATGTCACTTTGTGCAGCTCTCGTCATCCAATATCATATATGAGATTTAAATAATGAAATGTGTTCCATAATTAAGACACCTGAATACTTTGTAAAATGGTCCACTAAGTCATGCATCACAGTCAACGTCCAATCTTTGATCCAGGATCTCAGATTTTAATGTCTCTTTTATTATTAAAATATTTATTTATCGTTTGTATAATCCAATAATTCTCTGTCTGAAGTCTAATACAGCGTTTATAATACCTAAACAGTAATTAATTAACGGACATAACCTTTCACAGCTGGATAGACTTCAGTTTTTGTAAACGCCTTACTTTAAGTGACGCACTTCTGGATTTCGTTCATTAAATACGATTTCCCGACTTTTCAATGTACAGATTGGCAAACCAAAGATGAAGAATTTAATGCAATAGTTTCCTGAATAATTCCTTTTCCAAAAGTCAATAGTTTGAATTCACCTTAGCCAGAGGCATTTCTTACATTATGCATACAAATATGGAAGAATTTTTAATGTGTTTCTAATGAGACTCAAGTCAGGAAAGAAATGGAACCGTAATTACAGAGTTTAGGAAGGTCTTTTGTGGAACATAGCTATAATTGTCTGTCATTTCGGGTTCACGATTTCCATATTTCTTGAACACAAAGATTTGGTTGGAAAACAGCATTTCACAATACACAGCTTGCTAGTAATTAAAAAGCTTAATTACAAATTAAATGCAAAATAAATTATATTAAGTTGTAACTTTTCAAATTTTCCGATATTTATGAATTAATCACTATCGATTTTGTGTTGGATAAAGAAATAATGGCAGTTTTAAAATTTCATTGCTTTATACGCTTTTATGTTATTCTAACAACTTTTTGATGACGGTGCACATGTGTTAGTAAATAAATATTAAAAATTGTTCATACAGTACATTAAATTAATTACTTAGAATGACATTTTACAAATTTATGTGGCTGTTTATTTTTTCCACTACAGATTTGAAAACTAATTTTAATGGATTCTTTTTTACATTATTCCAACTCACTCGAGTGAAACAAATAGAATTCATTTCTTCATTACGCTACACAATTTTCTAAATAAAAGAAATGCTTCCCTTAATTAATATACTTTAAATTTAATACTGTATATAGACACGCAATAATTAATAGTTTTATTTTTCGCGCAGTACATTTTTTATTAGTGTTTGTTAAGAGTACTGTTGGATACAGATACCATTATTATTATTTAATTATTAAATATTTTATGTATAAAAATATGCAAGACATATTTTAGAATTTTTTTTAACATTTAACACATATCTTGTTAAAATTTTAACTATCATGGATCTGAAAAGCTTTTAAATGACTGACGTTATGTAGTAACAATTCTAACTTTCAGTTTTTATGGTTACTATGGTACTCGTAATTATATATTATCTGTGATATATTGTTTAATCATTCAATTAATTTAGAATGTTATGAAATTTTCCGATATCACCATTTTAATTTAAAATCGTGTATAATTTTATTTTTTCTCTTATAAATATAAATTGTTTCCAATATTGTACGTTTATAAATATGCTCACATTTATGCATAACTAAAATTCTCCGTGTCTATCTGATGCTTTGGTATATTTTGCGACTAGTCGAAAGGAACGTACTGGGCTTTAAAATGACTAATGTTGAATTTGTACCGGTCTGTGCAATGGCAATCTTAACAATTTATTTTGTATTCTACATATTTTATGTCTGTTAACGGTATTCTATCTCTAATATTTGGTAATATATGTTTATTTCATGTGTATTAATCTCGTTTACCACATCTTTATTCCATATGCTAAACACCGATAATTGTCATTTTATGAAATATTTTAATGTTTCTTCTTGATTCTCATCTCTGCATTTCATTTACAAATATATTACAGTTAGATCCATTAAATACGAAGTTAATCATTTATTTAAACTATCCACTAGCAAACATATATTCCCTTTTTTGAGAAATATTGGATAAACTTATTGATGCGTGTTATCTATGTATAAATTTATAAGTATTAATTAATTAGGCCGTAAATATAGTGTAATATACCCAATTAATTGTAAAGACTGTTACATTGGACAAACAAAGCGCTCATTCGAAACCCGTATGAATGAACATAAAAATAATTAAAAATGCTGTCATTTCAAAACTTATGTATATATACATTTATATTAAAACAGTCATAAAATTGATTGGCAGATTCTAAAAACTTTATATGTTGAATTTAATCTTTATTTTAAACTGATGAGTGAAATGCTTTACATTAGATCTACTAATTCGTCTGTTAATGTTAACAGTGACAAATAATTTAAACAAAATTTGTCTCTCTACTAGTATTATAAACTTTCCGGCTGTGTTTTTGTCAGAAACTTGGCATATAATTTTTAACATAAACAAACTGCTGGGTTCTAACTGATATTTGGGTCTCTTTGTTCGTGATACATGCACGTATAAGTTCTTGATTCACACTCATCCGTAAGGAAGTTTTAATTTTTATAAGTGTGTTACGTATATCATAGTGTAAATTTCTTTGGTATTTTTAGACATTAAATCACTTCAGATGAGGTTCCTGACTTACGGACGAAACGTCGTTTACCACTATTCAATAATTTTTTTTCTGGGAATAGTGTGTTGTAGAATTCATTTACGGTGTATAATATTTACCATTTTTCTACTAATACTTGATTAATAATTACTGTGGTTATTTATAACATTTATATTGACATTAACTGTCGTTTTAAAATAATTTTAGGTTTATGGTTATTTTTATTATTATAAATATTCTTACTGATGTCTGACGATCCTGTATTTTTCACTTTATTTTACTAAAGTAATTAATCTAGTCTGAAGTTCAGAGCTCTGTTATTCTTGCTTTAAATTAATAAATCGGTGAAAGTGATGGAAAATTTTAAGCACTGGTACGGACTGTTTAATTGGTGTTTCTCTGTAAGAAATATTTTCAAGAAATGTTTAACCATAATACTGATGTTGCGTGTCATTGCGCCGTGAACTTTGAAAACATTTTATAGTGAACACATTCTACAGCCATGTCAGATACATTTCGACATTATTTACGAAAGCGCATTTCACAGTCGTATGCGCAGGTGTTTGATGAAAGTTTATCAGCCATGTTTTTGAGCGGTGGTTCGGGGTTGTTGGAGGATACAGAGCACAGCTCAGCTGTGAGTATTGATTGCAGCCATGCAGTGTACAGTCACGTCAAAGCTGCTCGACCAGCTGATCCGCCATGCTTGCATCCAACGTCCTGTAATTGGGACAGACACGTCCTGTAGTTTTTTTTAATTATCTGATATTCATAATATCCTACAAAGCTTCGGAAACATCACAAAAAATTGAGATTAAATATTGTAGCAGTTTTACCACAATATTCAAGCTCTGGGTGGTATTTTATGAAATGTTTCTCTTCTATAAAATGAAATATAATAACTAAACTGTGGTTGCTACGGCTCTCGCGTGTTTTTATTACCTTCAAGTGATATTCGTTTATTTATTCAGACACATTTAATATCAGAATAAAATCATTTACCGTTAAAAAACAATTTGAAATTGTATTCTTTGATAGTGAATAAATTTAATAAATGATTCATGGTTGATCAACCGGGTTTAATTTTTCATTCAGTACATAACGTATCCGCGATTTTCATCATCGCCATTGTCAAGTATTATCTTGTTTGTACTAACTGGCTGAGTGCTCGGCGCCACCATTTCGCTTTTTTATATTAGTCGAGAGAATGAATAAGTTTGTTAGCGATTTATTAGTAAACAAGCGATTTAATTTAAATATAACCCGTCACTTTTTATAACCATTATTCCCTTGGTGATATATAAGAGATTCATTAAAAGAGAATTACTTAAACCTTAAATAATTGTACTATACAATTAGCTTTATAAACAGGTTTTGTTTGTTAACAGATGTTCGTAGGATTGCGCGGTAATTCAGAAATTGAATTCCACTAAATTTTCTGAATCACTATCACCATATAGTGACAAGCAGCATAATTTTTAGTGCGGAGACCAGGCCGAGGGAGCGGAAAAGTGAATTTCGTTGAGTTGAGAATCGTTAGAGATACAAAGGAAAAATGACAGACTTTGTGCCCTTTTTAAATCTTCCGTTGGTCGTAAAGCGTGTGGAGAAATACACGAGAAATTGAAGAAGCCAACATATTAGGGGATCACCAATTTAAAATTAGAACAAGACCGCAGAAAATATTCGTTTTTAAATAGAACCATAGAAGATTGGAATAAGTTCCCTGCAGCACCGTTCGAGGTAAAACCACGTATTATTAGACTGATATAAATTCGAAGACAGAAATTAATCCTCAAGTATTAACTTTCATTTTATAAATTTGAGGGAATTGAATTTACTCAATTAAGCGAAATAATAGTAATAGCAATTGTTGGAGTATAAGTTATCTGTAGTCAGCAGTGTTTAGTAATGTAATTTTTTGTTGTTGTAACTGCCACCGGACGTATTGTAATTTAATAAATAAATACATACATATTAACTTACGTATTTAAAGCAGTCTTTCATAATTTTTTGCTGTATCCTTCTATTTTTTCCGTTATCTGTAAAGTTACAAACAAACACACGTCCTTTTTTATTATGCAGTTAAGGATCGGAGTTTTGTGAGCTTGATCCTGTTTTCATTGTTTAATATTTCGCTTATACTTATTGCTTTTGTGTATTTAGAACTCTGCTGGCTGTCAGGTACTGTGAAGGCGAAACAAGGAATGATCAATGTTACCTCGCTTCCTCTCGATCGAAACTGATGAATCATTTATCAGATACCTCTGAACTTCTTCATTCTCCGGCAAGACATGCTCCACCAAATTTTAACAAAAACATACGTTAATACCTGAACTATAGTCTACCCCATCGCTGGATAGGCCGTGCTGGGTGATTTTTCTTCCAATGGGATATTCTTAAGGATAAAGTGTTCGTGACTTCATTTCTTCAGGACCTACAGCAATTGAAGCAGCGGATAACAAAAGTGATTGAAACATTAACAAATGATATTCCATCACGAGCGTGCCAGAAACTGGAACACCGAATAGATATTTTCCGTGTCAATGGAGGGGCATACATGGGACATCTATATATACTTGGATAGCTATAGTTTCATTGTAAATTTTATTTCGCAAAATAAAGTAAATGTAGCGTTAACATAACTGATTTCTTCTTTCTTTTTTTCATTAATATGAAACACGCTGTGTAGGTGAGACCGGGAGTGATCGATGCTGTCGCGCTTCCTCTCGAACTAATGCAATGAAGATTTTATCATATATCTTCTACATTCTTTAATACATATTTCTAAATCTTCGTAGCTAACTGAGACATCTCGTATTCGTATACATAATATTCTTAATCTAAAAATAATAATTGTCCTCTAAAATTTCTATACCCCTGAAAGAAAGAAAAATAACCTTAACACTTCACTTAATAACCACTTCATACTTTTACTGAGATTTGTCCAAAATTTATTTTCATGAAAAGAATTTCCCTCAAACACTCCCACAGGTAAATTATGTCAGCCGTTGATGGTACTATTTAGGAATGAGAATTTGCCAACATCTATTTTTCACATTCTACATTTTACTTTAATGGATAATCCAATCTACCTATGTTGTTGTAGTATTCAGTCCTAAGACAGGTCTGATGCCACCCTCCATGCTAACCTATATTGCGCAAGCCATTTAATATCCTCATAACTAGTACAACCCACATCCTACCTAATCTGCTTAGCGTTTCTGTCCTAGACATCTCTTCTGTTCTTACTTCACACACTTCCCTCCAATGCTAGCTTCACAAGACCCTCGTGCCTTAATAAGTGGTCTATTATTGTTCTCTTTTCCCCTATTCTGTTAAAAACTTCCTTGTTAGTTACTCTATCTACCCATCTGATTTTCAGCATTCTCCTATAGCACCACATTTCAAAGGCTTCTATTCTTTTCCTTTCCGGAGCTCCTATCGTCCACGTTTCGCACTCATACAAACCATGCTCCATACGAAACTTTTTAGCAACGATTTCCTAATATCACGCTTATATTACTCGTAAGTAAATTCCTCTTTTTCGCGAAAGTCTTCCTTGCCTGTGCTATCCTACTCTTTATGTCTACTATACTTCTACCATCCCTAGTTATTACGCTTCCCAAGTAGCAGAATTCCTTAACTTCCGTCAAAATATCCCTTCACAATCCAACACCCGTTGTTATTCCACTGTTTCCCAAACTACACTCCATTACCTTGGTTTTCTTCTATTAATTCACACATTAAACTCTTTCTCTGGGACCACGTTCATGCCATTTATTATGGTTTCCCAGTCTTCTTCTGATTCCCCTAATACTACAATATCATCAGCAAAGCGTAAGGTTTTTATTTCTTCGCCTGGCAGTATGATTTATTTTCCATATTCAGTATTAACATTCTTCATCGCCTGTTCTATATATAAGTTAAACAGCATGGGCGATAGATTACATCCTTGCCTTACCCCTTTCTTGATTGCAGTTTGCTTTTCTTGATCTTCTATTCTAATTATTGCTTCCTTTCTTCTGTAGAGGTTATGTATAAGCCTCCTTTCTCAATATTTTATTCCAGTGCTCCTCAAAATCCTTAATAGTGTGTTCCACTTCACATTATCAAACGCTTTTTCTAAATCTACAAATGCCATAAACGTAGGCCGGTTTTTTCTTCTGATATAACTGGGTTTTTGCATTTTGGAACTAATTCAAATCCATGGTTTTTGCCCCTATAAGATTTGAATATCAACTGAAACCTTGCTTTCGCCCTCCTTTGTGACAATATCTTCTTTTCTGAACTATTTGACGAAAAACCCTTTACGAAAACCATGCTGACTATTAAAAACCACTCTTTTCTATCAAATTAAGATCTGACGTACGCTGCTAATAAGTGCTCCATAATTTTACACACTACTGTGTTTTTAACATCAGTAATTTTACAAGATTTATAAATTGGTATAGTAATAGCAGTTTTCCATTCAGCCGGATGCATGCTGAATTATTAATTGATACGTTGAAAATTCTTTTAGGTACGGAATTATTGCCACCCTGCAAGTTTTAATAATTCTGCGGATATATCATCAAAAAATTCCGAACTTCTATCAGTCCTCAAGGTGAAATTAGTTAATACCAACACTAAAAATATTTTTTGCTAACAATGTTACATCTGCTATATGTCCCTTCAACTTTTATTATCTTCATTTATACATATTTTAAAAATTATTGTTTATCATCTACTTTCTTAAGTTACATCCTTTGCATACCTACTTTTACTTGTCACTAAATCTTTTTTAAAAAATCATTTCCATTGACAACATTTGAGTCCAAAACATATTTCTATTCAGAAAATATTTTCAGTAAAAATATTCTGTAATTCTGTTACTATGTTGTGATTTTCCCACTGTATAATTTCTAGCACCGATGAATTTTGTTGAATGAATTTTTAATATTATTTTCATAGTATTTATAATACAGTACGAGTTGAATCGAATCATCTATAGTTAACAGACAGAAAGTCCAATTTACATTTTGTAACCTACCTTTCATATCTATATATACACATATCGTTTTAATGAGATGGATTTATGGATCCCTCCGGTCTTTTGCATCCAATTATATTACCACACATATCCATAATGATGTGTTTCTTAAAATTGCAACGATTTTATACGCCCAGCTATATCTGTCGCATTTGCTCTACTGTTTTTAAATGCATCAGTTCGTTTGACTACTGTCACAGTTTATAATGCCGTATATAATTATACATATAATTCGGTAACAAATTTGTAATGCTAGTTTCAGCATTAAATTTGGATATCTTTGTTACGTATACAATAGTTCTTACAGTCAGTTAAATGTGTGTGATCAAATAACGCAATGTAGTAGGAAAAGCTAATTTTTCGTATTTTACACGTCAGGAATTTAAATATTTCACAAATAACTACATATCACTAGATAATGGAAAATTACGTTATTCACAGCTGGTAATAGATTTTGGTATGTGTTGAGCTAAACACAAAAAGTTTTATAGAAAATATTTCGCACTTATGCATATAATGTATATAAATACCATCAGAATTGAAATGTCTCAAAGTTGTATTAACAGCTAATTTTGATCGGCTTTATAATAATTCGTTAATAGAAAATAAATTATTTATGAAAACAAATATTAATGAACATAAATAAGCTTATTTCTGCTAATGAGTATAAACTAGGTAGTCGTTATTTAACTAATTAATTCTAAGTATTCTTTTTAGAAAATTGGAATTAGAGTGTGGTAGAGTATAAATTTCAGATCGATAAATTAAAGTACGGTAATATGAATAAAATAATTTAATATCTATATACCAACCAAATTTATTCATTGGCTATCTTACGCTCAGACATGTGATGTTCCTCTCCTCGGGATTAACCGTCGTTTAATTGGGTTGGAATCACACACGTTACCTGCACCCAATGGTGACAGTTGCTTCACTCCAACACTTAAAGTGATCTCAACGGCATTCGGACCCAGGTGAAACCCTCGGATCCGCATTCAAGATCATTCTGTCATTTCGAGCGGATGGAAACCACTGGTTGATGACTGGTCACCAACCTTACGTGACCAGACGTTTCACAATATTTTTTACTTTCCCTCTTAGGACCATGGTCATCACTGCGTCATCTAGGATGACGTTGCCATACCTCGGTTCCCACGGACCAACTTTTATGACGTTATTTGCGGAGTCACTGTGTCTTGTCACCTTTGAGGCGACAGCATGTTACCAGATAAATTCAACTTAAATACAAATTATGCAAACAGGACACCATAAGAGCATGTGCCTCAGAAACTGATTCAGACAGGCTGTCCTGGTCTAAAGAATTTCCGTAAGTCTGTTTTATACGCCCTAAAGTTTAAGTTTGTATCTGTGATCACCTCTGTCATAGTACGCAGAACATTATAATCTACGGCGTATTTCACTCCATGATTTATTACCTAAATACGTATCAGAATTGGTTTTAGTGGTCTGCAAGTACGTTCTGTTTCCGTCAATACTATAGAGGGTGTTCAGTTTATCTGATGACATTGAAATATCCTCAGAACCACATATCTGGGTAGGGGAGGGAGGAGTTAAAAAACTTAAATGGGAACCTCCATTTTTTATTGCAGATTCGGATTCTCCAATTTGACCTACGATTCGAGCCATTTAGATCACAGATGGCGTTGTAATCAAAAAAATCAAAATGGATGAAAAATGAGGATATCTCAAGAAATAGGCACCATATCAGCGAAATAAAATTCAACCCCAGGAGGTGGGGGGTTAAATTTCATATCATTACGTGTCCCCCATCGAGACGAACATTTTTTATTCACGCTTTTTCTCCATTGTGTGGTTCTCGAGATAGTTTATTGTCTTCAGATAAACTGAACACCCTGTATATTTACCATCTTGGAATTTGATGATACGACAAAGTTGAACTAGATTATAACAGTAGGTTGATGGTTGGCGATTGACTTAGTAGCCCTTTTCTCTTAAATAATGTGTTAACTCTGTGCAAATAGCAAAAAATAAGTTTCATAATTATAAAATTGTACCAAGAATTCAATATGTTTTAAACGCGAGGGAATTTTTCGAACCTCGTCTAATCATAGATCAGCCACTATTTCTTCACCAGAACAATCCTCGCCTCTAGAGTGAAGGTTTCCTCAAGGTTTTTCCCTTAATAATATTAAGACACAGGTCGTTTTCGCGGCGCCGAGCGATAACGAATGTAGAAAATTACACGTATAACGTAGTATTAAATATTATTAACTTAATTGATCATTTGTAAGCATATTTTGGACACCAGTTACCATCATCTGGGTACATTTAAGGTATTGAGATTTATGTACTAATTAAAACTTCTGATCCGAATCGTAAAACATTAAGCACTTTCGCCGTTATACATTAGGTTATTGTTCAAACCAAGACAGTATAACCATAATTTAAATTATTAATTTATTCCAGGACTCGTAAAAACTAAAATTTAAAATATAATCTCCAAACCTCGTTTTTAAGATTTAATTAGCTTTACTTTAAGTTATTACGATCTACGTTAATTTGTATTCTAATCATAAGTTATGTTTTATGACTGATATTTTTTAATGCTCAAGTTTATTTAACTTACCTAACTTATCTTCATTTTTTAAGAATTTTTTTACATAGAACTATAAGATCATAAGGATATACATATGGGAATATAAGACTCCAGCAAAACACTGCAGACAAAGAAGACCATATTTTATTCCTTGGAAGGCGTTTTGCTGATGATATTTTAGCATTAAGGGAATCATACTAAGACTTGGATAACATAATAAATGGCACGAACGTAGTCCTGGAGAAAGACTACTACATGAGGGAAAACCAATGTGATGGACTTTAGTATGGGAAATAGTGGAATAACAAAGAGTGTTAGATTGGGCAGCATAATAAATAGAGATGGTAGACGTATAGCAGAATAAAGAGTAGGATAGCACAGGCAGAAAGGCTTTCACAAAAAAGAGTAATTTTCTTACGGCTAATATAAGTATGAACATTAATGAAAATGTTCGTATGACGTTAAATGGGTGCAAAACGTGAACGGTAGGAGTCGCAGAAAGGAAAAGAATAGAAGCTTTCGTAATGATGTGCTACAGAAGAATGCTGAAAATTAGATAGGCTTTCGCAGTACTGAGGAATTTTATTTATGCTTAACATGGGTATGGATATTAGGAAATAATTTCTGCTAATTTTCGTATGGAGTGTATTGTTATATGGGGCGTGAAACGTTGACGGTAGGAGTTGCCAACAGAAAAAGCTTTTGAAATGTGTTGCTATACGTGAATGCTGACGAAAGGATAGAATAAATATCCAGAATAAGAGAAGAGAGAACAATATGGAAGACTTTGACTAAGAGAAGGAATAGATTGATAGGCAATTGGGTTTTGTGAAATTAGAATAAGAGAAAAGTGCTTGAGGGTAAGAACAGAAGTGGGAGGCCAAGTTTGGAATTCTCTTAGTAGATTAGGGAGGATGTTGGATGTGGTAGATATGTAGAAATGAGGAGGCTTCCGTAGAATAGGTTAATATAGAGGGTTTCATCAAATCAGGCTAAAGACGGATTACTACAACAAGCACATTCTTTCAAGAATTTGTTCAGCAACGTCATAAAAGTTATGCAATTAACATACTTAGTATATTCGACTAGGGAGGGAGAACACGGAAAGGAGGGTGATCCTGCATATCTATTCAGGAAAGGAGAATAATTGGGAGGACCTGGTGGCGGCTCATCGCATTATAATACAATGGGTGACCACATACGAGCAGATATTATCGGCAGATCTGATCGGCCGACCAATCGCCGGATTGGAGCGCAGATAGTAAACAAATCCGCTGGTAGAGTACAAATGTATTGCGCATACGAGAATCTGCACAGATCTCAGTCGTAACGTGTAAACGACCTTCAGATTTGTTAAATCTGCCGCTCGTGTGTGGTCAGCCATTCAGCGCTCACATCACTCACGTTCAACGTTCAATCCCTCTTTTCAAACGCTTTATATGTTATTATAATCAAGAGGTCATAAATTGATAGCCTGTTTCTCACAAGAAAAAGAGGACCATCACTTTAGATGATTGGTTTCAATGAATAACTTTGAGGTAATCTGTACAGAATTAAGTGTTTCGTTTGGGAATAAAAAGAAATTTGGGTTCACTAGACAAAATAGTGAAAATAACATTTCAGTGATAATTTCCAAGCGCCAGTTTCAATTTCAGTATTATTAATTCTGCAGTCAACACTGTTTTTCTCTGCGTTTATATGACCACAGAAGAGGAATCACATCATTACATCAGTGTTGCAGGTTTAAGCGTAATATGTCGTTGACTTGAAATAATAGATTAAATAACATGGAAGCCTAGATTAAGTTCCCATTCTAGATTTGATCGTATTTTCGTGTGACAAATGAAACGTGTCTACGGGTTGCCTCCATTCGCCACTCTTACGGATGTCCCAAGTCGAACAAAGGATCACCTTTTTCATTGTCCACTCTTTCCGGTAGCTCGGACCGCGTCAGTTCCTATTCTCCGGTTCTTGGAAAAAGTCGACCTATAGCGTGCGTGATTGGAGCGAGTAATGTACCTTCGCGTTTTGTTCCAGAGAAATATTATGACATGTTGTAATTATTAATCGAAGGTCCTTACAGGATCCACATATGATAATATACCATATTCGTTGATATTGAAGAAATAAAAATCCTCTGACTGTCACAATCTAAGGATTATTCATTATAAAGGCAAATTTTGGCTGTTAGCCATCAATGAATTTTTTATTATTTCTTCAGTATCAACATTGAGCGGTGAAGCAATTGAATTCATACCGTATAATTTTAAAACGAAGCTTTCCGAATTAAATAAAATATCGTATTGTTTATCATTCATCGGGGTTAGTAAGTGAAGTACCGCATACTTCACTGTTCACCGTAAACCTTTGAAACGTCAGTATCCCAGGTTGCTCTTTTCAAACCTGTTCCTATTAATTTTTGATGCAGCCGTGCGCTTCCTCATTATCGCATGTGTAAATGATTTGCAGCAACTGTTTCCTCTCTTCTCAACTGAAAAATCCTTCTCTCACGCACTTTCCTTTATGACTCTCTCTCGCAAACGGGGAGACCGCAGCAAATATAACTCACACTACAGTGAAATAAAAAAAATCTGAATCACTCGACGGCCTGCTAAATAATTCAAACAGTCTGTAGCCGTATATACCACAGCAGATTAAAAATTATATAATTAGAGTCGCTGAAATTACAGAACTCAGAGTTACAGAACTGTATTTCCGTAAAACTTTGAATAACTCCCCTGAATTACAATTATGAATCGTAGGTTCTTTTAATTCAAACAAGCTGAAAATTCGCAGTTTATCTGATAACACACAGCTTTAGTTATATATATAATTTTTTCAAAAATCCAATAAATGCCCTTTAAAATAAAATTTTACAGAAAAACGGAATATACAGCACCATCAGCATGGTCTTTATGTTTATAATCTCTGGGTGGAATCTTATCTAAACCACAGCATACTCCATAATTAACTTAATTACTATCAAACATACTCAAAGGTGTTAACCATCTGCCTCATTACATTTAATATCAAAGTGATCACTTTTTTTTGGTTCTGCTTCACAAAGGGCTGAACCGTATTGAAGATAAAATACAGGTGGCTACAAGAACATTAACTACATTTAGTTATTTATTGTGAATTACGTAAGTAATAATTTAGACGGTCTTAAATAACTACTGTAGCCGTAATAAAGTAAAAATATGTTTGATGTCATGGAAGTTTTATAATAACGTATATATTACAGTACCTACAGATTTCAGTGACGTGATAGATTTTCCTATTAACGCTGTGGTGCAGACAGATACGTGATAAATGCTTTTTTACGTTGGACCTCGTGTAATATTTCAGTCCTCATATTTTATTGGTATATTCATACAGGATGATTCTTGACATCCTTATAGTACTGAAACAAGACTTTTTTCAAAAACTATTACAATTATACAGTCGTCAAAACGTATGACGTAATCTGAAAGATGAACCAATTTGACTAAAATGAATTATATAATAAATTATTCGAAATGTGTTTACAAAACTGAGTTCCATTAGAGTATTCCCTTGCTATTCTCGTTTCTTCAACTGACATATTAGCTCTGACTATATTGCTTTGTGATTAATTTCATTGGTTTACACATGGTTAACAAGTACAATACTAAAATAAATTTATACATACAAACGCAAATATATATACTGTAACATGTAACGTTACAACCCCAGCTGACTGTTGGTATAGGCGGCCAGACTCAATTGCTCTGTGCGTAACGTCGATTTCTGACGTAAGTGAACGGGGGAAAGATAAGCTTTACAATCAGTGTACACGTGATCTGGCGTTGCGGAGCGGGACGTCTCATGCACGTGATTGGTGATTAAGGTCAGGTGACCAGATTTGTGCAAGATGGAGCCAGACAGGAGCTTGCGTGCACTTCAGTTGGGTGTGTGTCGAATTGGAAGATGGGTGTGTTTAGAGACGACTTGGAAAACACCCACGAATACGTGGCGCTAGGCCAAAATAAAACGGAATAGGAAGACGTACTTAAATTTCAACTACGTAATCAGTATTTGAGTGAGAGTGGATTTAAAAATTGTGACGACCACTCCCTGAACAGTTGTATTTCTCGTCTCTGATTTTCAGTTTATTTTTGGGAATTTTTAGTATTTTTTCTGGCAAAAACACCTGCACCCAAAATTATTCTTTTTTCAAGGAATATTTTATCATTAATGTAGAGCTGAGCTGACCGAGGACCGACGATTTATTTACATTCTGACGCCCAACGTGGGGCCAACGAACAGTGGGGAGACATTTTCGAGGTCTAGAACCGGAAAAGAGTGAATAGCAAATCTAACTTGCATTTCATTAATAATAAAAAAATTGTGAGGTATAAATAAATGAGAAAACAAACATTTTAATATTGTATAACGAATTAAAAAATAGATTTATGCAATCACCATTCAATTGAACAATATTTTCTGTTTGAAATAATATTCTTAATCAATAGAATCTGAAGAATTACATAATGAAATGCATTCACACAAATTGAGGCATATTAAAACATTGGAATATTAGTCCTAATCACAAGGAAATCTACTTGGTCTCTTCGATATTGTAAGAAGCTAATGTAATCAGTTGACAGACTCTAATTGGCTATAGGCCCAAACAGTTAGATCATCTAGTTGTACATAACTGAATTGTATCACTTTTACGATACCGAAATCATTTCTACAAGTTATGCTGCCACTCCGCCTGTAATTCGTCTGCGCGATCAGCTCAAACACGCGGGGATGTAATGTTACAAAAGGATTAGAACACAACATACTAAAATTTTCCCTTTTTTACTAACATCATATCTGCATTTTCATTTTCTCATAACTACCATATCCTTCATCCTCTCTAATCTGCTTGGCGTATTCCACATTTGCCTTCCCTCTACTGTTATTACCCCACACACTTCCCTCTAATGCAAATTTTACAAGAACCCTATTTCTTAAAACGTGAAACAAATTACTAATCTTATTAGTTACTTGTTTCTGGGGAAGAAAAAACACATTCACTAACACTTAATTTACCACTAAATACCGACCGTATTCTCGAAGAAAAAATTTGTAAAGCAATATATATATATATACTCATGTAGCTTTGTTAGCCGCCAAAGACCCTTAGGGTTGACGTAACTATAAAAAGTAATTATTATTATGACTGTATAAATACTCATTTTTCACAGAAACGCACTCATAAATACTTATTGGCCCTGCTACACTGCTCAACAGTTAAGAATAAACAGATTTGTTATCTGGTGATCGTAAATGGTTTTTGTTCAACATTTTCTCATACTTGTACTTAAACTATAAAATTAATTAACAATTAGAAGAACACATTTCAAGTTGTGGAAGAAATAATAAATTATGGAAAAAACAGGGTTATTAATTACGGAATTTATTCGAAAGTAATCTATTTAATTGGATTACTTTAGATTTTATGTACTAGTTAACAGACAATGATAGACGGCCCAGTTACTCAAATCCAGTTCATTACATATTACTTCATTTTAATCTTTTGAAGAAGATAGTGGTCATGGTAGCCGAAAGCCCATGTTAAAATTAAATAAACTACATTAAACGGAAACTGAGAGGATTGTAGTATTGAAATACAGATGAAAAGTGCGTTATTAAAAGATTCAATTTTTTATGATAGTCCTGGATTCAAGAATTACAAGTGATCAGATAAGTAATTAAATTGCTGAAGAGGTTAACAAAATAACAAAGTAACAAAATAATTATACAAAAAATATCTGAATCTTACTTATAAATGGCATGGAGAAAGAAGAGGAGAAGGAAGTGTGCTCAATCGGGAATTTCCATCGCTAACCTGAACTCTTTTTCGCTTTCTATTCACGTCCCTTAAGAAACTGAACTGATCCTTTCGTCACAAATGACTGAAGTTCAGTAGCTGACTTCCATGTTGTGATAAATTGATCAAAATATGTCCTATTTTAGATCATTTACAGTAGGGTAGATACTTTACAATCAATTTATTTTTAATACGTGTTCCAAAAACTGTAAAAAATACTTTTCTTGAGCGTATTAAGTATTTAAATTTGATAAATTTTGTGTTACTAAATTGATATGTTCACTTTAATATAAGTTTCCAGTTTTAAATAAAGAATTTCCCTTCTTTACATTCACCAAACAGGTTTTAGTATATCGACACTTTGTATTCGTTTCTAATGTAATTTTTAATCTAAATGTTTTATTTAATATAGAAATGGTTTGCATACATAATATATTTTTATTATTAGTTAAATGGGTGAACAGACAATGTAACTGATATTTCATCTGAATAAAGCATCTGATATCTCTACAACAATTTTAATTTATGTCGCGTTTCTTCGCATGCAATGATTTGTTTCCGTCTGGTGGTAAGTATTTTTATTCCGGGATACGTGACTCAAAGATATAAAGTCTGTTTTCCTTAGTAAAATATTACTAAGCGGAAAGAAGACTTTTATGAAATGAATACAAAATGTGTGGCGTTTATAGAATATTGTATTTGACTATACGTGACTCATGGATGTTCGAGGTAACCAAATTGAATGTCTGGAAGTTTACTCAGAGGACCAATGAGCTTTCAAGCTTCACTGCGGTGGCGAGGCTTCAAAGTTAAAACAAAGCTGCTTGCACGCAATATGAAAATGAACACAGTCAAGATACAGCCGCTGGAACTTATAGTTTACGACAATTACGGAAACCTGGTAGAAATCTTGGGAAACGAATGTTTTTGCATAATACGAATATGCAACAACTATAAATACAAACAAGAGATTCATATCGAAGGCAGTAGTTGTGGTGGAAATAAAATTTCCAAGTCTACCATTCCTATATCTTTAAATGCTTGAATTGAATTGAGAATTGTCGAACTCTTGTGTTAGAGTAACGGCAATATTCTACAGTTGACAATATTCTTAATAATACAAATCATAATTTATTTTTCTCTAAAAGAAGACAGTTAATTCAAAAAATAATTTAATATAATAAAGATTCGGTAAGTCAAAATAGACATAAAAATACAATTTACAAAAGCAGACGTTTTATTCTCATGCAACTGTTTACAGAAATTCTTAAATACCTATAGTGTTACTGTTTTACGAAAGACTACACCCACAACTCTTTGGAGAAAAATGATATTTCCGTTTTGTTGAAAGCCGTAAACAACTAACCCAATATAACAATGAATAGAAAAGATCCGTTAGGCCATTGTGATAAGCATTATATTGTATATAAGGTTCAATTAAATGATTTATATTACATCGGTCAAACAAAAAGAGCCTTAAAAGTTATGAATAATGAATATAGCACAACGTCATCTCAAAAAATTGATTGGGATAAAAGTCGAAATTTATATATTGATAACAGATATCATGTTGGATTAGTTTTTGAAATGATTAATATAAAATTCAATAATTTTACTTTAAATATCTAGAGTGATACAAATTCTCTAAATCATATCCACTTCCTTTGTAAATTATTTGGTTCTGTATTGTCTGCGCATTTCACACAAGCGTAAATTAGTTCAAAATAAATTTTATAATTGTTCTGACTGTGCTTCGAATAATGTAGGCAAAAAATTACGGCCAAAATAAGTCAGAATTGAACATTATTTATTAAATTAATTATCACGAAGTTTCGTTCCTTTGTTTGGGACCTCCTCAATCTATAAAATAAGTATGATTAATGTAATAGAAATAAAATATGCCTAAATATAAAAATATATAAGACGCGTTGGGTTTATACATTTACCCAAAAGTAAACCAGAAAGTTGTCATAAGAACAAATAGCACAATGATTTTGAACAAATTTGTACGAGAAGCACGAACTGTCTCCGAGGCTTGTGATTGAACTACTGACGAGGTAAATATAATATTTATGGGGTGGGGGACCTTTAGAGGATTGTGCCGACTGGAAAGACCTTTGCTTTTCGGGAGAATTTCGTATGTCCTTTACAAATTTAACAGTAATTTTTTAACAAATCCAAATTAGTTATTTTTATGCTTTGACAATTAAAATTAAAGTAAAAAATTCATTTAATCAAAAATTTTATTCAGATTGTGGGTATCATATTTTATATTTAAGGAGTAAAATGGTATCTGATGTTTATCATTTCAGTAATTAGTCGATAAAAATAGTTTATTTCTGTGTGTAAAATTTTAACGTTGTACCAGTCGAAATCGCGTTTGCTTATGTGTGTGTGCGTTTTGATACCACGGTGTCACTAATTATAGTCTTTAACAGCCTTTTGGTTTGGCCAATATAACAAGAATTACAGTCTAAGCAATTTATCTTGTAAACGATGTTATTTTTCTAGTAATTTTTAATGTTGTCTTTGATATTGTGGACAAAGTTTAATTTATTTGTAATCCTAAATATAATTTTGATACCGTAATTTATTAGTAAAGATTTAAGTTTATGTTGGACGTGTTAAAGAATATGTTTTTATTCCGGGAATCAATTGGTCTTTGGAGTGTTATGATGGTTTGTTTTAATTCTTTTTACGGTACTGATGAGGTCTGAAGAGGAAGCTTCTTTCAATTTATAAGATCTATGTGAACTTTGTTGTCTACATTGACCGTACTATAGATAAATTTCCCCTTGGAAAATAATAATAGATATATATATTTGATATCTTTATATTTTTGAAGTAAAATAAACTTAACGTGGTCTTGCTGTGTCTTGAGTAAGTAAAAATTACAACATTAAGTTATGGAATCTGTTCATTCGTTTGTGACTATATCCCCTTGAAACGAACAAAGTGAAACGTCAGTGTTATACGTTTATAATAGTTATTTAGTAACGTTTTAGGCCCCTTGTTATACAGAATCTGTCTCAAAAAGGCATTTTAAGCAACCATACTTGGCAGAAGAAAAATTATCGACTCATAATTACTTGTAAATCTTTTATGTGCTTACGTGTCAATGCATTATCGTTGAGTTACGTTCCGTTCAAAGATAGATTTCCCTCTTGAAATAGTAGGCAAACAAAATCTACGCCTAATCAGTCCACGCTCAACCGGGAGGTAATTCGTTTCACAGCTTGGAACGATACCAAACGTGTTAAGGAACAACTCCACAGGAAAATAGAATAGCTGCAAAATGAACTGAGACCAAAAATAGACCAAGAAACAATAACGTCTAAAGTAAAATCTAAACAAAGCTCTTGTATATTAAAATTCAAAGTTAGCTTGTTCCGTCGACGCATAAATAACACTTCTATAAATAACTTAAAATTTACGATTCATTAAAGTCATGTTTAAAGGGGAACCAAGATACAATAGTGACCGCGTAGAATTTTAATCAAATGGAAAATAACCATTGCTATCCTATTGTAATTAAGTCAAAAAATAAACCGTTTATACGAAAAATTAACGTGTACATATTTTCGCAGCCTATGAACTCATGACTATTTTGCACTTAGCATTTTACCTGTACCAAACTTCACACCCTCAAGATGAAAGTATCACCCGTTTAGAGATTTTTCTGAAAACTAATATTCACATTTCTTACATAATGTTGTTATTATCCGAGAAAATGGTTCCGTATTTTCTGATGACGGCCGTTACCAGACATTTTCCTCCGTAATTTGTTGCTAATGGTGTTCAAGAATCTTTGATAAACCCAGTAGAGAAGAACAGATGGTTTCATTTTCTTTTAATATGTTTTACCTGAGGGATATCTATTTTTAAATTGGTGGCTGAGATATTAAAAAAAATCTAATGATGCCGTATGGCACGGTGTGTGAGAGGGAAACATAATATTGGATAGTTTTCTTCTTAGATATGTTGAAATTTATCAAATCAACCGCTGAATGTACCGGTCAATTATTAAATAATTATCGCAGCTGACTCGTCTTAACAATTACATTTTCTAAATAAAAAGTACCGTATATGCCTAATAATACACCTGTTAAACGTATTTACTATTAAATGGTGTAACTATAAATTTTTAACCCTATTATTCTTTAGACTTTACAGCCTTTAAACCTAGAAGAAAGAATTCTTTTTAAATCGCACTAATAGATAAGGACATTAATGACTATATAATTAAGGAAACTTGTATTTATATAAGGGCATAAGAGTATTCGGACAACATAACGACCATGCACTTGTGCGTGTCAGGATTCGAACCCGGGACCTCTGTGGTGCGACGCAGTGACGCTAGCCACTACATCACAGGAGGTCGACGAAGAAATATTGCTACATATATTTACTACATTACCTTCATGTGTACTTCTTCAATTGGAATAGCTGTAAAAAATAATTAAAAATATTAGCATAACAAACTATATACAAAAACAAAGCGATACCATCATAAAGTCCTATCCCGAAAAATATTTAAATTTAGTATCAACTGACCAGTTATTTTTCTACTAAATTAAAATCAGGGGAGAAAATATAAATAATTAAAACACAATGTTAAAAATACAGTTTAAAACCAATCTATGAACAACAAAACAGATATTTTATGTAATTACAATGTTATTCTTTGTTAAAAATTTTAATAACTTTTTTCTAAATTTAGAATTGTGTGCGCAGATCAATGTTTTGATGTCTACCACTTTTCTGATAAGAGTAACTATACAACTAAAAAATGTTTTTTTGAAGAATTTTCAGAATAAAAATAGACAAATAGTTAATCAACAAGAGATGAACAGATAAGTTTATTGGTAAAATAAGTACCACACATCGTTTCTGTAAATCTTGTTTCTTTCGCTAGGTGTAAAATAACGTGATAGCCTTTAATAACGTGGCGCAACGTATTTAAATTCTTCAAGGTGTAGGTTTTATTTGATCACTTAAATTTGTATGTATATTCGATGCAAATTTTGGCATTACTTACTTATATGTGTGTAGTCTATTTCTTACATTTCAAAACAAAATTCATTTATAGACTTTTCTAATTGTTTTTGTCTAAATTTACGGTGAAATAAAATTTCAGCATTAAGAGAATTTTGTTTGGAATGGAAGTGATCCGGCTATTCTTGACAGCTTTCCGAACTGATTCTTATTAGACCCTAGCCGTCAACTTTGCAACTCCATTTCCGTTCGGAAATAAATAAGTAAAGAATTAAAGCTTGCTTCCGTCCGTTCGTTTTGACGCCAGTTCTTAACCTCTCTTGTTCCTCACACAAGTCCTTTTTTCAGACTTAACACACGTCACCACTTGTTGCTTCAGAGTTAACTGTATTGTCAATATTCCAAAAGTTGGGTTTAACTGGCAGCTAAATAGAGGGAGATAGGTGTGATACGAGTTTCCTTGAAATCAAATTAAAACAATTTGTTGTACAGTACATGTGCATGAGCTTTTGTGAATTATTTTGCCTACCTCAGTAATTTGGAATATGACATTTGGCCTGATCTTATATCATAGAGATAAATATCCTCAAATGTTTGCTTCAGTTCTATGAAGAGAGAGAAATATTTTTAATACAAAAACCAACCCTTGGCTACCTTTCTCTACTTTCCACTGTTTCAGGATCTCCCTCGTGTAGCCTGTTAACCCCCTCAAAAAAGAAGTCTTACAATCATGCCACTTATTCAACAGACCCAAGTTTAGTCATCAGCATTATAAAAATATTTTCACATAAACACCTGTACTGGTCAATGATAAGAAATGAAATTAAGATACAGGAGATTACAATTTCCAACCTTTCATTTTCAATACCTTAGACGAATGAACAATTAAACATGTGAACTGTAATAGTGGCCACAACTTAAAAATTGACAAATTTTTAATGGTAGAGTCGAAATGTTTTTAACGTTTTATAATTTTCGTCCACTTAATATGTTCACATTTACAACAATAGCTTTATATTCCTACTTCACTTTCCAGCAGTATTTATTTAGAATTTAACATTAATTTTATTGTTGCTTTCAAGCAATTCAAAGCTAAAATAATGATATATATTTAAATATTTTATCTGACATATATACAATAATGAGTTTAATCAGCCTGTTTGTCAGTTTTTTAATTTCAAATATTAAACATTTGAGATTTATTCAGGTAAAAAGGTACAAATTTAGCTGTACATGTAACCTCACTCCATAACTCCTTCGGCCACATTTTCACCTGAATGAGAGACGAAACGTTGCAATGTTTAACATTTAAATTAAAAAACCGACAAAGAGGCTGATTTAACTCATTATTGGATATTAGATATTCATTATTATACTGATATTAATCTAAGTTAGTCATATTTTTAAATAATATTTTCTCTTCAAGATTTTATAGAACGTTTTGCGTCGTCATTTTCAAATAGTTGAAGAAGAAATTTAAATGGTATTTTTATGCAATGCAAATCAAGTAAGAGTCCAAGAGGAGTTCATTGTAAACGGAAAGTGATCCATGAAGCATTATAGAAACGATTGTTCACTACTCGACACAAAAATTGAGCACGCCATCCAAAATGCATCCCGCTTTACAGCTGCTCCAGCCGCCCAAGATTATATTAAACATTATTTGACTCTTGGAATTACTTCTGTGCATTATCAATAACTTGGGTAATTTACAAAAATGTGTTTCTTCAATAAAATATAATTTCTATTCTTACAATTAATTTCCATGGCTTTTACTTCCCGGTGTATTGCTTCCTTCGAATTATTCTTGTAATACAAATCTGTCACATTACTTTTGTATGTTTCTGTGGATTTTTGAGCCTCCAAATTTTTAATACAGCGTAAATCGTTTAATAATTTTTGGTTGTAGAAACTCCCAACGTTAAATCCCTAGATCCATAATTTGTTTCCAGATATTAACGTTTTGAGGTGTATAATTTAAAAATTTATTCTTTCGAATTATCGACTGATTAAACTACACTTGTTTCATTTTACTTATCAAATATGGACCACTACATCGTTTATGTTACCTCACTATCTACTTCATAAGCACAGAAATATTTACAAGAAGGAAACCCTTCCCGACAAAAGCATTTCCCAATAAATCAGCTCTTGTTCAATAACAGAATTGCTTTTGAACAAATTGCTCCTTAATATAGTTCATGAAACTGCATCAAAGGTACCGGAGCGCTTCATTCGCAATCCGGTCCAACTTGATTCTAAAATTGAGTTTCATCAATATTGAACCTTTGTTCAATTAACATATAATATCCATTATTGATTGAAGTCCTGAATATTAGGCTGTGAGGAATGTAAATTACAGGTAAGCCTCGGCTGCGGGTTTACGAAGGATTCAGAAGTCTCGTATCTGTCGGGAATTTACTCTGATAGCTAATATGGGACAGCAAGTTGCGTAACAAGCGGTGTCCCGGGTTCGATTACTGACCATCGTAATCCTTTAATAACTCGTGCTTTGGTGCGTTTCAGATCGGATGCAAGTGCTTATTTCGTCCTTCATAATCATAAGCAGCCCCTAGACGTTTAATATATTGCGCAATATTTGATATTGCATAATAATATTAACCGTCTATACGTCAGGTAGCGCAATATATTGAGACAATCAAAAAGAGGTAGATATTTATTGCATAGTATGAAAACATTGTATTGTTTGTGGATGATATTGAGAAATAATGCGCTGATAAACAGTAAACACACAACTGTGTGGTGAGAAATTTGTGATTATAAACATTTCACAAATTAATTTATGAGATGGCTACAAAGAAAATTTAATTTAGACTATAATGAGTATTATCTTCAGTAACCCGCTTTGTGGAATGTTAAATGCAATGATTATACAGATAATTTTTTTAAAATATGATCAATATGTTCTAAATATAGAGACAACTATTCAGATGTTGATAAGTCGCAATTAGAAATAAAAATTTCATTCGTTACGCACTAAGCTCAGAAAAGAATTATTTATGAAGCAGTGTTAAAATAGATGATATAATGGAACCAACATTATTATGTTTTGAAGAAATAACGGTTCTAATAGGTCAGAAAGAACCAAGTTATTTTCTTGTTCTAAAGAAATGGCCACAGGCTTGCTTCCCTCTTATTCGACATGTTAACAGTGTATCGAAGTATTTCACAATATACTGAGTCTATTATTGGGCAATATTATTGAATGTGTGAGTGTGTCGTCCTATCAATATATTTCTCAATATTATTGACGTTAACTTTGAGCGTCCAGGGGCTACTTTACGTACTGATGAAGAAATTCTTTGCCTTCACGTCTTAACATCAGTTATTTTACACGAATTAAAATTCCAGTTTTACAATCGGCCTAAAATAAGTAATTATTAAAATCAAATAAACATAAATTTTGTAGACCACTGAAAGAAGGCTGGAGTTTCCTTTATAATTTCAACCGTTCTTCTGTTAAATAAATGCAACACATTTCTGGGGAGACCAATATTTACAAAGCACTGAATAATTTTTAGGCCTCATCAACTGTGCTGCTATTGGCGAATAAAGAGAAAATAATATCGACAGTAATGTATCTAACAAGTTTTACCATTTTCTTGAGTTAGTTTTAGTTATATGTGTTGTCTTTTGATTGTCTCTTTCGAGGATGTGATATCCTTTCGTCCATACGATCTCCGGGAGTTGGAATTGTGGCAGTGGAATATGTTGTGTTGCATTGGAGTGTATCTGGAAAAAAAATAACCCTGGAAAGCATTATTTTAACCTGTCTTGTAAGACCCTTGGGGAAGACTTGTTGAGGTGTAGATGGTAGAGTCCGTTGTTACTTGATCTTCTGATGTTCCAGTGGCCCAGGACTTTGCATATCTGCGGAGCATGTATGATTGAATATTAAATTTTGGTCGGAATTTGTTATGAGTTTAGCTTGACGATTAACTATCTTGTTTCCGAAGATATTGTTATGGGTAGGAATCCAGCATATGGTGATTGTTGTTATTCGATTTACAAAACTGTCTCTGATGTTGTTCAGTTTGTTTAGATATAAGTCAAGGTTTTTAATCCCGTTTATATAATTTAATGAGTCGCATTGGATTAACGTATTCATAACAGGATTTTCCAAGCAATAATTTGTGGCCATCGATAGTGCGTAAATCTCAACCGTAAGAGGTGAAGCGACCCTGTGTTTTTAATGATCCTTTAGTGAGAATGACGCGTCCAACTCCATTCAGAAATTTTGACTGGTCAGTGTAAATAACTCTTGGGTGATTAAAAAGCATGAAAACAATTACAGGAAGAGATTATTTCGACGTAAAAGAGTTTTGAAAATATTGTCAAGCACTGATTGTTAAGTGATTATGGTTTTTTATTGAATAAAGATATAAAGCGCGTATTTTACAATTCAGCTTCATCGACTGCTTACGTCGTTCTGTAGAGCGATATTGAAGAAATTTTGGCGCCTATTAGAGGCTGGAGGTAATGAAACTGTTGTCAGCTGGGCTGCGAGGGAGGAGAAGCTTTCGATATTGGAAACCATTGGCGACGTGTCGGGCCGGGGGAATTTGTCTGTAGTTGCTTTGCCGATAACCGGAAGGAAAAGGTCGCCTTTAATAGGGTCTGCTGCTTCTCGGGTAAGGATACGCGTATTCGGCTCACTGCCCACACTCCAGGTCGTGGGATGACCTCAAGCTACCACAGACTTGTGGAAACAAGGTCCGAGTTGAGGACAAATAACGAGGGAACGGCGGAATAACGGCAACGGACAATGAAAGAAATGAGAACAATTAAATTTAACAGAAAAATAGGATGAATGGAAACGTCCGGAGAGACGGAATTTTTTTGTAAAGAAAGGGAACACAATGACAAGAGAAAGTCGTAAGGATTAATATAAAATTTGTGAATTATTTTCTAAAAAGGGAAACAGGGAAAATCGTCAAGATGCTTCAAAATATCGTAATATGAAGGAAAATTCACAACTTGCTGAACATTTTGACGTAATTTTATTATGATCTTGCCGTGAACTGGCGTCAGATATTGGCCTGGAGGAGTGGCGACTGCTGCTGAGCGTTACGACGTCGTAAAGCTATTCTCGATCTTTATATACACGCGACAATAGTGCGCGCATGCCGGAAGACGCCCATTTCACGCTTACCAGAATTGAAATTATTAAGCCTTTTCACAATAAAAGCGGTTCCCTTGATTTATACGCTTCATTTTATTAACAACACTCACGAAGTGGCTTTACTCGGTCAAGCCCGCTCTCCGTTTCTCTGGCACTGATTTTATGGTGCGGTTAAATCTAAAACCTCATTTCATTAAAAATATTCAAGTAGCACTAGGTACTGCTGCTTTTGAAATATAATAAGTCGTCATTTACAAGCCCAGATGCTTAACGGTTATCTTAATTTCAAGCGAGTATTCATTACATAAGCAGCTATTACTGTAAGTTTGATGAAAAGTAAAGTTGTATAAAGGTTTTCTGTTTGATAACTCAATATTTAATAATGATAGCAGTTTTTGTAGCCAATACAAAATAATATGGAGGTCAAGTTTCACCCTGAAATACTTTTTAAAATTATAACAACATTAGACTATGTTCCAAGATAATTTTGGATAACCAGATGGTACATATAAATACATTCCGAATCTCTTTAAATTTAAAGTTGAATAAATGATCGTAACTAATTAAATTGGCTTAAGGTGAGTTATGCAATAATTTTTTAGAAATAATGAAGTTGATGTTACCATTCCCGAAGTATTTTGTGACAAAATGGATTGTTTGAAATACTATGACTTATTATTGGCAGTGACTAATATCAAAATGAGGGGCAATAACTATAAATATGTCTTAATAAATTGATAGTAGTTGTTGTAATAAGAAAATTTCTTAAATTAATATGCCTGGATGGGTAAACAACTACTTATAAAAACATACAAAAACACGTTATTTTGGATTGAATAATGTTTTCATCAACATAATCTACTTTGAAGTCAACACACTCCGCCCAGTGTCGAGGTTTCTTCAAAATAATTGTTTGACCACAGACGAGAATTTTTTTCCTGAAAACCGTTTTTTCCAAATTTAATGAGTAAAAACTGTCGCTAGCGTCATAATAAGGTGTATTCAGAAGTTGTTTAAACATCAATTCGTTTTTAATCGTCATCGAAACATAATTTTTATGCCATTATCTTGGTGGATGATATTATATTCTTAGTAAAGGTTGGCTAAAGTAGACCGAAATAATCGTAGACTTGCCTTAGTCTACCATTCGTTCTTTGAGTACTCATCGATCCGTCTTTCATCAAAAGTTATATTTCTAAGTAGAATCTCGTCAAGATTTCATTGAGAAGGCGCCAAATAGGGAAATTAGGCACTGATCTTGCCGTTTTTTTTAATTCTTTCTTCTTGCAAAACTGAAAGCACAGCCACGGGATATAACACCATATCATTGTAATACTCTCTAGCTAACTTGCTCCAGCGACATCTTTCGTAAATACTAACTGGAAAGCCACCGCACATTTCCATTTGTTACTACTTTATAGAACTCAAACGGAGACTGAAGTTTTCTGTAATTTCGGTTATTACATGATGTAAAATAATTTTATTTCTGTAATTAAACATTATGATTTGTGTTACAAAATACAGAAAAGAATTGTTACATATATGTTAAAGAAAATTATTATTTTCTAAGTAGCCACTTGTCTACATTTCAAATTAACGTGATTTCAAGACGCATACATAGAGGATTTCCCGTGTACAGGACAATTAATTAATCGAAAAAGAATGGAAAATATTTTATTTGATACGTAGTTTTCGTATACTATGAAAAGAACTGATTATTTTCTTAGACATTAGGCATGGAAAAATAATAATAAACTTGATTGAGTTATTATGTATTGCGATATACTCGCTTTAATATAAAATTTTCGCCATATTGTCTCAGCATTGAATAAAATTAATCGTTGGGAAAATGTAGCTTCGCGGAGAGAAATTTGAACCGAATTTGTTTTTGTAATAGTTTTAAAATACTCCAGCTTGCATTTCCGCACAGTTCTCTGACATGCCAATGCCATTCCACAGGGTATGCAACGCAGACAGAAAAAAACAACAACAGATTTTCATAATTGCTTGTTGTATATGCCTTTCTTCTACAGATGTATCCCATCATGATAAACAATTATTTTTCATAAATAAAAATGTTTTCGTTATAATTACATAAAGCTTGGAAAATTAAAAAAAATGTAACGATATAATATACGACGAATGGTATGAGTTTTGAATCGGAGGGTAACAGCGTCGGTACTGCGTTTGAGTTTGTAAATACGCGAGATTTCCTTCCAACCCTTAGCAAAGTCATCTTTTGGTTTGTGAGGGGAGACGTCCATTGTGCTTGATGGCGTCATAACTCGCGTCGGGACGCCGCAATGTCGTTTATACGTCACCTCGCCACCCGGAAGCGTCCAAGTGATCAGAGGAGGAAACTGTGGAATCTCGTTTCTACAGAAAAGCATCAGAGTTGTCACCCAAAATAATAATCAAAACTTAGGTCTCGTAACAGTATTGAAAAACTATTTTTTATATAAATTAATTGTCCTATGCACAGGAAATTTTCTATTAGTCTTTAAATCACGTTCATTAAAATTTTTGTAACACAAATCAGAATGTTCGCTTACAGAAATTCATTTAATGTTACACTATATAATAATTACTGACAGGAACAAAAATTGCAATTATCCCCAGTCCTCGTTTGTGTTCTATCGAGCTACAACTGAAAGTTGTATATAGGCATCTACTAAAGTAAACGAGTAAAAGTCTGTTATTTTCCTATAAAAACACAGCATACATTTATGAAATTTTTGCCAATATATTACCAAATACTAGATCAAGATATTTTAAATGAATCTCAATACAATACATCCCCTTTAATTTTCTCTTCTCGGATGCTCGTTTTAGGTTTAAATACAATGGCTGATATTAGAAAGTAGATTTCTATATTGACACCTGTTTAATTATGATAGAAATAATACCAAAACAAATAATTCAGTCTCAATGTAATTGTTTATTACATGAGGAAATATTATGTAATGATTCAAATCATAATTCAGAATTAAATTAAATTAATTTCGTAAATAGTAGAATCTATGTGATAAAAAAGATCTATGTACGTTTTTTATTTCTTGTATATGCTTTATTTATTTTTAAGCGCGTGAGCAAATCGCAACAATTCTTGGTATAGGTATTTTTAAAGGCCCAAGAAACACAAAATGGGAAGGAAGTTGAAACTCCTAGCTTAAACGAGAAGAAATAATACTTAAAAAGAGTGTGAATGTTTCGTACTCACTCCTTTTTTTTCAAAGTTCTCACATGCCGAGATACCTTCACCTATTTTGTGAGGTTTATGTACTGGGGTCGAAGACCTTGGGCATAAGGCAATAATTGACCGCTGATCCTATTGGATCAGTTGACCAACCGCCTCCTAAAACTGGTGGAGACACGGAGAAGGGAATTCTGCGACCCCACAGCAAACTCGCCCGTCATTCGGAAGGGCGTGAGAATAGTACCCAATGCCCGCCCTACCTGATGCAGGATTTTTAGGGTTTTCCTGCATCTCTTAAGGTGAAACGCCGGGTAGGCTCGTTAAACTATATCCCGAGGGCCCTAGCAACCCTTGGTTACCTTGCTCTACCTTCCGCATTCCCCCTTTGCAATTCCCTTCCTATTCTATTAAAGGGGAGTTGCCTATTTCAGGATCACCCTCATGGAGCCTGTTAACCCAAAAAAAAGTGTTCGCGTGATTAAGTTTGTGACACATGAAAGCGTTTAGATAGATATGTTAACTGCACGTAATATACTGATATTTACTACTTCCTGCTAAGCTTACATTTATAAATTATGTCATCAATTCAAACATGAGTAATTCATAACGATAAAATGTGCGTAAGTTTGTACATTAAGTATTATTTAGAACCGCCTTTTAACATGTTTTATTTCATGGAACCACAGAAGATATTAATCTTTTTCCCAATCACATCCTGCAATAAGAACTTTAAAAAATATCAAAGCGTTAAAATATACCAATGAGACGAGTTTTTAATCGTTATATTGTTATAATCGTCAATTGAAATTACTGGCGGGATAATATTAGTGACTATTTTTGAAACGCTTAGATTACATACGAATTTGAATTTTGTGTATTTATAATTGCGTTGATTAGCTAAATTATAATTATAATTCGTTAAAACTACCATTAGTTGCTGTCGTACAAGCATAAAAATTATATTAAAGCTGTAAAGAATGTACCGCTAATTTCTGAAAACAATAATGGAGCGCGATATCACTTACGCACAATATTCCCGGACCTTCGTCAACAACTTGGGTAGGAATTTCATGAAAGAAGAAATTCTGACCTAGTATTATTATTTCAAATTTTTCCAGAATGAATCTGGAAGTAGAATGCTCGGAGCGGTATTTGTGAATATATGAATTCATTTAACCGCGCGGTTAAGCTCTGGGTCCCATTTTACTGTTATTTTAATTTATTGTAGGTATGAATATACTTATCGAAAAAGATTTCGCCCAGGAGGAAATGGCTCACAATGAAAATAAAGGAATAATGGCGGAGAATAGGGAAAGAAAAATATTGAGCTTTATAATTCTTAATTGGAACGTCGAGGAAGTTCTGCCTGCAAATGGAGATCGGAATCATTAAGTCAGACTTAACTGAAATTATTCTATTTGTAAATAAACGACTAAAAATATATCACACAACGTTTTAGTTTGGCTCGACGTAATTACAGGGGAAAAGTGACAATTATCAATAAAAGCAGTAGTACTGATAACAATCATAACTATGTCCCAGCACTAGGTGTCTAAACTGCTGGTTCGAATTTGACAAAATTTCCACACGTGTACCTCAGAACCTCAAGTTGCCCCATAATATATTTTTTTATAAATATACTGAAGTTAGGTAAGTGAACAACATATTCTGTAAAGCTTTTCGTGTCTCATAATCGCATCGAGATCTCCTAAAGACGATACGTGTTGCCTATATTATTCATTTATAATTCTATATATTGTTTAAATGAAAAAAATTCACGTTGTAATTAACCTATCGGTGGGAGAGAGCAAACTCCCTAAGAGATAATAAACTTATTTTTATCGACGAAACGAAGTATACATGAATTGTTTTTTTTTTCGTCCAGTAAATTTTAATATTTAGTAATTACTCATTTGTAAGAGAAAATAAAATATTTTGCATTTGATATCAACATTCATCACAGGTAAAAGTATTAAATTAAATAAGCTTTAATAACAACAATACTGTATATATGTAAAAAAATTGAAAAACTCATCAAGTCTTTTCCACTTTTAAAAGGTGTTGCTTTCGGAGTTTTTCCACCTCAAGCAAAGTCCGTACTCAACTTGAAGGAACCGGTCAGTAGAAATCTTTATTTCCCTCCTGAGCTGCAACACAATAAAAAACTGAATTTTTTAACCCATGTAGTTTGAAGACTAAGGATTTTAGAAAAAATTTAATGACACATCGTCGACTGGAATTTTGATTTTCTATAATTCCGGTCCTATGGCCGTTTCTTCTCAGAACACCGGAAATGGGTAAAAATGAAAACTATGTAAAATAAAAGCCACAGTTTGTACGATTTTTTGCATTTACACACCCTAGGATTGAAAATCGGTGGGATTTGACAACAGAAATAGAATGCAGTGTACCCTCAAGTACACTATTATTTACGTGAACATAGAAACTGTTAGTAAATACAGTTAGTGCACTCTAAAATACTACGCTCCATGGTTTGTGTCGAACCTCACCCTGCACAATAATCTGAGAGACGACTCAGAATAATAATGAAGCCACTACACGAACTAACTACACGAAACACACCAATAGTACACTAGGGAATGGTCAATGGACAATTTTCAACTCATGTCAAGATCCTTTTGCACAATTTACTTATTACAATCCTAATGTTGTATATATATAATCCAAAAATTATAATAATATAACTTTCCACTTTCTTATTTATACACTGTCTAGTGATCGCTCCAATTAGTAAACACAAACTTTGCTATCTGTGACCCCAAGCGATTTTCATACACGAATAAATAAATGATCGTAAATGCGATCATACATAAAACTGTTGTTTGTTCGACTGAATATTTATAATGGCTCGTAGGACGAACTTCAAAATTTAAATCCACTGCACGCGCAATTCACATCTCAACATAATCGCCAAATGCGGTTGGATTTTGGCGAAAGCACCATCGAATAAATAGAATTATTTTAGCTGCAGTCCGACCATTCCATTTTAATTTATGTATGAAATAGTTGAAGGATTTGCTGTACTCTAATTTGATATTTGACCCCGGAACTTACATATGAGGGAAAACCAATCAGTGAATATTCTGTTTAATTTCCACGCACAAAATTTCTAGTAATCCAAGATGAAGAAATCAGTGAAACGTACCTTATACGACTCAACAGTTCTGAAAAATTAATAAAACTATTTGCGGCTAATATAGGCAGAAACAATTTATTAAATTGATTTATTCAATATTACATTAATAATAACATAATTGACATTGGCCTTTAATAAACAATATAACAAACACATTTTTGCCCCTAATTTTGTAGCACTCTTTTAATGACTAATCTAAAAAATACCAAAAATTGAAATAAAAAATATATAAAGTTAAATTTTAAGAATCTTTAATAATTAATGTTTATATAAATACGTTTACTTGTTTGCTGGAAATTCCTCTCTGAACGAGGCTGCCATATGCCCTGGGTTTATAAACAGAAGGCAGGCAGCAGTTATTAGAACTGAAGATCAAGAAAAGACAGCAGGAATCAAAAAAAGGAGTAAGACCAATGATGTAATTTAAACATATTGTTTAACTCATATATAGAACAGGTGATGAAAAAAGTTAAAACGGAAAATGGAAAAGGAACTATTTTTCAAGGAGAAGAAATAAAAACCCTACGCTTTGTCGATGATATTAGGGGAATCAGAAAGAGTGATGGAAACCATAATAAATAGCATGAACGTGGTCCTGGAGAAAGGACTCAATAAGAGGATTCATAGAGGGAAAACCTAGGTAATGGAGTGTAGTATGGGAAACAGTGGAATAAGAAAAGGTGTTAGATTGGGAAACGATATTTTGAAGGAGGTTAAGGAATTCTGCTTCTTGGGCAGCATAATAACTAGGGATGGTAGAAGTATAGTAGACATAAAGAGTAGGATAGCACAGGCAAGGAAGAAAACGAGGAATTTACTTACGGGTAATGTAAGTGTGAATATTAGGAAATCATTACTAAAAATGTTCGTATAGAGTGTGGCGTAATATTGGTCCGAAACGTGGACGTTGGGAGTTGCAGAAAGGAAAAGAGGAGAAGCCTTTGAAATGTGGTGCTATAGGAGAATGCTGAAAATCAGATGGGTGGATAGAATCACTAACAAGGAAGAATAGGGGAAAAGCGAACAATATGGAGAACGTTGACCAAGAGAAGGGATAGATTAAAAGACCACGTTTTAAGACATGAGGGTCTTGTAAAATTAGCGTTAGAGGGCAGTGTGTGGAGTAAGAACAGAAGAGGGAGGTTAAGGATGGAATACGTTGAGCAGATTAGGGAGCATGTTGGATGTCCTAGTTATGCGGAAATTAAAGGACTTGACAGGAGAATTATTATTCTCACTACAGTGTAAAATCGGAAATATTTTATTTAATGATTTTTTAAAGCTAAAGTAGAAAATGTAAATTATTTTTCAGGATTACTATGATATTATTTAACCATAAAATTTGATTACAAATTATATTTCTATTCACTACTTTAATTTCACTGACATACAATACTGTATTTCAAATAAAATTTACGAAGTACACACAATAGCAGTTAAAGCAGTCTGATTAATTCTCAAAAGGTACAATATATTTATTTATTCTTTATCAAATCAATAATAAGTACATAATCATCTGAAGATCAGTCTATCACACAGACTTTCAGCATTAAAATCGTGTAGTTGTTTTCGTTTTACCACGTTAAACTGTGCGTATTTATATGGGTGAGGCTCAACAAATTTGTTGCACCGATGAAACACTGAAGCGAAATTTGGGTCAGAATTGTAAACATGAGGCAATTTGTCGGTTACATCGAAAGCTCTGTCACCGTAATGGTAATCGGATCCAGTTCGAGTCACTGAGCTACCAACGCAACGTAAGGAATGTTTGCTCTGTAAGAGAAAGAGTAAGTAGCAGAAGTGGAGGTTACTTGTCGTTGCATTATTTGGGGCAGTTTTACGGCAGTGGAAGGTCCTGTAGGAAGCTGCGTTATTGATTCGTCCAGCCTGCGCGCGCACTTCGCCCCGGCATGCCTCTGCTACAAGGGTCAGAACTGCGCTCCACCATCACCATCCTTCCACCAGGTCAACACACAACACGAAACTTGCTGCACTATTTACCCCTTAACAGCGCTCCTTTGTCTATGCGCACCCTCAACCCCTCTGAGACACACGCTGGAGTCATGTTTTCAGATTCTACGACAGCTTTACCTATAACGTGTCATTGATTTCATAAAACCTGGTGCGCTAATCTGACGAAGCCTCACAGAAAAGTGTTGTAAGATTTAAATATGACATCATAAAACTGCGCTTCTCTGTACCTTCTAATGGTACATGAAGTAAGTCGTCGCAGGAAGAGTTCTCAAACATTGTTTTTTTTTCATGAAGAATGGAATAAACGTCACTGATTCAAATTATGTCACTAGCTGGCAAATGACGTCGTTGACGGGATAATGACTACGTGACACTACGCATACTGTTTTGTTGCCAACCTACATTGTAATTCACAGCTGTCACGCGCATCAGTATTCAAGTGTTGCGGTTATCGGGTTATCCGTAGCAACTAAATCAAATTCTTTTAGACTTACTGGCATCGTTGCCAGGTAAATAGCGGTCAAAGTCAACAACTACTTGCGGCTATAGATTTCCATTTATTTCAGTTGAAATGTGTCCCTATTTTAATTGAACTATACAAGCTTTCCCAGTATTCTGGGCTTGTTACGATCTTTATCATTGTGAAGCAATACAAATTGATTCAGTTACATCTCTCTCTCTCTCTCTCTCTCTCTCTCTCTATATATATATATATATATATATATATATACCATATTCCTTGGTTCAAATTACGCGTCCATGCTCCATGATGCATCTTTCAGTAAAGGATTAGAATATCTCTTAAACCAGTATTTATAATAAATATTAGTTACATAGCCGAATCTTCCAACTCGTCAATCGAAAAATATTCTGTAATAAACATATTACTTCCAGAGGTTATTGTTAATAATTATATAATAGTTTGTATTTTGGGGACTGTATAATTATCGTTGGGATTTGGTTGCCAAGCAACGTATTTCTGTTCATGTTAATGTCAATGCGGGTTAGATAAAAAAAATTAAAGTAGTAAGTATTGAGTTATTTCAAGTATCAGCTCTCAATGTTAGCAAAGACAAAAGTATTGTTTATTTTCTGTTGTCGTTGCCCCGCGCGATTCAAGTCAACCCATTATTTAAGATCGTTATTGTATCTAAGAAGTAACATTTTATTTGTTTATTAATTTTTTCCTGATATTACGCTACATAAGGGTACTCATAAACTGGCAATCCTCTTTAATAGTATAGAAAGGGAATTTGAAAACGGGTGGTGCAGAAAGGAGTAAGGGTTGACTAATTTCTTTTGGGTAGCAGGCAACACCCCTTTAATAGCATAGGAAGGGAATTGAAAAGGCGTGTCAGTAAGATAAATATAACTGAGGATTGACTAGAGCCCTCGGGTTATAGTTTAAGGGTCCTACCCGGTGATTCACCTAAACGAGATTTACGAAAACTCCTAGAAAACCTGCATCAGGTAGGTCAGACTTTTGAGTACTATTCTCACGGCCGTCCGAATGATGTCTTAACAAGTTTAGGAGGCACTTAGCCAACTGATCCAATGTTTCAATAGGGTTCCCGGGTTCTATTTTAAGGATCCTATCCAACATTCACTTGAAAGAGATGCAGGACAAACCCTGTAAATTCTGCATCAGGCATGTCGGGCTACTAGTTGTTGTACAACTTTAATAATTAAACTAAGACTTTATTACAATTAATTATGCCTAATGTCGATAATTTTCTATCAAAATTTTAGTTTGGCAATGTTTCGTATGACTTTCCAATTATAAATATACAAAATAAAAAATATATAAAATATATAAAAACTTAAGTTATTCCACTAGTCATTGAGAACAAATAGATTAAATTTTAATGATTTAAATTTTACCTGTGAATTTTTATCACGCTTTCACTCTTCGTTATTTCTTAAAGTTTTTTTAAAAGTATTGTTTAAAGGTCGCACTAACAGCTAATGTCATTAGCGTCTGTATGTAATTAGAGGAACTTGAAATGCGTTGTCGTGGCTGAAACTTGTGAAAATCAAAAGAAGGAGGATTTTCGAATTTAAGGTTATACAAGAACAGGATTTTATCAGACTGAAAGGAAAGTGGACTCAGGATATTTCCGTCGTCAATGATTGGAAAGACTCGGTACGTGAGGTTCTTTAACCAAGCTGTCCAAACCTGAACGGAATCAAAGACGTTAGAATGGATTTTGAAGATTTAGTTTAATAAATAAGTTGAAGATTACTGAGCCGAAGAGAGTCCAGGAGCCTAGTCAGAAGTCCAGAAGGAAGCCCGAATATAGACTGAAGACTTTAGAGCTCTGAAAAGCTTCGGTGGATAACCCCCCACCGTCTGATCGGTCAATGAAATAAAGTGGGAGAAAAACAAATCCTGATTTATAATTTAGTCACGTGGGGACCCGAGGGGCCCCTACTTTACTAGTTAAATCCGACTTTATGCAAGTGCATCTTTGTAACCGAAAGCTACCATATTTCTGCACAGGTCATCTTGAAGCTAGACGCCTTTGTTGTTTATTAAGGCGCATTTCCTGCTGTCTGTCTGAAGCTTGGATATGTGAAAGGTAGTGGTCACAATATGACAAACTTTTATCTATGTAATGGCATCAGAGTATGGTTACTTATAATCCTCGACGTCGAAGCCCTTTCCAGTATTCGAACTCGGAGTAGCGACTCTAACCACTACATCACAGGAGGTTGGCTTAAGTTTTTATCCCATAAATAATTGGGAAACAGTCGAGTTTGAAAGCATAATAATGGGCCGTACTTGATGAAGTGTGACCGTAGCGGAAAGTAAACATAGCCGCCACATTACGATAATGCAATATGGAGTATTTACTTATACTAAGTGTCTCAGTGGTACACTTTCACTGGCCGAAACAGTAGCATATTTTTCAAATGTTATTCCTTCGACGATTTTTCTAGGGGTTTCTCATCCCTCCGCTGTTTTCCTGTGGATTTGAAGAATATGTGCACAAAATTTTTGATGCATTCGTCATAAAGTTTAAATTGTTGCTATAAATATACAAAATGCGTGACTTTTAACATAAACAAGAGTGCCATTCATGAGGACCCTTTTCGTGAATTTTTTTATTGGTGCGTGACGCTTGTTGTCTATGTCAGAATTAAATGCACATGCACAAAAAGTTCCCAAACAATTTGATAAGGAAATAAAGGTAGAAAATAACGATTTTGATTAATTATTTTCTTTTAACCACACAGAATAGTAATTTATGTGAAGTTTGTATATTTCAAGATGAAGGTAAACTTTACGGCGCAATGATATTCCTACAGCATTACACGGTTAGTAAACAGGAGTCTTCAAAGGGAGGCGTATAATACGTCAGTGGACAAGCGTGCATAATGGGACAGGCGCAGGCTGTAAGAGCCTAATTAACCTGCACTAGCTAAACCGGTCATAGGCGAGAACACTTTGAGCCTAGTTTATACACACATGAATAATCTCGCTTATATAAATAAAATATTATAAACAATAAATTGGCCCAATTAGTCGCTGAACGCAGTCCACGACCCGGCATGTGTATAAATGTGTATGCATTTAAAAATTTGCCTGCAGTAGTCCACAAATATGGATGAAACGTTGTGGATATCTTGAATATATATTTTTTTGGACATATAGCTTTGTTTTTATTTGTAATCTCGTTTCTAGTAACAATATAGACAAGGTACTTCCGGTAGTTTGTCTGTAATTTCAAATATTTGCTAGAAAGTTCCATTGAGATTTCACGTAGCCACTTGTGAAACTCTCAGTATACTTCAAACCTATTGAATTTTCATCTGGAAAAATTTTTCTTTGCCTCTCTAAGCTGCTCGAACTGTCTTTACTACCGACGAAGTGGCGCAATAACCTCAATGATTCATTATTAAAAATTCCCCGTATTAATTGCAAAAAAAGAGTTATGTAGTTTGAAATGGAATGGTGTTAAGAGTTTCACGGTGTAGCTTCGTAAAAAATCCGTAATCCATGAAACAACTATTCAAGTCCGTATTAATAATATATATGATAATGTGAGCTGTAACACACTATTAAGATATTTGAAGAGTACAAGAATAAAATATCAAGAAAGGAGTCTTATCTAAAACACCTACAAAAGGCAGTCAGCAGTAATCACAACTGAAGGGCAAGAAAATAAATCAGATATCTCTCTTTAACTTATGTATAGAACAGGCGATCCCAATTAAATAAATATTTTCTTACTACTGAATTTATTTACGAAAATATTCAAACTCAGTTTCCTGAAAAGTATTATCATGCTACGTTAGCGTAAAGTAGAAAGCGATTTCTAGATACATTTTTCTCGGGAACCGTTATAAATACAGCACAGCAACATTAACAACATTTCTAATCTTGTTGTTTTTATGTGTAAGCAGATTTTTTAAGATTATAATTTTAATTAAAAACTATTTTTCATGATCGGTTTTTACGGAAAATTTTATAAACCTTAATCCGTAACTAATAATTAAATTAATTTATTCTTTTTCTTCTTCACAAAAAATATCAGGTTAAAAGTAAGCTGTGAAAGTTTCGACGCTTCATTTATAACGGGTTCGGAGAAAGAGATATCTATTTTAACATTAAGCAGATAGAGCCTTCCGATTCCCTTTAAAGATAGATAATTAATTGGCGGGATGAACTGACAAATTATTGTCTATTTAGATCGAGGTTTAGATTTAGATAATGGATTATTTTCGTGAAAGTGTCTAAAGACCGAAATCACTAACAATGCTAAATTTTATTTTTTGTGACTGATGAAATGTGGGGTTGATAAAATTTTTATTCAATATAGAAGTAGGTCTTCATAATATTAATTTTGTAAGTAAGCATGTCAATACGTAGAGTAGTTGAAATTTACTTACACTTGTAGAGTCTTAACACAAAGAACTGATCAGTGTCAAAGAGCCTAGTAATTAAATCTTCTTCTTGGTCAGCCCTACAGTCCTTGTAGAACCATGGACACCTTTATCACCTGCCCCCATTCATTTCTGACCATAGCCTTCATTTCCCAATTTCATATTCCCATTGTCTTTACATCCTCCTCCATGTAGTCTTCTTCTTTGACACCACGGACAAAAGGTATCACTTCACTCCGAATTATAATTAAGACTACTCTCTCTCTCTTTTTCTCTGTGTGTCTTTATTTTTCTCTCTCCTTCCCCTCTTTCTCCCCTCTCTCTATCAATCGCCATTATCGAATTGCTCATAGTCAATGGCAATCTCCAACCTCGTAATCATTAATGTCCACAGCTTAATACACAAAAATCAATTTTCCTTCGGTGACAGGAATAACCCTCTCCAAACAAAATTATTTATCTTTCATCTCTGGAAGGAACCACTCACCCCACTCCACCTATAGTTTGGGGGAAACACCACGTATACTCACAAGCAGATGCCGTTGAGTAGCAAAGTCTTTAGAAAACCCAGTCCGGCCCGAAACTGTCTTTAACCTTTTTCACTTTCTCTTTGGCAGCCTGACTGAGTTTGTACCATGAAATTCCGTATTTAATTACAATTACAATATGCTTAAAATTAACGCCAACGGACTAGGTCCTATGATTAATCGAGAAGAAGGGATTGATTTCCAACCTACTAGCTGGACGTCTCTAAAATAAATCATGCTTATCGCATGTTTTCAGTTTTTTTAACTTAAAAACTGTAAGTGGTATTTTAGTATTTAATTACAATACATACTTTAAAGAACACTGTTCTACTGTTTCAACTACTACAAATAGGTATAAGGAATACTATTTAGTCGTAAAAATGGATTTTTAAAATTATACGTAACTGTGGATTTGGAGTCTGTTAAACTATGCGTAATTTCACAATAAATGAAGCTTAATTAAATGTCGACATATTGACTTTTATGTCATGTAAAGGTACCTTCGTATACTATAATACAAAGAACCCACTTATATATAAAAGCACTGAAAAGGCGAGACAAGCATGATTTATTGTAGAGACGTCTAGCTAGTAGGTTGGAGGTCAATCCCTTCTTCCCTGTTAATCATAGGATCTAGTCCGTTGGCGTTAATTTGAAGCCTGATGACTGGAATGTGTTGTGGATGCCGCTGAGTTAACCCTGCAACAGCAGAGGACGAGTAAATTACTACTCTAAACTTTGCGGCTTTGCTGAGGGTTGTTTGCTGCAGAGTTACATTGCTATCTACTCTCCACAAAACTTGTAACAGACAGTTTCGATTTCAGGTTCCATACTTAACGGCGCCGCATTTTCAGCGCAGATTTGCTGTGGTAGAAACGTCGATGCGTTACGGCTTGGCTCGACACTGTATTTTACCTCTCATAACACAATGGAACACAACTTAGAATCTGAGTCAAGGCAGGTTTCATTCTCTACGATTATTCGTCAAAAATAACGTTCAGAACGTTTGCCAACCTGGTCAGCTTCAATTTGGCTTAATCACTATAGACGATTAACTATTCGCATTTAGAAAGTTGAAGATTAAGCTTAGTTATTACATTAACAAATTTGTTGTGACAATGCAAGTCAAACGGAAATACACTAACAGAATGAGAATGTTCTTAAGTCGTTGAATAGTAAACCAGCGAAAATTTTATACAACCTCACTTCATTACCAGCTGTATTATCAATTTCTTCTGATATTTATTGTCCTGACTCCTTTTCACTCTCATTTTGTCATATTATCCTGACCTCTTACTTAGTTAAAAGGATTATAATGGCAAATAGAAAAATATATTGTCGTCCACCTATTAAAGTTTATTTATTATAAATGTAATATATATATATACATTTAACGCCTAATTTAATTAATAGTAAATTATTAGACCTCAGTTTAAAGCCATATTAGAATATGAAAAATAGTTTTAAATAATGGCTGGAGGTATCGACACTACTTTGCGTCTGTCTCTAACAGCAATAGAAAAGATTTGAAATCACCACTAAAAAAATAAGGAATTTAAAATATGTTATCATATAATCTCTTGAGATTTTCAGAGTAAAATTAATATTGACTGTGATTCGATGATTTTCAATAGATAATAATTTGGAAATTAATCAATTGCATTAGTGGAGTTCCCTGTCTAATATTGTAGCGTTTTCAAAATCAAAATTGGGATTAAATTTATGGCAGTGTAATGTAGACAATTCTGTTGATTGTATGTAGAAGTATAATTTCAGAAAACTTATTCTGCTATTGGTAGAAAACTACATTTTATTTTATATAATCAACATAGATGTATTAAATTATTTAATCGTAAGAAACTACGGATAATTCCATACATATATTTTGCCATGGAAAATGGAACCTTGTTATTTCGGTTATGCTGTATTGTGTCTCGTATTGTCAGCGGAAGCCTGTGATAACGAAGAAGGAATACACTGCAGAAGCGAGGAAAATAAAGATTGTTGCTACGCAGTTTTGCGGAAGCAGCAGATAGTTCGTGACCGTTTTCATCGCGTGAAGATGTTAAAGAAATCATCTCAGAAAGCATGCTGCTCGCAAAGGCATCAAGGCAGATAGTTTTTATTGTAGAGTCTAGAAGCAATTTGTAGTTAATGTAACAGCTGCAAGGACACGAAACAAACTTCGGTGAAAAACCACGCCCTGTTGGTATATTCTTCTTAACGTCTCGGCAGATAAAATGTTCTACTTAAACTTTTACTTTTAATAATTTATAAATGAGAACCTCGAGAAGTTTGCAACCAAAATCAAAAATCTGACACACGTCCAAAAAAAGATACAGCTGAGTTTCCTATAATACATTTTGCAATGTCGAAATTTTTTTATTTATTTGTCCAGGTTTAAAACTTTTATATAACGTGCAAATTGCAACGCATACTGTATAATTCCACAGGATACGAATAAAATATCTAGAAAGAAGAGTGATCTACAACCTCAACAGAAGGCCTTCAGCATTAATTAGAATTAAAGGGCAAGAAAATAATACAAAAATCAAGAAAGGGTTCAATCTGTCGCTCATATAGTGAATAGGCTATGATGAAAGTTTGAAAGGAATTTTTAAAAGGAATCAGTGCAAGAAGAAAAAATAAAAACCACACGTATCGCCAATGCTGTTGTAGTATTAGGGAAATCAGAAGGATACTTTGAAAAGATAACAAATGTCATGAACTTGGACGTGGAGAAAGAGTACAATATTACGATGAATAGAGGGGAAACCAAGGTAATGGAGTGTAGTATGAGAAACAGTGGAATACCAAAGGGTGTTAGATTCGGAAGGGATATTTTGAACTAAGTTAAGGAATCCTGCTACTTGGGTAGCATAATGACTAGGGATGGTAGAACTATAGTAGACATAAAGAGTAGGATAGCACAGACAAGAAAGGCTTTCTCAAAAAAAGTAGAATTTACTGTCGGATAATATAAATATTATTATTATGAAATTATTACTAAAATTGTTCGTATGGAGTGTGGCGTTATATGGGCGCGAAACGTGGACAGTAGGAGTTGCAGAAAGGAAAAGAAGGGAAGCTTTTAAAATAGAATAATGCTGAAAATCAGATGGGTGGATTGAGTAACTAACCAGGAATTTTTAAGCAGAATAAAAGAGAAGATAACAATATGGAGGACTTTGACCAAGGGAAGGTATAGATTAATAGGCCATGTTTTGAGGGATGAAGGTCTTGTAAAACTAGCATTATAGGGACGTTTGTAGGATAAATAACAGAAGAGGGTGACGAAGGATGGAATACGCTAAGAATATTTTTAGGATGTGGTAGTTATGTAGACATGAAAAATCTTATATAGAATAAGTTAACATGGAGGATTGTATCAGACCAGTTCTACGGACTGAGTACTACAACAAAAGCAGGTAAATGATCAATATTAAACGCAAGAAAACGTAAATAACAAAACTGATCAGCAAATTTATTAAGAAAAATCAATTATCCACAAAAAAGTTTTGTGTTAATATATTTCCACTAAATAATAAGAAAATCAATGGAATTAAGTGTACCAAACCATTTAAGTCTTTCAATAAAACAGTTTTATTTACTAAATTGATTCACTTCAGGGATTTAATTGGTTGAAAGATATCAAAATAAAAGTTTGAGGTTAACGCAAAATTTCTTGGGACGATGCTTGTTTTCAAAACGAACTTTATAAAAAAATTAACACAAGTTGTATTTTCGCTTTGCTGGTTCAGGTTGTGATTAGCTGTACTTGCTGAAACTTCTCCAAGTGAGGTTTGCGGCCGTTGTGCAACTTCTTCGTACAGCTGTCCTTCTCTGCGAACACGAAGAAGTCATCACTTCGTTGTCAGGAGTAGGAAGATTCCAGACTGCTATATCCAAATCAAAAAAATTGCCCACGAGAGAGATGTCCTCAATCGGATAAGCGATGAAGATATTCACTGCTGCTAGACCCCGAGAAAACTTGAAGTCAGTCGCGCAATGAAGATTACTGCAACAATTTCTGAATCCATAATTTTGTAAATATTTGTACAGAGCCAATATACACGTGGGTACACTTCGATGTCAGAGACAAGAGTGACTCCTTGCGGATCCGTCTCGTGTCGCTGCACGATTAGCCAATGGCGCTGTATCAGTTTGGTTGGAGCGGCTAATTGCCAGAAAATTAACTGTATCTCCTCCGTCTTGGACGCTAAGGTAAACGTTGTAAACGGTACGCATCAACCAATGCTATACTCGGCGCAATTAAATTAAAATTTTCGATTGCCATTTAAAAATAATAAACTGCGTAACCAGCAAACCGGACTTCAATTAAATTAGGGAAACTTTCAATTAATATCACACCAACGCTGATCTTCCCAGATTACTCAACAAAAAAATCATTTTACCTACATGTAATGATTTATAAATAAACTAATTATTCATGAAAAAACATATACACATAAATATCGGAAATATTTACTGTTCAGCATGACTGAGTTATATTTTGATGGAAACTTGTAAAACGAGTTGGAAACACACTATTAATTATTCCTTCCCTCAAATAAGTTGAAATTACAAATGCAACGGGTAAAGTTACATTTATAATGAATAACAATATTCAGTGTTCTATTAATGACTAATTCTTGAGGTCATATAGCTACTTCGTCAAAATTGGCTGTGATTACTTGTAAATTAGTATCCGAAACCGTTTTTCTTCGTGTATAACTAGGAAAATTAAACTTTATTTATTTATATTATATATATACGGTATAGGCCACACTAATCTAGGGATAAAGCTGTTGCGTGTCCCAATTCCAGAGAGGAAAACCCGGGAGTGGGGCGGGTGAAGGGGTTACACCAGGCTTTATCTGATTTGTAGCGGTATTAATTTGCACAGGCCTACTGTGCAAATGAGGTGGACAAAGTGTTTCTAAATGAGGAAACCAAATGGCTGGCCCATTAATTCCCTCCGCGTTCAAAGAGATGTTTATCCCACGCAACGCTGATAGCACTCTCACGCAACGGAAGTACGCACATATCTTTTTGCCGGGGAAGTTCCGAGAAATGGGGCGGGGTCCTCTGGATGGCGTGATTTCTCCTTTAGGTGGTAATAAATAAAGATGTCGCGACGACGAAGGTGGGAAAGAGTTCTAAATTACCAAGCGCTAAGGGGTTTAATTAAATTATATTTGCCTTTACTGTAGGACTAATAACATTTCATAATATTTTTCATCATATTTATATTCCAGCTCTCCTCCTCTAAAGGCAACGTGTATTAACACATTTAATAATTACTGAGTTCAAATTTAGTCCATTCAATGTCGGAGTAGCGATGTTCTTTAATTTTCAGTGTAGATATTTGTAACGTGTAATTTTTGGATTATCGTAATATGGTAAACATTTATATGCTATATTTAACTCTATAACTGGATTTTAATTGTCTGTATGTGTAATTTAGGGCTATTACCCAGCAGAAAGATGGAAAAGACATTTAAAAAATTCAGGGATTTACAGAATCCACATAACTATTGTCAAAAAATAGAGTATCTAACAGAATCTAGCTAAAAAGTAAAATTGACGGACTGAATTTCCAATATTAACTTTTTCAAATTGTTTTCGATATATTTACAACGTTCAGCCGGTTTTCTCTAAAGGGAATAAAATGCCTGCCCAGGCAGTTCAAATCGCGTTTTGGGATTTCCACTATTTAGTCTCAAAATGACTGTTGGCAGATTATTAAAGTTTAAAAATCTTGTTACACCACGTTTCAACAACGAAATGAATCTTAAATGGAATACATTCCACCTTTATCACGTGAAAAACGAAGAAGATAAATGATAGTGGATAGCATTTTTGTATATCTCAGAAATTTCTTAAGCTCCGAAATAACACAGATCATTTTAAAAATAATAATAGATAATGTTTGTAAGATCGGAATTAAAATTTTTTGTAGTGTATACGATAAAATTTAAAATTTGAATTTGGTTGGTATAATTTAAAATTACATTTTGTCAACAAATACAAAAAAGTACAATATTACTACCAGAATTTTGAACATCGTTAAAAAAATTACATATTACAATAATAATTTTTCTCTCATTCATTTATTGTTTGTTTTATACAACCCAAAAGTATGGACACGATGAAGATCAGTTTAAGGCTATAGCAGAGAAGACAAAATCAGAAACAAAGCCATAGGAAAATAATGCAACCAATAACAGAAGAATCTTAAAGAGAAATGGAGGTAACGTGTCCATGGTATGCTGTCACAAAGATATTCTTAACAGGCAGTGGAATATAACCAAAATAGAAAGAACTGTGCGAAGAGAGTGGAAGAGATGCTGATAACGGAATAGGCCCAAATCTTGAAAGGCAGAAGAAGAAGACATACGTATTCTCTGATGAAATTAACTAACGTGATTCAAGACACCAATTGGCCAAGATTTTCACTGACTATTATTTAATCAAGGATGAAAAGAAATCAATTACAAAAATGGTTGGCTGTTAAATGACTAACGAGATCAATTTTTGTGGAAATAACTACCCAAATCATTAATAATCACACGTTTGTAATTAAAAATACAAGAGCAGAAAGATTCGATAAACTTTAGACTTATGGTAAAATTACAAAGCTTGGTTTCCTTCGCAATTATTTTAGTCACAAGACAGGATATTAACATTGTTAATAATGGCTCGAGTCAAAATATGGTAGCTAATATTCAGAGGTTAATTGGATGATTGTAACCACGATTTTCCTATGCCTTCAAGACCCTTTCCTTCCTCCATTATTATTCCCATAGTAGTTAGCCTGAAATATCAAACCTGATCCTTTTAACCCTGCCGTTGGAGGTAAGTTTGCATGAAGCTGTGTTTACCCTCTCAATTGAAGTATGAGCCACGTGACATTCAACCCCTTTTGTAGACCTAGGAACCCATACAATGGCAGCATGAATATGCAGTATATTGTTATGAATGCTCTCGTTACCAGAGAATAATTTTTCTTTATAAACTTTAATAAAATCACGTTTCAGTCGGTGATATTTCACTTTTAAGCTTATATATAATAGGCGAGGCTATCAACGAAAAGCTCGGTGGATTGTGCGTTGAAAGTTTATGGCGAAAATTATTGTTCTGTTTGTCGATTGTATGTGGGTTTTTTAGAGCAGAATTTAACGTTTTTGTGCGTTATAAATTTATTTGGCTTTATGAAGTCTCAAATCAACTGTATTGAACGAACGTGTGGAACTAACAAAAATACTTGTTTACATCGAGGTAAAAATTAGAAGTATTTTAATTGATTTTGACCATTGTCCGAAATAATAGAGTGCAATTTAACAAACTCGATGAAACTTCATTTCATTAACACACTGACAGCTGGTCTAAAGACAAGACCCGTTTATACGATTAGTATGCTTCATAAAATAAAGAACAAACCTTGTCTTGACTTGAAAGAAAAAAACAATAATTCTCATTAGTTCCAGTGATTTAACCCAGCAAGAACTTTAACACCTGAGTTTGTATTTGATGATATTTTGAAGATTATTATTCATTCCATTAGTCCTCGGTTGAGGAAATAGGATACGTCAAATAAAATATTACAAGAAATATACAAAATTCTACAATTAGGAATTGAAGGACAACAAGAGGAAAGATAAAATTAAATATTGTGGAATCTTGAGGAATAGTAATAATATAATTTTCCTGTCTGGTAACCGTGGAAACAAATTAATATTGAAATATCGTAAGCCCCTCTAATTTCTCTAGTTTTATTGCATAAGTTTTGAATCAAGTGACAATTTATAGTAGGTACAAACAGATACCGAAAAGTTGAAAATATAAGACTTAGGAACCAATGACGACGCGATGGAACTAACGTGTACAATCCTGAAACGGAATCATGCAGGACAAATAGCGTTAACGGAAGACCGAATGGCAATAGAGTTTATTTAAGTGGACTAACGGACTACTAACGGGAAAATGAGGAGGAAAAAAGGAACATTACAGGAGACTGGGGGTAAAGTAGCGTAAAATTGATTTAAACAGATAACGTCAAATAATTTCTCAGTTTATCATGACTGTTACCTATAACTTCACTAGTACACCCACCCCCGACTTCGTTCGCGTGGAACTTGGACAAATAGCTCTTTTTATTTTGCACAAACAACTAAACAGCAAGTACATATTTTTGATTTTTAGTATCTAAGCTTCAGGGTAAACCTTATAGCTCGCAGTTCGTTATTAACAGGTCCCGCTTTCACACCTTTCCGAACCTATTCGAGACAAACTTCAAAACAGACAGAAACTTCAATTATATTTATTGGGATAGATTATATTTATTTTATTTGCTTTTAAAAATGGGCAACTACTAAATATCTGACGCGAAAATAAAACCAATTTATGTATAAATCGTATCGACAATCCAAAGGAGTTTATTATTTCACATGGTTAATGCCAACGATAGGTTAATTAAGGAGCGAAATATTTATAATTTAAAAAGCGTTTAGTAATATAGATAAAGAGTATAGGAAAATCGCATCCACTTTTTCACATCTCGATGAGTGTATGAACCACGAAACCTATAGGCTATATATTTTTTTTCGTTTTGTGTGCTTATAAATATGGAACCTACTATAGTAGGTAGATGTACACTTCGAGGGAGTGTATTCAACAACTTCCAAAAGTTTCATGACGATCCGATGAATAAAGGACAGACAGACATAAATTTGTTTATATAAATACATATATATATATATATATGGATTATTAAATGAATTGGCCCGTAGATCTGTCTCAGGAAGTAAAATGTTATAATTTTACAAAAGAATAAATTTCGTCAATTGTTAAAAATAAATATAAATTCTGAAAGTGGTTGGAAATTTTACTTATTTTTTAAAGAATATTTCGGCACTACCATAAGAATCTTCACTTTACAGAACCATTGCTCAATTTAAATTCGTTCGTAATCTATTGACAACCTTGGTCGTCCTGAAGAGGTGATACGTATATATCGTCTTGGAACATAGTCATATGTTCCTATAAGTTAAAAAAATACTTATCTACAAAAATAATGAAATACAATTTTTAAAAAAATTGTAAGAAGAAGTGTAGTGTCCTCTGATTACATTCCGAAAATATTTCGTATAATATATAATCCAAACTGTAACTATTAATATATCTCGGAGAACGTGTATGAATAGAATAAGTATATGCCAACCGTATATAGCTTGATCGTTGTCCGAAGAATTGACTTTAAAGGAACTTTACTAAATTTGGTTTGGAAATGAAGTTGATGGTGGCCAAAAGCTTCATCCACAAAATAAATAGTTAAAAAAATTTACCTTATAATAAAATTCGTATTAGGAAAATTTGTGGAGAAATTTATTTAATAAGGTTATTATTTTTGCAAAGACGCTAAATTTTAACGTGAAATTTTTTTTGATACTTGTAAAATTTCATCCCATAAATTCAGTTAATTTGCCGCATTTTTTAAAAATATATTTTCTCGTGAATTTGTAATAATTACTTCTAGTTTCCATGAATGCAGATAGTAATTTATGGTTCTTCGGTTGTTGTCGCGCCTCTGTTCGTGGTTCTCGACGTTTCTACAATACGTGTGTGTGTGTTCGAAACTACCGAAACCGCTAATAATTGGTTCGCATCACGCTCACCGCTTGCTGTAATGGATACCGAACTGCGTGTATTTGGTCTCAGGGTTTCCACCTGAATAGTCGACTCGCAATAATTCACTTTTCCCTCAACAAAAATTTTTCATTACGGGTATAGGTTGAAGTTTAAAAACCCAAAAATCTCTTTAGCAACACGTAAGAGGCGAAACTGGAAAAGGACACGACATTTAATTACCTATTTTCTTTAACTGTTTTATTTTTTTTTAATTAACCGTCGTAATTCATTCGTTTTCTGGTAGTGACTTGAGAAGTTCATACAAAAATAACGATACTTCTGTTGTTTGGAGCCAAAGAATATTGGTTTTGTTTGCTGACGCTACTCAAGTTTGCTGCTTGCTTCCCAATAAGATTGGTCTCACTCTTCAGAATAAGCGTTCGTTTCCGCAGCAGCCTGCTGATGTCAATATCCTGGAACGATTAGCTGTCATCGAAGACCGATCTGAGGAAAAGGGGAGGAGGATGCTGAAGGATTTTGAATCATAACTCTGTCAATTCATCAACTACAACTCCACTAGAGCTACTTTGAGGTAGGATAAGATGCTTTCAGGGCCAATCAATGGCTTTGTTTAAAAACATACATGAGGAAACAAATGTTTGCGAAAGGACCTATCATGACGGTTCATAGCTTTGATTTTTGGCTCCTGACATGTAAAACGGATACCTCGTTATTCCAATGGGTCATAATAACCAATTGATAATGTTAACTCTAATTTAATATTAAATTATTTTAATCATTAAATATTTAATTCAAAATTAAAATTATTCTTTGTTTACCATCTACAATTACTATAATATAATAATCAAATCAGCTTTAATGTAAAATTAATTTTGATCAATGTTTGTACATAAATCCACTAGAATGATCGTTTCCAACTCATTCTTGATTTTCTGAATCATATTGAGGTCAGTCAGATACCACGAATTCCCGTTTTAAAACCCATTTGTTCTTGGCCATCAATGAAACTAAATTTTGTATGAGTGATAACCATGTGAATTATATTTAATAATTCAAAACCGACGATTTAATATTCAAAATGAAATAGTTCAACGGCCTAATTATTCAAAAGTGTTACAATCAACGAAAATACGTGTTACTAATAATAAGCTCTAGTTATTGTCAATGCTTTGAGAAAGTAATTTTTAAAAATCATGCCAGACATATCATTTAACTTTTGCTCGATAAATGAAAAAAATGGTGTAATAGAGAACGTAGGGTTTCCCGGTAGTTGATGAATGAAGTGTTCTCTGGATTCCACTCAGGTATAGGCGTTAATTAACCGCTACGTTTCGAAGATTGTCACCACCATCTTCTTCAGGCGGAGAAGATGGCGGTGACAAACTTCGAAACTTTGTTGCAAATTAACGTCTATACCCAAGTGGAATCCCCAGAATACTTCCTTCAACAGTGGTATAAGCAAGTACGTTTTGGCATATTTTCTATTTATTACCGTTTATGACCGTTCAACAACACGCCAGATCAGTTTTTTTCTGTAGATATTTATTTATGGTCGCCAGATAATTTTTAAATACAAAAACTACGAAATGTACTTGTTTACACCAATGTTTTCAAGTATCACGTTACACTTTTTCAACATTAATGTCTTAAACATAATACAATCCTCTCACAGTTCTGAAAACATTGAAAATCATCCGAGTTAATTATTTGTTTCATTTCACTACTTCTGACTACTTGGGCTATTGAACTATTTTACTTAGAACAGTAATCCCTCCGGTTTAAGTGATTTAATATTTAATTTAAGAATAAAATTCGTATTGTTATTAGCATATAAAATACAATTTTGTTCCATTGGTATCTAAGATTAAAACGATCTTAATATACCGGAATTCATGTTATATTATTGACCTCAATCTCATAGGGAAATCCTAAATGAGTTGGGAACGACCATCAAAAAGAAATGAAGTAGGACAATTTTGCAAAAAAAATTTTAGATTAAAGCTAATTTGATAATATTATAGCATCATGTAGATAATTAACGAAGGGTATTATTATAATTAATCACGTGAATTTTAATCACACGAAAGTAATTTTACAATAAATAAGTAGAGTTTTAATCAAAAATGTACTTATCGATCGAGAAATGTTGGGTTAAAAATTTATTAAATAAAATAGAAGAAGCTGTGTAGCCAAATTTTCTACAAATCAACATGCCGTGCTCTTATTTACAGATAAATATATGATTTTTATTCAGAACTCTTCTAGAGGCTAATTCTGCTTTATAATTTGATTGTAAAAGAATTGTACATCCATAGGCAATTTTATTGAATATTCTTCTGACGTTGGGTATAAAATACTTCAGAGATTTATTGATAATAGGACACCCGAAAAATAAAGTAAAATAACTGAATGACTTCCACTTTTTATTAGACTTTGCACGTAACGTCTTTCTGATAGCACACACCTGAGTATCCCTCGCGCGGAGATCCGGACTAACTTACCTCCGGCATGTTTTGCCCGAGAGACTGCCATCATATTGTTATGCATTTAGCATTGCATTTCCGCAGGAAATTTAAAACAGAGCTGTAGTCGCCCTTTGATTTCAGCCGTGCAACAGTAACACTACCATAAAAGCTGTGTTTGTCAAACATTGAGCCATTCCCGGTTCACTATCCTCGTACGCAGCCGATGTTTTGGCATTAATTTTGACCGCTAATAGTGTTTCGCTATTATAAATGGACATCCCGGGACGGCAAACCAGTAATAGTGAGGCCTGTTGACCGTGCTAGTTTTTTCCGCCCCGAAAAATCGGTACCATCCATAGCTGGGTAACCGTCCCCACTTCCCAACCTGGGGAGACGTCCGATGGGGGATAGCAACCCCACATGGTTATTCTTTTATACTCACACCAACACACCCTTACCTATCCATTTATATATACATACATACTAATGTACATATACATACTCATATACTTCAACAAATATATACTCATACACACACACTCCAACACATATACTCATACACACATATATACTCATATTTTTTGGGGGGTAATAGGCTACATGAGGGTGATCCTGAAGCAGGCAACTCCCCTTTAATAGCATAGGAAGGGACTTGAAAAGGGGGGATGTGGAAGGTAGAGCAAGGTAGCCCAGGGTTGACTAGGGCCCCCAGGCTATATTGTAAGGATCCTACCCGGTGTTTCACCTAAAGGTGATGCAGGGAAAGACCCTAGAAAACCTACATCAGGTAGGTCGGGCTAGTGGGTACTACTCCTGCGCCCTTCTGATGACGGGAGACTGGATTGCTGTGGGAACGCAACAAACCCGCCTCCGTGCCTTGTTCAGTATTGAGAGGCAGTTGGCCGACTGGTCCAATAGGATCAGCGAACAACTCTTACCGTATGCCGAAGGTCTTCGACCCCCGTACATACACCTCTCAAACTGCCCAAGGTCGTCTCAGCCTGCAGGAGTCTTAAATTAGCTACCTTGGCCATGGACCAAGGGGGGAAGGAAAGAGGAAAACCAGGAAGGAGGAAGTCAACCTCCACCTGGCTCTCACTCATTTCCCAGCAAGATATCTTCCTGCTTATTACCCCTTGTTATATATACTCATACATGCACACACACACACACACACACACACACACACATATATATATATATATATATATATATATATATATATATATCTTCCTGCTTATTACCCCTTGTTATATATACTCATACATGCACACACACACACACATATATATATATATATATATATATAGAGAGAGAGAGAGAGAGAGAGAGAGAGAGAGAGTGAAAGCCATATATCAGAGCCTGCCTATCGCAGAGATTGACAGCTGCAGATATGTTGACTCGGATTCGAGTCCCACTCAACTTTATTTCCTTTATCATTCGTATCTAAAATTTTCTGTTTCAAGAATGTTCTGTTTCTGGAATATTTGACTAATGTATAAGTTGTAGTGGACCCCGAAGCGGAGGCAGTCGTCGCAGTATGAACCTTTGCACGGCGCTTCCTGTTAAAAAAAGCAGTGTGTGTTACTGTACCTCACGATCCTTCAGAAACGTGACAATATATACCCCTACTCTCTATTCCATGTTACCATATAATACGGTGGTGTAAATTGTACTGTAGTTTTCCGATGAAAAATGGCATTACCCATGAATGAAATTATTGTGAAACATGAGTCTCTGATATGCAGCTGAGGTAGGAAGGAATCGAATCTCACCCTAAAATACTAGGATAATAAAAAATGTAATTTCTTTCAAAAGGCATAATTTACGTTTTTATTGAAGGTTGAATATTCTAAAATCAAGAATCAGTTATGATATTGGAGTATGAGTTGGGTAGTAGTTTAATGAACGATATTTACCAGTATTTGTCTTATAGCCTCCTTCACTATGAGCCTATAGCTGGGCCATGCATTGACCGTCAACAGTTGGTGACTTGGTTTCCATTCACGTAGTCGCCCAGTGCATGAGCTCTTTGTACTACGCACTTTTCTTTCACATATTGGCTTCTTTTATTGGAGAAAGCCACTCCCAGAGCCAGCATCAGTTAATTCCATTTCCAATCTTCACCAATATCGGTCAACATAAGGCAACATCTGTCATATTTATAACCTGCATTGGTCCAGCCTGGGTCATTGTGTAGATGGACCATTATAAATTTGGCACGTGGTCTTGCTTGTTGCAGAGTCCGGGGCGATGAGTACGGGCGGCTGGTGACCCTGGACGCTTGGAGGCGCACGTGACGTCAGAGGCAGCAGCGGGCTGGGGGCCCGGGCGTGGTGGCGGGCAAGTCGTCTGGAGGACGGCGCACCACTCCGCCATCCGGTACAGGTAAGACTATATATACCATTATCCAGACAGGTCGAGCATTTCATCCAGAATATTTACAGTTCGTTCAGTATTTAGATAGCAATAATTTGCCCAGGGTCACAGCTAAATATCTTCCCTATACGCTTTACGCAGTGTTGTAATCCCCACCGGACGAAACGGGGAACATGATGGGCGTTTTACGTCCGACAACTACGACATGAGCAGGCTATCACCTTACGTCGATGCGTCGTAACAAGTTGAGTATTCCGGGGAATTCTAGAGTCGTATAACTTGCAAACAGGCATTCTCTCATGTATTAATGAAAAGAAAGGTTGTATGACCAATAAAGTGAGAAAGCAATTATTAAATTAAATGATTTGATAAATAAATAATCCTGCCTATATGTCAAAAACAAATTAAATATAGCACAACGTTTCGTAATTTCCTCATGTGCGCGCGTATAACACATTTGGTATACTTTAAAGAAAACAATATTTATATAACATGTAAAAATAGAACACAACCACGAGTATATAAAAAAAGTTTGGTAGTTTGGTAGTATAATATTTTTTAATTCATCTTGATATCATTTTATATTAAAGTTTACCGATAATTATACCTCTACAGTTCATCTATACTCAGTTTTGTATATATATATCTATCGGATGTGCTGAGGTTATATTTATTGATTCAATTAATATAAATATTATTCTTGTGATGCATGTTTAATAAATCAGATGACATTTGGACCATTTCCGGTGTTATAATACTATAAATTAGTTTTTAACGTCCAGATTTCTCCGTCATGGACGTTGTTTAAGAAGATCGAAATTATATTCAGTATACATAGTCATTTTATTGTTCATTATTGAAATTTCGGAAGAGTTTCAAAGGTCCTTCACTATAAAAAATACATTGAAAAGCAAAAATTAATAGTTGCATTGTCCGAATGTTACGTTGTATGGTTTGTTCAACACTAAATCATACTTGTTTTGCCTTGACTGTAAATCATTATAATAAATTATAACTTGGCTGATGATGTTTGATTATAATTGCAAGCATATTAATTTTGAATTCAAATATAGATTAACTAATTGCTGTCTTTTGTTAGAAAACATTTTCTTGAAAACAATTATATTACTGTTAATTATTCAAAAATCAAATTATACTTGAAACGAAAATTGTATCAGTGAAAATATGTAGAACATATCTTAATTCCATCATAACTTATGTAGCGTTGTAATAGTGACGCGTTGGTAAGTGAATCCGACGACGTCATTACGTCATCAACGTACTGGAAACATTCTCAACAAGACTCAACACGCCTATAAGAGACGCCACGAGTGCTTGTCACTCAAAAGAAAGAAAGAAAGAGGGAACAAAAGTTGCAGAAAACGCAGTGCAGGACGGTTGACAGGAAAAAATATGCTATTGTTTCACTAATAACTTAATCAATCATGCGAAACAGAGATATATCATTCTTTATGAAATAAAAACTAGAAACGAACAATAAGAAATTAAGTTTTAATACCGTCTGCATAATAAGGGGAAGCTTATCGCGAAAGAAACAAGAACGTACATCACATACCTATACTAATTATAATAATTACTTGCCAGATAATTGAGAAAATTCTGATAACGTTTAATGAAATAACGATTTCATCATTATAATTTTAGTAAAGAGTGAATGATTTCCTGCTGTAGATTATATATATATATAAATTTCAATGCCTGTCACCACCATAGTCTTCAGTTTTGACGATGTTGGCCGAGACATCCATTGAAACGTTGAGTTTACCCCGTCGCAAACGCGAGAAGACTGCATAAACATTTTCTTGTGAAAATTACGACGTTTCGGTCGCTAAGTCCTTGAAACTGAATATTAAACTAACCGAAATATTGTAATGATTCTGTCAAACCACAAGATAAATATTACAATAAAGCAACTGCAAAACTGATCCATATATAAATAATTTTTAAATTTAATACAAATTTTTCGAAAAATCTCAACGTCATTACAACAAATTTGTCTATATATTTTCTCTAGCATATCAGGACAGTAATTAATGTTATATTCAAATCAAATTTTATTGGCACATGACTGTTTTTATAACTTGGATTTCGCATCTAAAATTTGTGTTGAACCCACTCTAGGTGTTTGCACGTCTTGATCTAATATTCACTCGTTAAGGAACACAACCGTTATTTTCCATCCCTGTGTCTTAATCGTATAGTCAAATGATACGAATTAATTAAACTCTGCTCAAATAATATATTTACGCCAACGGTGAACAAAAAATAAATCATTTTAAAATTAATTAAATTTATTTCACCGTAAGCAGAAGTTCTTCAGACTTTATATATTTGCATTGTATTTCTTTGCCGCTGAAAGTTAAAACTTGAAAAAACACATTTAGACTGTCACTAGTTTTATTAAAAATAGTTATTGAGAGCGTTCGGAAATTAGCGAGTCGTAATCATGCTTCTAAATACAAATTATACCATAAAAATAATTATTTTGAATTTAAGTTAATAATATCATTTTATTTTTACGCCTGTTATTATGGCTTGTTAGTTGTAGAAAGCTACCATCAAATAATTCTTAAAAACACTCTTGCGTGTAAAAAGTTTTGTCAATTTTCAACTGTCTTTGCTTTTATGAGTTAGCTGAATTTTTCAACCGTACCGCGGTTATAAATAAGTGTATTTCAAATCCCTAGCTTGTCCAAGTTAATAAATAAAGCCAACTGTTACCTTTGTTACGAAACACAAAGAACTGATTAATTAAATACAATTTTTTCCTACTAAATAGAAGAGTAAAGTGTTTTGTTTAATGTGAATTGTTTCATTGCATTTCTATAGCGAACATACAACAGATAGGAAGATAAATTTATTGTTTCCTTTATTTACATAATTTTGAGACAAATTTTTAAACCTGCATTACATATTTAACAAATTTAATTTCACAATGGTCAGGTTAGAGCAACCCGCAGTGCAAGACTGGAAGCCTGAAAACAGTGTTGTTGAGAATAACATAAAATACTGTTTTATATAGTTATAAATTAAAATAAATATTAGTAAGATACTTTTTAAATATTTAATGACGTAAAGGACCGAAAAACATTTAAATATTAGGCGTAGAGCAAAGGTTTAATCGTGTAAATATAATTAGTCTTTACTTTCATTTGATAACAAAATTGCATTAATAAGATGCAATAATTATTCCCTCAAAAATTTAGTGTTTCATTGTAATCACCATTTATGATATTCAATTTAGTGTTCTTTTATTCAGTAAATTCTTTAATGCTTTGCAATGTTACAAATGGAATAGTTGTTTGTAGTAGAGTGGACGGAAAATCCGCGTTCATATTTCTCTACGAACGTTTAATCAATACTGAGTCTTTATTAATCACACAACTGACCCCATAAAAGCTTACCGCTTTAGACAAGATACTATGACAAGGCACGTTAACCCATTCAGCCATGCTTTCATTCTTGACAGTGACGCCATAATCAATACCGAGATCCATAGTGGATAAAGCCTTCTGCGTCACAAAATCTTAAAGGAAAACTTGTAAAAAAATATTACCTGCAATCATAACACATTTTTCATCCGCATTCATTTTTAAAAATGTGTTATAACTATTGTTATGGAATATAACCACATAAAAGATTCTGAAAATGTAAATTTTGTTTGTCTTAAGTTACTTCAGTTTTAAATTAAATCTGTAAATTATTTCTCTTAAACTTATATATAGAACAGATGATGAAGAAACTTAAAAATGAATACGGAAAGGGAATCAAAATGTAAACGCTGAAGTTTTCTGATGATATTGTGGTATTAGGGGAGTCATAAGAAGACTTGGAAACCATAATAAACGGCATGAACGTGATCCTGGAGAAAGAGTACAACATGAGGATTAATAGAGGTAAAACCAAGGTGATGGAGTGTAGTATGGGAAACAGAGGAATAACAAACGATGTCAGGTTGGGAAGGGATATTTTGAAGGAAGTTAATGAATTCTGCTACCTGGGCAGCATAATAACTAGGGATGGTAGAAGTATAGCATACATCAATAGTAGGATAACACAGGAAAGACAGACTTTCGTAAAACAGCGGAATTTAGTTATGCTTAATGTAAGTATGGATATTAGGAAATAACTAAAAGTTTCGCATGGGGTGTGAAACGTGGACCGTAGGAGTAACAGACAGGAAAAGAATAGAAGTTTTTCAAATGTGGTTCTAATAAGAATAAGAGAAGAGAGAACAATATGAAGAACTTTGACCAAGGAAATATAATATTAATGGGCCATGTTTTGAGACATGAGGGTCTCTTAAAATTAGCATTTTTGACAAGAGTGTGGGGTAAGAACAGAATAGGTAAGGCCAGAATGGAATACGCTAAGTATATGAGGAAGGATGTAGAATGTTGTTGCTATCTAGAAATAAAAAGACTTGCGCAGGATATGTTAGCATGGAGGGTTGCATCAGACTGCTCTTCGAACTGAATACCACAACAACAAACAACTTATTTCTCATTTGTCGTTCCTGTGTTTGGTTCAAATTGACTAAAACGAATATAATAAACAATTCTGTAGTGCAAAAATTGAAAAATTTTAATAGTTATGCAAATTTGTAACAAAACATTTAAATATTTTTTTCAAAAGTAGCACAACTATTAGCTCTTACAACAGAAATCAAAACACAGTTCCTTACATGAATTATGAAAATATTTACTTCTTGAGAATAATTTTTGTGTACAATCTGTCTAATCTGTTTAATAACACAAATGATAAAAATTTCATTAGATTTTCATGCTTATACGAATTTAAAATTTTTTATTTAAAAAGAGAATTATGAGTTAATGAAAGCAATCATTGCTGGAATTTATAATTTTAATATCTCATGTACATTTTATTTTATTTTTTAGTATTTATTTTCCATTATACATAATTCAGAAAATGGCACTTCAAAATTATACATAACGGGAGAGTCTCAAAACATGATGCGTAATTACCCCCAGGCGTGAAGTTGTAACGAGGGTAGACCAGGGCACAAACATTTTCGTACGGCAATTTGGTAGTGCAAAAAACGATCTCGAAAATATTGTCGGAAAGGATCGGTTCAGGAAACGCACTTCAAAAAATCCTCCGTAAAATTTACAAGGTTAAAAGTACAGAGAGTGGTAGAAATAACTCGGCACTGTCTGTGATTCCCTTTTCTAAGAATATAATAAGTGTTTTAAGAATGATGGTTGTGTTTTTCCAGCCTCTCCCCTAGTGACCTAGCGACAGTTCAGTTCTGAACATAATACTACCCTCCATTCACTCCTTCTCTCACTGTCTCAAACATCTTACTTTACATGTTGTTTTTGGATTATGCGTTATACACTACAATACTTAACTACGGAAATAAAAGAATACTGTCCTGATATTATAGGTAATATTTTTATACGTGCATTTCGGTTTCAACGAATAAAGGGGAAGAAAAAAAATAAAGAAGGAGAAATGGTATCAGTAGATATACAGCAGATAGAGAAAATAAACGAAAAGAAAACACACTGACAATCAAGACAGATAGAATACTATTATCTTCCTATTTTCAATAAATTTAAAAGTTGAAGATATTGAAGGAACAAATTAAAATATTTTAAAACGATCATCCTGAGAGAAGATTTGTCAATACGCCACATGGGTTAAAAATTAATTTTTAATATCATTGAAGGACAAATAAGTGTATTTCATCATGAATCATTTTAATGCCTCGAAATTATTGACATTTTTTCCTTCCCTTTTACAATCTCTCATAGTTTTGGGCAATGTTACATTTGTACCAAAGTGTTCAGAACAAGGTGCGTAAATGCGTTGCATGATAAGAAAAATCCACATACATGAGTTGAAATAATATTTCTATAAACAATTTCTCCAGTGCGGCCATTGCATGTTACGAGCAATATTTCCTTCAAATTACAGATGCGGAACGGTAGTAAAAAGTTCATAGTTACAATAAATTTTCCCACACATGATTTACTGTCTATCAGACTTTACAAATACGCTAAATATGTAAACAACTACAAAAGTGTATATATTATTGTCAAAAAATTAAATATAAAAATACTGCTACGGTAAAAATTATATTCTTCAAACAAGTCATTGCAAAAAATTTGAACTATTAGACTAATATATCACATAAAATAATTCCTATACCTTTTAGAAACAATTTTTATTCTAATATACGTCTTGTTTGAGGTAATCTATCATCAAGTTTGTAATTATATAAACGAAGTTAGGTGGTTTTATGAAACAAATTGAAAGTCAAAATATGTTTCTGACGGAATACGAACAATTCTAAAAAAAGTCATATTTCAATATTTTTCTACTTAATGAGTAACATTTCAACAGTAATTATGAGTTATGGCAATAATTTATTCAGCGTTTTAGAAAGTATGATACAAAATATGTCGTCTACGTATCTATAATAAGTTATAAGTATGAAAGTTAGTTTCTTGAGACATGAATTTTGTGAGACCCTTGTTACTATTTTAAAAAGAACAGATAAATTGGAATCTATTTACACTCCAGAAACTCTTTGATAACAGAATAATTGGAAATAACTCAAACCAGTCCAGTGTGGTGAACTCTTTAATGAGTTACCGTCTATATTTTAAACTATTGATGGTATGTTCATAGGGACTACTAATAAATAAAGAAACTAAATCCAACGATAAAGTAAAATCAAACTAATTAATTTGTCTTTAACTTCTAATATTGTTAAATTTGTAAATGTTTTGGTTATATGTATTTGCTCTTGTATTAATTTGTACTTTCCATTTCTCTTCTGTTCGCATTACAACCGGTTTACTTCTTCGTTCAGTTGATATACAATCAACGTGCGAATTTGTGATTTTATATTATATTTCATTTTTTACTTCACATTTTATACTGCAATGTAACCTTTTCTATTTCATAATATGTTTGTTGATATTTCCACGGTTTCCCTATATCGTGTGCTAATGAGGTCAAATCTTCAACATTCCAATGATATTCGTTGCATTGCATTCTGAATATAATTTCAGCATCATGCAATATAATTTCGAAACGTTAAAGCTCATTTCACTGTGATTTAAATTTATTCCCACCGTCAAATTATTTAATGAATTAATCAAAAATTTCTTACTCATGTATTTTACTCCTTAAAAAATTCAGAATAGAACTAAAATAATCTTTGGTTGTTGAAGGACTTACGTTCTTTCGCCTCCACTGATTTTCAGCTCTGGATGACAATACTGGACCTATTTTTACTAGACGTTGGTCTATATTACTATGGATGTATTTCCACACAAAAGTGTAAAGTACTCCAATATCTAATAAGATAACTTTTTATAAAAAAAGATTAACCATAATTGAATCCTTAGGAGGTCACATTCTAGAGGTACTTAAAGTAAATTAATTTAAAAATTGAGCCCTGTATTTACGGCAAGGTATTACAAGAAAGCTCATCCCTTAAAGCTATGCCTCTTAGTAGTGATAATTGATTATTTAAGCAAAATGCAGCAAACAGTCGGTTGACATCTGCACGGGTTATTTCTTTATAGATTGACTAATAACATTTAATTAACTTTTCTGGGTTCAGTTGTCCTCTCTCACAGTAAGAACCGAAATACATTGACATGAGTTTCTGGAGACGAGTGGAGTAAATAAAAAAGTACAATAAAAATGAAGTGCTTCTAAGAAGTATACACACACAGAGAGATTCATATTGAAAGCATTTTTTTATGAAGAAAGCGAAAGTAATCCAACACATTCCGAAGGAATCGCTTTCTACAAGACGTTATTACAGAGAAAATAAATATGAAAATTGTATAGGACGTGGAACGGAACCTCTATCATATATTTTATTTGAATAAAGGGAAGTATTTGATATTAAAATGAGAAATAGAAGATCAAAATATATTGGAGAGCTAAGATTTTAGAATATTTCATTGTACTTGGAAAACATATTATGAAATAATAGTAATATAGACATGAATGTTTTTTTTAACCTGTATACTTGTAATAAGCATCCAAGTCACGAGTTTTTGTTTGCACTTCGTTTGGATGTGTCAGTAAATAAATTTCATTATTAACTTTTGAAATTGAGTGTAGTTAGATTCGTATACAAAACGAGAAACTGTGTAGGAATAGGGGCATTATGATCTAGCCAATTGGTTGATATTATTTTTGAGTGATATGTATATATATTTTTTAAAGTTAAACGTACTTCCTATTATTATTCAGCAAGCGAATTTATAGTTTTAAAACAAAGATTATCCGATAACCCCAGCAGTATATGTTTTCATTCCTTTGGGGGCGCTGGTTGTTTTGGTCGAGAAAAGTTCGTTCGTAAGGAACGATTCTCGCTCTGGGGAATACAAAACGAAACTGCACCGCTGGGCAGGGTGCGAATTGGCGGTCTACTTGGCAACAGTGTATTTCGTATCGACTGGAGCCGTGGCCATCTGGCAACATCGTTCTCCGCTATGTGGCGAGAGGTCACCAACCCTGAAACTGACTACGCCGTCTCTTCTGAATTATGCAAATGGCGACAAACTACGTGACTAGCCGAAATAAGTATCACTCTTGTTATGCGAATGAAAACTGTAAACATGTCGCAGAAATTGAATAATTCAGAGTCATTTTCTCGAAAATTATATATTTACATTTCAACAATCCATTTTGTAGTATTAGACTCTGTATAGTTTATCATTAAAGAAAATACAAACACTTAAGACAATCTCACAAATTTTTTAGTTAACAGGTTACCTTCACTACCCATAAAATTATTTAAAAATTCAATATTAATGAATTAAAATTTTCTATGAAATCGTCCAACTACACTATAACCTCCTCACAAAGTTAAAGGACAAAATCAATACCTTTAACAACCACAAACTGGTTTTTAGGATCGATTGTGATTATTGTGGCAAGATTTACATAGGATATACCACGACCTGGCTAAACACCAAGCTTTACCACCACAAATTAAGCCTTAAACCTAAATCTAAAAATAACACGGCATTTTCCACCAATGTAAAAACACTTTTTTACCGAAGCACTATATATTGATATATATATAGAAATAAGTTAATTAATTATAAAAATTAAGGCGCATTATTATGCCATAATAAATAATCTAACACAAACTAGACATCTAGTGTATTATAACGATTATATATTATCGACCATTGTATCTTGTCGACTCATCCATGATTTGTGTAACAATTTTAAGAAAACACTTTAACGACAGGAGCATTTACACATGAAACGATGATTGCCAATTTAGGCAAGAAAAAGGTCACTGGGTAAGTTTAAATTCATTGTTTTACATTTTGACTGCTGCTCGTCGCTATAAATATGCAGTTATTTTAAAAACGTGTGTTACGTCGAAATCTTTCAACTTGTTAACTAATAAATTTGATCTGCTCTGTTTTAAGTCGTTGTTTTTTATTTATCTATTTAAGCAATCTTCAGTTAACATTGTCATAAACATACTAATATCAGTCAGAAATTGGGATGATAAAGCTAAAATTTCTCATCTACTTCTTCGGTCCTCATCTTGTCCATTCATCAATGACGAAGGTCCGTCCGGAAATTCATTATGAATTTTTCCTTCCTTTTTATATATATGCCAATAATTAGGTATAAACAAAATTGTATAAGGGTGTAAAAATAGTTAAAGAAATAATACCCATCCTAAGGCAGAACGAATACTTAATTACACAATATCAATAATGCCACCTTGTGGTAAGAACTTTCGTAGTCACAAACACAGGTTTCACAAAAATACTTTCAAATTTGTTCTCAGTTAATAAAATATTGGAATAGAGAACAATATGGAGGACTTTGCCTAAGAGACGGAATAGATTAAAAGGCCACGTTTTAAGAGATGAGGGTCTTGTAATATTAGCATTAGAGGGAAGTGTATGAGGTAAGAACAGAAGAGGTGGTCAAGGATGAAATGCACTAAGCAAATTAGGGAGGATGTGGAGTGTGGTATCAATTTACAAATGAAAAGGAGAGGCTAGTAAGGAGGGTTGCATCAGAACAGTCTTAGGACTGAATACCACAACAAAAACACCAAATTCATTTTTATATTTATTACTAGAAAGCTTAAAACCACCAACACAATCAACCAATTATAAATTTAATAACACAAATGATTCACAAAGTACTAGAGTACCAAATGTACAGGACATCAAATCTTTTAAATTTTTCATCTGGTATTTTCTATAGAATATTTAATACAAGAAAATAAATTTAATTTTAATGATACAATAATACTTATTATTTTTATCTTACGTCTGTTTTAATTGAATATAATAAATTGTAGTTTATGGCCAATAAGAAACAGTTTATTTGAAAATTCAGTTTGATGAATTCAAAACAAATATATGTTTCTATGTATACTTCCTTAACATTTTATTTCATCTTTGGATGTGGTTTCTTTATTTATTAGCAGTTTAAAATCTGGATGGTCGTATATTAAAGAATTCACTGAGTTGGTAATTGGTGTTAATTTAAGTTGCTTTTCTACTTACTTCTAATTATTCTATTATCATAAATTTATGGACTCCTCTTTATCTACGTTCCGTTTTAAATAGTAAACAGAGACTCAGATAATTCTTATCTCAAGAAACTAACGATAAACTTATAACATATTTTGTATTATACCTTCAAAAGTAATGTATAAATTATTACTGTATTCCATAATTACTGTTCAAATATTACTTATTAACTAGAAAAATATTGAAATAATAATTTTCTAGAATTGTCTATATTCCGTCAGAGACATATTTTTACTTTTAATTTCTTTCATAAAACCACTTACTCTGGTAGATTTGAATTTCTTATCTAACAAGCAATTATTCGGAAATGGAAAACAGTTAATTTTGACGACAAAGATTTATTATTGTCTGATATAATGAGAACTTTAATTTTGTATTTGAAATATTAACTGTTAAGTAGTATCATATTTTCAAATTTAGTAATCTTAGAATTAATTACATTCATATGAAAAACATCTTTTGTCCGTCATAAACTAATACAAATAATCTCATTGTTTTACAATATTGTGATTGCTTATCTATAATATGTTGAATATTATTTAAAATACTAACATCTCTGTAATTTTTAAAATCTGTTAATTAGTTGGCATGATGACGTTTATAAAATTAGCTGCCTTAATTTCTTACTTTGTTATATAGACCAGACTAAGCGGTCTTTCTTAAAAGGAATTAAGGAACAAAAAGTAAATGTAAAATTTTCACCTTATATACCTTCTTACGATTCTAAACATTGTTTAAACTCAATGGTTCCTTTTATTTTGACAATAATTTCGACAGTTGGTGAATAGAGTTTGATGAAGGATGAAACTTTATTTTGTAATGGCGTACATAATTTGCCTGGAAGATAGTCAAAACGTTTAAAATATTTTAAATAATATTCGCCATTATTCATAAATTATTATTTCTTTTTGAATTAAAAAACGACATTTTAAATTTGTATACTTGATAATTACTGTGAATTTTTTTAGTTTGTATCTCTGTTTACATACTTCGTAATGTTACTAACTTTGGTCATATTATTAGTCTGGCTCTAGTATCGATACGTCTGCTAATAAAAAAAATTATGTATTGTTCAATATTGTACTGTTCTTGGAGTTGTATACCGGCGTTAGTTTCTTGTGATATTTTAGTTTTTGCAGACGCTAATTGTGTTCTACCATTCAGAAGAAGTTAAAAATTATGTTAGATCTGTTGAGTAATTAAGACGGCTCAAGAAATTGTCACACTATATATTTATAAAGGCCAAACGTGCCACATAACATACGCATGTGCTCCAAAGAGGTTACCCGTATGAGCTTAGTTATAGCATATCATAATATTCGGTAATATTGCACCGTTGCTACAATTATGAATATATAGAATATTTACATTATTATTCACGTCTAGAATATCCGAAACTAGTATGAAATAAAATTGTTGGAAACTACGAATAAAATATTATATCGCACTGACGCATTAAATTTGAATTAAATATTTGATTATTGTTGAGGATTAGTACAAGCCACTCACACGCCAAGGGAATGTCCTTAATTCGTTTCAGAACTCTTCTTCTCACCACAACGCTTTCATGACTCAGCATGTACGACTTTTATTATAATGTCGGCCGGGCAGGCAGCTTAAATCAAGACAAAGGATAAAGGTAGCGGGTCAAACAAAGCGCCACAAACTGCTGACAAGTTAATTCGGGCGCGACCCGAACGCATGCGCCAGGCCACAAGGGGGCGCGCCTATAAAACCGCGACTTTTACATTCAACTACTCAAATTAGCAATGAGACACGTTCTTTAAAAAATGTGTACAATTTTCAGCGTCCACGAGCCCATACCGATAACGTTGATATGTATTTACCTATATATTGAAAAGTAATTGAAATAAGTCCACCATGTTATAGTATACAGTGTTGGACAAAGTCCACCAGAAAAGTCGATATGAAAAGTAAAAATTTTATTTAAATCACTCAATACAAACCGAGCAAATAATTTATTTATAATTTGCAAAAGACAATATGAATCACTAGTAACACACAACACACATACTAAATTGTAACAGTTAAACACAACACGAAATATTACAATATCAAAATATCTGTACAGTTTTTAATACAACACTAATTTTTTGTTGCCTGGCATAAGTTGTTTTCCTCTAAGGGGTGTGCATAAGAAATGCGGGCAGACTATTGAAACTGACAACCAAGAAGTGGATTTACGGAAAACAGTCTGTGTAAGAATTTACGTGACTAGAGTACTTCTCACTTGTAATTCTTAGCTTAGCTTAGCCGATCTGATTTCCTCCTGTAGAATGATGAAAGTCTGTTTTCTTATGATAGCCGCTGCGATGCCCATTCGTTTCCAACCCGAAGGCAAATCTTCGCTTCAGCGCTGGCGCCCATTTGCTCGCAGATTTTTATATTTACTGGGTCCAGATGGAATATTTAGAATTTCCGGGATGCATAAATTTTAGCCGATAAATTTCTCTCTCCCATCGTCGACTGTAGCGGAATTTCTCGGAACTTCTTCAACAATTAAAAACGTTTAAAATGGTTTCTGGAGCGAGTAACAATAATGGATTCTGGAACTAATTTCACAAAATTAATAACAATAGTCAACTGATTTTTATTGCAATTGAATAACATTAATTAATTATATTCAAACAAATGTAAATCGTTGCACGTTGTATCTATCCCTAAACTCTTCTTCACCTTTAATATTAAAATGATATAACACAATATTAGCTCTGAACTAACGTATACAACCAACAATCTCTGAATACAAGAAAATTTATGTTAACAAGCACATTTTACCCTAATCAGCGTGTTTTTCTGGCATTGAATTAACTCTTTGACTGAAGACAAGCTTACAACATTGATAGGACAGAAATTAAGCAGTAAGGAACAACAACACATCAACAACTTTAAACACTACTACCCGAAATTCACCTTATGACAAAATATATATATTTGCATCGGTTGGAAATCGAAAAAATATTTTATTTATAATTTACTCCGCGAAATCCGTCACGCTTTTAAATGTCTAAGTTCTGCAAACGCTTCTGTAACTGTAAAAATCACTTTAAAATATTGCAGTATCGTGTTGAATAGACAAGAACCCTTGTTCCCTCTTGACTTGTTACTGTTTTCTTTTCCAAAAGTTTTAGTTTCTTCCCCACCAAGTGCTACACACAAAACTTTGTCCAACGGCATTACTCAAAATGGCGTGACACACGAAAGAGAATTCCCTCCACGGAGGAACCGAGATAAAAATAGTCGGTCACAACTTCTACTAACGACATGCTGCATATTTCTTTGTGCGTCGTGTGGCCACAAGTTCTTGCTAGTTTTAGATTTAATTTCGTTCTGGACACGATTTTGAGTGCCAGAATGATGATAAACAAGTCAACTTATCTTACGTACACCCATGTGTTCTTCAAATGAAGGGCCATAATTAGCAGATATTTTATTGATAAAAATGTCAGTTACATGCTCTGAACTGCGTCACTCCCATTCCAATAGTATTAGTTGCAAACAACTCAAATATATCTTATTTATGAGTATAGTATAATATATGGCAACTAACATTTATTTTAGCATCTTTACAGAATTAACGAACATTATAATATCTTGTAAATAAGCTCATATAGGTAATCTCATAGGATGCGCTGAGGGTCTTTTGTGACACGTTTGACCTTTATAGTGAGACAATTTAATTATTGATATTTGTTACGCTGCTGGTAGTAAAATTGTCATCAGTTTCAGTTTTTAGTAAATAATTTACTCTCTCTATCTCTGTGCTTCGATAAATTATGCAGACGATAAACTGAAAATGCATACAATTTACATATTGGAATTTTAATCAATGACGCGGTCACGGTTGTAGTTTTAAAATCTTTCCATTAATAAATACAAGTTTATGGATTTATCCCTCAATTTCGTAAACATTTTCCAGACGACTTTTTATTCTATTCGATCTATAGAAAGTCTCGCTGTTTAAAATTACTGATCTGGCAAATATGGGACTGTTAATGTCTAATGCGTGATAATGTATATTCAATCGATCGAATAATATATTTCAGTTTACTCATCGACAGACGGTCATTAGTCTTTCGCAAATAATTTAACGCTCATATTTTATACGTTACTGTTATTATTGGACGTATAACTAACACGACTTGAATATGCGTCTCTTTACTAAAATACTTTACTTTTATTTTAATTAATTGCTTTATTTTTAATTGCTTATTATACTTTTTACGACAGTTCCATGAATATTTCAATTTCAAGGTAATATGTATACCGAATTCAGTTATTAATTCATCAGTTATTGTCAGTTTAAAACTAGGTTTTATTACTATTAATCAGACTATTAAATTGAAATGTTAATTTAAAAATTATTTTCATAGCCATAAAAATTATTTCTGAGATTAAATGAAATATTATCAGCAACTGAAAAAATGGGCACCACGGTTCTGTAAATGTTAAAAAAAGTAGAGACAGAAAAAATATTAATAAAACATCAGATGACAGTAACGCTAGTCAAGCAGTGATATGTACATATTTCATAACAAACGGGTTTTGTACCAAAGAGTCTCGTGCAAAGAACATCAAAATTATAAAATGGCTGAATCATGGAAAATCTAGGTGCTGGAGGCAATAAGACGAAATTAGATTTACGACATTATAGTATATTCGAAAAGGCGGTTTGAAAATTAAAACCGTTGTCGAATGAAACCAGAATATGTGATAAAATTAGGAAATTTAAGGATAATTTATTTAGATAAAATTGTGTGACTCAAAAATTGTATACGTTGTAAATAAGAACCATTTTTATAAATAAATAATTATTATTTCATATGAGTGCATATGGCATATAGTGGAGTCTCTGCCGATTCACTCATACAAATAGTCTACGAGTTGTTCAGCTTGTTCCATCCCTTCCTAAAGAATTGTGCTTAACCCTGAAAAGTTCTGCTGGAGTAAAGCGGGCTGCATCTCGTCTCCATAATGAGTCCCGTACATTTCTATTGGGCATACACCAGGCAGAGACCTCACCAGCCAGCCCATGCGTAGACAATATCACATTCAAGAAATTCATCCGCCAAGTTGGATCCAGACGTATATGCATTATCGTCCACATATGAGAATATGAAACTTGCGCAGGCTGCATCTCTGAAAAGACCTGCTCCAGTGAAGAAACTCCGAAGCTGCGTAATTTGACGAACACCACTGCTCCAAATTCATAAAACTAATTAATCATTGATTTAACTATTAGATTTAATCGTGCTTCATGCTACAACCGTACCAATATCTTGTAGTAACTTATCTGTGGAAACCATGTTTCTTAAACCATTCCACACTTCTTTTTTATTCAGATAATATCTCTGAAAAAGTTCCATTATGTGAGCTGAAGCAGCAAGCTTTCCCATAGAATTGGCCGGTTGGTCTGAATCTCCAGTAGAAAGAAGCAAACCGCATGGTCCACTGTCTAGTAAAGTCCATATCAAAATATCGGAACAATAAATGATTTGTTTGCATGTTTGATTATCTCGTCTTTAGAGATTAATGCTTACGAAGGTTTTGCAGTACATACAAATTTATTTTTCAAGAAATGTTACGACCGGTTATGAATTAGTTAATATTGTAATAGGACCTCCTTTGTGTTTAAATTAGTCTCAATTTTAAAAATATAAATTATATTTACTAATTTCATTGTTTCCAAAAAAACTTACGGCAGAACTGTGGCACATTCATCTTTATAAACAATTTTTAGTGTTATATCAGATCATTTAGAACAATATTCCATTTTTCTTGTCAAAAGACTACATATTTTTAATATATTTTTTGTTAAGAAAAAAAACAATCCTATGTGTTTAATTAAAATTAAAAACTAGCAATTATTTCATAAAAAGACTATGAGAGAGAGAGAGAGTGGGTGTGAGCTAATAAAATGACTATTACATAAAATGATGTAAATATGAACAGGTTCATTACCATAATCTATAATTCGATCACCGATGTTGTAATTAAACTGTTCAACTTGCACTTAAATGAATTATGCTTCATGAATTGAGTGGCTTCGATTTAGCACAGGTGTTGTTAAAATGTGTAGTCACAAGCGCCAAACAATCAAATCGATAGCGAATTAGAACAATTGAAAATAATATGAGGCAAATTCAGGCACACCGAAATGTGGAAATTGCAATTACGTTTATGCAAATTTATTCCTGTTCTATTAATATAAGTAAGTAATTGTAATAATTAATTTTTCGGGGAACTTTTACTTTATCGTAGAGCGATAGCTACAATCTTATCATCATTCATAAATCTTTGATGAAATTTTGGTCAGTTGTAGTGCTTACTCCAGAGAAGGATTTTGTCGTTCGTTCCACAATTTAGGAACTTTCCTTCCGACCTCAACACAATTGCTAAATATTTTCATCCGATGGCGCGAGAATCATGTCGTAGGTTTCATAATTATTAGAAGTGTTTTACAATAGGTGGCTACCTAGTCATTTAAATAAATCTTTTTTTTCGCCTAATTAAGGTAATAGGTACACTTCGTATTCATAACATATTTATAGCATAGCTAAGCAGAAATATTTCCCCGTCCGCTAATCTGCCGGGAATATCCATGACCTCATTACTAACCGGAATTATTCTTCCTCCCTTAAGATGTTGGGAGCATTTTTATTACTTAAAGATAACTGTTGAATATTATTATTAAGGTATTAAGGTACCGGGTATAGTTTTAGAGCCCATGAGGTACATAGGTTGTTATCTACTTGTAAATTGTACCTTGTGTATGTAGACTCAAATACCGGGGGAATTTTAACTTCTTCAAAGTACAGGAAAAGTTTTTCATTGCTACGAGATTTTTTAGTCTTTTAAGGTAACGTACTAATTTAATTAATCAAAAAAATAATAAGTCGGTTAATGTATCATCAATTATCATCCCGTATTAACGTAGGTCCGAGTGTACCCATGAAGGATGTTAACGGTCCAAGAAAAAGAAGTGTCGGTTCAATTTTACATCACGTGCTTGCGAATAAATTAATGTGGAACTCATTCATTTTCCGAGCTAAAAAAATTAATTGACGAGAAATGCTGGGCACTTAGCTAATTATCATCAAAACATTCACATCCGAGTTAATTATTTATTCATTCACAACGTCTTCATGGCGAACTCTGTCATCGTCGTCAGGTGAATATCGGATTACTTATATTAAAGTTTAAAACTTCCTTCCGTTACAGATTTCAAATAATGTCATAAACCTCTGTGAAGATCTGGATCGTAGAGAGCAAATTTGCTGTTGAAACGGAGTTAAGCAGTCAAGAAGACGATTGGGAAGAACAAGCTCTCGTAAACGCCAAACTGCGGCACTGTACAAATATCTTTACGCCTCATTGTATGCAAGTGAGACAGTACAATTGGGAGTGACAAGAGAAGGAGGAAGAAAGAATCTTCATGGATATATGGGCCACCGAAACTGAAGATGGAGTCTGATTGCATTTCTTGAGGGAGAAGAGAGGAGTAACAAGCTACATGAGGGTGATATATCCATATGAGTGTGTAGAATCAATCTCTAGTGTAATAAGAATGATCAGGTTGAGCTATTTTTGACATCTGATGAGGATGGATGACAGAAACCTAACGAAGAAGATATGAATTCCTGGATGAAGGAAGCCTGGGAGGATTGGTCTAACTCCCACTGACTAGAATACGGAATAGGTCCTAACACGCAAATCTCATGGGTGTTCACAAATAGACGGACACTAGGATCCACATTCTGGTATGGATTTTTCCTAGACTGTGGGTCATAAGGTTTGCGTCTTTCTACTGGAGATTCAGACCAACCGACCAATTTTATGGGTCACATAATTCAGAGATTATCTGAATAAAAAAGAAACGTGAATGGTTTAAGAAACATGGTTTCCACAGATAAGTTACTAAAGATATTGGTACGGTTGGAGCGTGAAGCACGGTTAAATTTAATAGTTAAATCAGTGATTAATTATTTTTATGAATTTTGAGCACTGGTGTTCGTCAAATTACACAGCTTCTGAGTTTCTTCGCTGGAGCAAGTCTTTTCAGAGATGCAGTCTACGCAAGTTTCATATTCAGGGAAGCAGAGAATGAAGAGGTATTTGGAGAGAAATACTTACTGAACAAGTCATTCGAAATCATCAGTGTCATAACAAAGGTGGGGGGATAATGTACGTTGATGAATATTCCCTGTCGTTCATTGTTCACTGCAGACGCGTTGCTGACTGGTTGTTTTGACGTTTGCTTGGTGGTCCCATGGTAGAGAAACAGGAATTTGAAAGACTCAACTCCATCTTCTTCAATATTGGTTCCAGACCTTGACTTAATAACAACAGGTTCCAGAGGAGCACGACTTGAATTTTTTTTTGAATCTTATAAATAAAACTGAATATACGGTTTCGCTCATATTATTTACATGCAGCCTCCAACCTGTGCATTGTGACTTAAAGAACTTTTGCTTGTATATCTGTAATTTTTTATACAAATTAAAACGCGTGGACAAATTGCAAACAAATTTGGTACACAAATTCTTAAAACATTGAGGAAAACCACTGGAGACACGATAAAGTCATAGGAAAAAAGTGGAATGAATTGTGATCAAATCGTGTACGTTTCAGCAATGGTTGTATTAGTTTAATATTTTCGGTTCTATATAAGGCAATGTTTCTTTCAATGACATCAAGTGTTTCCGTAGAGAAATATACATGATTTGTGCTTCACAAGCGTAAGATACCCGAGTTACATCACCTACTTTTTTATTTCCAATATGTAAATTCCTACGTGTTTACCAAGATTTGACTGTCAAATATCATATTTTCCGATCTTCTCTAAAGAAACAATCTGGTAACGCTGGGCACCCATAATAATTGTTTAATCCTATTGGACACCAGAGGAAGGTTATTTATACACTGGCTCCTATCATTTACTACAGATCTGGAGGAGATAGGAGTTTCAGGCTTTTACACATGTTATCAAACACCTAATGCTCACATATAATGTTTAAGCTATTTGTTTGAGAAACTTGGTTTCCAGAGCATCATCAAATCCTGTGACACTCTTGGTTGAAACTCTTTGCGTGTGCGTCAGCAGCCGACTGTATTAAACCATTTTAAATAAAGAAAGCCTGTCGTGACTCTCATGGCCATGCTGATGACATGCATATTTCATTTTATGTTTCATAGAAATTCAGATTTCCTGGACCCTGTACACTATTACCATTTGTCTCGGAGGCCCTGTAGTTGAAATTATTACGAGTTACGGTTCATATTCGTGTCTGGCTTTCTGTCGCGCATGGAAGAGACGAGCGAGTATTTACCTGCAGCGCAATGACGATGGGCGAGGCTGGGATTTATGAGCTCAATAATTCAATGCCAGCTCTCTCCCATCAATACGCATTACAGTCGCGCATGCGCACGCGCACGATCACGGCTCCGTCCTCCGTAGTCGACTTTCCAGATCCTTTACACGCTCTTTTAACTTCGACGCGAAAGATGGCTTGCAAAAATTGTTCCTCATTACCGTTGATTTATATCCGCCTGTGACTCTTCCGTGAAATAATTTTCATCGTGTGTGTTATATTATTTTATGCAGGATGTTTCAGAAGTCCTATAACAGACTTCGATTAGAAGTAGATAGATAAAGCTTTGATAAGGAAACCAATTCCGGACAAGCACCATTTGGTCGAGAAAATTTTTTGAAGATCTAATCCATTTCAAATATCCCGCTTGTAATGGTTAGTAGATATTAAGTATAAATCTGTTGGAGAAAAAAAAAGACGTGGAAATGGAGTGTGTCAGGGGGTAGAAGAATATGGCTGAAAGGGAGAATGTCGATGGAGGAACAGCGACAGAAGTTGTTGTGGTATTCAGTCCTAAGACTAGCTGATGCAACCCTCCATGCTAAACTATCCTGCGCAAGCCTTATCATTACTACATAGCTACAACATACTCCTTGAACTGCTTTTCGTATTCCATCCTTGGTCTCCCTCTTCTGTCCCTACGCCATAATCTTTCCTCTAATGCTAATTTTACAAAACCCTAATTATCTCAAAACTTTTCTCTTGGTCAAACTCCTCCCCTATTCTGCTTATAAGTTATTGGTTACTAACTTTATTTACTCATCTGACTTTCAGCATTCTTCTGTAGCACCAAATTTCGAAACCATCTATTCTTCTGCGATTCGTACAGTTCATGTTTTGCACCCATATAAAGCCCGACATCTAAAACGTTTTTAGTAATGTTCATACTTACATTAGACGTAAGTAAATTACTCTTTTTTTTGTGAAAGCCTTCCCTACCTGTGCTATCCTACTCTTTTTGTCTACTATATTTTTACCATTACTAGATATTATGCTGCCCAAGTAGCAGAATTCCTTAACTTCCTTCAAAATATCCCTTCCCAATTTCCCCCCTTTGTTATTCCACTATTTCTCATACTATCTTGGTTTTTCCTCTATTAATCCTCATGTTGTTTTCATGTTCATGCCATTTATTGTGTTTTCCGAGTCTTCTTTTGACTCCCCTGACACCCTTTGTTATTCCACTGTTTCCTATACTACACTCAATTGTCTTTTCTTTTCCTCTATTATTTCTCATATATAATAGTAATTAAGTAGTCAAACTAAAATAATTTGCTGTTTAGTTTCAGGCCTGCGTGAAATGAAATTTTTATCATTAATTAGCACATTTTTAAATTTCTTCTTCTTTTATGACAGGGCATGACAACTACATTATGATTCTTTAAGAATATGTATGCCTAATATGGTTAAAATTAGTCCACGTGTTTAAATTTCTAAAGAAAACAGGGGCCAAGCATACATACAACTATTATATATATAATAGTATATAATACTAATAGTAATTTAAAATTATTACTTTGTTAATACTGTAATTGCCGGATGGTTACAGTGTTTTAAAAATAATCTATATTAACAAGGCCAAGATGTTATATTTAGAATGTGATAAGCTTTTTTGTAAATTAAACTGCCTTTTACATTTTCCATAAAATATTTCACAGCATGATAATAGCAAATATAGCCGTAAGCTCTATTAATAAATAAAAAGAAAAATACTTCTTTTTGACACATAAATTTTTTTAATAGTTTATGGGATGGTTTCTGAATATTTAATATGAAAAACTTTAACGATACAACCATGCTTTGGACCATTTCCCAGTTCTTCCCGAGATACTTTCAGACGTAGGAAAAGTAATTTTACGAGGTAGCTACTTTTGCTTTCGGCGTCCATAAAAGACTTCGTCTTAAACCTGAAGCTCAGACGGACGAATTCAATAATCTGCAAGCCCGTTTTAGTGATTTGTTTCGTAGAATACCAGTGTTACATGAAAATTATTTGCAAAATCGACAGTATTTTTGTTTGTAGACGTATACCCATGCTTTTTCCATACCGACACACAACAGTCCACAATCTTGAAGCGAAGCCCCGAAGACTCCGCGAATGGCCTGGGAAAGTTTATTTTTACGAGGGCGTTTTGCAAGCTGGCTCCACGCGAACTCCACTCAAGACTGACAGGTGCGTGTTCCTTCAACGACCGTTTATCCAAACGGGAAAAAAATGTATCTGGATATCCTTGTTGGTGTTAATGTCACTCGCCCCCAGAGACCAACGTCTATTCCACCAGCCGAAAATGACCGACGGCAAGCAACGGATATCAAAAATGGGAATCACTTTCGGAATAAAGAAAGAAAGCAAGGATTTGCGATTCGATTAAAATTTGTCCTATTGAAGTACATCGTCTTACAAGACCACTTAACTATCTCAGTTAAAGGGAACAAATGCCTAGTGTAAGCATTTCTGAACTGGATCATTGGAACGATTTGTTTAAAAAAAAGACTCTCAGAGATAGATATATTGATTTAAGAAACTTGTACATATTATAGAAAGCTTTGGAAATCCCACTTACGATAAAGCAAATATTTTTGGAATAAAAATGTTAGATTTATTCCGAAGGCAAGGTTATAAAATTACTGCTTTTCAATGGTGGAGTGAATGAAAAGCTGTTTCATGTTAAAATATTCGTTGATAATACTGAGTGATTGAAAGTTTCTTCTTTTCAGGAAAAAGAAACTCAAGACACTGTCAAAAATAGTTTCGTTCTGTTATCATATAATTTAAACAATGTATATTTAATTAGAGCTCTTACCAAGGATAAACTTGGTTGTGGTCAATATTTCAATTCATTCAAACGCAGTTAACTCTTAGCATAGCAGGACCATGTATTTGGATTTGATTAATTATTACATCCAGTAATTTCTATTAGACCTTAACAACATTTAACGAAGTATGAATCTTCAGATTTATTATTTTACAGACCTGGCGAGTGTGTTTTCCAACCCATTTGACATCTTTTTGTCTACAATGATAGGTGACAAGTGTCCTTTCAGTTATATGTTGCAGCGAATAATTTAACACATTTATTTTTAATCTAATTTGAGTTGGCAATATAAAGTACGAAAGTATATTTAAAAATGAGCACATGTAATAGCATTGACTAAAAAATTATTATAAAACGTTTCAACATAAATAGATCATTTTATACGAGGAAGCAGACAAAATACAGACAACAAATTATTGATGAAATAAATATCACACAATTTTTCTGCAGAAGACTAATTTACTCTCTTCATTTTAGATACATCATTTTTTATTTTCTATCCTTTAAACAAAGTCGTTATTATTTCAGTTGGAAAAATATTCCTTTCTATAAACGATAAAGAAACTACACCAATCGAGATGAATCGCTGGAAGAGAATATCTTAATGATGGTAGTATATATTGCTTTTAAAAAGCTTAAATATTAATTTGATGAACAAGAAGGTTTGATGCGGTGGTGTTTGCCAGAGATCTAGATCATAAAATATTATATGGTTTTGAGAAATGGACTGTGCATACTTTAAAATTAGAAATTCAATATTTCACATATGTTATGTTGCGTTGCCTTGATAAACAGCATCTCGTAGCCACGATCGCCGGACTTGGGTTACTACATCGGGCGCCCTTCTTCCAATGGATGACCGTGGATTTCGTCCTTTGCCAAAGTTACCAGCGGTCAATTTTCCAACTCCCGGAACCAGGTTGGTTCTCGAACCTGACAAGAAAGGTCCCCAAACACCATTTTTCTAATACTCAAAGAAAAAACTAACTTTGAGCAACAGTAGTAATCTCTGTTATAAAATTTATAAACCCAATTTAAACATATAATTTTGCAGCGACCACCACACACCAATAACCGGTGGATAAGTTTCAACTGAACATGTTACACATTCATAACCATCTCATGTCTCTTCCCTGTCCATGTGGCACTTAACTTATCATTTTCAGCTCTAATTGACTCATCAACAATCACCTTTTATTAAAAACATATGACGATTTCACGCCGTGGAACTAATTCCTCCTCCCCCCACCCTCGCGCGCATTCCAACAATTGCTATTGACAAGAAAATGTCAATAACACAGTCTGGTTGGACTTCAATCAGTGTAAATAGTTACGATTGGGACAGTAATTAAAATGAAGTTAATTACATGAAACAGGACAATTAATTCCAAAATAAATAATGCGCCACTTCATTATAATAGATTTTTGAAGTGTAAACAATACAACATTTACTTTTGAATGCTATAGTTCACCAAAAAACTATTTAACAAATTTAATGCCAATACGCGACGTGATTCTTTCCGTATGCCAGTTATGTGAGAAAGTAAGCTCTGGATAGTTCGTAATGCATATTTCAGTCGTTTGTTAGTTTGTAATAAACATACTTTGAACATTCAGATGGGCTCTGCGTTAAGGAACCACGTGATAGAGGCTCAAACGCTTAGTAGATCTGTGAAAGATACTGTAGAACTATTCTAGAATTGACTTATAGCATTGATAAAATAAATTATCATTCATTTTAAAGCGTAGGCTGTTTCGTCGTTATCATTGATAGGTTTGCCAGATCAACGTTTTAAGTTAATTAATTTTTGAATCTTTGTTATATATTGTGGACTAGATATATTGAATTTAAAAAACTAAAGTTGTTACGTTTGGACTGTCTTGATTTGAGTCCTACAAATGCTGAGGCATAAATTTCATGAAAGTAAATCGAATACTTCTGTAATCAAAGTAAAACTTCTTAACAAGCAACATAAAACGTGAGGTACATAATAATAATAGTGCACTGTTCACGAAGACGAGGTTATCGAGAAAACTAGACTTGAAACCCCAATGTCGCAGAGGAGTCGTAATGTAATCATCTACTTGCTGAACAGATACAGAAAAACACAGTCCGTATTGTTTTATATATAGTGTAAGTCAAAATGATAAACCCGATTTCATAAATTTATTGTGTGAAATATAATTAGCGTATAGTAATGTGAGATATGCGCGAATAAATGCAAACTCTCAAAGTTTAGTTTCCCTCTCACGTGCCGCTACGAATAAAGTTACAAAATCGGATCCATCATTTTGACTTAGCCTGTTTTGCACATCTCGTATATTACTCATTTTATGTCCGTATATTTTTAAACTAACTTCACCCTGAAGAAATTTTTAAGTTATATTCATTATTAAGCTTAGTTTCATAATCATTTTTTTACTAACCGCTTCTACTTCGCTGGCATATTGCAGCGTGCATTTAAAATTTTTCGTACATAATTTTTCTACATGGGAGGAAATTAAATTAACAGAGATCTTAGTCGTTGAAACATTACTATTCTAACCTTGAGGAACTTCTAGAACACTTTCTACAGCATAATATGGCAATTATTATTCGTTTATCTTGTGTTTAGGCAGTTATAAGTTTTAATGAGCTTAAAATTAAATATTTTTGAGTCCAAATTGATGTCACACTGTAACCGAACGTGTACCCAGTAGGCCTTGCGCGTGGAGATTATTTGGACAGTTAGAACTTGACTTGGAATTGACTCCTGGGCTTCACAGAGTCGCAGGTGCTTCATCGGCGGCTTCTAACGAGCTGCGACTACGGCGATAGGAGTCCTTTAGTAATTGTCACACCTGCGTCCTGGGCTGTGACAATACAGTGCCACTGGCGTAGTCAGCGTTCAAACTGTCACCGCACGAGAACAGACTAAAATGAACAAGTAAAAGATCACTAATTCGACTAAAATATTTACGTACTTTCATGAAAATCCTTTTTTAATTGAATTGTAAGTCTGTTTAAGAATTTAAGGATATTTAATAAATTTTAGTGCTTATGAGCACTACAAACTGAACGTAATTTTTTTTAAATAATAAAAGTATGATTGTCATCCCACTTGGGTGCCTAGCGGATTAACTCGGCACACTATTTAATTTGACACTAATTTCTTTGGTCAACATATATTTAACCAGCATCGATCCAGGTACAATCTGTAACATTTACCTTGTCACTTATACATATCCCGACGGAATATTTATTTCATCAGAATCAGCTTGATGATTGACATTACTTTAATTAAATACATTAAATAATCACGCTAACCTAAAAGCGTGTAAAACAACCCGGTGCATTGAAAGAGTGAAAATATTCCCGGTACTTCAATGGAGTTAAAAATTCTCCTTGTAGTCTAATGGAGTCAAGAACACACGCGGCGAAAAATAATCTCCTTACTTTAAGGACTTAAAAAATGATCCAGTGATCTATTTCATTTTTTTCACTCCTCCAATCTTGCAATCAGAAATCGTCCGTTCATCAAAAATGGCGTTTCTGCAACACACGGTATTGAGCGTAGTGTCAATATATTTAAAACTTCTTGCATAACGTGAAATTTAAAATCTTATACGCAGTAGTCTTGAATATTAAAGGACTGTGTAAAACAAATGTAGAAAACTAACTAAAATATTCAGTGTGTAATGTCGTTGACTGTTTGGAATTATTTCTTTAGTCTTGCTACATTCTTATTGTGTTGGCTGAAATTCTTTCCGTATTATTATTAAATTCACAAAATTCAAACCACTAAACCGACGATTCTCGAGAATTATTTCGTCGGTTTAAGCAATTGACAACAAATCAATTGAATTTATAATGATTAAAAATCTTACCAATGAACTCCGAGCAACCTCGGATATTTCCTGAAGCTTTTGTAGCGGGAATAAAATTCAGCATAAAGTCGATTTGCTGTGGCTCCGTCAAATTTGTTATGTTAATACGTGTTCAAAATGAAACGGAAATATACAAACTTTGGTATTTAAAAATCTTTCGTATTGCTTTTTATGTTTCTTCCATCTGTTTCTGATGTTAATATTGTATGATATAATTGATCAAATGTGAGAGTACCCGAATGTAAACTAAATCTGACATTTTTCGTGTAATTAAGTGGGATGGATTTCCCTATATTCTCCTACTTGTAGGACTTATGCATGAATATGTGTTCTAAGATTTCTTGCGAAAATATTCAAGCATTAAAACATACTTACAAACAGATATAGATTACAAACTTGTATGGTAATATTTAAGAAAATAGCTACGTGTTAGTCCGTCAGACGGACTTCATACGTTTATAGGATAGGAATTTCGTCTTTCGTTTTTAAATAAATTAAATTAATGACCAGATACAGACGAAGTTTCTTTAACGTGATATTTATATCTCAGTATTCCAAAATTTTTAAGTTTAGCCAGTAAATCAGAACATGTAAATTTCTTTCAATTCAATAATTGCATTAATATAAAAATAGTCATACAGAATGGAGACAAACTACGTTTCGTCCGTAAATTGAATCTTCATCAGGTGATGCATATTCTTACAGGGCGAGCGAAAAGTCGCAGTAGTTGTTTCAAAAACCTGAATATTCCAGTTATATTTTGGGTGAAATGGTCTATCTTTTACAGTATGGGCGCCATCTGGAAATCGGCTATCTTGAAATTAAGTCAATTTTTTAAATGGAAAGGGGGTCGTATGATATATCAAATAACTTCATAATTTTCTGACAAGTTGATTCTAGAAAACCGATTCGAAGTAGCAATTATCGTTCAAAAGTTACAACACACATTGGTTGAAGGTAACTGAAGATGGTTTTGGACATAATCTTGATGTCTGGAGAACAAAGTTTCCGCGTCATAGCTGCAGATTTTAACAACCAGAAAGACCTCTAATTTCACACAATAAGAGTGCACTGTAGTCGCCCTGCAGAAAAAACCATTTATAGAATAAATATTTGGGGAAACAACTGAGAATATGTTTTCATTGAATGAGATTTTACTGGAATAGACAGAATAACAAGCAGAACTCGATTTAATGTTTCCTTTTAGTTTCCAACTTATATCTACAGCTGGGTATATCTTTTCTAAGCTGATTTTTATGTAACATGCAGTATTTTCATGCAAATGAAAACGGAAATGTTTCATATTTAAAGTAGCTTTGAATGGATGGTTCTGCAATATTGTGTTTCTTATCATTTGTAATATTAGACACAGCAGAATACAGGAAGAAACGAGACTAATTATGAAATATATCTTGAACAAAATATTTTTTCAGTCAAAATAACAAACATGAGTCTGAAGAAAAGTAAACTGCGTGTTTCATCAGTTTAGGGTTAATCACGATTGGTACAAAAATTATTTCCATACTAATTGGTCAACGTGTCAGATTTGTACCTGTTTCTCTTGCTTTTAAGGGCCTCTTTCCTTCAAGACGAATCAGAATTCCACGGATCGTCAAGCCGCGGCCAACGAAAATCGTTAGCGAAACTTCAATACCACTTGAGTAAGTTGTCGCCCCCTTCCCACTTGTTTAGCTATAATGAAAATAAAAGTGAGGCGAGATGGAGTTAGCGCAGGACGAGGGAACAGCCAGAAGTTGTGGAAGGGTGAAAAATATCTTCGTCTGTCAGAAACCTATTCGATCACAGGACCGAGGGAAAGTTGCAGAGGAAGTTCAGAAACACATCTCGGAAGTTAAGTCCCTCTGCGGTCGAATGTAGTGAAAGCGAAGCGCGTATTCCCCAGAGATTCCCGGCAATATCTGGCTTTTCCTCCAGAACATGCAGCAAAGTCGACAGAATAAATTAACTCGGCTCAATCAATATATACATTGTCAGAAATATCGAAAGAATATTCACAGCGTTTACACACACACACAATATATATATATATATATTCATTTTCAAAAATTCTCTGCTTTTCCAAAATACATTATTAAGTGAAAATACATTTTGAACACAATTATTTCCCTACTTACACGAATAACTTTCATTTAAATCATAAATCTATTTCATTACATATTTTAACATTACTATTCAGATAATAATTGCATATTGTTCCCAAATCTCAATTTTTATATTTACATGAATGATAAAATTCTTTTTAAAACATTATAATAATTGTATATTACTAGTATTTACTGCTGAAACACCACTAAATGGTTTTGTTAAAATGTATTTTTATTTTTCTATTTTCCTACTCGAAAAATTGATTATCAGTTAAAATATGTTCTTAATTTATAACCTCAGCGGAATTGTTGCACCAGAAAAAAAACAGAATTATTAACACCGAATTGAAAGGGCGTACATCCCAGAAATCAACGCGGCCAAATGGAAGAATATTAATAAATTTGTATTTAATTAAATTTTATCCTCGTATTTGATTCTGGCGCAGAGCAAAAATTCCTTGAATTATATAATTTCCAATAAATACTTTCGCAAAGTTGAGACTGATGAATTAGATCTGAAAAAATAATGATACACTAAGTAAAAATTAAATAAGCAGTAACTTTTAAAGAATTAAAGAAACTTGTTGTTGTTGTGGTATTCAGTGCTAAGACCGGGTAGATGCAACCTTCCAAGCTAAACTATCTTGCACAAGCCTTTTCATTTCCACATAAACTCAACATCACTCATCCTGCCCAAGTTGCATAGCGTATTCCACCCTTCGCTTCCCTCTTCTGTTCTTACCACAAGCATTTCCCACTAATGCTAATTTTTCAAAACCCTCATGCCTTAAAACGTGGTCTATTAATCTATCCCTTCTTTTTGTCAAAGTCCTCCATATGTTCGCTCTTCCCCTAGTCTGTTTAGAACTTTCGATTTCAGCTTTCACCAATAACACCACATTTCAAAGGCTTTTATTCTTTTACTTTCTGCAACTCCTACCGTCCAGGTTTCGCACCCATATAATGCCACAATCCCTAAGAACAATTTTAGCTATTATTTCCTAATATTCACACTTATATTTCATGCAACAAATTCCTCTTTTTCACGAGAGCCTTACTTGCCTGAGCTATCATACTCTTTATGTCTACTATACTTCTACCACCCCTAATTATCCCTGCCCAGACAACAGAATTCCTTAACTTCCTTCAACCCTTTCTTATTCCACTGTTTTCCAAACTACACTTCATTACCTCTATTAATCCTCATATTGAACTCTTTCTCCAGGACCACGTTCATGGCATTTATTAACGTTTCCAAGTCTTCTTCTGACTCCCCTAACACTACAATATCATTGGCAAAGTGTAGGGTATTTTATTCCTTCTCCTTGCAGTATGATTCCTTGACCATATTCCGTTTTAATTTTCATCACCTGCTCTATATATCAGTTAAACAGCATGGGGACAGACTGCATCCTTGTCTTACTCCTTTCTTGATTTCAGCTTTCTTTTCTTGATCTTCAATTCTAATTATGGTTCACTGCCTTCTGTAGAGGTTATGTTATGTGCCTTCTTTCTCGATATTTTATTCCTTTGCTCTTCAAAATACTTAGTAGTGTGGTCTAGTTCACATTATCAAATGTTATGTCTAAAACTATAAATGCCATGAAGTAGGTCTGTTTTTTCTTATTCTGTCTTCTAAAATTAAACGCAAAGTTAAAATTTTTTCCTAAAAGCAATCTGATATTTTCCTAACTGGCATTTTATTTGCGTTCCATCCTCCTATATACTATTTTCGTTAATATATTGTATGACTGAGATACTAAACTAAATGCTCTATGCTTTATCAGCCCTGGTCTTCTTCGGGTATGGGTATAATAATGATTTTTATTAAAATCTTTTGGTATTCTTCTTGTGCAATAGATTTCGCAAACTATCCAGAACAGCCATGATATTTCTTCTTTGTCCGATGATCTTATCAACTCCGCTGGAATGTTATCAATTCCTGGCGCTTTACAATTACTCAGATCTGTCAGCGCCCTCTCAAACTCCGACCTTAAAATTTTATCCACCAACTCTTCATCACCCACCTCCTCTTTTTCTTCTATTACTGACTGATCTAGATTTCCATCGTGATACAGCTTTCATAGATATTCCTTCCATCTTTCTGTCGTTTCTTCTTTATACAGAATTAGCTTTCCATCCGCTTCTCCTCATGTTCTTGCTAATATGTTTCCACTATCCGAATGTTTATTTGATTTTCCTATGCGTATATTTTCCATTTGCATGAAATCTTCATACCCTTCCATGTCTCTTGGAGCCAATCCTCTTTGGCTGCTTTGCACTTCCTATCTATATCATTCAAGCATCTGTACTGCTCTTTACCATTTTCGTCCTTCGCGTTTTTATATTTACACCTTTCAGCAATTATTTTTTGTGTTATCCACGCTTTTTTATTGGTCTGAGCTATTCTTCCTAAATTTTTTTCGGCTGCTCTTTCTTCAAGAGTGTCCAATTCTCTTCTGTATTGTTTCTTTTTCATTTTTAGCCTACATTTCATAATCAAGTGATTATAACATCAAAGGGAATATTGTATTTAAATTGTTGTAAATTAATTTAAATAGATAAATATAGTACAAAAATACCGTAAGCTTCCATGAAATTAAATTATATATATCGTAATATTTATTGTGAATGTTATAAAAGATATTTTCCAATAAATCGTAAATTATAGTTTATTTATGAAAATATATGTATGTATTAATAAAGTTTAAAATAAAAGTTTTTATAAAAAAGTGAACATATATTGCGGCGCGCACGTTTTACATAATGATGTGTTTGTTGAATTTCAATAATATTGTTTCGTCCATATTGTCTATATTTATCAAATATAATCTCTCATATGTTTGACAAATATAAAATGTACATGGAAAAAGAAAATGGATTTGATCAACAACTTAAGAATGCGAGGAATGGCTTAATTACTATTTTCTTTATTTTTGTGACGTCTATTGTTTGCTATTCGTATTATCGTGTACGGTGAAACCTTTCCGAATATTTCTGAGTGTTATTCAGTTCTTGAGTAGTTCATATTTTGTTCCGAGCAAGCCAGTACACGATCAGTAGGAAGTGGTTACTTTTTTAAAATGTTTTGTAACAAATGTTCAGGGTCTGTTATTTTGTCAACAATTAAATCAATTTAATTTTTTGAATAAAGACTTAAATAACTCACAATTCAATATCCTGATCTATCTCTATACTTACAGTAATTTTAATTGAATGGCCGTCGAAATATATTGCTTTCAATTCGTTTTGCAGTTTGTTGTAAAATTGAGGAAGAGTGCTTGAGATGGTGACTTGATTGTTTTTGCCTGAAATAATTAAAATTCATAGGATATAAGGCACGAGAAGCAGATCGTTACTGTTAATATGCTGCACGACTCAAAAAATGTTTGGAAAAATAATTATTAACATCTTAACAAGTAATTCCAAAAAATCCTTATTAGTTAATAATAACTAGAATTTAATGTTATTTTCTAAATTTTCTATGTACATAAATTCAGTATAAACATTTTTTAAGACATTAGAAGTCTAACTCAAGTGAACACTTAAATAAATCAAAGATTAACGTCGGTAAATGGAGTTTTTAAGATTAATCAAAATATTTTCTTAATTTATAGGGATTACAGTGAAATAGAATGGTTCCCTTCTTATGATATTGCAGCCAGAAAAGATTAATTTTATTTTGTTTTAATTTCTATTCATCTCCAATATTTTCCTGGTTTATTGCGTCACTATAATATACTCGTATCATTATCTTTACACTCGCCATTAGTATCGGTTAATACCGAAGTATGTAAATGATTATGCCATGCATTGTTACTGTTGACACGATCGCCATTTATTATGTTGCGTCGAACTGAGACAACTAGCCGGGAACTAAATGATCTTTGCCTGAGTAAGTTTCGCAATTTAGACAATATGGCTGACGTTCAGTTAACCCATTTCCTCCCTCTGCAGACACACACACACGGCGACTACCACAACCACCCTGGGAGTAATTAATTACGCTACACAGCACTAGTAAACAGATGACAAACACAGAAAGACAAATGAACTCGAACAACTTGTTACGGAGAACGCTGTGAGTTGAAAAATAAAAGAGAAGCAAAAGAATAAATATATCTCTTGACTTTCTAAATTAAACTCGTGGAATTAATTTAAGTACACGCTGGGAGACAAATCCACAAATAGAGACTGCTGCGGTTTGTTGACAAGTAAAGGATTATTTCTCAAAATTAAAATAAGCCGCTGTTTCTAAAGAGAGGGAACATTATTATCGTCGGTGAGGGAGGAATTTAAATTTAATATTCTTATTACATTCAGATACGAACGAGAAGAAAACCTTCTTTCTTGGTTTCTGCTGAATGAGGCTGGGCTGTTCCGGGACGAGTGTTCCGAGTTTTTGTACCACAGCTCTGATTACTTTCTTTACTCCTGAAGACGAACAGAATTTTCTATCGTTTGAAACTTTGTACCTCTCTGATATTTTCATCTCTTCGTATTCCCGAAGACTGAATTTATTTCTTTATGTCTCATGACGAACAAAGAGGTTTTATTATTTTAAACTTTGACTTTTAAACTGTACATTCTAAAATTTACAGCCTAGAAAATGAAACCTCAATACAATTCCAATATCAGCTCTCATATTACATGTGAATAATTGTGCTCTCTATGCATCATTAGTTTTTTAATTATACATTATGGTTGTAACGATAACCATAAGAGTATATTAGTGTCACGCAAAAAAACTGGTAATTATTGGTGTTAATTGCACACGAAAACTCCATAAAAGTAATTTTTTCTTGCTGCCTTATCTTTGTATCGTAGTATCAAAATAAAGAGGCCAGTCTCGCACACACTGTAATCCCTATAAATTCAAGCAATATTTTGTTAAATCTTCCCTTATAGACATTAATCCCTTATTTATTTTAGTATTTTCTGCATTATTACATCTAATATCTTCATAATTTTTGTTATATCCATTACATAACAAACTTGAAATACCATTAATTTCTATTTATTACTGTCCTGTATCAGTTCGTTTAATTATCTGGTAAAAAAATTTGCCTCTCAGTTTCTCAATCATGTTAATAGAAATTTGACTAAATATTAAGCTTCGGTCGTGCCTTTTAATTATTCTTTATAGACAACGTAACATTGCGCCGTGATCACGCAATTATTTATAAAATTTCTCTGTGGAACTTTGGGGGCATCCGTTTTTGAAAGTTACTTGCGAAGAACCACACTAGGTTAGGAATGATAATATATTTTCACACATCCACAAGACAAAAAAAATACAAATCATATAACCATACAATATGGTCAGTGGAAGCTCACAGAAAAAAAACGCCGTCCTTCAGCAAATACATGTTCCTGGTTAAGACTGTCCTGGATACTCCTTGTACCGAGCAGCTGTGGACGTCCAGTCTCCTACTCGTGTTGTGTCTCTGGTTCGAATCCCCACAACATACTCGTCCTGCTCCTCCCAGCTTTCCTCGCAAATGGTACAATAAGATATTATCTAAATCATTCTACGTCTCTTCACCATTGGTGAACATAATTTTTAAAGAAAACTTTCAATCGAATAGAAAACAAAACTGCTTACAGACAGTCAATAAATACTACTGTATCTATGAAATCCATATTTATCTAACAATATGGTTTCATTGTTCCAACTACGTCTCACCATCTATTCCTTAATTTTCCCACAGCTTTTTGCCATCAATTTCATTATGCAGTATTTAAATGGCGTTCAATTCTTTTCCATCCATAGGGCACGCCTTGTTAATTTTTTTATTATAACACTGTCAAAGTAATATTTATTTGCAAATAATTAATTCATAACTGACATTCTTGTCATTACACATTTTGAACTTCTGTATTTCCCCGGCATAGGTGTCAACATACGTTTTCTAACTAGTGTCGTATGTCGCCCCTTTCTCTAGAATAAAAGAGGAACATCCTGAATATTTGTTGTGCATTGTGGTATTCAGTCCTAAGGCTGGTTTGATGCAACCCTCCAGTCTAATCAATAATGCGCAAGCCTTATCATAACCACATAACTATCACATACCGCATCCTACCTCATATACTTAGCGTATTCCATCATTGACCTCCCTCTTCTGTTCTTACCCCACACACTTCCCTCTAATGCTAAATTTACAAGACCCTCATCTTTCAAAACGTGGTCTATAAATCCATCCCTTCACTTGGCAAACGTCCTACATATTGTTATATCTTCCCCTATTCTGCTTAGATCTTCCTCGTTAGTGATTCTATCCACCCATCTTATTTTCAGCATTTTCCTACATCACCAAATTTAAAAGACTTATTTTCCTTTCTACAACTACTACCGTCCACTTTTCGCACCCATACTCCATACGAACATTTTTAGCAATGACTTCCTAATATTCACCCTTATATTACCCGCAATTTAAATCCTCTTTCTTGCAAAAGCCTTCCTTTCCTATGCTATCCTACTCTTTGTCTACTATAATTCAACTATCCATAGTTATTACGCTTCCCAAGTAGTAGAATTCCTTAACTTCCATCAAAATATCCTTTCCTAATCTAACGCCTTTTATTATTCCACTTTTTCCCATACTCCACTTTTCCCCATACTGCACTTCATTACCTTGGTTTTCCCTCTACTAATCCTGGACCGAGTTCATGTAATTTATTATGGTTTATTTCCAGGTCTTCTTCTTACTTCCCTAATACTAAAACATCGTCGTCAAACCGCCGGGTTTTGATTTCTTCTCCTTGCAGTAGTTTCCTTTTCCATATTCCATTTTAACTTTATTCATTGCCTGTTCTTTATATAAGTCAAAAAGCATGGGCGACAGACTGCATCCTTGTCTAACTCCTTTCTTGATTTATGATTTCTTTTCTTGGTCTTCAATTCTAATTACCACTGTCTGCCTTCTGTAGAGGTTTTTGTACTCTTCTAAATCTTTAATAGTGTTTCCAAGTTCACATTATCAAAGTTTTTTTTTCTAAACCTACAGATGGCATTACCGTAGACCTTTTTTTCTTATTCTGTCTTCTAAAATTCTCAAATTGGACACAAAGACAATATTCTCTATTAATCTACTCTTGATATCTTCTTTTAAACTCTGAAGCACCTCCTGTTGTTTCAGTTATTTTTGTTATCTTTTGCAAAGATTGACCATATGTCTCTTAAGCCATTGCCCTAAACAGTCCTTATGCCACTAAACTTCAAATACTTAACTTTCTGCACTAATAAATAAAATTATTAAGAAAAATTACTAAAATTAACCAACTACTTAAGTTGCTGGCCAAGAACCCGATTATTGACACTAAATGTATAAATTTGTGCAAATTTCAGCAATATTTGGGTGGACAATCATTTCATTGCATTGAATTTAAAACACCATTAAATGAAAATGATATTCTCAACTGTTTAGTAATGTAAAAGTACGAGGTCGTCCAAAAGATAAATTTTGTAGTGGTATCAGCGGTTACCGTTTGATCCAGTACCATTATTTTAAGGCGTACATGTCACGACAATCGATTCTGCTGAAAGCCTCATTGACCCTGCACGGTCGTACACTAATATCGATTATGTGGCCCTGCATCATTTCTGCGTGGGAGCACTGTTATTTATACCTCGGAAAGACATTAATGGAATTCGTAGTTTCGAAATTTAACTGGACGTTTTACACAAACCTAAAGCACAACTACTAATGCTACGTGCCTCTAATTGACGTGTAACTTGAATTAACGTAGCTCAGCAGGCAAACGAGGCTCGCTGTGTACCGATAGATGACTCAGAACTTGGATGTGTGAAACGATGAAAACGTTACTTTCATTATTTAGTATTAAATTTTTTCCCGTAATGTGGTGCCGAGTTACAGTTTTCAAAGTACCACGACGTTTGCAATAAAACTCAAGTAGTCAGTGCAGGTTGTCCAATGCCCGAAGCAATCGTCGTCGAAATCGTTCACACTTCAATTACCATCCGCTAGATGGAGTAACACCAATTGCAATCGGTATCAAGCGACTTAAGGGAAATGGTCTCGATTCGTTCGTAGCTGGCTCAGCTAAGCTTACGTCTTGCCAACTGTCTGATTCCTCGGTCTTCATCATACTGATAATACAGTCGCATTTTTATTCTCTGGGATCTCAAGCGCTTTTCAAAATATTACTATTTTCATAATATATTTTCCCCAGGTATTTTAGGACAAACAACATTGTAATATTTATTTATTTATTAAATGAATTTAATGGCGGCAGTTTTTGTCAGTCTGACTTTGAAATAAATTCCTCTGTGATTTGACAAAAACAGACTTCCTGGGAATTATGAATGTCCGGTTTGCTGAAATTAAAGCGCTTATTTATAGACGCCAGGAAAACCTCGGACAAGGTCTGGAGTCGTGAGAACAGGCACGGCGTCTTTCGTGACCGCGCCCTACAGGGAATAATTCTGGAGGGAAGGGAAAATAAGAAATAATGATTGATGTACGCAAATCATGTGATTTTGATACAACTACAAATCACAGGAGAAAAGAACGAGGTGGTATTAAGAAAGAAAGAGAGATAAAAGTGTTGATCCAGCCGGCGAAGATGAGAATTGTTTCTAATCATTGAAGATAGAAGAAGCATCGACTTAACAAGAGGGTCCCACGTGAGTAATAGAGTGAAGTGGACCTGCGTTTGCACAACGCAACACACTACCAAAACTATGTCTAGAAGTCCGGATTTAAGGCTACAAAAGTCGTCCGATGACGCAATCCAGACGTCTAAATTTGAAGACCAAACACAATTTGATGGAGCCAATCACAAATTCTTGTGATAGAACCAGCGGACCAAGTCAGAGGAAGGTAGTAGAACAGAGTTCGGAAGCAAGACCTACAGAAATCGGCAAGGTCTCCAGCAGCCACCAGTCAGCTGTCAAAATCCTCGGCAAACATCAAGATCGTTGCAATGATAACTGTGTATATCTATTCCTACGATACTCTGCTACGCGATAAACAGCCCTCACATTGTATTTGCCTCTAGTCTCTTATTTCAAAGTAAATTTAAATATAAGGCAGAGGCATAATTATTTATTGAATTCAATAATTCTTTATAAAATTATTGGTCTGCAAAGCTTTCTAAATTTTAATACATTCGTTTTAATTGAGATTCCTTATTTGAAGGATAAAATAAAGTGATTTAAAGACAGAAGAATTGCTTCAATTAAAGATCAGTCAAAGGCCATTGAACTAAATTTATCTGAATGGAAAATTTTCAACCGGACCCGGGAATGGAAAGCCTGACCTCCCGTCTACCACCAGATTGATCCAACCACTGAACCAGTCAGACACGACGCCAAGACCCGATGCGACATCGTGTTTACCTGAAGCTCAGCCCATACAATTTACTAATAACAATCTTCACAACTTAGCTGTATGGAAAGTAATTCATTAAACTCTTAATGTATTCACTGAAGAAAATATACCGTTGTTACTAAACAATTAATTAAATAAAAATCAGCCATAAAAAATTTGCGATGGTTCGGATCTCGTCTGCCTCGGCATTGCTTGCCAGTATTCGTGAAAGTCGAGATTTTGTGTATGGCAATGGAAGTCTTCCAGGATTATAACGTCATGGAATTGAGAATGATTCTATTTTTATGTCAATTAATGATGTAGGAACGGCCAAAGAAGATACTAATAAATATAATATTAAATTATCAGCATAAAAGTAACATGAGCTTATTAGTCCTGGTTGGCCTCTGAGCAATCGTTTGAGCTGTATTTTACACACTTTCAGGAAAAAGCTTTTATTTTATGCATACAGGCTATCGAAATATTCACTAATGACATTAAAGTTTTAGATATTTATTTGAATCACAACAACAAAAAATTTAACAAAGAAACGAGTCTATTTTTTATTGAGATTATATTTGCGTGAACAGGAACTTTTCTTGGTGACTACGAGAAATTATTTACAAGAGGAACTAAAAGATATATTGATATTGCAAACAACAATGATGAAGTAGTGGGAAGAGACAACCACTTTAGACCACTGAAGAAACGTTCATATAGGCGCGTAGATGCTTTCTAAATTTCTTCTAGGAGGCCTATTTCTTTAATGAATATCAGAAGACTATGAACTGCCATTGGAAAAGAACGAAGTTCACGTCTTGAGTGGTTTTTCAGTGTGGGCCTTCTGGTGGTTTCATAGCGGGGGCAGTCAAAAAAGATGTGCAGTAGTCATGGGAGTGTTGCAATCTGAGCAGAGAGACTGAGGACACATAGAGACAAAATAATAGATGCGTAAGTCAGGAGTCTATTTTATTTCTAGGAAAATGGAAGTATCTTCATTATAAGACATCGGCAACGAAAACTATGTTTTGTTTTAAAATCGAAGTGCTCTATACCAGTACATCACGTTTAATTTTAAGATAAATTATCCACAGATAAAAAAATCCTCGGTGTTTAAAAAATGGCTGTTGATGGGGAATTTCTACACAGATATTTTTCACTTCCCACTTACCGATAGATCCGTAAAAATCATGCGGAAAGATATTTCAATGCGGAACGGTTGATAGGACTATTTATAAAATACCTAAATAATTTTGCTGTTGTACAAGCGAAAGCTTCATATGAAACTCTGAAAAGTGCATGTCTCTTGTCTTGCTAATTGGCAATTTCCAGGACGTCAACTGCACCCCACTGTCCTCGTCTGCCTACAGAAAAGCGTAAAACTTTTACCGTCTCGATTATTCCGACTTTCGTACAACTGCTGCGAACTTGCTAACAGCCTTCTAGACCCGATGAAGTTTCGCCACAAAACATTAATTTTATTCATTTCTTTATTGCATTCAGAAATAAATTAAATCACTGAAATTAACTATCTTAATGGCCTTCTGTCGTAAAAATATTTGTGAATCTAATTAATTAATTAGTGTTTCGTGTGGTTATATGATTTTATTGACATAATATTATACACAATAATATTATCAATAGGTAATTGCAGCTGATAACTTGACCCTAGTGCCCGCTTTATCCTTAGAATTAGCAAGGCTTAGCGCAAATCAATGGATCAAACTTCGATTTATTACTTTGCATTTTTAAAGATTAAAAAAATATTAATTCTAATAACCATTACAAGAAAAACAATAACAATTAATAGAAGCGAAATAACATAATGTGAACCATAGAAGAAAAGTGATGGCTGTCAAACATGGGTTATCACATCGCACAACCCTTTAATCAGACTCTCAAAGAATCACGCCCTGTCATACAAGGTTAAGCTCCTTGTACCAACAAATACATCACTACCACCCCATCCCCCAAAATAGAAACCTACAAATATCTCGTTTTTCCTCTTTGGCACATCCAAAAAACCCATATCGCTCTATCTCTCAAAGAGTATATAACAAGTCCGACCTCTCTCAAGAAAAATGGAACACAAAATTCACAGAATTGTACCTCAAGTTCAACAGCTTCGACCGTATTTTAAACAACGGCGCCAAGAAAAATGATGGAGTCAGCAGTGCCATCATCTCCTCTAATATCCCCAGGTCAGTGACCCTTAACCCTCATTCCTCCATACTCGCAGCAGAAACCTATGCTATCAAGGTCACTATAGACCACGGGTCTTCGTCTCCCAATATGAACCACTTATCCTCTCAGACTCACTCTCCGCCTTAAAAAACATTGCCAATGAAGACAACTCCTGAGAACTATCCGCAATCATCACTGAAAATCCACACTAGCTCCAAACAACAGGATCCCGGAACACCAGGGAATAAAGGGAAAATCTCCGTCGACCAACTAGCAAAAACCACCACTCGTGTCCTCTTCCTAATTACGTCAACACTATCAAAACTAGCCCATCTCTGGAAACAAAATTGGTCTTTTTTAAAGTCAAGACCAAATTACAAATTAGTAAGCAACTTCTTCACTATCCTCCTCCCCGAAAAGTCATCCAGAAGAGATCAAGTAGTCCTTTCAAGAGAAAGATCCTGTCACTCCAAATTAACACGCTCACACATATATACAAATAGACTACTCCTACTTGCGACCTCTGCAACACGATCATCACCATCGAGCACCTTATCAACTCCTGCAGTAAATTTCTTGAAGATAGACACCGGATTCTCAAAAAGGACAATCCAGACCAGATTAACCACTCACCGGACTACCAAAAAACTCCATTGCGTGTTCCTCAGTGTGTGCTTGTTTGTGTTTCCCAGTGTGTGTGTGACATCGTGTGTCCGTGTTGTGTTTATATTGACTTTTGTCTATATACATTTTCTTTTACTAATTTATTTTTAGTTTATTTGTCTTTAATTATGTACTTTACTTTGTTCATTTTTAATATATGACGTATCCTATTTCCTCATCGAGGAAACAACAATAAATCTAAATCAGATTCTAGAAAACAATTAATTGTTGATTCAATATAACATGCTCGATTTTCACTTTTTGTAACCCTTAAGTCGGTTCGGTCGTCAATGACTTCTTATTTTGCGTGACCTTAAATAAATAAATAAATATTAAGCGCGATATTACGATTAAAATTAGAAGACAATTCTGGTTTTCACGTGAAGGGAGTTCTGATGCCGCACCTCACGTGGTCACAAAACGATTTCGTGTTCATCACACTAAAAACTGTGGAATACACAGCGTTGTTGGCAACGCTACTTGTCCTGTAATACATTTTAAGCATTCTGATTGATCTATTAATGGAAGTGTAGAAACATAAGTCGCGGACTGCAGTCGCACGCAACGAGTATTCTGTTCAAAATAAAATTGGATTGGCCCAAGCCAAATTATGAAATTATTCCAAAGTACAAGAGTTTAAACTATGTACAACACTAATTTATCTCAGTAAAATTTAACTAAATTACAGTTTAATATTTAAAATTAATTGATAGCATTAAGAGGTAAAATAAAACAACTAACAACAATAGAACTCGCCAAAATCAATCGACCGTTATTTAGAGTACATAATAATGTTTAGAGAATATGTTACTTGATTAAAATTCGTATAAATAAATAATTAATTAAAGACAAATAGAAAAATAAACAATTATTTAGCTCAAAAAAACGAACAGTACGCATAATCGGGCATGTTTTCGGGTCAGTGGAGAATTGAGACACGACGTTTCCGTGGTTTGCGCTGCCATCTTCATCAGGTGTACTGATGTTACCGGGTCACTAGAAGGGTTTATATAACCAAAGCTGTTGCTTGTAACAATATTTGGCCCCTGCGATAATTACTCAACCCGCAAATATGGATAACCCGGTTGAATCATTTTGAGCAATGTGATAATTGAACAAAAAAGACTTACATTTGAGTTTTTAAATTTGGAGAAATGCTGAGCGACGACTGACGATCGAAAATGAAATTATTTTGAAAAAATAAAAATATCAACTCGAAATAATGTGTTCCTTACAATCTATGCCATTAAATAAAATTGAAGGTCTGGCTGTGATTTCAAAATAAATGTCAAATTTTAAGTGAAATCTGCTACTATACGATAAATAATTCTATCCGCCTGAAAGTTTGTTTCAAATAGGTTCCGAAACGGCTCAATGACTTTCAATGAAAATTTTCTAGATTGAAGCAGTAGTTTTAACTTAAATTTTTGTGTATGTTTCATTTTTATATCTTGAAGGCATCAGAATATATGAAGATAAATATTTGTTAGAATATATTTCTGGCAAATAGCGGGTATCATGACCAAGATTCCACGCCAATTCTCAGGGACTGACAGCTTAGTTTCATTTGACCTGTTTTGGAACTACTGTCATTTAAAGCTGTTTTAGTCAAAGGTTTCATGTGATGCCTATGTCATTATAAACTGTCGATTTAATTTACTGATAAATTGCTATATTCTATTTTAATTGAATCATGTCTAATACTTTTGATTGATTTTGGAAACGGCGAATCCTTAGGTACTGAAATCCAAATGTGTATCCTTTTTGGTTAACAGGCTACACGAGAATGATCCTGAAACAGGAAACTCCCCTATAATAGCATATGAAGGGAATTGAAAAAGGGGGGATGTAGAAGGTAGAGCAAGGTAGCTCAGGGTTGACTAGGGCCCCCAGGCTATAGTTTAAGGATCCTAACCGTTGTTTCACTGAAAAGACATGTAAGGAAAACCCTGTAAAACCTGCATCAGTTAGATCGGGTTATTGGGTATTATTCTCGTGCCCTTCTAAATGGCGTGAGAAGAGTTTTCTGTAGAATCGAGGTGTTCCCTTCTCCGTGTCTCCAAGAGTTTAAGAGACAGTTGGCCGACCGATCCAATGGGATCAGAGGATAATTCTTACTTATGCCCAAGGTCTTCGACCCCTATACAAACACTTTTTAAAATAGATGAAGGTTTCTCGGTTGTAAGAACCTTGAAAAAACCAGAGAGAGTACGAAGCATTCCTACCGGTGATCTGGGGAGAAACAACTGTAAGAAAAAACTCCCACAGTCATATCTTCATTAATGTGTAGTTTAGTTATGCCTAACAGAAGGAGAAAGTCTCTCATTTTATTGCATTGCAAAGTAAAAAGTAGTCCACAGAAAAAATTAATCAGATTAAGGAAGAGATCATCGGTGATATTTGTCCAAGTACCGATATCAAGGCTAGTTTTTTCCGTAATAAAACTACCTCACACTCATTTCCTTGCCATAATCATTGTTTCAGTGCACTAGTAAATTCATACCAAGACAGAAATAACATATTACGACTGTAAATTATAAAATTTCCGTAAAATTTTTTATATGCCCTGAGTTAAAAATTCACCCATTGGGTAAAATAAACTTCTTTCAGTTTCGATTTAATTTTTTCATGTATGTTTAGTTAACCAGACAATAATCCACGGAACGCAAACTTTATATTTTTAAAGATTTCCTGTGGTAGAATTGTGTTTGTATCTCGCGTCTGATAAAGCGACGCCCGGAATATCTCAACGGATATTACATTCCACTTCCCAATATTGAATTATTCGCCTTATGATATTGTCGCTCGATAATTCGAAATATTTAAAAAAAAGTATTTATCCGAATATTGAAAGTATGCGATGATTGTGTGGGATGACGCTGTAAGGTTACAAGTGACGTTGAGGAAGAGCTGCCGCGGAAATGGTCTTATCTCGAGCTTCCTGCTCCAACCAACGCCTCCGCACAGCCCTGGATATGCATTAAAGTGGATACGTGGTTATATCTTCGTCCTGGAAGCTCGGCTTCAACAGAAATCGATCTCCGAAACCCGGCCCGCAACTCAATTAATTGAACTCGTACAAATACCCAATTACTGAACATAAATTAAATTAATTCTAAAATATTAGATGAAACTAAAACATTTATTAGGTAATCACAGCCACAGGCATTTAACTCAATTATGTTTTGACCAGTAAACCTCAATTACTGCATATAGCTAATTAATCGCGCGTTGAATAAAAAGGGAAGTAGGTATCACATACCTACACATATGTACATAATTACAATAAAGAACGAATCATAAATAATTTCATACCTTCAATCAAATTAAAAATAATTTTTTGTGGCACGCTCCAGAGTATATCGGTCACTTCAAATGCTACGCGTTATAATGTTTGCCGTTATGCGTTCGTGAACCATTCATTTAATAGCCGTGAAATTTTAGTCTTTAGCGATGATCACGATAAAGAATATTTCTGTCGATATTTTCAAAATGTAGATTTCTTCCTTCTTCCCTCTCAGGGCAAAAAGTGACCTACTCTCAAGACATATACATCTTGCAACGGGATATCATGTGGTCTGTCAAACGATAATATTAAATTGCTTTATAGCGTGAAATAATGCTTAAATATAACCAACATTTATTTAAGCAATTATACTTTTTAAATATTTAATAATAATAAAGCAAATTTTTAAAGTCGCAATGAATATGGTTCAGAATTACGACTCTGGCGCTCGAGACCGATTTTTCTGTAACTAATTATCTGATGCGACATTCTAAATACAATTAAAATATACCATTAATTAATAAAATGTTAATTTTTTGCTTACAAATATATAATAATAAGTAATGATACCACAAACTGTTTTACAAAAGGTTCACATTTCTTTGTTTATTTTCGTTTGTCCACAACGAGTTCGGAATATAAAATGTATTTACGGTATTTGAAATTTATTTTCTCTTATTATGGTTAATAGATGCCACAGAAAATTAATCAGAGAAACAGAAACGCCGAAAAATCGCGGAAGAGAATTGTTCTTTTATTTGCAAATCTCCAGAGAAAGAATTAAGAGGGAAATTAAAATCTTATTCATTCTGACAAGACAATAATTTTACGTGGGAAATAATGCATTAGTAATTGCATAGATGATTAGGAAATATATATATATATATATATAAAGTTGTATTCAAACCAGTACAATGTAAGAAGGAACTCAATTTCGGAAATATCTTAAATTAACTATTGTGACTATCCGCGGGTCACGGACATCATTTGTATTTTATCCGACAATAGAAAATACTCCTGGTATAAATTTAATTAAGTTTGAAAGATGTAGAACTGCATTAATAAATTACTTTAAATGAAAGATCTATACAATTCTTCAGAATATGCAACTTCTTCGTAGTAGTACTGGCTAAGTTTAGTTGGGAGACTCTAGAAGTTCCTGTACAAAAATAGCAGAGTGGAACATATTTGTGATTATGATATGAGACATACACCTGGGAAAAATGAATGAGAAAAAGAGTGAAAGGAACGCACAGAATATAAATTGGATAAAGTAGTTAATATGGGAAGATTCTGAGTGAAAAATATGTTGAGGTAACGTATAAATGTATTTTCTTTGAAAGGAGTAAATTTGAGTGGGGTTAGTTGTGTTTCATGGTGGCGCCACTGTCCACGCGCGCATGTTGGAAGGTACGAGAATATCCTCGGCGGACTAATGAGTTGGGGTGCAGCCCAGTCATTAGAACTAAATCCCCCCGGCTTGGATAAACAACATCGTGTCGTCGGTTCTGAGAGGGATAATGATGATCCTATCTAGGAAACTTTGCCAATTACCTGACAAATCTCCGATGCTATCCTACGTCACGCGCGTAACGGGATAAGTGTTGCATCCCATCGGAACAGCGAAACCAACCACAAGGCATTCATTCGCATGAAAGCTACGCTCTCCGCTATGTAGATCTGATGTACATAGTCTCTGTTACGGTTTCCAGTCCTATAAACATTTCCGAAACTTGATAACAGTGTTGAACCTCGAGAAAGGTTGTGTACCTGTATGTAATACACAATACAAAATTAACGACAATGCTACTCATATCGTAGTACCCGGCGATGCCTCAGTAATTTAATTATATAAGCCCCGAAAATTAATTAATTCCACAATAACAATTTGGTCAACACGTAATTTAACTGGCACCGAGAACGTTACTACTTTTAAACCATTATCCCCGCATTATAAGATAAGGAAGGAAAAATCTCGACTGAACCGGGGATCGAACCTCGGATTCTCCACTTGCCGGTCGGATGCTCTGTCATTTGAGCTATCCAGGTCGGACATCGGCCAGATAAGATTCCTCCGTCGCTTTTATGGACCTGAGAGCTCAGGTTCGCCTATAATTCGCATTCTAAACCCAGGCTATCAATGAGAGAATGATCATTATATGTGAATTGATAACAGGTGCAATGTATTAAAATTAAGAAAGAAGAAACACAAGAATTGTTAAAATGTACTTCCACTATGTAAACTATGAAAGACGTAAAAATCTTAACTGAATCTTGTAATTCAAGTAGCCTTCATGGCAGACTAATTCTTTTGTTTCTTCAACCCATTGACTTATGACGATATTGGTAACCAAGTCGAAAATGTTGCTGATATATTAAATTAATACTGTACTTTAAATTATTTTAAGAATTCCCGCTACTTTAATGGAACTGAAAAAAACTACAGGTACCCTAAATGGACATTGAAGAATTAAAATGCATTTCCTGGAGATAAACTTTAACCCGATCCCTAAACAGAGATATTTTAAGAAAGAGAATAATGTACCCGGTAATGTAACGGAGTAATAGATAAGGGACCATGTGGCAATATGGATATACATTGTACCTTTAACTTAATTATTTGATACAAAGACTATTTAAACGCTGTAGCAACCTATATTAAACTACTTGAACTAATTCGTAAAACATCGTGGCCAATCGCGTGCTATCTGTTGAAATCTTTCTTGCAACTATGTTGGGGGGAGGAAGGGGGTTCCGTCAAAGAGAGTTAGGAGGATGCCTACATTTTCGATAGATCAACAGAAACCTTCTTCGCAACGTATTAATGATATAGAAACACGCAAGGGACAAACGAGATAAATTCAGGTTTATTTACACGGATAAAATTTAATGTAATTAATACTATTTTGTTAGCGTTCTCCTCCATAATCTTTCATTCATTTGCCTATTGGTCTTGAATTTTATTAAATCGGCTACCGCGTTGATAATGGAGTTTCAAAGATTTTCATTAAACATTGTGTTATGAAACCAAAAACAATTTAGCCATCCGTAGCCATTACTTCACATTAATTTTCCACTAAGCTCTCCGGTCCTGATTATAAAATTCATAGATATATATAGCCGATGTTGGAAATTGAAAAAGTAAAAATACAAGGAAGAAAATGTATTGAATACTGTTCTTTCGTCTTAAGTCAATGCCATTAAAACTCTTAATATGTTAGCGATTTATTTATATAAATTTTAATAATTTCTAACTTTTCAGAAAGGCATCTATCCTTGAACATTGTTACTTTCTCTATTGTATCATATTTCTCTTAAGGTCACTATGATATTGAAAAGTATCAGATATTTAATTTTATCATAATAATAATAGTAATAGTAATTGGGGATAAGGACTATAATGAATGGTCAAAACGTCTGTATTAGAATTTTCAAAATTTTGATGTCTGTCACACTGGTCGTTCATTCTTCATTTTTATATGTTATTAACAAATTTAATTGTTTTTCTAAAAATATTCATCTACTTAACTCTTATGTTCTCATTTGTAACTTTTTTAATGAGAAACCTTTGAATGTAATTCATAACAAATCTTGATCAACATACTGAGATGAGTTCATAGTATTTATAATAACATAGTTTCACTATTCTTCTTTTAAAATCTCAATTGGCTGTTTCTTATAAAATTTACAAATTTGACATATTCTTTAAAATTTACTGAAATGTTGCATAATTGTCAAACAAATGATTTAGGATATAAATTTGTTGAGAAATATTACACAATTTCTATATTTTAATATTAATTATAATTTTTATGTTGAAAAAATGTAAAAACTTAATGTCAGACATGTTTCATATTAAGTTGGGTTATAATAATTGCAATTATATTAAACTGATTAATAATATTAATTTACAAAATTTTAACAGAATCAAATAATTATAAAACAAAACCTGTCATCCCTAAGTTAAGGGACGTCTACAGTCTTTACAGAAATAAAAATAAATAATTAAATATTAGTACATTGATATACTTGATTTCCAAATGAATAAATTTAATATGACATTGTTACGTACATAATTTCAAATTTAAATTGCCTTTTAATAGAAAATTTTGGACAGTGTAACGTGTTACATTGGTCAGACCAAACGTAAGCTTCAAACCAGAATTATGGAATATTTTTCAAATTTAAAAAAGACATCCTGTATATATACAATTTGCATTTCAATAATCACAGAATTGATTGGTGTAATGTAAAAGTTTTATTAGCAACGGTTGATCACCGAAATTCTTCATATTATATCAAATAGACTGTGAGTAAATGTAAAACCATAAACTCAAAATTTAAATTCAGTATACGACTCAGTATTTTTGTGATGTGAAATTCGTTCTTGAACTTATATGTTTAGTTCTTGTGGTTTAAACAATATTTTTATGAAAACGTAAGTATTGTGATGTATTTGTTTGGCATTATTTTTCCAGGCCGTGGATGTTGTGGGTACAGTTCAAAATTTTATACTAAAAATGTGTCAAACAATATAATGATTACTTTACGAAAGAAGAATCTTTTGTTGATCAATTCTCCTGTTATCAGAAAAAGATAAAATGTAAGCGTTCAATAATCTATAGTTGGTTACAGTTTTTAGTAGACGGTATTTGCCTGTCTAAATTTCGCTATTAATTCGTTTATTTGACATACGATTCTCGTCATTCTCAGACAAGGTTAGCGTCTTGTTTCTATGCAGCAAAATGATGTGATTTATGTCCCGTATTTCTGTTTCTGGCATTGTAGTGTAGCGAAATGCGATTATGCCATCGATTCCCCTAGTGACTAATATCCGGGAGCTTCACGTCGACCCCGTTCCACCCCCACTTCCTCTTTAGGCTGTGACGAGTGGTGGAGAGACGTCTCTGGATAGACAAATCATTTTTATAGCGACAGTTGGTATGAGTTGGGGACATAAATCGTGGCGGAACTTTTTTTTCCCGGTCATGCAAGTAGCGTAGCGCAGGCTTGCCTCCTCCTAGGGGCATTCCGACAACTGCGCTCGTGTATTATCGGCACGTGTCAAATACGCCCCTAACACATGCGCAAAATGAAGCCTGTCTCAGACACGCGCGGGAACATTACGTTCATGAATCTCTACGACTGCCTAATGCTCCTTAAATTCTGCTAAACTGTTGCTGGAAACTTCAGCTGCGAATCATACATTTCAAATTAGTGTTGATGTAATGTAGCTAGTTTTTTTCTTATTTATTATTGAGGTCGCATCTACAACTTGGTCATTAATGACAGTTTGGTATTAAGTTTATTATAAATTAGTGTACTGCCCAATGATAGGTTGAGGTGAGGAAAGTTCTCTACTGTAACGCGTATAAAATTTCAGATAAATTAAGTTAACATTTTGTGTAAAATTCTGTAGAGAACAGTCCTGAGGTATTCGCAAGGCAGGCACCATTCCGTGGAAAAACCAGACAAGACAAGCAAAACAATAACTTGTAGCCTGACGGGTGCAGTCTTTGTCTCAAAGGTATTTGCGTCTCACCGAAAAAACCCAGTTCCCCCAGGATTGCTAGGGTGGCCCCTCCCAAAATTTGAATTTTTGGAGAGGAAGGGTAGGAACACCAACCCCATTGGAGGACCTGGGAAAAATAGAAAGAGCAGGGAGACGAACCACGTTTGAGGAGAGCTTAGTTTTTAAGGTAGAAAGGACCTCGCCAAGGAATTCAAAAAGTAGAGTCGGAGGTTAGAGGACGGCATGACTGACTGACTTCGATTGAGAGCTAAGAGGAGAAGCGGCCTGCCTGCAAGGACAAGGAAACTACACCAAAATTTGAGGCTTGCTGACTGCCTCTATGCTGACCTGGAAGCTGCCTTTGTGTAAAACCCAGGACTGCCGGTCAACAAAGAAACTGGGAAAGACGCATGTACAGTAAGGAACCAAGGCAATAATCTCGCTCTGCTATGTGTATAAACACGTGATACAGCCCTGAGGGAAAGTGGATTGTATTTACTAAGTCTCTTGCAATATAATTTCTAATTAAGGCTGAGCTTGGAAAATTAAATTCATTAAATTTAAATATTGTAATCTTGTTTTTTTAGTTTTGTTAAGAATAAAAACTGTTAAAATTTCAAAGTAGATATTTATTGGCGTCCAACCATCTAAACATAACTAATATTTAATATATTTATAAATAATAAAAATCCACGTCACACTACGGAGAATCATTTCTTATTTCAAACGAAATTACACTGCTAAGATTTTCCGTTGCCTTCCACCCGTTGATGATGCAGTTCTTGCAACGGGCACTCACACAACAACCATCCCCATACCATAATTCAAACCCGGGACCTCTTTGAGGTAGCAGCGCTAGTCCCTACACCACAGGATGTCGGCTATTTACATACATTATATAATATTGAATTTACCTATTATTATTAATATGGATTTCCAACGTTCCACAAGTTAAATTTACATGTATCACTCTTTAGTGTGACAACAGTTAACATAATTGCAAACATAAAATCTATAAAAAGGTTGTGAGATTTTTCCGATCACACTGCAACATCGTTTGTTGTTTTATATGGCTATGTTCTTCATTCTTCGGCAAATATATGGACCCGTAAAATTAGGAGAGATCTGAATCATGAGCTTTATCAAATGTATAACTCACCAGATATTATACAAGTAACAAAGGTTTCCAGGTTGAGAGAATGTTAAGAGATTGAGACACTAAAACGAATCCTGGAATACAAAGTAGATGGGAAAAGAAGAGTGGGACGCCCAAGACTTCGTTGGTGGACTGTGTTATAAACGACATCATGAGACTGAGTATCAAGAGCTGGTAGACAGAGACCAAAGGAGAAAAATTCTGAAGGTAGCTGAGGCCCGTTCTGGGCTGTAGAGCTGTTGATGATGATCTTCACAACTTTATTGAAAATCTGCTGAACCTTTTAATTATTTTGTTTAAAAACAAAAAATTCGTCATTTTACTGGTTGATTACATCTCTGTAATTTTTATTGTTGTAGTATTCCTCTTCAGTTTTGCATCAGACATCTAATAATCCAACTATGTCAAACTCAATAAATAATGCATCTTTCTAATTTACTTAATTAATCCCATGTTATTGAGATACATTTAAACGTTAATAAATGTAACAGTCAGCTGGTGCCACTGTTCCTTGGCTCTGCTCCGACTACAACCACTTGTTTATTTGTATTAATTGGGCTCCAGGTAATTTAACCAAGCAAAACCACCAATAGAGTTTTGTTTCAAAAGAACTGCAATAACTAGCAAAACCGCTCAGTGCGTGGTCATCAATACAATGCTACCTCATCCAAGCCTCGCAAAAACATACAACCGGGTATTTTTATCTGACGTGAAGTATCAAACTGTAAATCGTAAAAATCTGTGTGGCGTCTCACCACCACTTTCGACTTCTCGCCGACCCATATTCGCCCTTACACCACCATGGCTCGTTCATGACTGCTCAATCAGATTTCCATGCAGCTGCAATGTCCCACGCCTTCAACAATTGCTGGCTTCTTGTATACGTGAGTCAAACAAGACCGACAACAACGAGTCTTGAACGGTTTACTATTAGGGAGTGAACCGTAACTTCATGCTACAATATCATTACATCATTTAAAATATAATGTAGTTTCACTGAATACGGCACGCAAAGATGTGAATCAGTCCATCAAGATAACAGGAAAGCTTTAAGATTATTTTATAACTAGTTTCAACTGTCCTAAAAATTATATATTTTTAATCGTCATTATGTAATTAAAAGTTTGCTTTTGTTAATATTGAAGTTACTAACGTTGTTTTTCCTTTGGTTAATAACTTACTTGTGATGAAAAAGTTTCATTCAATTCTGAATAAAATTCTTCCAACTGAATTTTCTCGCTAAAGAAAATAAAATAACGAATTAAAAATGTTAATTGGAATTTGTTATAGATAACCTATTGTAGTTACATCTGTACACATACATTCAAAGTAAATTAAGTGTGTCATATATGAGACATATCAAAGTCGCACAGGTTACAAATGAAATCTAATTTATCTTCCTCTCTGTAAAAACGGTATCCTGACTACTGAAAATTAATTAAATTAGAAAAATCAGATTAATTTCCTTATAATAAATTGAAATACTAAAACATTTCAGCTACCCTAATGTGAAGACAGTTAATTAAATTAAGAATAAATAAATAAAGAATACAGTATTAATTAAAATGAATGTTTTCATCAGGGAAAATTTTGTAATAATTGTCAGACATGAGATTTTTCAGTACTAACTAAAAACTAATACCAACCATAGTATATGAAATATAAAATATTAATTGAAACATCATTTTTCTTAAATTAATAAATAATCATTTCGACCGAAATGTCGCCGGAGATAGTCCGCGCATCAAATTAGTTTGCTTTTTTACTTTTTTTATAGTCGCATCAACTGCAAGGTCATTAGCTACAGTGCCAGATTATTTTAACAAAAATTTTATTAGTCTAAATTAATGATGATTTTATAATTTTTGTGTATACTTGCCTAAAGAAGTCCACACATATGGATGAAACGTTGTATTTGTGTTAATTAAATACTAATTAAATTTGTTTTCTGACTTATTCGTCCGTAGTTTTATTTATTTATAAAAAATAAAGCTACTGTTATATATACCACAGTTAAGAAGAATTGGAAGTCAATAAATATATAATTAAAAAATATTTTATGTTTACGTCTACTCTCCTTAATCAAACGTATATAACGATGATTATCATTTTTTGTAAAATCTTTATTTAACAGACAATATCGATTCTGTACTCATTTGTACCTTTTCACTTTGTTTAACTGGAACGTTTCCTCCGCCTTTAATATACAGCTAACTTAAAAGGGCTTACCAATATAAAGAGACGTTGTTGTTATGTTAAAGATAAATTTCATAATTAATTATAATGGTCGCTATACTATTTTATAAATGTATCTTTGCTTAATTGTTTACCCGTTACATGATGAAAGTAAATTAATTAATAATGAAATAAGTTTCAATTGAGACTGTTGGATTTAATTATGACAAATGCACTTTCATTTCCTGTTTCATGTAACATTTTCAGGCTGAGCTGTGGCTCTACAGAATTTGACTCTATATTAAAATTAATGTTCCATAAGTGCTGTGGCGTACTCAATCCTGTTTGCTGTTCTGCCCTTAGCAATAAAACCCAAGCTCTGCAACAATCGTGCCACATTATACTACGACGTTCCATTTTAAATGTGTAATTGAAATAATGATTCCATTACTTTCTTTGATTTAATGATTTAGAAATTATTGTAACAATTAGGCGAGTCGAGAATAATTATTCCTTAATAATTTGTCACTTCCTAGACAAGTATACTAATGAGTTTACATTTTATTAATTATTTACTTCCAGGTCGAATAATTAATACGTTTTTTAAACTATTAAAACCCAGCAGTTCGATAATGAAACAAATTTCAGGTTCGTGTGACTGTAAGACTATATTAATTATGTTTATTAATGTTTAACAACTAAAACCTTCAACCAATGAAATATTATATTTTATAATAACTTTCAATCAATGATCAATTGTGGCGTATTATACTTTGACGTTACATTTGATATGTACAGTAATTCAATTTAAAATATTAGTGTATTGTAAGGATTTAGGTATCATTGTAACGATTACGTGACTCAGGGAGAATAAACCCGTAAAACATTTGTCACGTCCTGGGAAAGGACATTAACTAGCAGAAAATGTTCAACGAATGAGACTAGATAACAACTCCTATTGGAACAGATGTTCTCTATAGCGCACTTAAAAATAAATTGTACTCCAGGTATTATATTATTATTATTCACATTAACATTTTTCTCTTAGTATAGGATTTAAATTAAATTTGAATTTATATGAAAAATGGTCAATATCAGTTCGTTAACTAAATTTGACTGTAATGGGATTCTGATTATTACATTTTACAAAAATTTAGATCACATCGAACGACGCGCGTTGTTCCCAGACAGAAATTAACGAATATTTAATGATAGCGCATCAAGTGGGGCATTTGTGTTATTACCACTCGGGAAGAGAGATAATTCGTTTTACTTGCTCACCAATAGTCATTAGTATCTCCTATTTTGTACACTCCACTAATGATATTTATTTTTCTAAGTAGCTACTTCTCAAAATATTTTTCAGGTTTTTTGTTACAGGTATATTTTACTAAAATAGTCTGAAAATAAAATGTCGTTAATGTGCTAAAAATAAATTCTTAAATTATAAGACAACATTTAATAATAAAATAACGGACGATTTCGAAAGTAAAAGTAGTAAATTTTCGATGAATGAGACATGTCAGAAACACATGTTTAAAAATTTAGACGATTTTAATGCATAATACTTAAAAAAATTAAAAAGCAACAGTTAACGAGCTTTTTGTTTTTTTTTATCTCTATGAAACAGTCATTTTAGTCTCAATTCTACAAGTCATGCAATAGTTTTCCTTTCGCATTAAAAAATATTAATGGTTTTAAATTTACCCCGTTATTAAAGACACTTGTATATATATTTGTATTTACTTATCATACTATGATCCAGTAATTAAATAAATACTATTAAATTAAAATATTTATTATCTAAAATATTTCCCAATTGCAGTAACAGAATTTTTTTTCAGTACAAAAATAAGGAAGAAACGTTTTTAGTTAATCGTATAAACCAATGAGTTATGGTAGAAGTTTTTATTCGGATGGGACGAACAGAAATAACAGATACAGTAATTATGAGAACCAGATGTTCCAAGTTAAAATTAATACTAAACGAGCTCACTACCCGTTTAATTATTTTAGTAATGTGCGTAAGTGTAATTATGTGATTATGATAACTATTGAATCATTAAGTACTTTAATCAATTATAGACACAATTATTTTAAAACACTAATAACAACAAATTAACGTATAACTACTTACTTTAAATCAGTTTGCATTAATGTATTCTAAAAATGGCAAAGTTTTTAAACCAAAAAAAAATTAAATACGGTTTATAAATAGTATATAAGTAGAACCCGTTAAGTTTTTTAATTATTTCTCTTTTCAAATTAGAACCTTCTGAGAGTATATGAAAATAAATCTGGTTAAGATTTCACAAAAAAATAATTCTGTAGTAAAGTAAAACATAATAGGAAGCTAGAATAAAAATTTTACCTGACGATAATAATTAATTATTATTGCATACTTAGTTGTCACGCGGTTCAAATATGAACAGTTACCTTGGAGACGAAACGTTGTTCTTGAAAATGCTTACTGACGCTCTCTCGTAACGTAAAGACATGTCGGAATCTGATACTAAATTACGAACTGCTCCGGTGTTGGTTCCTTTCATAACTTTGTCGTGAATATGATATCCGCTGGAGTAACATTGGTAAATAAATACTGAATATATCTTTTCGATACGAACGGATGATACCAAATAAGCGTTTTAGATTAATTATTTTGAAAAAATATTAAATCCAACGGTGTGGTGTACGTGTCAGAGAAGTGTTCTTTTCATATGCATTGTTGGTGAATGTCACAAACACTGCTAATTTGCAACGTAACGATCTCATTATAATTCTCCGCGACACTTCAATCATCCTCTGCAATCCCCATGTACATCCCATTACCATGGTAATGGACGTGTTTGTTAACAAAAGTGAATGATTAATTTATACTTTGATATTCATTTACTTGATATATTTATGATAATTCAATTTTTATTGATATATTACTAAAGCCTAGCAAATCTTCTTACGTTTTTTTTAGTTTTCGCTTTCCTGATTCAGACTCACTGATTCTAATGTAAACGAGTTATTTATAAGTATTCTGGAATATCATTATTAGTTATTTAGCTTAATCAGTCATCAAATACTTAGTAATAGCTCTTAACAATTAAAACATAAATAACTGTGTGGCACAATTCGTAGGACCATATCGATTTTAGCTTCCCTTCTATTCACATTTCTTTAACTTGCCGGTTCTTAAAACGGCGTCTGAATTTTTCTCAGTTTTGTGAGAGAACCTTATTAACTTTTGTACAATACTAGCTGGGTGCCCAGGAGAAACCAGGGAATTCATTAATATTCGCCAAATTCATCTTTTTACGCCCTTATTTTAAGAAACTTTCATCATAAACACTGTGATTTTAATCGTTTCAAGAAATCTCCTGGTACCTTAAATAAGTACATTATCTTTTTTTAAAAGTCTGAACAAATGTGCACGTCCTCAGATTGTGAATATGTTTTAGTAATACTGAGTTAAAATATTGTACAAGCACTGAATTCTTGGTCATAATATTTTCTGCATTTTTAATGCCAGTTATAATAATGTAAAAATGCCTCTCCCTTAACACCCTCATCATTCGGAGAGTTCAACCCTATAAGAGTTTATTTTTGATCAGGTTTTGTTTCGATTTCTTCAAGCGTTTGAGTTTGGCATTAAACTTGAAAATAATTGCTGAAATTCACTTATTGCAATATAAAATGCCTAACAAGCCGTTATGCAAGGGGTTCCATGTAAACATGCAAGTAGTTGCGTCAAGTAGTAGTTTCCCGTCAACAAAGGTAGTGCAAGTTCGTGTACTTCCTCCGAAAGTTTTTAAGATGATCCTTTGGATACCACATGTATAATGTTTCGGCACCAAAGGAATGTGATTTTTAAATAGTTTAACCTACATCTGTAATCATTTTATTTTAAAGTATTTTAAAATTAAACAAAAATTTATTTTTACTTTGTATTATTAAAGAAATAGCCAATGAATTAGACATTCATTAAAATATAATTTTTAATTATAATTTACAGATTTTACAGATAATTTACGAATCTCACCCTGTGTAAAACAACTAAGCCAGGCGTACAAGTTAAATGAATATTAATAAAGTAATTAAATTAATCTGACCGAGTATTATAAAAAAGAGAAAGAATGTCCGAAGTGTTCATTTGAAACCATGTTTTTGGGTTAAAAGGAGAAAATAGACTAAATTAGCCCTTATGAATGTCGTATTCATCGCTGACGATATGACGGAGAATTGTTTTGTGTTTTATTTAAATTAACATATTTAAATACTAAATCATAAGGTACGTTAATTGTAATGTTTATCTGAATTGTAAGTGATGATCTGTGTAAATTCTTATTTTATTCGAATAATGAATTGTTACATTTGATTTTATTAAAATATATTTCTGGCAAATTTGGCTGCTTGATTCATCCATAAGACTCGGATATAGTTCAGGGACAAAACATGCACGTAGTAATAAAGTATGATTATATTTATCCATAACTGAAGTACGTATAAGTATGACAACTTCATGCTTAGTAGTAAATTTCAGCAATTTCTTGCAAGTGTACAGGCAGCCTAAGATTGACAGCGGACAATAGACACATAGTTCGTTTTTATTTATCATATTTACATATATCTTAATGTATTTTTCTTTAAAATAATGGGATTATAAACAGGTCTTAAATAGAAATTATTTTTTTGCAAACACTTTATATGTACTGCCTAATTTTTTTATGGGTCGTAGTGAAAAATAATCCCCTTCCTGAAAGGGAAGTGTTGTTTGGAAAGTGATATTTATTCGATCACAGCTTTGGGAGTTAATTTGTATTGATAGCTAATTAAATGAAACTCAAATTCTGAAAGGGAACCCATTTCAAAAGCCTGTAAGGAACATCTCGGAAACTCAACACGCAGGCAACTAGGATGAGCTTGTTAGTGAACTTCTTGAGAAATGCAAGGAACCGCAAATAATATCAGCACATTTAAGATTCAGCGTTGTATTTATTTTTATCTTCGAACCTTGACAGTGTGATGAGCGTGGTCGTTATACGCACAGTGGAAAAACCGCTACCAATGTAAAGACAAGCGAGAAATTCTATTCCTGGAACATCAGGAACGGCGCGCCTCAAGATTAATAACATCCTCAAGTTGTACAATTCTGGTAAATGTCTATACCTCATAATGCTTGAATTTGAGGGAGACGTTTCTTTAATTGAAGTGTATGAGTGAGGACAAAAAGACCGTTCTGATGATGCAACTTAAGAACTATTTTCCGTGTTGTCTTGCAGAATTACGATGAAAGAACGGTAGGTCAGGTTTATCATGAAACTTTGAAGGTGCACGCTTTACTCGAATAAATAATGCTAAGCAAATAGTCACGTTACTTTTTATCACAAAAATAAGTGTTACAGAAAAAACAAGTAAAATAAAAGTCAATAAATTTGGTATTCCGTTTAAATAATTAATGTTCTCCCGCAATTTTCTTTCAACGTAACTATGAATTTTTATTAAAGTAAATACAAAACATCAGCAGACAATTTGTCATTAATGGATTGTAAATATTTTCTATTCTGCGTAACGAGGCTTCTGACTGAAACGACTTGTTAAATCATTTGTGAAATTGTTTCTTGTTTTTAATATAAGGTTACTTTATATGTAACCATGAAGATTATTGACGTCAAAAGGCTGCAATGTTATCATTATGTAATATTCATAGTACATAATAGATGTAATGAGACAATTTGTGACGTAATCAATGCAATAAATACTCACAGACAAGATAGCCTAATGAGCGTAAATTGGTTTATTGGGGTTCGCTAATGTGACTAAGATAATGGGATTGTGGGAATATCTACGCGTTGTTAGCGAACTAATATCTCTCGACTAGTTTTCTTGTTTTATCGGTTAGAATATAATGCTAAAATTGAAATGTGCTGTTTTACTTATCGTTTTATTTATTGTTGTGATTTATGTCTTCAATTTCGATTTCTATGCGTGCAAAATAAAGCTTTTTGATGCCATATATGGACTAATAAAATCTTCAAATACGTCCAACCTGCATGTGGCATGTAATAATCTCTGAGCAGCATACGTTGACGTTAAATTGATAACATAAACACGGGTATCATCGTGTAATTTTAAACTCAAGTTAATGGTGATATATTCGCATCCCTGCACAGTAAAACATAGATAATCCACGAATATGTTAAAAAATTAAGGTTCCCAGAAGCGTCAGAAACAGATGTTTATTTTTCTGGTATTTCAATAAATTAACTGTCCATAAGAGAAAAAGAAATGTACCAGTTGAAATAGTGTAATTAATACAATACGACGTTTCCTCTGTAATTTGAGAACCCATCAGAAGTAAATTAATTATTAAAAAAGAGTTAAATGAGACGGTGATTATTAATTTAAGAACAAAAACTTTTAGATGAAGTGGACCATTGTGAAGAAGAATTATACAATTGCAAAAATTTACATGAATATATTCTAAAACTAAGTATTGTGTAGATAAATTTCAAAGACAGCCTCACATCACAGAGGTCCCGGGCTCAAATCCTGACATGAGCTTGGATATTTGTGCCGTCATAATCACGGAGACTGGGATTAAGAGAGGCTGGTAATCGATACGCTGACTACGTTTCACTCTAAATTCGTAAAGTGTCATGTAAAATAACAGTCCGCAGTCGGCCCGGTAGGCCAAGGCCCTGAATTGGCTACAGACCCAAGGAAGAAGAAGAAAAATATGTCACATATTATTACTAATATGTCAATGTTTGGAACGTTACATAAAGTTCAGGCAGGAATTGCAGTTCAGGACAAAATTGATTCAAGTTTATGAAATCGCATTTTTTTCACGTTTGTAAAATTAAATATGAAATGAACAAATTTTCTAAAGTATTCATTTCTTATAATTTATGTCAAATTAATTAAAAACGGGCTACAAAATTGTAGGATTAAATGGATCGATTATTCACTTTGAATTTGTTTATCAAGATGTTTTATTACAGTCACATGTCAAAAATACGGTCTCTGTTATATTTCGTCCCTTAACACACAATTAGGAATTAGGATTTCCAGTAACGTAGTTCTCAGTACGGCGCCCCTCAGCTGTTTAGTAGTGCATGCAGCTTACGTCACACAACTACCGCTTTGGTAAAATTAATAGCAAAAAGGTAACATTTCTGCTTTAAAGTCTCGGGTGAAGACGAAACTGGCTGTTTACTCACTTATTTCTCATTAACACCACTGCGCTACTGGTTCAAAACCAACCCAAAATGGATATATAATATTTACAACATACTATGTTCTATAATCAATGGAGTAAAATTTAGTACTTCCATTTTCGCTCTAAATTATAGTACGGTGGTAAAGTGAAATATCCTGTGGCAACGAAAGCACGTAGTATGGAGCTTGCTTTTTATTCGTTCAAAATAAAACCTTATCTGCTTTTCCAGACTAGTAGTTACTTTTACTATCCACAACTATGCCTGCACAGTCCGCTTTGGGCCTAAGTATCCTTCCAGTATTCATGCCCAACAACGATAAATGATATTTTTCAGTAAATGTTTTATATTAAAAAATTTTCATTCCATAATTTTATAACTTACTAGCTGTTCTTTTGCCCTACATACAGAGATGAAAACATTATTAAAATTAATGATTTAGTTAATTTAGCCTGTGATTCGGGTGAAGGAATTTCCTAACGGGCGAACTCAAAAGTTAACAATAGAACAAAAAGTAACATCAGGGATGCTGCAAGGATCAGTAATCGGGCCTTTATTATTTCTTTTATATATATATATATATATATATATATATATATATTGTACCGACGATTGAATCGATTATAGAAAAATTAAAAGGACTTCGGATGAATGCGAATTAGAGGACTTGGATAAACGAAATGGTTAGGCTGAATAAATAAAATAAAATAAAGATAAATAGCGAAAGAATCAAGTAAATAACTTTTAAAAATATCGTGAAGATATATTATTGGGTTATATCATAAATGAGTGTAAAGTACCTGAGTTAAACAGCTGTACATATCTAGGAACCATTTTGAGTTCAAATTTAGGGTGGGAAAAATAATTATTTCTGCGACAACAAAAGTGTGGAAATTCTAACGTTTAATAATGAGAATTTTGAAAAGGGAACTTTCATATAATGTGTTGGTTTTACCCAAACTCGTGTACTGTACAAGTTGTTGGAATCCTGTTCATCACGTACAGCGCCTATAAAGATTTTAGAGGAGAGCAGCAAAATATGTGATAAGGAGAAGAAGCCACGGGAAAATTAGGATGGGAACGTTGGTAACCAGAAGAAAGATGGTTAGATTTCGCGCATTATTTCAATCATGCACGGGAATTAAAGCGTTGAATTACAAACGGGATAAGTTAAAGAAAACTAATATATATTGGGAGATGTGGTCATGAATTTAAAATCAAAGCGAGACCGCAAAAAAACAGACGTCGGGAAATTTTCTTTCCTAACCAGAACGAAAAGCTATTGCAACAATTTATCTACAACACTATATGTGTATAATCTTTTGCAACAAACAAGTTTATAAAAGAAATACATACATTCTTTAGTTGAAGTGAATGAAGTGGAGAATATATTTTTATTATTTTGGTAGCTTCTTCCTTTTAGTGAAGTGAAATTTTAAAAGTTAAGACATTTTAGGACAAATTTCTTGGACATTATTTCTGTGTTTGAAAAGTGTATATCTTTTTTTGTTCAACTTTTTTTTATGAATTTGCTTTCTTACTGCCACCGAGATCAAACCCATTCGCTGAAAATTTTACATACAAAATTATTCTCCATGTTTGTGTGTGAAGGTAGCTTTTCCCAGTCTGAGCTGTTAATAGCAGGTTTGGGAACGTTCGCCATTTTGTCTCAATACAGCGGATGACTGGTTAATATTCATAATAAAGCAGCAGAAAGTTTTGAGCCAAATTCGGTCCTACCGTTTTCTTATGTTTGTCCATTATTTAGTCTCTAAGAGTAAGATTATTATTTATAACTTTTTTACGATTCTGTATAAAGGTCAACTGCGTGTTATGGAATGAGGATTGTAATAAACAAACAAATTCAAAACTTTGAAGTTGCGCCATTTTGTTTGAAAACTGTTACCTTTTGAAAAAAAAAGAAGTAAGTCATCGTGGAAGACTGGCTTTAATTTGGATTAAACTCTTAAGATAAACTGGATTCGAAGCAAAGTGCTGAAATACTATTATTTTATTTACCTGGAATACTTCCTATTCGTTGACGATTATCGAGAGCAGAAGTCTGTTTCTTCTATATCAATGGACTGTAATTCAGAACCGAATGAGCTTGTAATAGTTACTAATTGAGTTAACTGTTTCGTCGTTTGTCGTCTTAGTTCTCATTTGTGTAATGGATTCACCATTTAACACCTTCATTTTCAGCCATACCAACGTACTTCCAAGTTTTTCTCGTATTTTTAGCTTTCTTCAGACCCACGCGACCTCCATAGTGCTTCATTGGCGTTGCATGTGTGGCCCACCTCCTTAGTTATTGCTCTCCTGTGACCAACCTCTTGGACTCTTCTACTCTCTTAGGCGTTGCCGTACTAGTTTATCGATCCATCTGCGTCTATTGGAGCGACTTGAACACACACACACACACTTACTTACTTCACTAAAATTATTTTACCTGTTCGCACGATTCCTACATATCTTTACCATACTATTGTGCCACTTCCATGGAATAAATTATTAATATATATATATTTATTTGATAGAATTGGTTTTTAAATAAATTAAATTACTGTCATCACATCCCCAAATGGTTCGACCAAAGTTTTATTAATGGCTTACGTGTTATAAGTGTATATTAAAATATCTGCAAGTTTTAAAGTATAAATAGAAATAATTAGACGTAAGTAAGAAAAGTGAGAATTCACAATTACTACATATAAAAATTGTTACGTAAACGAGGTTTCGTTTCGTCCAAAAATTAGATCCTCTTTAGATAATGAGAATTAATTAGTTAAAGATAACTTTAAAACATGTTAAATTATCTACAGTTTGATTCTATATGTCTCTTGCAGTGTATGTTGTTTGTATGTACCATGTGACTGTTTGATGCGGACCTCCTGTGGTCTAGTGGCTAGCAACGCTGTCTCACAACCCAGATAGATGTCCAGGGTTCGAATCCTGGCTTTGATGTTTGTGACGTCATGGTCACGGAGACTGGGGTTAAGACTGACCACGTGTCACTGAAAATTCGGAATTTGTCATGTAAGATGACAGTCCGCAGTTGTCCTGGTTGGCTAAGGCTCCCTAATGGGCTGCAGAGCCAACGAAGAAGAAGACTGTTTGATATTGACGGCGTCATGCATGGATTGCATGTAGCTTATTTTAAGGAAACTGCGGTCGGAGAAGACCATGGGCATTCGGTAAGAGTTGTCCACTGATCCCATTGCTTCAATCGGCCAACTTCCTCCTAAAGCTGGTGGAGAACGATGCAGGTTTTCTAGAGTTTTAAGGAAAATAGTGGGTAGTATTTATAAAACTATAGCCCGAGGGCCCTATTCAACCCTTGGATGCCTTCCTCTCCCTCCCGCATCCCACTTTTCAATTCTCTTTCTATGCTATTAAAGGGAAAGTATCCCCCAATGTAGCCTGCTATCCAAAAAATAGGAAATTTTTTCTATCACTGAGCGTTCAATATTTAGCAGTGCCATCGCTTATCTTCCGATTACTGTTTTTCTTCTCTTCGAGTCCTTTCCGTCCCGAAGAGAGACTCTTTGCTTGTTCGGAAATTGTTCTTTATGATCTAGTACTTAAGAATTTAAATGGCAGTTCGCAGTACACAGTGCGTGGAGAGGAGATGGACGATGGTTAATTATTTGAGAACTCGGGGAGGGGGGAAATAGACCATTATATAGACATAGCAGTTATCTGATGAAAAATGATGATTGAAGCTGCGATCAGGAGGAAAATAAAGACTGCAGATTGAAAACTAATATTATATTCATTTATTTGAGTAAATCCTTTTATCTTCGCCAAATGGTAAAATAAAAATGAGCGGAGATATTATCCAGTTTTCACAACGGAACTTTCTACACCACTTTGAAGATTTTCTTCCGGACAAAGCCCTAGAGTTTTAGTTAAACAGGGTAACATACGCTGGTGAATATGCGCGAAAGATCGGTAAAACACTCTGACGAGTCAATCATATTGAACCCGAAAAGTAAAAATAAATTTATGAAACTGAGAACTTGAAATGAAATGATGTTACACTCTCACACACAGTAGTAAACTTCATTCTCCTGAACTTTCTCCAATTTTTACATTAATACTTTGTCGTCACGAACGCCTAAATTAATAAATTAAAACCACAATTCACAGTCAACAAATAATGAATGCCACGGTAAAAAAGTCAAATACTTACAGAAGCTCGCAATCCATGCAGCCTTGGCTATCTGCTTATTCCTACAACGATTGATTTTCTTGCGACTGTCAATTGTTTATGTAATTAAATCCAGTGGACAATAGTCTCGTAGTAACACATTTTAATGCCAGACTTTAAAGTTTCATTTTCCTTAAAGTTGCAGCAAAAATTAATCGAGCATCTTAGATATAGATATTTTTATCACAGTAATGATCTTACAAATTTTAATTTCAAGTTGTTACTGTAAATACATTTATACCATTGAGTGTGACTAATTCAGTCGGAAACAATTTGACCGAATATTCATCAATAATGAATTAATCAAGTAAAATTGTATAAACTAAATATTAAATCACAAATTTAAGAAAAATTGGTATATCTTTCGTTTAAATGAGGTAATTTCAAATATCCTTACGATATAATAGAAATTTCAAATGCAGTCTCCAACTCATTGTTAAACGTAACCAGGTTTGATATTTTAAATTTAAAGAAACACGAAAGTTGATTTAAGAAAATTAAATAAATGATTGATCAGAAATTTAAGGCAAGCATCTAAGTATAATGTCGTTAATTTAGTAATGAGGCAGGTAATACATGCATTTAGTTTTCTTTAATAGTGTATCTTATTTCACTGACTACATTTTTACAAAAAAATTTCAAATATTGCAGTTGAACTCGCTGTCGATACATTGAGGAGCCCACGAACTATTTGTATACTTTTTTTAAAAAAGTTCGCAGTTGTATTCAACTGCCTATGGGTCCCGACGTTTTAATAACACACTTTATCATTTTCCGAATTAAATTTTGTGAATATATTTTCATTAGGAACGGTTGTTTTCGAGAACTTAATAACAGAGTAGTTTATGCTGCGCTCTCTGTCAAAGACGTGATAGAGATTTGACGTGGCGTGCTCAGAGCAAACAGGCTGGCGGATCCCGATAGCAACCCAATCACTCACTCCAGTCTCTGGCCCAATATTTGCTACGCACGCTCACTGATCATAGTTCTCTGATCCTTCCTTACACGTCATTCAGACCGACCAATCCAGATCTGTTGCTGCCAACTAATCCATTCGGTGATTTCAAACATTCCAATTTATAAAAATCATCTTATGATAAAACTTGGGCTAAATCTCTAAATGAAACGACGTTACACGGTTCAGTTAACAGCGCGATGATTATGTGATATTTTCTCTTGAGTCATTCAAACTAAAAAGTTCTTATTGATAGCTCAGTTTGTGCCACATCCTTACCATTCTCTCAGTGAACAGAAAACTTACTTTTTGTCGAATTGCCGGAACACCTTTTAGTTGTTCAAAGCAGGTCGCCAGGCAAATAGAGAAAATGAAAATCTCTCTATAACTGTGAAAGTCTCCGTCGTTTTGATTCTAGTCAGCGTTAAGCGCGGTTTTACCGACGATATGATTTCATGACTGTGGTGTGAATAGTAAGTGTGTTGAGTTACTAAAACAATAATGTGTTGCTATAAAAGGAATTCGTGAAGTGAATGAAAGGATAAGAAGTAATAAAACAGACTAATCTTGGCAATAGTAGAATATTCATAGATAGACAGGAGTCACATATTACCACGTTCGAATTGTCGTTTCATATTTTTATTCTCTCCCTCCCCCCTCCTTAAATATGTTTCTTGACATATTGCTATATTGTTATTTTTAATATTGTTTCTAGTTACAATATGGAGGAGGTGTTGTGTGTAATTTCATATATTAGATAGAAAGTTCCATTAAGAGTAAACGTCACGACTGGTAAATCTATAATTATTTTGATTTATATTGAAAATGTATTGGAGTTTCTTCGGAAAAAATTTCTTTATCCTTCTTAGCGGCTCGCACTGTCTTCACCACCGACGAAGCTACGCATTGTGTCATTTATAAATTATCTGTATTAATTGGAAACTAATAATGTCGTTAAGATTGAATGATGTCATGAGGTTCCAGGAGTAATTTGGATAAATTATCCGTAATTCATAAAACGAGGATTCAAGTCCATATTAATAATTCATATAAATTTTACGTCTGATGGATTAGTAGTAGTCCGACCTTCTGTGGTGTAGTGGCTAGCGTCGCTGCCTCTTAGCACGGGCTCGAATCCTGGCATGGGCTTGGTTGTTTGTGCCACCGTGAATCATTTAATTTTATTTGACCGTATCCTTAAAGCGATAAGAAACGATTTTCTAGTATTGACCCGATTTTTCTTACATTAAGTTTGATTATTACCAACATATGTAGCGAGAAATGATCATCCATTTAAAATTAATCAGAGAAGACAACGAACGGACGTGGGTAAATACTCCTTCGTAAATAGGACTGTAAAAGACTGGAATGATTTGCCTGCAAGTCTACTAGCGACTTTTACGAAGAGTGTAAAATTATTTAGGGACAGACTTTAGGAAATGGCTTAACTTAATTTATTGAGGCTTAGAATTAGTGTTAAAGTATTTGTATATTGAATGTTTATATTTGTATATACATTTTTTTCTTTAACTTATATTCCTTTATTGGAATATTAAATGTATGTTGCCACCGGGCTCAGCCCATTGCAACGTAAAAATCTATCTCAACTACACATAGCCGTAAAGCCATTTGATTGTTTTATAACAGTACTGAAGTAAAATATTATTCAGATGTAGAAAATATCTTCATATGCATTTGCTTAAAACACATTATACGGAAAACTGAATTTAATAGTTTGTGCGTATGCTTGATTTTGTAGTGTGTGCTATTCGATTTGTTGATCAAAGATATAGATTTAGATATATTGTTATTCCCATTAGACCTCAGTTGAAGAAATAGGTACGTAATCAAGTAACAAAAATTCTGAGACCAAAATAAAATAAGATTTAATTTACCACCAAAATATCTTTAAATACGTAACTACAGTAAGTAAGATATAGAATAAGAAAAATGAAACGACATGAACAATAAAAAGCACAAACACACGCATAAGCGATAGAATTGTAGCATTTTAGAGTTGCACGACGAGGATTCTGACTTTCCGTAGTAGTTTCAGAAATTACATTAAACAAACAAAAGAGCAGATAAATAATACACAAAATGTGTTAAAATAATATATTAAAGTATTAATTAACTGTATATTTAATGGTTAATTTTGATGTTTGTTCTGACAGATGTCCTGACAGCGGGCCTCGGGGCGGCAGGATGACGGCGGGGGCGGCGTCGGCGGAGGACGAGTACTGCCGCCGAGACCGCCTCGTGCTGCACCATCCGCCGACGTTCTTGCAGCAGCAGGCGCCGCCCCCGCAGCAGCAGCACCGCCCCGGTTCTGGAGGGGACCCGTACATGCGTCGGGACTTGGGCTACCACCACCACTACCGACTGCCGCCTCCAGCCTACTTCCACCCGCATCCGCACCATCCCTACTACCACCGCACCCTGCCACCCGCGCCGCCCCCACTGCGATACCACCACCTCGCGCCGTCGCCCAGCCACCGGCACGGACGCTGCTGCCCGTCTCCGCAGCCCCCGCCACCAGCGCCGGCCTCCGCTTCTTCGGCTGCCGCCTCGCCCGGAGGCAGCTCGTCTTCGGCCAGCAGTAGCCTGGGGGCGACGCCGCCCTCGGCCTCTAACCAGCCCCCGCCACCCCCGAGGGAGTACCTATCTTCGCCGCTACCGCTGCGGGGTCGCACGCCGCCCCGTACTGCGATCTTACCGCCACCACCCGCGCCTACCACCCCCGTCGAATACGTCGGAGCCAGTGGCGGGAGGGTGGTTTCCACGCCGACGCCGCCCCCTGTTAACCTCCCGACGCCGTCGTTGCCTACCAGATGCGCCGCTGCCCTAGGTGTCGACTCCGTGGTGGGGGTGGCGTCGCCCACCGTGGTGTCCGACGGACCCTCCGCCGTAGCGCTGTGCTGTGGAGCGTCGCGACGCTACGACCAGCGACCCGACTCCAGGCAGTCATTGTCGACGCCATCTCATCACCCGGTGCTCTGGTGAGTCTCAACACACGCCGACATTCTTTCTAATGTTAAGGATCTTCAAATTACATTTGAACAGCCAGTACTCTGGCATACGACAACACGATAAATATCTCTAAAATATAAATTACTCATTTCTTAATGTATCCAATTTCTGGAAACTTAAAAAGCAAGTGCAGGTCTAAAGTAAATTATTGACATAATATATATACATGAGTAGTAGACATGGTGGAGACGGAAATTGGCATCTCCAAACAAGCTTCTTCTTGTTCTTACAGACAATTTTTACAAATATTAATGTCAAGATAATTCAATAAAACGAACCATTTAAAACGAAAGCTCTGAACTCCATTTCCTGATTTGAATATTATTGTGCGTGAGTGATGAGCAAGTATGTGTTCTGATCAACAGCAAATCACCTAAAATTAACTTTTAAATACGAGGACTTATATAATTATCATACCCTTATGTTGCAATGATTCCCCTTCTATTCATTGTGCGCTGGAGATCGTATGTAATCTTTGTTGTCTTCGGATGTGGGCGATACGAGTATACTACTGAAATACGGGTACGTAATAATGGTCGGGGGCCTTGCCCGCAGATACGTTACCGGATCCCCACCATTCTCATTCCCGTCTTAGTGCATTCGGATGTGAACAACAGTTCTCCGTATACTTTTCCTTACATTAATTTATTTATTCGGCAGTTTGCAAAGGAACGTAATTCGTCAACACCATCTTGACTAACTCACCAGAGGTTCGTCCACAAAAGTGAAGAAATATCTCAAATAAAAACAATTTGAAACAACTCTTCCGTTTTCGACAGTTTAAATAATATTTATTTTGTCAGTCAATAAATAGGGTTTTTTAATAATGGCGGGTCGTTGTTTAAATGTTGAAAAGCCCGTGCATGCCCTTTCAAATAAAAAATAATTTCAATAATACCTCACACACAACTTGTTTCGTTCATTTCAACATCAACTCGCCTTTGAAAATCTCAATACTTCAGCAGAAGCTTCAAGACTAATTTTAGGTTGCGTTAACTGTAATAACTATTCCAGTATCAACATTTCAACTCACATGACATTAGTATATAGTTATATCAGATTGTAACTCAAAGTTGAAAAATGAATGATTATAAACTAAAAATTACGTGTAAATATAACCGTACGTAAAGAATAATAGTGTAAATTAACAAATTTTAAGTTAGTAACAATTGTATCCGCTAGATGATGGAGGAGTTTTCTAAACAAGTTACAGTCAGCTGCAACTGATCAACGTTGATGATCACGCGGAAATCTTAAAATTTTATTTTTGACAAATGAGTAGGTAGGGGTTGAGATTTTTCGTTTTCAGTATAAGTAAATACGAATGTCACGTGAGCTGAAATGTTAATACTAGATTAATTATTGCAGATTAATGTGGGCAAAAAGTCGGCCGAAAGCTCCAGCTGATGTATATTGACTGACAAAATAAATATTAATTAATTAAACAATAAATTACCCTTTACAGCCTTTATTCATTAGTAACGTATTGGTTACTAATTAAATTTAAAGAACTAAGGGTTATGAAAGGTCATATATAACAAACGTTAAATATAAACTTTTTAAATATTATTTAAACTGTCGAAAATGGAAAACTTTATTAGGGTTCCTTTGATTCTAGTAAAGTTAAATTCAAGGGTCGTTTCAACTTATAACAAACAATTTTCCAGTTCTTCTGTCATTCAACGGTATGAATAAGAATATTGGTATTGGTACATTATAATAAATTTTAAAAGTATTATAGAATGGTACTAATTATTTTAACACAGTTTGCCATTTCTTAGTTATTTTCAATTCTTACATTATCATCTTTAATATAAATTTATTCCTCATTGTTAACATTTGGTTAGTTTAAAGAGGGAGTTTTGTTCGCAATTATATGTAATTGGGTTTTAATACAGCCGCAGTGACAATATTGGTATTCCTATAACATTTATCATTTTTATTTCCTATTTTATTACTGTTTTCAACTAATCATAATTGTCATTCCAACTTCATCATCGCTGCTGATACTTTTTAAACATACTCGACGTCCATTCCATACACGTCCAGCTGTCTAATCCCCTGTCTGACCTTCACCATCTCGTTTAGGCTTTCCATTTTGTCATCCAAGTCACCAATCATTTATAATTATTACCGATAAATCTCATACAATTAACAAATCTCTCTTGACGATTGTCATTCTTCACTCAATTTTGATAAACCCGCCAAATGTTCGAATTTTTTGTCACCCAATTATAACATCCGGAGGCTGTTGTGAACGTTTTCCAAAGCCTGGTCTACTAGTGAGATATTTTTACAGAATCTGTGTATTTTGGTTTCAAATTTTTCACTTCAACATATAGCAGTTTGTCCTATCTGTGAAGCATAAAGGGGACATGAAAAGTCCAAACATACAAGCGTTAAGTATTCAGTCTGTGCAGAATCCATTTCCAAACAACCGAACCGCAAATATAAAAATGTAAGGAGTATGTATTGTATGTATGCATATTCGTCCCCAGATGTACTGGATGTAGTTCGCCATGAGCGATGCGGCGTGGGTGGGGCAGATGACAGCGAGTTGCGAGTTCTGTTGGCGAAGTCAAACATTTGCACCGACGCTGCGGAACTTTGCCTCGGCGCTCTCGTCTGCACTGCAAATAATGATTATTGTTAAAGATTTTCTGGGCGCTCGTGTCAGGTCATGCGGACTGCGAGTTATATGGAATACTTCAACTGCTATATTCACTTCAAAATGATCCTGTTAAAAAAAATTCACCTTTATTACGAAATTTAAAATACTCTCTTAAACACCTCAGAAGAAACGTGACTTTAAGATTTCAATGACGAAGCACAGCAGATGTTCATAAACGAGAGCAAGTACTCACCGATAATATTTATTGTTATAAATAAATATAAGAGCCAAAAAAATAAAGTAATCATCAAAACTTTTTCTCTCTAATTTAGGTGTATATTAGATGAACATTATCAGACCTTAATGATTGATTAATATTGTTATACAAAATTACTTCAAATGTCTTGAAAATTGTGTCGCAACATATTTTAGCTCTTGAGGGGAAAATTGTTACTTTAAATTCAAACTTACAATTTGATTGTATACACTTCTGAGATTTTTAATAAAGAGGTTCCAAAAATTATTTAATATTATAAAAAATAATTTTGTTTAAATTTTAAAATCGTAGTCTTACTTCCATTCCCTTCGTAACAAAATGAGATGATATTAATGAAACCTTTGTAGCCATTCTAATTAGATAATTATCACATAAAAATGGGATACAAAATAAATATCACTCACTTATTATACCATCTAATTGTGACTGTTAATTGGATACTTCTTTATCTGACTAGTATACAATTAACACGGTCAATTTATGTTTCAGAGTTGATTGTTTTAAGTTAACAATAAAAAAAATTATGCAACTGATTCTATTTTAGTTAGAAATTTGTTGGTTATTATTCTTTCATTAACATAACGGAATATCATATATTTTATTCAAGTTGTTAATTTTATTTTGACATCTATTTCTGTAGTGTAACATTGAATATACAGTATTTCACTCATCCGTATTGTAAAATGTTGATTTTATTCGTCTAAATTATTGATATTTAGCCAATCAAAATTATGTCTGTTGCTATAAGTATCCTTTAAACTACTGACATTGCATTTAATTTTACTTTTGGGTTATTTTGCCTTTTTATTGTACACCTGATTAAGTAGCAAAATAAAGACGAAAAGAAGTAACAATTGTTCCAATTGTGTTGATTTCGTTATTAATAAATAGATACTGGAAATTTTATTTATTTCTTGTTATTATGTGCATTTTAAATATATTTGGTGTCGTAATTACAGTTATATATATTTTCAGTGTTAATATATTCTAAAAGTATGCTAATTGAACCGATTTCTCAAATCATATGGTTAGAATCGTTTTATTCGTCTCTTTTCCTGCGGTCGTAACATTTTATGTCACGGAGATATATGTTGTATTTAAAGTGGAGTTGCCTGTTTCAGCATCACCCCCATTTAGTCTGTTACTAAAAAACATTAGGATCCTTGAACTATAGCACGGGGGCCGTAGTCAACCCTTGGCTGCCGTCCGCTTCCTTCCGCATCCCTCCTTCATAATTCTTTTCCTATGTATTATAGGGGAATTGCCAATCTCTGAATCACCCAAAAATAAAAATTAATAGATGCCGTCATTGTAGAATTATCGTCCTCTCCGAGACTACAGAAGTTAAAGACCTTCATAGATTTCGAGTCAAATTAGCCATTCGCAAAAGTCACTATTGAACATAGATATACATATACAGCAATCATTAAACCCATTTGGACGTGGAATACAACAGTGGGGTATGCCATTCATTGAAATCATGCAACTGTTTCATAAAAAAAATCATAAATATTGTCAGGGCACCAAATCAAATAAATCAAAATTATATGAATATAACTTAAGTACGGGATGAAATTAGAAACTTAAATACTGAAAATAGCTTTCACTAAACCGTAATAATCTGGCGAAAAAACCTGATGGGCCAGGGAAAGAGACGATTAAAGTAATTCGAACTTTCCGATCTGAATAATAGGTTCTACTAGCTGTTGTTCCCGATGTTGCTCGAGTTCCAGTAATTAATAAAGCAGGAATGTAATTAAAGATAAGTTTATTTCAGTACTTGAGGGTACACTACATTCTCAGTTCAGATGGATCACTTTTAGCCAGAGGAGTATGTAAATACTCGTTTTATATGCTTTATAACATCCTAAATCTAGGTTCTGTCCAGGACGAAAAATCGCCAAAACGGTATTTTTTCAGAGAGGTGTCATTTATACCCAATTCCGTTGGTCTGAAAAGAAAAGGTCATATGACCAATTTGTAGAGAATCGAAATTACAATCCACTCTGTGTCCTCAAAATTTTTTTTAAATCCTTGAATTTCGAAATACAGAGACCTAGTTAGAGGGATTCCAAAATCGAGTTTTTTATTGTTTTGTAGATCAGGGGAAATAAAAATATCTACTGATAAGTCTCGGTGAGACAAAGATAATCAACCCTTACTCATTTCTTCAAGTTGAGTACGGACTTCGTTAGAGGCAGAAACTCACCGAAAAAAAACACACGTTTGTTGCCAATTTTCACTTTTTTAGAATATATAACTTCAGTATATTAAAAATTTTAAATATCAGTGGCAGGTTAGGATTCTGAGGAACATGTCTACCAACTTTGATCAATTTCGGATCATTAGTTTCTTACGCGTGTGACATACATATTGACGGACGCACTGACTAAGGTTTTTAGGCAATGCGCATACACATAGATCTCGGTACGTGTATGGGACTTCAAAACTTTTCCGTAAAATGTTTTTCACTTTTTTACATATATAACCTCATTATATTTAAAACATTTAAAGATCATGGGTAGCTTCGGGTCCTGAGGAGCAATTCGGACCAGTACTTTGGACACCTATAACTGTGACATACTGATGGACGCGCTGTCGAAGCCTTTATATTGTAGATTTGCATACTTAAAAAATATATTAACGCTGAGCATGTATAAAAATGTAAATTCAAGCAATTTTATAACTTTCAATGGTATATTCAATAGTATTATTGTTCGTTTTTAAAAATTGCGTTACGCTTTCATGCGACGAATCGGATGTTAACGACTTGAAATCATATGTATAATGAAAGCATATTTCAAACATTCTCGCTGTAAGTTGATTAATGTATTGTAATGAGTGTATGTTGCAATCACCATTTTATTTCGTTACTGGGTGAAGAATTCCCCATATTGGAGACACTCAGTACAAGTAAAGACCAAGGCGCCAGATAGTCTGACATCGAGTTCCGAACGTGACAGATCGACTGTTTGGCGGCTTAAAAATCTAGTACGTGAGTCCAGTTTTTTGGCCCAGGGAATTTTTAAGGGCACGTCCCTTTTCAGAAATTAGGGAGAGAAACCGTGGGTCAAGTTGGATTTTAATTGGAGGTCTGGTGATCCACCATGAACTTCATGGTGGGAGGCATGAGAAGTTGAACTGGAGAGGTGAAGTGAAGTCGCAGAAGTTGATTCAGTCGGGAATGGACATTTTAAGAAGGAAGAAGTCTGGAGGGTTCGTGGCAGTCAGACATGAACATTTGAAGGAGGAGAAAGTTGGAGAGTCGTGGAATAGAAGTTTATCAGTCGGGAATGAAACTTGGAAATAGGAAGGTGGGGACGAAATGAGAGACAGAGTTTGGCGATGAACATTCGAATGCCCCGTCTACGTAATTCGTGCCCAGACTTCCTAGAAAGAGGACCAGGTACCGACGGCAGTAATCATCACTGGCAGGAGTCGCCTGACGAACGCGGAAACAGCCCGAATTACGAAAAAGGAGGAGGAAGCCGCCGATCCACAAAGGAAAAACAGGTGCGTGGTTGTGCCACTGTCGGAAATGTGTCATGACAGTCGTTCCGTTCTGCTGCAAAAATCCCCACAAAATGACGCTCATGAGATTGATTATACAATGAGCTAGTCGTGGTAAATTTTTTAATTGGACCCTAAGTTTTCTAATTGTTGTTTTCTTTGCAGTCTCATTATAGCATCTTCCCCATTAATGTCTTTAAGATGTATACAGGATTTTATTCGAATTTTAACGCAATTATAATTTCGTCTCATGAAGTCACGCCCTTTTCTCCGTTATAACATATTTAAAGAATGTTATTCCCGACAGCTAGTTTATGACTGAAATCCTCTGCATTCTTGTAGCAAGAAACGGTTGATGTCGGCTGGGTGTGGCGCCTTTGAGAAACGCTGCTGCCCTTCGGCTTGCACAGGCACCTCAAAGGAACTCCCACAGGCGATGCAAGTCTTCGCTTTGTGTCGGCTAATATGAACCATTGTTCCTCCTCAACTTATGTCGAATCGATTCATGAGGTCAATTACAATAAGATATTCTGCGATCAAACAACGAAAATTGGTTAGGAATTCTATAGTCTCATGTTCTATACAGGAGAAAACAGAAAAATTTTAAATTTGATGTCAATGATATTAATTAATTTTCAGTTTATTTGATTGTGCGTGCGTGATGAGACTTGCGAGGAATGCACACAGTAGTAGATAGAGAACAAGAAAAATGTAAATGTATAAAAAAAATTAAGGAAACGTTCAGCTGAGGAATAACCATCATTTTCTTGAACACAGTGTTCTAGTTCCATTTGTCACGTGTCCCTTCTCTAGAGGTTTCTAGCTCAGTCCCCCGTGAACACGTAAAAATGAACTGTCTTCAGATAGCTGCTTCCCGTCGCGACAATGAGACTCCATTAGCCCTTCTAATTGGCTCTAGGACGCTGGACTGCGCATTGTTGTCCCGTGTCCGCGATTTGCTTCAATTTCAATTGCCACGCCTCCCGATTACAATTAAATGGAGTGGCTTTTTATTTGTCTGCCAACCTCCCTCCCTGTGTTGTCGTTAACGATTGGTCGTCTCTTACGCAAGTGCAACGTGCATTTGCAGGAAAGTGGAGCAATTTAACGTTGCCTGTCCTCCCTCTACTGCAAAAAAAAAACAACAACCAGGAAATAAATTAATCGTCCTCATTCCGTGTTTGCACTTCGCTAATGAAATGCCTACATGGCGGGCCTCTAAACGTCTTCTTTTCAAAACTCGTTATCGATTTTAACGCTGCTAAAATGAAACTTATTACGCTAATGGCGACGGTGTTTTTAACGAACAGAATTTCTTAGGCTATCTGAATGGATAATATGTTCCCATTTTTTCTGTACGATACCGTTGCGACTAATTGTATAATTAAATAAAATGTTTCTATAAATCTTTGGTAAATATAATAAACATTAAATGAAAACTAGTGACAACTCTGTGTTAGAAAAACTTCGTTTATATTTATTAATGTAATCATTTAAAAAATACAAATAAATATGAATGAATAATGAGGAAGATAAATTTTATACATTAATTAAATAACACCTTACCAAGGGAATAAATTAGATATTTGTCTGAACGTATAATGCGATATATTTATTTTGAAATTTACGTTCTACCTACATTTTTTTTTATTAATTTAAATTAAATGCTTATTTTTTCGAAAGATTATTCAAATAAAAGTTGTGAAAACTATTTCATGAGTTTTAGTGACTGTATAACAGAGTTGTTTATTAAATGAATTGTATATTTTATTCTGTATGATTTAAAACGGGTGTAAATTAAAAAATATTCCCGTGAAGTGAAAGCATAATCATGAATCTGATGAATTAAATAAATTTAACAGTTAATTTTTTCTCTTTTTTTGGTATTACTAATCGTACAGCTGTTCATGATTACTAATAACTTCGTTTCGAACGTAATACAATTTTAAAATAAAACCATTATTCAATCAGTGTGACAGTAGACTTGCTGCTACATGGGATTTAATATAGGTAATTAACATCTTGTAATGATAGTACGATCCACGTGCATTAATCATAACATCATTTTTAGTAGGTTGAGTTTTATTATATATTTAAATAAAAATGAGGAGTTTATTTGTAGATATTTCTATTTGAGGAACATGCACTCAATTAATTTGATATATATCAGAGCTTAGACTATATATGCTCTAAACGTAGTTCTTGTATTTCCACCAGGGTCAGAAAAAGCTTTAGCATCGACGTTTAGACGGTTGACTGCCATTTTTATCCCGAATGTGTCATTCTGTCGCTTCCTGATTGGCTCTCGCCCTAAGGTGGTATTGCCCAACACGCTCTGCGACTCAACAGCACAAATTAAATTTTGCACTGAAAACATAATGAGCTGAACGTCTTTAACCACGACTTTCCCCTGTAGATTATGATGTATTTACTTTGAAGCTATGAATGAGTATTCTTAGGGACAAAAGTTGGGGTGGATGCGATCCTGAGAGGACCTTCCTCTCCCTGAATTCTGATGAAGAACTCCATTGGATACACATGTAAACCCCCGACTCAGTCCAGTCTGCAAACGGTCATCTCTCTGTAGAATTCAGTTTCGTATTAATCGTTATTGTTTAGATATTCATTACCGTTCTTTTTTGATGAGTTACTTAGGCTGCACATTCCCGTGTGAAATTGTGATTTTGATTCAGAATTAAATGTTTCTGGTTCCTTACAAACGCCAGAAACTCTCCCATTAAATTTAATACATTATTCTATCAGCTTACAAATTGTAAAATATATCAGTTTGCGTGACATATCGCGGAAATAGAGATATAATTAAATTTATATATTCCAAAAATTGATGCATTCAGACTATACATCTAACTGCTCCGTATTAGTATTTCATTTCTCTGCAAATCGACTTCATTTATCTGCACATAGAAGACTCACAACGGATAAATTAGAAAATAACTTATTTTCAATTTAACATTATCAAAAATTGAGCTGGGAAAAGGAATTAGAACAATAGGGAGTAAATAAAGTAAATATAATACAAATACATCGCTTTAAAAGCATTTTTCAATCTATTTACAGCAAACATTAAATGCGGACTTTTCCCCTGTGGTTTAAATGACTACAGATGGTTCAACTGAATTGAAGAGGATTACTTTTAATTACATAGGTCTATATGGGGAAGTTCGTGGCTGCGCGATAGTGTTTTATTTTTAAATTTACATGAACAAACAAGAAAGTATGGTGAACAGCTGGAGATCCTTGGATATGGCGTGTGGCTGATGTTTTCACTCAATGCAGTAGCTCCATTTTATGTCTTCCTTGAATATTGATTAGCTGGTGCATGTGAGACAGGATGAAATTCTCAAGTGCTCTGAGACATTATAATAGCTCGTTCGTCTTCAAGCCTACTAAGGACATTTCAGACCTCTTGCGTTAACGTCCCGAAATTCGCTAACGTACAACGTCCCTCTTCGTGGCAACGTTCTCCAAAAACAAAAATTTTACAATAAACCAAATGCATATTGAAGAGACGTTGCTACCAAGTTGACTACCCTCAAGTAGCATACAGTGGCGGCTCGTGAGTTTTTAAATTAATGTCCTACATCACGATCATACAATTTTTACGAGAATAAGATATTAATAAAACATCTGTAGTGTTGATAGTTCTCCACGATACGTATTATTATGCATTTATAATTCCGTCTATGTAACGTGTAATATGAACTCGCTTTGAAAAGGGTAATAATTTCTCAAGTTGGAACAAACTCCTAAAACTTAAGTATTTATCCTACCTACATATTTAAAATAGAGAAAATTAATTTCACGAGAAAGTCACATATTTTCGCAATACTGTATGCAAGATTATTCGGTAGTTTTCTTTGTCTTATGAAAGTATTCGAAGTGCCGTCCCTTAAACGTTTTTCCTTTAAAATAACTTTACACTCATTCAAATAAACCACAAGAGGTCCATAAACAGTAGTCATTTTATTAATTTGTCATTAAAGAATTGTCAGTAACCCGATTTGGCAGCCTCTGTGTCAGGTGCTGCCTCTTGTGTATTACTGATAGTGTGAGTTAATCATGTAGTGCATGAGGGTGAAACGTATACGCCTTTCGGAAAGCGGACAGTTTGAAGTCTTTTAAATCAAAGCGGATATCAAACTATTCAAATACCATCGTAATAAACATTCTTAAAATTACGAAACAAAAGCATGATTAATGAATAGTCACAATAGACCAATCACTATCTGACCTTAAGAAACCCCATAACTATCCAAACACGCTTCAACGAGTTATCTGCCGCATTCCCAGACCATCAGCTAATTTACACTGATGGACCGGTCACTGAAAATGGAGTTGGGTGCGCATTTGTATCAACTAACCAAATAACTCAACAACATAAGCTCCATCTTTTTCTGTGAAGCCTTTGCCATCCATGAAACACTAGAGATGATCCGAAACTCACATACAACCAAATTTGTATTAAATATAAGCTCAAAAAGTGTCATAACCAGCATAAATAATGAAGACAACAACCAATCATCAACAACATCAGAGAAAAATACCACGAAATTATGAACCAAAACTAAGAAACAATAATTCGATAGATTCCTTCGCATATTGGTATTAACGGCAACGAGATGGCAGACGTAGCAGCAAGTGACGTCATCACTTAACATCAGACATCTCCACCGAGCAATAAAACCATCATGGGACCTAGAATGGACCCAAAAACGACCAGCTAAAATTTCTGATAAAAGAAATACCTTTTGCACAAAAAACAAATCCTAACTGACACATGAACGCATCCAAAATTACACCAACTCTTTGCGAATTCTGTAATAGCCCTATAACAATCAAACGTATATTGGAATGCAATTGAACACAAGTCCACAGAAATCTAGTCAACAATAATTTAAATGTCTTACACAACAATACAAACTTAATACATCATACAAAAAAAATTCATTCATAAAGCTTCGTAACAACCAATATTAAACGTACCGTAAGGTTCATGCAACTTAAAATAAATAAATTAAAATAATAATAGTTGTTATTATTATTTCTAAATGAATTCTAGTGCTGTAGCACATAAGCACATATGGTGACATGTGTGGGAAAACTGTGCAACTTTTATTTTACTTGGAGAATCAGCAATCAGAATTCATATATTCTTGAATATAATTTGTCTTGAAAATGCGTTATTGCGCTATTAAATGACTGATTTCTTTAATTTAAGACAGTGGGTCAACGTAGTTTGACTCTTGTAATGATCTGCTGATGTGTAAGCTCGATTGTCAAGAGATTTCTGTGGAGAAGATTTTCTCGGCGTCTTTTCTTTTGAAAAGTAATTATTGTAGAACTGAAGACATGTCGTGTCAAACAAAGCTAATCTATAAATCATATGGAATTCAACTAACGGATTAGAATAGAATAAACTCAGTGGAACCAAGCATTTCATGTCTCCACCAACAGATATCGCGTCAGCGTAGGAAAAAATACGGAACCATGCTAAGTATGTCGCTTAGCGCCTTGTGTTCCTGTTTTTTTTGTGACAAGCTATATTAAGGTGAACTAAAACAGGCAGATCCCCTTTAATAGCATACGAATGTAATTGAAAAGGGGGGATGTGGAAGGTAGAGCAAGGTAGCCAAAGTTAATTAGGGCCCCCGGGCTATAGTTTAAGGATCCTACCCGGTGTTTCACTTAAAGAGATGTAAGAAAACACGAGAAAACTTACATCAAGTATTAAGTACTATTATCACGCCCTTTAGAATGACGGGAGATGAGTTTGCTGTGGGGTCGAAGCATTCCCTTCTCCATGTATCTACTAGTTTTAGAAGACAGTTGGCCGACTGATCCAATGGAATCAGCAGTCAGATAAACCCCGCGTTCAATCTGGAGAGAAATACCTGCGAGAGGAAAATCCCACAGGCATCTCTCTTCCCTTTTTTATTATTCATCGGGAAGCTAAAAATCTTGTTCATATTTTAAGTAGTGCGAGAAAAATACTATTACACTGATGGGAAATTGGCTTATTTTGTACCAACCTGCACATGTATAACGATGTAAATGGTGCTTACAAATAAATACACGTGGCGTGTCGATTAGAGGAACAGGTTCATTTTAAGTGTCGCGTGCCAGCAAAGACTGTGCAATAAATATAATTGGTGAATCAGACTTGGAGACAGTTTACTGTAAATGAAAACCAGAGCGCAGGCTTCTACCATATAACTTTAACACGCATACGTGGGCACAGATAATGGTTCTAATATTCAATACCTGAGATGTGAATAGGCCATAGAGGAGTCGTTTTGTTCAGATCGTTAACATTTTAGTTGGCGTGAGGAAGTGTTCGAAGTAACGGTTAGAAAGATTATAAATTATATGTCAACAAATAATTAAATTAACTACTAATTCACAGAAAAATACAAGGTTTTTTTATTCGTATGACGTAAACAAATTTGGGACTTCCGCAGGTAATATGAAGATAACTACAAACAGAATAACTCCAATTATAGTTTTAAATTAATATTAATTAAAATAATTATTTAATAATTAATTAAAATAATATTATGTTAAAATATAAATTGTTCAGTTTGAATTCAATTATAAATAAAATAAACCTACATTTTGAACGGATGTAAATCACCTGTCCCTCCATCGTTCGACTGGGATGGCAGTATGTGCTTTACACTTGATGAATACGTCGCCTTGGACGAAAATCTGGCAGTGCCTGAGGAGATTTCAGATAAGGACATTTTAGCAGACGTTTTGAAGAAAAGGGGCGATTCGTCTAATGAAGAACAGCTTAATGCTGATGAGATGACAATCGTCATCGCAGGCACTTCGTCATCTGACTGAATTTCGAAGACTGAAGAGTCTGCCAACCTTAACAGACTCCATTCTGACAAACAATCTGATATTTAATTTCGAATGAATATTAATAAAAACAACTATAATTCGAACTTTTACCCTGCACGTTCTGCTTCGAATTACCCACGTATTAAATTTTATTGCAGATGTAATTTTCATAATACATACATTTTGTTACGTCTTCAGTATCAGTTTAAAATTAACATTTAAATGCCAACAGAGTTAAAAATGACCAAGTTTACGGATAAAAATTAATATGAATCCTATTCAATAATATACTGAATACACTCTTTTGTGCATGTATGAAATATTCGCGTGATTTTATTAATTATTTCTCTTTCAAAAATATTAGCTCAAATTGGCGTAATGTGGAGAGTGAGCCGGGAACATTACGTCGTTAAACTGTTTGCCAACACATTTCAATCTGTCCGTAATTTTTACGTGATGTAATTTTCACAAAATATGAGTGTACAGTTGTAATATTATTGGGTGAGGGATAAAGCTTTTCACCGAGTTTCTCTGGCTTATGAAACAGATTTTATAAATATAAATGTAATATACAATAAATTCGAAAATTCGTTTTGTCTAAATTATAACTTCCAATCAAATAGTGTTTCACATTATTTCGTAATTTATTTTAGTGAAGTTACAGCTCTAGTATCGACGGACATCAACTGAAAAATTTCGTGTTTAAGTAACAAAATTATTTTGTTACAAAATTCTAAACAATAGACAAGTGTCAACTTGACAATAATAACTGAACAGTATAATTAATCTATCTTACATGTAACGTTAGTTAAATACATAATAAAAAGTTAGTCCTCATAAGCAAACAAACTTTAATGAGAGATAATTACAAAGAAAATTCAAATCATCGGACGTTTCAACGCAGCGATTGCGTATGAACTGACTGCAAATTCAGCAAAGTTCTGAAAACAAAATTAAAAACAGAAAATAACCAAAGAACTTAAAATAGCACATCATATAACTTGTTACGACGATGTTTAAAATCCTTAATTTCGTCCAATATATGCATAATTATTATTATTGCATGGTCATTAGATAAAACAAGAGATGCCGATCTTTTCGATTATAATCACTTTCTTCATGTTAAAAATTATAAAGACATAATTATTATACCTAAGGATTTCCCACAATATATGTTCATACGTAAAAATAATTTTAATGCAAAAAAAATTAGATTCATCGTATCTCTCTCTCTTTGACTTGCAATTATGAAAACACCTTTGAAGGCATAGTGTCAAGTGGCCAATTGTAGAAGTGAATGAAGATGACTATGGACCGGGTGTCCGAAAGCTCCTTTATATAGAAGAAATAAAGTTTTCCTTTCAAATTTCCTAGTCTTTATGTAGATGTTTAATAAACTGAAAGTAGTATATGTATTTTATAAAGTCTGGTGTGGTGTTTTTTCAGTGTTTAATACAGGTGTTTTAGTTACTGTTTAACTATAAATAACTTTTTTTATGTAATGATACTTTTTTATTAGTTAATAATAATACATAATGTTTTATAAGTCGCAATGCGTGGAATACAACTCTGGCGCCCGAGACGGACTTTTTTGCAACTTGAAGTCGAGTCACTTATCCGATGCCACATTAAACAGTCCCATCACTTAAAAAATGTTTATAAATAGTTCATATATATTATTAGTTTATACACATGAATAAATTTTTACAAATTTCAGTGTATATAATGACCAGGGTCGAACACATTCATTTTTATTTTTATTAGGTATGGAACTATACATATTGTTTCACGCTAACCATAACGGAGAAGTGGTTCAAGTATATTCACCAAATAAATATTTAATTGAGTGTTTCAGTGTATTTTTGTGTATGTATGCGCCGCATAAAAATCTAAACGAGTGAAGTAATTTCGACCAAATTTAGTACACGTGTTAATTGGGACGGAAGCAAGCAAGAACTGTAGCCGTAAGACAGTATTATCACCCCTTACAGCGGGTATGTAAGGTACAGAAATTTCAAATGTTCATAAACGGCAGATATTTGCATGCGAATAAATATTCTTCGCGGTTAGTGAGATTAAAAGTTTCTCTCTCGGTATTGTACATTTTTTTCAGATTATTTTTAAGTTATTGTGCTTAAAGATGCCAGCAGATTTCTTGACTCAGTTAAGATCCTCAGTCATCGCGGTGGTAATGATGAAATTCAGCTCTCATAAATTACGAGGCGTGAAAAGATAAATTTAAAAAAATGAAACGCTCACGCTGATAGTTTAATCACGTGCTGTTGAATTAAGTACTATAGCGGGCTAATAAAAATGAATTCCCGGTCACCTCCTGGCACCCAGGTAGTAAATAAATAAATTAAAGTTGTAAATTAAACTGCACTTTAAGAAGTTGCAAAATTTGTGAAACGATTAAATATATTGTGTCTGATAGTTTTCGGATGCGGAGACAATTAGTTTATCCTCGGTTGTATAACATTAGTTCTGGTTATAACTGCATTCATGCAAAACTATGTCTTTATGATAATCACTTAGTCTATCACAATTTCTCCGCAAAAAAATAAAACCTGAATAAGGTACTATTATGTACAGAAACGTTTTCTTTTTTACTTTATTAAATACACAGTCTGAAATTGAACAATAATTTATTACTTTAACTATCCACATCATTAACTAACGATGTGCTAACTGCTCGGCGTTATATCTATGTAGTACAACGTTTAATGTCGTTTTTACAATTATAAATAAAGAAAATTTAATGGAATTAACGCCCGGTAAAACAGACAACTCCGTTCTACGGGTCATAATTTTATTTAATTTATATTATTTACAGACTTTAATTGTTTTTATAAACAAAGCATATGATTTCTGAATTCCATGTCGTCCTTAAGACATGGAAGAACTTAAAGCAAAATCACCAACCAACATTCGAATTTTTTTTGCGGTCATTCAATAGGAATCACACGATATGTTATTTATTTATTGCTTCACAAAACAATTTTTATTCACACGGATAAATTAATATATATATATAGTTAAAAATAATACTAATTTATGGGGAATAAGAGGAGAAGAGAAGAAAGAGGACTTGCCTGACGACGATGGTGTGAGGAAGCATATGCAGGAGCCGGTATTAAGTAAGTAGCACGCACGAGAAGGTCACACTGCCTCTTAACTACCTCCTCCTTGCTTCTACTCTCTGCGCAGCGACAGATAGCTGATATCCAGCACAGAAATTTGTTGTAAATAAATAAATAAATCAAAATAAATTAACGATAAACAAAATACATTTCAGTATTCTGAATATAACAAAACCTTATAAACCTACTCACTACACAAACTTTAACAGTTTTTCTTCAAAATCCATACGCATCAACTTATATTTTATTTCACTTAAAATAAAATCTTGATATGAAGATTTAACGGCCCGTATAAACAGACTTATACATAAAATTATGAAAAACTTTTAACATAAAGTAGACGTTCCTACCATCCATGTAGTCCTTGTCAATAAACTAAAGATACAAGCACAAAGAGCATTGTCAAAAGATCAAATTAACAAAGGCACTGTAATAAACCATCATATAATTTATTTAGTTCTTAAGTGTCATGTTTTATATTTACAGTAAATTTGTTGCTTTCAATATACAATATTTCTGAATTTATTCTTTTCTTAAATTAACTTCCTTATTTGAAACAATAGTATTACCAATATTGAAATCAGATCAAATCAGTGTTTAGCAATCGGAGTGTTTATATAAAGAAAATTTTTAATTAACTTTATGTTACTTAATCCTAATTAACCGAGATCTCTTAGCCTGGCCCTTGTAGCAAAATGAAAGTTATTACGAGACACTTAATAAACAACATTATGACAGTCAAAAATACTAAGTAAATCTTTATGTTTTATAACAAAGAAAGAACGAGAATTGACCGCTTTGTAGAAATTATACTCGTTAAATAACATTCTGAATCTGTAGACAAATGACCAAAAAAAGGGTAAAACAGTATAAATATTAGAGATGAACTTTGGAACACGTCTGTTGTAGGGTCGTTAATTCTTCATACATATTTATCATTCACAGATGTCAATTGTTCCTATAATTTATTGATAGTTTATTCAGACTGTTCGTCACCCAATATAATAGTTGTTGTGAAGTTGATGACAATATTGTTTGGTGTACGTTTAGTACCCAATTTCATTTCTTTTTCGGAAGGGAGAGGGGTGAGAGGGAAAGTTTTTGATGTATCGAGATTAAATTGTACAGTACCGTGTATATGATGAGAGTAATAATTTAATATTTTATTTTACTTACTAATTTTATTTTTAAACCTCATATACGTAACAAATTTTCTTCGAAAGCGAAAGGCTTCCATTCGGATTTCCGATGAACTTAACACCCTTTCTTAACCAACTCTAACAACTGTCACATGTTTACTGTATCAGTAACGCCATCTTGAAATGTCGCGTTGTCACAAGTTCAATTAAAAATATTTACTAAACTTCTCGAAGACCTTGGCGTTTAAAATAGATGTCTATTTAAAAGAAACACTTAATAAAGGCAGTATCTCTTCTGAGGATAGATAAAGACTGCACTCCAATAATTCCCAGTTGCTAATAACTCAGTAGTGATGAGAAATAAATACTCTAAAGAAAAAAATAATTAAAAAATATGTTTTCCCATAAGTGAATATGTGAATCTGTTTCTTTGTTACGTTGAATGAAGACATTAACATTCAAATATTCATGCAAAAAAAGCAACTATTCAAACCCGACGACCTACTGTACAGGTTCAATCCAGACTAATTAATTCTATTACTGTTAGTTATCTAATTAAAAGAAGCACCTCATCCAGGTCATAGTAGTATAGTGTTTTCAATTGTCATACCAATTACTTGTTGTCCATATAGATCACGTTGTCGGCAACATCATTAGGTGATACGTAATACTCCAAATTAGTGAATTAGTCAGAAAATACATTACGACGTTTCATTCACAATTTTAGGGCTTCTTCAGCTAAAAATGAGATACAAACAATTTTCTTCAGTTATTTATTTTTAAGCGATTGTACAAATGTATATATATATATATAAATTAGAGGATTAAATATGTTTTTTTTGTAATTGTTTTAAATGATATAGTGGTTTTCTAACTAATGGTTGTTTTGGTCTATATTTTTTAAATCATTAACAACAGATTAATTGAAATGCGGGTAATTAAAAATATGATACATGTTATAAATAAAGTCTGCTAGATTTTATGTTACATTTGAAGAATATTTCATATTTCAATTCTTATCTTATTAAATGACAGATGAGTTTCTATATAATAAAAGCAGGATTAAGAAAATTGGTTAAGTAGTCGATTCCCAGACCGCTACGAGATCTGTCCATCATACCACAAACTCATTTCATCTTTTACCTAATTTATCTTAAGAAAATCTTTTTTGGAGGGATACAGGCCACATCTTATGTGGTCATTACTTATTTCTATTTATACATTTAACTTTACGATAATGAAACTCAAGTTAATCGAGCAGATTCCTGTAATTATGATCTTGTGACGACTATAAAGACAGGAAAAGACAGGTCCAAAATACTGCGCAGTTACAGAATTGACCACATTTTACCTGATCGTCTTTACCCTCCAACTTTCTCACTTTACCTCTAATTAAGCATAATCTCCGAAGTAGTAAATCTACTAGCTTCATCTCTATTCATTGATTTGTCACGCTCGATCCATCGTGCTTTAAAACTTCGTCCCGTTCTTTTCTTCTGAAATCACCCTTGACTAATTCCACACCATTTTTAGCGGTACGGGAAGAAGTATAGTTTTGGACCATAAACTGCGCCAAACTTTTCACTGAAATCACCCTAAATACATTTTCTATCACTATGATTGTCAGGGAATATGACTTAGTGTTTTTCTCCTGTCATATTTTAAACTAAATTTGCACTTAAATATAGAAGTACATACTGGTAACTTCTCCAAACCAGGAACCAAAAACTTCAAATTCTTGTTTTTTACTGCCTGGAGTGTTTATTCTTATTTTAGGAGAAGAATGCTATAATGTCAAGCGAGAGAAGTGTGCTTTTAATTTAAAATAATGACAAATTTATTAAGCTAACATTTAAAAAAATAATTTACTGATTTAAATTAAAACAACTGCAAATTTAGTGTCCATAAAAATTCACGGCTAGCTCATATTTACATTAAAAAAGAGGCTAATTCTAATTTTAGGGTAATTTATGTGGGCATTATTGTGCAGCATAAAATTAGTCATACTTAACTTCCGTACATTGGCACTAACACACCTGATTTTCCGCGTTAGTAAGCGGATGCTTCCTTCGTAGGGACAGCTACGCACCAGGGGTGACTTCCTTCCTAGAATTCAGGTCTAGCGATTACGTGGACGCGGATGCCACCTGCTACTGCCTTCTCTTCTTGCTTTCTCTCTGTTTTTTTCTGTTTTTCTCAAGAAATTTAAATACCAACTTCTCTCACTATTCTCGCCTCCCTCTTTCTAAAGCTACGGCCAGACTGAAATGTCAGCTCTCGTGGATCAACTCCCACACTATCTGCCAAAAGATTCGAGCCTGACTCTATCTTCTCGCCTGCCGTGGTCCAACAACCAAATTCTCTCCTGTCATCCTCCTTCTTCAAAGATCTATTTCCCGACCACCATGAGGGTGGAGGCCAGATCATATGGCTCCCCTGATCTAATCAAAATTGAAGACGCTCATCTGACTTCGCGGAGGGAGAAATGTCCTTCAAAATATCCGTGGGGTTAATGCCCGCTCAGATAACGTCGTTAATCTCTTATGGTAAGGTTATAGCACGATTCGGTTCGCTCTTCACCACCTCACTCGGGCAAAAAGGAATTCTTCAACGAGAGCGATTCTGCTGCCTATGACCAATAAACCCGTAAACAACGCATTACTTCGTTCCAATGCAATTTCTGAGGCAGCTAATTTCGTATGAAATTTCCACGAAATTGTAGGTAGCATATTCTCATTTTATGTGCCACATTATCCATTTAACTGAAATTTGCGATTACCCATTTCTTCTTATTACTACATCAAAATTTTCACCTGGGCAATGCATGTGTATCTAATATTCAATCTCGTGAAAATTATTAGGAATATTGTATTTGTTTCTTTAATTATATACAGTAGGTATATTTAATACGCTTTCGACCCTGTTTCATTAATTTCATTTTCGATTCATAATCATTTACATCGCATCTTTGAATCGAATAGTTTGTTGCTTTATTTATCGTCAGTCGCATTCAATTGAGATAGCGGTTTCATTTCCTTATTGACGATGAGAATAGCAAGAAATGGCTCTCTGCTATTTACATTTAGACGCAGATGTTGGATGTGGATATATTGCTCTTCGTTCTTCGTAGTCAGCGGTTAAAAAACAATAGTGAGCGAAATCGCGGCCTGGTTGGAGCGGGACTCGCAATTCAATATTGCATTATCGACCATGCTGGAGTTCCCATTAAATAATGACATGATTTATTCATGGTTCTTCCCCTCTACTCCCACTCCGGCCCTGTGCGACGTCACAGATTGAGGCTGAAAAGCAACCATTTTCTCGACGACTTCAGGTACGAATTCTTTTAGGATTGTAAAGCTATTTGGCTAAGACTAGATTCACCTAAATTACTGGTTCAAATACGCGAAATACTGTGGTTCTAAACAAGCACAATGATTCACTGCAGAATACAACTGGGAAATTAATTGAGCTTGTACTTTGATCAGCGTCTCTAATGTCGATCTAGGAAACTGATGATAATAATTTATTGATGCAACTTCTTTCGCTTTCTACATAGTTTTATTATCGTTAAGCATATTTTTATAGTCATCCCATTGATCGTTAGGTTTTTTTGAAAATAATAATAATGGATCCGTTTTGTAGCAAGTTACAAAAGTTTTATGGTTCGAACATCTCTCGATCTGTGTCGATTGTACGGTTGTTTTATTAATATCATTAACCGTTGTCTGTAAAATATAAAACATTTGAAAGCAAATGACAATTATCTTCTGTAATCGATAAGCCGAAGTCTGAAAATTAACAGGCATAATTTGTTATTCAAAAATGAACTTAACGACTAGATTATTTAATTGAAACAAAGAGTAACAGAGAAATGATTGATCTGAGGCCAAGTTGATACATACATACCGAAGAAAGGTACAATCAACGTTTCATCTATTTTTTACTCCGACTGGGAGAATCGTCTCCTGTAATTTGCATTAATTATTTCGGAACAGAGGTCTCTTCAGTGAGTGACATTGCGTGTCTGTGTGAGCCACAAATACTTTTCCTGTCTTTACAGCTGCAGAAAAGGATATGTCCTTGGAAAACTAAGGGTTTCACAATAGTCTTAAACGGTCGACGCTGGGAAATCATTACTCATCTTTAACATTCTTTCTTATTACAAACAGTAGGATTGTAATACTCATAATAAGTATTTTATTAAAATAGACTATTCTTAGATAATTACTCGTAGAAATAAATCACACAAAGTCTCATAGAAAGAAAAAAAATCAACCTATTTTCAACCTGTTCGAACAGGCTAACTGCATAATAATGTAATACATCACCATAAAATATTAGTTAAGAAAACTATATCTTTAGATAAATGTGACTTATATTAATTGACTCTACTGTCAATATCTAAGAAAAAATAATTTTATTTTTTAATAAAGGCTTTTAAAACTTGGGCATTTATTAGTACGTACATAATAATAATAAAACACACAAAGAGGCCAGAGTTTAAAAAACGTCTTAAGATAAGTGTGTCGATGTTTATAATTGACCATAATTGGCTATAAAGCTATATTCTTTACAGTGTCATTCTTCAGCAAATACGATCATTATAATATTACTTATTTAAAGCATCTTACGGGTCGGAAGCCTTTCTGTTGACTTTAGGATGTAACTTTAACAAGACATATAGTGAATTAGGAACAACGGAACATATTTCTAAGGATAATATTTTTTTATGATCCTACGTCTAGAGAGTGTAACAGAACCACGGCTAAATTTTAAAAATATATTCCGCATATTGAGGGAAATAAAAAATTACATTTCAAAAGGAATCCAGAACTACATAATTAACCTAACCTATTCCACGTTGATGATACTGTATCGAGCAGTTCGAAAACACTGGCCTCCATTACAGATTTATAATTACTAAAAATATTTTTATACTTTAGTGTTGGAGTTTCGAGCTTCTTTTAGGTCTTTATGAAACACGAGAGTATGCAGAAATATTGCTCTTATTCTCGTGCTTGATAAAGACCAACAGGCAGGTCGATATGGTAACACTTGACTACCAAAAATATATTAGTAATCCTGGTCTTTAATCTAGGTTATTTTTTTCGTGGAACTCTTCTTGAAATGTTGCAATCCAATATTTTTAACTTCCCATCAAAAAAGAATTAAAATAAATTTATTTCCAATGATGGCAACATTTCAATGACGACTTGTTTTTTTTACACTTCCCGGGTAAAGATCCAGAATTTCAAAACAAATTAGACTATGCTTAAAAATAAGGATGATTATGTTTTTATTGGTTTCGTCTTCGATTAATATTACTGCAGTATACAGTAATAAATAATTACGTCATATATATTTTAATCTTAATATAATCAATTCTAACACAAAATAGAAAATAATACAAATTTTTGTTGCTCTATTCTTTAAAAAAGAAGCATCGCATGGAGCTTTATCTGAAGGGAAATAAAATGGCAAGATTTAATTGAGAGGCTTAATATAAATAAATATTTATATATTGACTTATCTTTGATTAGCCACATTTTTCTTCTTTCTCGCCAAATTGATCTCCACAACATCACTTCTTTTACATTTTGTATTTTGACTTAACTTCTTTTACTATATCGTCGCACTACTTATGTTTCTTCTTTCTCCGTACTGACTTTGACCACGACTAACATTGACCATCTACTGTATAAAACTTTCCGCGGAAAACTGTACATTTTCTTAAAATTTTGGAAGTTTCAAACGCAATGGCCGTGGTACTGCACTAAGCTCTCTCACTCGTCTGTTTAGGAAAGATTGCATCCTCCTTCTCTATAGACAAAATATTTCGCTGCTCGTCTGATGGCTGCAGGAACGCACGATTGTGTATTCAAATTTAACACATTTATTTTGTTACATATTTTAATTCTTTACTCTATGTAACTTCTTTCATGTTTTAGTATACAGGAAATCCAACCAATTTTTTTAGATACAAATAATATACAAAATATGGTCTGGTTACTCAGTCAGCAAATAATGGCTGTTTGATGATATTCTTGTACTTGTGATTTCATCCTGGAAATATATGTACTATTTATTGTCAAAAATCCGCGAAAATATACTATCCTGACGCATCGCACGACACGGTCACGATTTACCATCCAATAAAACGTGTTCTTGTTAAATAAATGCCTGCTACTCAAGTTTTCTTTGCTGGTCGGGGTGAAAAAACAAAGACTAGGAAGAAAGACTGCAGTATGTGGCGCCAGGAGATAACTAACATCTCTAGTCTCCCGAAATAAGTTTTGGCGAATTCAGGATAGGAGACGCGCCATTCCCTTTCATTAATCTTGATATTAAATTCGCTGTCAACGGTGTGGAGACATTCTATTCTATTGTCATACACGCGAAGTCTTTTTCATAAAGCGTACAGAAATTAATATTACTTGGAACGTTGAATATATCTTCTTACTTCAATTTCTATGGACTTTTTTGTGTTTTTTTATTTTTTTTCGCGGAGTTTTCGCATTTTCTGGTTGCTTTATTCTCCGATGTTTTAATCACTCCGTTTGTTTCTTTATTCTTTTTGACACCATTCCTATTTCACAACTCTTAATTAACTTTCTGCGTATCACAGAGAGAAAAAGAAAAACCATAAAACACATGCTCAACTTTTTATTGCCGTGTGCATGCGTCATTACTGCATAATTAAAATCACAGTTTCCTCTTATATTCATTTGTTAATTTAAGATAAGCAAGCAATTGTATTAACGAGATATGCCTTCGAAATGAAGTTATAGCCTGTAGCGTTTAGGGGAAATTTACGTGAGGAAGTTGGCGGCCTTGTGTTTTGCGTAATATCTGTTAGCAGGCGCAAGAAACGGTTCGGCAGTGTGGTTCACCAGGTGGGCGGAGGTGCGCGCTCAAATGTTCCCTCTAATGTAGCTACATTCCATTACATCTGCGGAAGAAACGAAATAAAAGCCGCTCTGCGTAACGCGCTCGCGGATGTGTTTGGTGAAGGAAATGTGAGATCATTGCGACGCAGTTATGCTGACGACGGACTTGCTAGAAGTGCTTTGTGCTGCGTCGCTAGCGAGCGGCTAACCGTTATCTTCAGGGGACAGTTGCTTCAGCATGTCAGCCAGGAAATGGCGGGACGCGGCAATGTAAGTAGCTGGAATGTTTTTTACTTTCTCTCTTTTCCCCGCCAAGTTCCATGACCTGCCGTGGGCGTGCCGCACAGCTGTTCCCAATGCTCTGCTCTGCTCTGGGGATCTGCATCCTGCTGCAGACACACTCAACGACTTCACATTAATGAGGCGTTTCTTAAAATTTAATTTCGTTAACCAAGAGAAGTATTACAATGTAATATCCAACATATACGTTTTTTAGGTCAACAATACGGCTCGTTTCATCCGAGTACCCAACATTTTCTATTCTGCTCTTTGTTTTAGTACATTCAGATATAATATTTCGGGCTCCTAAATTGGAAATTACCGGATGATGATGATTTCATTGTTATGCAAAGATATGAGTACTTCGTCGTCGTGATTGAAGATCTTAAATTATTATTTTGATGAGGAAGTGAAGGGCGCTGTCTTTCGAGTTTTCTTCTATTTGGTATTGACGTGATTGGCGCAAACTTTCTCTTTCTTGAAGCTGGTAAATTAATACTAGCGGCACATTTCAGTTTAATAAATTGTCATTTTTATCAATATTACTAGATTCAACATAAATATTAATTTATTAACCTGATTGGAAAGGGATATTGTGACGAAAGTGAAGGAATTCTGCTACTTGGGAAGCGTAATCACTATGGATGGTAGAAGTATAGTAGACATAAAGAGTCGGATAGCACAGGCAGGGAAGGCTTTCGCGAAAAAGAGGAATTTACTTACGGGTAATATAAGTATGAATATTAGGAAATTGTTGCTAAAAATGTTCGTATGGAGCGCGGCGTTATCTGGGTGCGAAACATGGACGATAGGAGTTGGGGAAAGGAAAAGAATAGAAGCCTTTGAAATGTGCTACTGGCGAATGCTGAAAATCAGATGGGTGGATAGAATCAGAAACGAGGAAGTTCTAAACAGAATAGGGGGAAAGCGAACAATATGGAGAACAGTGACTAAGAGAAGAAATAGATTAACAGGCCACATTTTAAGACACGAAGGTCTTGTAAAATTAGCATTATAAGGAAGTGTGTGGGGAAGAACAGAAGAGGAAGGCCAACGATGGAATACGTAAAGCAGATTAAGGAGGATGTGGGGTGTGCTAGTTATAAGGAAATGAAAAGGCTTGCGCAAGATAGGTTAGCATGGAGGGTTGCTTCAAGCCAGTGTTAGGACTGAAAACCACAACAACAACATGATTAATTTCAAAAAGTGATTGATTTTTAATAAATTAATTGTATCCCCCATTTTTATACAAATGTGAATATTTTATCTCAACGACAACGACACTATATAGAAAATAGAATTCCATTTTCATAAAGATGCAATGAAAGTACTTTTGTTTACGTTTTGTGAGCATCTTCGAGCGGCTTCTTCCTCTCACGGCTCCTTCTCTCCCTATTCTCTCTTAACAAACGAAAACTCAGCATTTAGGACTTTAACATCTTCATTCTGCTTATTAAGTGACCCTTTTTTCTGCTGGCGTGAATTATTGTGTCACCTCGTGCTGCAAAAAAAAGCGAGTGGTCTAGTTCATCGCACCACATTTCACCTGATCTGAGATGGGACGGTTATAGCATCGTAGATCAGTCTTATTATTCCTTACAGATCGTTCAGACCGACCAATCCAGATCACTTGCTACCAACTAATCCATTCGGTGATTTTAAACATTCCAAATTATAAAAATCATCTGTAAATGAAACGACGTTTCATTGTTCAGTTAACAGCACGATGATTACGTGATCTTTTCTCTCCAGTCATTCAAACTAAAAAGTTTATACTGATAGCTCAGTTTGTGCCACATTCTTACCACTCATCTCAGTGAACAGAAAAACTACTTTTTGCCGAATAGTTGGAACACCTTTTAGCTGTCCAAAGCAGGTCGCCTGACAAATAGAGAAAATGAAAATCTCTCTATAACAGTGAACGTCTCTGTCGCTTTGAATTTAGTCAGCCTTAAGAGCGGCTGTACCAGCAGATACGACTTCATGACTGGTGTGAAAAGTCTATTGAGTTACTAAAACAATAATGTGTCGTTATAAAAGGGATTCGTGGAGTGAATGAAAGGATATGTAATAAAATAGACCAATCCGACCAATAGTAGAATATTCGCTGAGCTACATAAATGTACCTTCTCGGTTCACGTTACATACAGAAGAGTCACATATTATCACGTTCGTATTGTCGTTTTATATTTTTATTCTCTCCCCCTTCCTCCTCCACCCCTTAAATGTTTCCGCACATATTGCTGTTTTGTTATTTGTAATATAGTTTCTAGTTACAATCTAAAGGAGGTTCTGTGTATAATTTCAAATATTAGCTAGAAAGTTCCATTGAGAGAACACGCCACGACTGAATAATCAATGTTTTGATTTACATGTAAAATCTATTGGAGTTTCTTATGAAAAATTTTCTGCGTCTTTCTAATCGGCTCGCATTGTCTTTACCACCGATGAAGTGACGCATTGCGTAATTTTTATAAATTCCCAGTATTAATTAGAAAGCAGTAATGTCGTTCATTTAGCTTGATGTCAAGAAATTCAGTGTGTGACTTTGTATAAATTATCCGTAATTCATAAAACGAAGATTCAAGTCTATATTAATATTTAATATAAATTTTACGACTGATAGATTAATAATAGGCCGACCTTCTGTGGTCTAGTGGCTGTAGTCTGCCTGACAACACAGAAGTCCCTGGTTTTAATTCTGGCATGGGCTTGGATGTTTGTGGTGTCAACATCACGAAACCTGGGATGAAGACTGCTGGATAATCGATACGCTGACCACGTATCACTCCATATGTGTCATATAAGATGACAGTCCGCAGTCGCCCCGGTAGGCAAATACCATGATTGGGCTGTAGAGTCAAGGAAGGAGAATAAGAAGGTATTTTCCAGGTGAATTTGAGTTTAAGTTTCCGTCAAAAGCTTACAGTATAGTAAAAGATGCATGGTATGTAGTTTCTTATAGAGCACAGAAATGGACATTGTGTTGGGAGGGTATAGGATGAGAAATGAGAGGCAGATGCGGGGGATTATTCTTTGCAGGTTCTTTAGAGATTGAAGGTGAAATGATGTAAAGAAAGTTGGAACGATGTGACTGTAGTCTCTTATTTAACGGTTGAAGGTGTCGTACGTATAGAAGGTGGGTCTTATGATGACAATTTCCGGTTCCAGGGCCTAGACATTTGATAAGTATAATCTTTGAGTGACGCGTTTTCATTGTAGTAGGACAAGTGTGATTGGGCTGAGGGTTTGATTTAGGTGCCTTACAGTGATGTTATTGAGCAGTGATCATCCTTAATATCTCATACCACACAGAAAGCCAAAATAAGCCGCGGTTAAGACTGAAGAGAATCGGCACACTAACAACATATCAATCCAAAATTTGCCATTTTAAGTGACATTTTGGCAATCGTCTCACAAGTCTCAGCTCTGAGAGTCATGGATCTAAGGAATAATAAGAAATATTAATTATATCTGGTAATTTTATGATTTTATTGTGCATTTGAAACGTTTGTGTGGTTGTATGTACATATTTATAAGATTAAGAGACGTGGATAGTAAAATGTCTGTTACCTCTAGATTCAAGTTCTAATTTATGAAAAAAGATTACTATGGCATATCATTTGAACTATTAAATTGCCAATTACTAAATTTTTCTTAATGGGTTTGGTTAGATGTTACTTCCTGTTGTGTTTATGCTGAAATATGATAGGTATTGTGATTAGACAAGTGAAATTTATTGAAAAATAAGTCTCTTTACTCCCCTAAAATTATAACCAGCATAGCCCTTAAAATAAGACTTTTAAATTAAACTGTCAATAAAATTCAAGACAAAGTTGAAATGAACAATCGAGTCACTTATGCAGAGATCAGAACTGTTCATAGCATTGGGGCTATCTTTTGATACAAATATTTCCGTATGGTGATAGGATAAGATCATTCGTGTATTTTTCCTTCAGCGCGTATTGTATTACTCAGTGTCTGAATATGAAATTTATTTTGAGTTATTTTCTCGTTTCCTCTTTTCTCTCTCTATACGATTACTTGCATTCACCTGTGGTGACTCATGTCCCCCGCTTTGAATTTAAATCGGTAAAGAAAAAATAATTTACTTTCATATTTTACCGAGTCGCGTACAGGAGGGCGAAAACGAGGATGGTCGTCAAGGTCGCGTTACGGTAAATTTTGGCCTGAGGATGGTTTGTTCAGGCATATGGTGGAGAGACCAAAGAGTATCTTTTGGAGAGACGGTATGAGTGAGGGTCAGTGAGATGTGTTGGGAGTAGATACAAATTTACGTTTTTCGACTAACTTTCTCAAAATTTGCACTTTGGTGAAAGAAGATTTTGGCAACTTATATATACTAAGTAAATATTAACGTTTGGAATCAGCCACACAAAAATTATGGTTGGTAGGAAGAAGAGTTTGTCGCAATATTTCGGCAAAAGAAGACGTTCTACAGCAGAGAACCAGTCGGCATCAGAATTGCAGGAAGAACGACGTCACCATATCAACTCAGGCGTTAATATCTGATAAAGGAATTTCATCCGCGTAGATTTTTGAAAACCATTCTCGTTTTGAAGCACGATTATTTTATTTTCCTTTTTCTATTTTATCAACTTTAATGTCCACCCGCATTTCCGAGATCAGCCATTCTAGAAGCTGCGAAAAGATTACTTCTGCTTTACCGACCTACGCTTACCTGACAATTCATTTCCGTTAATTTATTTGTTTTCATGCATTTCGTACACCACACACATTAAATTAACAACGTTTTTGTTCACCTACAAATAACATGACTCGTAAAAAGAAAGGCAATTTCGGCAGAGCGAATATTTTTCGACAGATCCTTGAACATGTAGGGGAACTCGGGCGGAACGGGATACGAGAGTAGAACGCGATACCTAACTTGTTATAGTGTTGGAGTTTATTAAATATGGGTGGGACATTGTAACTGGTAAATGAATAAATCCGCAGCCGACTTGACCATGTTTTGACTCCACATTGTGAATGATCTCTTTTTTTTGGCGTCTTACACCTGTGCCTAACATTTTCGCAGCATTTTGACTGAAGGTAAGCTACAAAACTGCTCGATTTTAACTCTTTAATTTTATATATTCGTGAATTAGATGTATTTATCACCATGTAAGTTACCTATTGGGTTTAAATCTGCTTTTATTAAGGCGTGGCGGAACGGGATTTTACTATATAAAGAAAAATGTTGTGTGTTGCTCAAGAAAAAAGGAAAGACTAGCAGACTGACTTTATGTGAATGAGTTACAGGGTACTGCAATCAAAAGCAATAGATTAAGAAAGAAAAATAACGGGAAAAGGGGAAAATGTTAACAAAGGCTACGCAGTTGCAAAAAAGTCTCTTTGGGAAAGGAAAAATTGATAAAGCAATCAACCGTACGAAAAATATATAACAAAGAAAACACAAAAGGTGTTACGGTTTCTCTTAAGCTAAATTCAATTTTATTGTATTTATTATAATATAAAACATTCTAACCCGGGGGGGTATAGAAGAGAAATTGTAAGTTTCCGTTTTAAAAATTCTCTAAATTCGTTGTTTTAAGTTATATTAATATTAAATTAAGTAAATAATAGAATAAAAATTGTTAAAGAATAATTTTCCCCTACTGGTTTCCTTGTTTATGTAAAATAAACACATTTTGACTGAGCCGGAAATTGTCTTTTCAGTAGGGTTTTCAATAAATTATTAACTGGTTACATGTTTCTTAATATTAACTAAATTGACCGATATTACAGTGCATTAATTAGATAGAACTCTTTAGAACGGCTCGTAAGGTGGTACAATGAATTATTGACGTAATCGGAATAATTATGAATAAACTCCCAGTTATGTTATTGTCCTAATAGGTTACTGTACCTCTGGATGGTCGTCAGATTTTGAGTTGACCCTTGCGCTGGAACTTCATTCTCGGCCATGGCTGGTACGAATTTCCTCTAATTAATACGCAAGTGGCTATCCCATCATGGCCGTAACCATTAACAGTAATCGCGCTTCTACAACACTAAAACTCCATTACTTCCATACTAATTTTAATAAGTCAGTTATTCACGTTTGGCAACATCTCAGAAAAGTGATCAATACTGAAATAAATTAAACTCGCTCTGTATGAGCGTTCCGTCTCCACTGAAAGCTTAATATTTGAAGTTTTTGGCAAGTAAATTAATTACAGTATTTATATTCGAGATTCCCAGTCAGCGACTGATAAAGAAAAAGTTTAAGTTAAAATTGAAGAGAACTGACGAAGGCTAACGAATAACTGGAAACAGATTTTATTAAATACTTCTGATGAAAATATTAGAACCCAAAGTATATAGACACAAAAATATGAAACAGAAAAAGTAGGTATATCTTTCAAACAGTTTCCAAGAAAGATTATTCAAAGATGGTTCTCAGAAATACGTCTGTAAAACATTACGGGGTGCCATTGCATTGGAAATCGTTACGCTGGCTCGTACCATTAGTCACAATTATATAATACTTTAACCCGTTTCCCAGAACATGAACAAGGTTTACCGTTGTTGTCAGAGTAGTTTAAACTTGTGAGTAAAACATTCTGGGATGTCAAACCATGTTAAGTATTTATTATTATATATCACCATGACATGCTCCTCCATCTTCTTCAGCTGAATAATTGTTACTTGTGTTAACTATTTTCTGTTACAGTTTTAAATTGAGACTAGAAATTTCAATTAATTGAAAACGGTAACGGTAATAGTTAGTTTAAGGCAAGTAAGCGTTATTCACCTGACGAAGATGTTAGAGCACGCCATGGGAACGTGTAATAATAATTATTTATATCGGTTGGCAGCCAGAAAATGTTTTAATGATAATTTAATCTGACTTGTAAACCTATTTAAGAAATTTATTACTAGGACAGAATAAACTAATCTAAATAATCAGACTGGTTTTCCTTTAAAAAATGTTTAATTTATCAACTTAGTTTGAAGATGAATATCGATCTTTTAGCGTTATTTAGCTTCTTGGAAGAAGCTCACTCGCTTTCCGACAATACACCATTCTATAGATATCGTTTAGAGAACGCAATGAATTAGTGAGCCCTGAGAACTATATTTTCAGATTTTCCGCCAGGTTTATAATCAAGTTAGATCTTTTAAAACGGGATGAGTTAAACTTTTCCTACGATAGCTCTTTACTTTAAGTACGAACTAATTTCGGTCGTAGACCTTTATTATGTGGAAATAATTTAACAAACTACAGTAGTAAAATTATATAAATGTTACGCCAATTTTTTAAGCTTTTACAAAAGTCACGTGAGTAAATAATCTGCAAGTTTTTTATGACGAGAAGAGATGGCAAAATGAGATCCATAAGCAGTAGCACAGTGAGCGAGCGCATCTGCATCACAGAGGAAAGCCGTCTGTTTGCCTAGCAACTCACAAGGTCGGGTCGTAAAGCCTGACTAAAACGGTGTAAGCTTTTCTTACTTAAAGAAATGGACGCTCAGACGGGATATTTCTTCAAGTGCATGTGGGGGGAAAAAGGAGAACTAGTACGAAGAAAAATCTACGACGGAAGGGTGAGGGTCTCTACTGACAAAAGGTCTGGGCTGAATAAAGTCGGACAATATAATATTAACCATGTGGAAAAATGGACGAGTAAGACACAATCACCCAGACAATAGTAAATGTACGTGAATAAATTATACTATAAAACGCTATAAAGTGTATTCAGTTTAGTCGTATCACGGACAGGAAGCCCCGATACCAACCGAGGAACGGACATGGATCTATTTGATCACAATATAATTAAACTCAAATTCGATTAGCGTGCATGTTGATTAGTTGTGTATATAATTATTAACCCATTTCATACATAAATAATTATATAAATTAACTAATGAAAACATTTTATGAATGATATTTGTTTGTGTTAGGGTTTGAAAACAGATACCGAGCAATGAAATATTATAACGAAATTGTTAATTAATTTGTTTGATTAAACAATCAATCTTTCTTAGCTTTGCTCCAGAATCTACAACCATTGTCACAATGGTTGTATATTTGATTTTTCTGCCATGACGATGATGAAAATTGTTATCGAATTGAGGAAGGTTCGTGAAATCTGATGTTCATCTCAATGACGTTTTCATCGAAAATTCTGCTCATTCATTAATTATAAACTCGATTGGACTCTCATCTCTTTTCGGGTCACGAATTCACGTCCCAGCAAAATTTATCAAAGCTCATTACAGCTGCTGTTTGTGAACAAAATGTGTCATCCATTATTGTTTAACAGTCCGCCCAGTCAGTAACTCTACGCTCAAAATTTAGTTTTGATAAATTTACCCCTTATTCCTTAAGCGACACACACTGGAAGCTATTGAATCTGGGCGATTTAGTTAATTTTGAGTTGTTTCCAGAGTGCCTAGCACACACTAGCAACAAAATAGTTGTTTTCAATAAATTTTAGAATACATTTCATAGAAACTGTATTTGTTTGTGCGCCGGTTTTAAGGAAGCAGAAAAAGCTTCGAAAGTTTTGTGCCCTTCCAACAATAATTAGTTTAATTTCAATGATTAATTTAATAATTGTTAAAAAAGTTATGATAGTAAACTTTTTTATTATTTTGAGTAATATTTATGGATCCACTGAAAATACACGCCAACCCATTTAAAATTCATTACGTTAAGAATTAAATAATACAATAATAAAAACTTACCTTTTTCCCCTCATCCTTAATCCCCATTTCATTCCGGTTTTTAATGATACCTTGGCACAATCCGGTCTATAAGTCCTTTAACGGAATATTTCTTATGTTTCATGAGGTATAAAGCAGGGCGTTTATAAATTTCCTGAATAAGTGTTGAACTCCATGTTAGCTCGTATACGAAATGAATGTTACCAACTTGTTGGATATTTTAATTGCCTCAGCTATTTAATTGCCAATGTTCGGTTAATCGTAAGTTACTATGTGTTGTATTTTAGCAATTAAAAAGTTGCTTTAAAATGTTGCAAGTGTGCGTGATGTCTAAATTTTTTTAATTAATTTCATAACAAAATTACAAGTCAGAGGGAACGTAATAATGGATATGCCATTCATAGGCGAGAAAACCTATTGAATGGACTGCACTAGTCAAAATTAGTTTTGTCTCACGAGTACCAATAGTGGTACCTGATGCATTTGTCGTGTTTTCGGAATTTCTCCAGAGAATTTTTAATTCCGTTTTTAAATTAAACGTGGTTTTCCTCCGTTGCACTCGGGAACAAAAAGGAAACTTTTTTGTCTCCCAAATATAAATATGTGATTCTGATAGTATTATTTTTGCTGAATTCAAATATGATGTCGGCTTTTCCCTATCACTCAAGGGTTTTGAGGAAATAACGATTTTCGGCTTTATTTCGCCTGTAGAGTATCTTTCTCAATGGTCCAACAATATTCGGCCAGCATATTGAGATTCAAAAAAATTACAAACATTTTTCTTTGGGAAATCTAAAGATGAAAAAATACAGTAAATTTGTCAACGATCTTATAGCATCTGATAAATATTTGGGTAGTAATGTGTTCTTAAAAGTACCCTTCCTGCACTTGCACCTAGATTTATCTTGGTGAAGTGAGCGATACAAGGGGGAAGTCTTTCATCAGAAGATTTCAACTTTGGAAAAGAGGTATCAGGGAAAATGTAATTGTAATATACTAGCCAATTACTGTTGGACCATCAAGAAGGCCTATAAAGGAATAGTGTCATTTCTTACTTTCTAGCTGATTCATTATGTTTGAAAATTATATATCAATTATTAAGAAATGTTTGATATTTTAAATGTCTGGAACTTTGCGTGAGGGAGAAATGTAATTTCATTTTGAATGACGGAGACAAGGCGCTATCCGAATCACCTATTATCTTTCTGAGCAAAAATTGATTTTTTACCTCAGTGTTCTGATAAGAAAATACTTCAAGTGATAGAAAAGTTTCCTGCACAGGAATCGTTGATATCATTAAGCTGAAGTTCGGGGAATAATGTATTTCTGGAAAGATTATGGTTAAAGCAAAAATGTTCTGATTGCTGTAAACTAAACTAGTAGTTTTGGAAAACTAGTTTATTTAAGTTCGTCATTACTCGAGGTTTGCTAAATAATTGACCGCGAGTTAGAATATGCGTCGAATGTCATGAAATAGAAGTTTAAAAAATAAAGCCATTAAAAATGTATTAAAATTGTATAAACCCTTATTCAGAAGAATTGAACTTTTGAAATTTTTTCTGGTGAATATTTCTTTAATTTCTGACTGTTAATTAATGTGAATTAGTCTGTAACCTATCAATTAAATTTTTAATTCATAGTTTTTAAAATGACGTAATGAACACACCGGATGAAGAGAAGAGCACGACAATGTAACTTCCAGAATAGTTTCCCTGCATGTTATCGTATTTAATATCGCAAGTAGGAACCACCCACTCCGAAAAAAAATTGAACAAAGAAAGCTGCATTCCACAGTTATCGTTCTTGGCAGCTTATTTCGGGATTACGGGGTCGGAAAATGGACGGAATCGTAATGCCCCGTTGGCTCAGACAGCGGAGCGTGTCATGGCCTTCACTAACATCCGATAATGTTGGTTGCCTTATCACGTTTCACACATTAACTTCTTAAATCAGACACTATGCTGAGCATTACGCAATCTAATTCTCATATAATTTAATGGGAAAATACGAAACATTGCTATCTATCCGTATGCATCGCAGCATGGCTGAAATAATTTTCTCGGGGCGAATAATTATTTTTGTAAAAATAAATATTTTATTTAATCGCAGAATGCGAGAGAAAACACTTCATTTCTTCAACGATACATTAACAAGTATAATTTCAAACTTCAACAGTATCTTTTACATAACTACACATTGGTTTTCAAAGATCCCTTAATAAAATAGAAAACAATGAAAATTTAACACAAGTATAACAGATCACAAAAAAGTTTTCAGTGCTTATAAAAATCTAAAGTAAACTTCGTATCATGTTGATTTATACAAGTTCTACAGGAATGTTATGGAATTTTACAGCGTAAATTTGAATACCATTTCTTTGAAGTGTACACGTATCTCTCTGATTGAAATTTCACAGTTCGTAAACACAGAAAACAGGACGAAAAGTTTGTCAAAGGATTTATTGTGCACAATGTTCAACTTGCTACTGCACATTCAACATGTGATATGGTGAAATATGCGCAACAATTGTCAGTACAAAATAAATTAAAAGTTATATTGAAAAGTTAATGAATTGCATTTTACGATAAAAATTAAAAGTAAAACGACAAGTGTTATTAATGTAACGAAACGTGTTCAAATTGATTCCTAATCTATTGATACCTAAATATTAAGACTTCACATGCAATAAATAATTATAATATAATGTCAACAAATCTCCGTTTTTGGTCACTCTTGTATTGGCTGATGCAGAAGTATTTATGTTTATGCAGATAATGGTAGAACTATGAATGTAGTTTAGCCTCAAGAACTATAATAAACTTATATTTGACTACATTCCTACTTTATTATTTACGTGAATCAAAGTAGATCTGGGCACTTCGGAAGTAGAGACGTATATCATTGTTTCTCTCTTATGCGTTCCTATGCCATTCATCCGATTGCGATGAATATTGGCGAGTTATACAGCCCACCCAGGAGAATGTTTTCAATGATCTTTCGAAGATTTAGGTTCCTTTTTCCCCTCTTTAGACAACGCAGTTGTCGAGCGAGTCACTGTGAATGGTCAAGTAGTTTAACACAGGTTGACTGGCAAGTCATTTCAAAAAATATTTATTTTGATATACTTAAGGAAAATATATACTTTATACACAAAATTTCACATAGGCATGCATAATTATTTTCCACTCCTTAAGATGCCGGGAACATTCATGGCTCTCTAAAGGTACCCAGATTATTTTAGCTCATTTAAGGTACTGTGAGTATATTATAATTATTTATTGTATCGCGTACATTTTTGACTCTCTTAAGGACGTGGAAATTTTTAACTCGTTTAAAGTACGTGTTTTTTTCATTTGTTTAATCCTGAGGTAATTTTTTAGAATCACTTGAGGTAGTGTACTAATTGAATATACATGGACTACGTAACCGTGATTCATCATCCCAGTTAATTACAAACTGACACCAAGTCAACATAGGTCGGGATGTGCCCAGCAAGAGGGTAATGGTAAAAAAAATATTTTAATGCCAAGAAATTAATCTGGATTCAATTCCTTTTCCGAGCCAGTATAAACAAATACATGGACCACCCCGGGAACGCGTATTCAATCCAATTTGTATTCTGATGCACTCAATAACATATATTTTCAGACTAGCTAAACCCCGCGACTTTATTCACAACGAAATAGTCCTTTTTATTTTGCCCTAAAAACAAAACAACAGGTAAAAAATTTTGGTAAAGTTGAATTCATGAAAAGTACGGTATCATATATTTATCATCGCTTCAGGGCAAACCTTATAACTCGCAGTTGGTTTTGAACGGGTCCGCAATTTACCCTATAGGTTGCAGAAGAAGAAAAAATTGTCAGATAATTTTATCATTTAATTTTATCTGGCCGTATCCTTAGAGCGATAAGGAACGATTTTCTGGTAATGACCCCAATTCTCTAACATTAATTATGATTATCTACTCATAGCCGTAAAGATATCTGATTATTTTATAACAGTATGGAAATAAATTTTATTCAGGAGGAAGATGAAGAGGCGCTGCGGGAGTTTCTCGTAGACGCTTCAGCCCAGAGTGACTGCGGGGCTTACCTGATCATGTCGGGGATGCCTCGCACTCTCTCTGGGTATTTTTTATCAAAGTTCTCATATGCCGAGACACCTTCACCTATTTTAGGAGGTATATGTACTGGGGTCAAAGACCTTGGGCATATGGCAAGAGTTGTCCGCTGATCCCATTGGATATCTTTGATTATCATTCTGTCGAATAGATTATTATAACGGCACAAATACATATAACTGTGTTTCCTTTGCGTATGCCGGATCTCAAACACGATCTAAAGATACATATATTTGTTAAAATCTTAAAATTTATCTATTTATTTTGCCGTCCCAATATCAGTAATAATAGGAATGATGCAACCGTTAACGTAAGTATCCTTCCGAGTTATTATACTGAGTATTACCATTTGTGTAAACACATACACGCAGGTGTGATACGTACAAGGCCAAATGAATATTTTAGGCCAAGAAAAAACTCTTGGCAACACGCAAAGCAGTACATTGTATTAAGCGCACGAGACTAAAGCAATACCATCAGGTGCGCAATAAATCCGGTAGTAAATCATATAAAAGAATTGCGAATTTCAGTTGGGGCGTCGTGAAAATTGGATATTGAAGGTGCATTTCCTGTGTTCCTTGCACTAAATCGATTTCTTTTAATTAATTCCAGATTGAGCCTCTGTTTTTTCACTCGTATCTGATGTGTACAACGTAACATCACAAGACCAAATTTCTACTGTTGTTTCGTTTTTTATATTTATATCATTATTTTACAATTTAGTTCATTATAAATTACTAGCGTATACCCAGCTCAGGTACATTCTGTTCGGTCTAAATGAAAACGAGTTAAGAAGAAGTAAAATTATTCAAGCTATACAACCAGTCACACGTCAACGGGGATTGATCGATTTGTAAAAAATGAAATATAATTTTCATGAGCTATATGATACATATAATATATTAAACATAAAAAAGCAGTCTCCAATGACCAGTTATAATCGCACAATAGTTTTATACTTAAAAGCCAAGGTTAGCGTGTAATGCTAGGGGCTGCAGTGTGCTGCGCCATGATCTCCATGGTTAATGCTTGTTGTAGATGTGATATATCGCTGGAGCAGCACAGTCTGTTTGGAGCGAGTCCTTACATTTATCACGTGTAAAGAGTCCGTAGCGTTGGGGCCTTGAGGACTTAGCAAGCGCGCACGCACCCAATTAACAAGGACTCAAGAGGCGCAATTATCAACCACAGCCCATGTATTAAATGCCTGCCTACCTGTCTGCTGCATACTACACACAAATACCACCTTTGCTTGCTGTTGTAAGAGAAAGTTCAAATATTGAAATATATGGCGTACGATATTTCCATGTAGGGTGGAATTATACTGGTGCTATGTTACTTGAGGTTCCAAAGGCGGACTGTAACAAGTACTTTATAAGTACCGTAGGGTGTTTTCAAATCGCATCGTAACACAAACAGAAAATTTTCAACGTATCCTAAAACATCGGAGCTCGAATGTGTTTTATTGTTTTCATTTCCCTTAAAACGACATAGGTACGCAATGCTGAACTTCAGCAGACGTTTCAACGATGACATTATCATAACATTTATCTACGTAAATGAACTATCGTGGCGCAAATTATACGTCTTGAGCCTTCAATAAAATTTACTTTTAGAAGAAAGACAAGAATGGAAAAATGTCAACCGGACCAGGGAATCGAACCTAGGACATTGCGATATCCAGCCGCATGCTCTACCAACTTAGCTAATCCGAGTCGACGTCCCAGGACCGACTTAACACCTCTCCATTCCGTAAACCTAAGCTAGGCTCACCTACCATGCGGCTGGATATCGTAGGTCCTGGGTTCGATTCCCTGGTCCAGTTGACATTTTTCCATTCTTGTCTTTCTTCTAAAACAATTAACTATATGCTTAATTGGGCTGAAATTGAGCATTCCTACTAACTTAGCTTAGAATAAAATTTACTCATATTAAAAAATATTCCTATATGGAGACTTTCCCATTTGATTTAGACCAGCTGTTCCTTACAAATTTTTCTGGGAGACAACTGCAGACGCGTACTGTCTGTTTGCAAAAAAAAATACGACCAGAAATCAGTATGGATAAATCTCTAGCGGACCTACAGCTTGGCTGACGGGTCTCCTACCGCCTGAGCTAATCCGAGTCGATTCCCGTACCGATATGAGATCCGTCTACTATACTTTTCTGAAGCTCAGGCTCACAAATAATTTACTCATTCATACTCCTCTGCCTTTGAATTCAAAACACTATTTTATTTTTACGTTAGAAGAATAATGGTCATTATCAGATCTCATTAACTCAAAAAATTACCAATTATAAAATCTTTATTTAACAAAACAACAACGATATTTCTGCCCTCTTTAAGCTGTGACTGGCTGAATTTTTTGTCATGACATCAGAACAAAGTATGTATACAAACGTTTTGGGGGCATTAAATAAAGAATTTATAAACAATACGTTTTTAACTGTATAACGTTAATTGTCTTTTAATTTCCACTTCACTCTTCATATACATATTACGTAATGGGTCACTCGACTATTTCTTATAAGAGTATACTATTTCCAAAATAATGTGGAAACAACTTTTACTGTCAGTATTCGGTTCAATTTGTTGTTCCAAAAACTGATACTAAGATGAATTGATGCTATATCCAATTTTGGAATACAAGTTATAGAAATATGCCACAAACTTAAATATTTAGACAAAATTTGGTAATTATATGCTATGTTGCAGAAATCTCAAAAAATTCGCAGTCTCACCTATTTTTCTTATCTAAAATCTTACATATCTGACGTGTATGTACAGTCAATATCATTTTACAAAAATCTCCTTCACATAGTGACCTTGAAAGGAACAACAAAGAACCATTCAAAACTTCCATTTGTTATCTCAATATACACGAAATAACACAAATATGCTGAAAATTTGTTATAATAAATTTAACATCGAGTGTGATGTTGCACAATCGGTAAGTTCTAATAATAAATAAAGCACCGTGAAAATTATACAATTACTGTCATGTTGCTTGAATATGGCATATCTTCCTTTCATGCTTTATTCGGAAAGGAATAGTAACAGGTATTGAGAAACACTCGACAGGTTTACATGACTCAGAAGATTTTATAACAAATAATGATTCTAACGTTGTCAGTCGTTTTACTGAAGTAAAATTTAACTGCACAATAATAGGAATACATATTTTGTCATAAAATAAGGGCCTATCCTTTCGTTATTTCGACTACACACTTCAAACCTAAACCAGTATATCACATTCACGGGACCACTTTTCTTAATATTGTACATGAATACTGGCAGTTGATTGTTTTCCATTGCAATACTTTGATACAAATTACATCGTTAATGTTAAAGAAAATGTTATTTTACATAAATATTATTCAACAAAATTAGAAAGTAATATGAATACAATATTTAAGGTTCTGGCAATTAAAATAGTCTGTAGGAAATTTGGTCTTCATATAAATTGCCAGAGCTTCAGAATTTTTTTAATGTTGAGCCGTTGATGTCAAACACGCAGATAATACAAATTAATGTAAATAGAGGATTTTCTGGTAGTATGATTGGAACACGGGTTCAGTGTACACCAACAGCGACAATGGGCACGAAGTGTATGACAAAAGTGCCATATACAAAGGGTACCAGGAAAGTTTTGCAATATGACGAAACAAAAAGCTACGGGAAGTTGGTTGTTATTTCAGGTTGTGACATGTTATTTCTGTAGTCTCTCGTATTTATTTTATTATTTGTGGTTGCTTGAACGTATTCCAAAGAAATCCTGATTAGGAAGTGAGGTACAGGTGGTTTCGCGGTCGTTGCCCGTGGTTTAAACATAGACCAGTGCTTAAAAGAAATGATTCTTGCACCTGGTGACGATTATTACATTGTGCAACTATATTGCGGTTTTACGGAGAATTCGAAAGTGGAAATTCCTCACTGGAGATGCTGAAATGGCAAGAAGGGACTCGAACTTCGGTTTTGGAGGAAAGCATTACTACTGTGATTAAAAATGCATGACGTTAATAGAAGAATGACCAACCTATAAATATAAGATACCTTAGTCCTAAATGCTCCTGCAATTTATTCATTTCGGCTTAATCGTTTTCAAATGAATAAACTGCCTTGCCGCTTCGACTGTTTGAAGAGCAGTTGATACGTTTGGCTTGATGCCAAAAAGATGCTAAACTGGGACTATCTCGGTATGTGAACAACATTGCGGTGGCTATAAAATATGTCTATACTACGAGGCGTATCAATAAAGTAAGTGCCGTTTTGGGAAAACATCAAAAAATATATTGGTACGTCCATCATTGAATTGTCTAACCCTCTTTCTCAGCATTCCTTCTGCCGTTACAGTTTCACCATAAATCCCTGCAAGTTGATGATGAATTCCAGCTGTCTTAACGTTTTATGCGTCCAAAGCCTTATTACAGAATTCACTTCACAGTCGGCGGGATCAGAAGTTATCTTCAACACTTTGGATGGTAACTAACAAATATAAACAAACATGTTACGGCTGTAATGGCGTCAGTGGATATAAAATGAACCAAAAAGTCACAGTTAAGTGGTTATCTAATCTTTGTGGAACCTGACGAGTAAGTCAACAATGAATACGTGTTTCTTCCACAGTTTCAAAGCTCCAAAGCCTGTAACATAGACAACTACAGGACTGATACTTTTTGAGCACACATCGTACAGTGCAAACCTGTGACATCGAACTATTCTATGTGAGAAAATGAAGCTCAAAGGGGTTCAGTTTTCCAGTGATGAGGGCCCTCTGAGGGTGTGTCATAATTCCTAGCTGTACTGCGTACAGTTGGTTTGAGTTTTTTCCGGAGGATATAGAATTTTATTTCGTGTAATGAAAGTTTATTTGTAAATATAAAATAAATAAACCCGTGAACTAAAAACTTTTCTAGTATACTTTGTATGTAGTCACTAAGCAATATTTCAGAAGCCGACGATCGGCTGGAATAAATGTAGACAAAACTCCTGGAGCACGTTAGGAAAGCGAGACCTACAAAGGAAACAAACATAGAAGACATTTTTAACCAATTGTCAGTTGAAACTTTCTGAATACCCAGTATAAGTTCCATTTCCTTCTGTCCAATAAAGTTATTTATTCCAAATGAAAGTAAATAGCAACAGAGTTTTGGAGTATTTTATAATCTTGCTTGTCACGTAAAGACTTAATGTCTAAGTTATTTTTCTTGCCGTCAATTACAGTTCCTGAATTTATGGAATAGGAGACTGTTTTGATTTTCTATTTTATTATTTATGAATTTAATATTTTTGTAATTACTTTCACATATGTCTTATAATCTAATACAGCTTTTGATTAGTTATTTTTGAGTCTACCAATTGTTTACATTTATTCCAAATAGCTGTTGTAAAAACCAGTCATTAAATCGTATTCTGGTGGTGTCGTTTTAACGAAGCATAATGGATCCTACAGCAATTAGTAACATTTTACAATCATTGTTTTGTATAATTTATGTGCCCAACGTGTAACTATCTCGACTCGGTACTTCGTAAATTGGGAAATATGACCGATGGAGTGTAATGTTAAAATTAGTTTGGCCTACATAGTGCTTTAACTGACTTTAAACACGCTAGTTTCGAACACACTGGTACACAATGCAAAATCTCAGACTATTATAAACAGAAAGTTTAATTCATCTTTCCTATCCTTAAATACGATGAGGCAATATTACATTTAGTGAAATTACAGAGTGAGGAGGAGAGATTAATTCAAAATTGTTTAACACTGGAGTCATTATCCATTATAAGTAATTTTAGCTTCTAAAATTTCAAAATGCCCTATTAAATTGGCAACTCCATCATATTACTGACTGTTTTGAATAATTATTCTGAAATGGTATATAGTGAATAAAATATTTTATTTTTGACTTCAATAAAAGCATGTAATATATGAGCAACATATTTTTATAATAACGAAACAGCGTTTTCTCATTTTATCTCTTATCGTTACTATCTTTAAGGTCCCCAAACTTACTCTGCAGTCGTAATCAACATAGCCAATCAAGGTTTATTTTCTCTGAGACAACACCACATTTTATTTGAAAGCATAAATTACAACCTCATCAATACGTTATTCCAACTTTCATTCAACGTTAAAGTTGTTTTTTAAATTTGGAAGTAAGTCATCCAGAAGTTTTCACCATAGACTAATGAGTCAATTTGCCATCAAGTCTTTGATTTTCATACATTTCCATTCTGTAACTTTTAATTCCTTTCAACGCAAATGATTCACTGAAAAATCAACTACTAATATTTACTTCAAGATAAAAATGGAAATCACGTAGGTAAATTTTGAAGATTTAACATGCCGTAGCAAACAATCAAAGATTTAGTCAGTAGACTTTTGTGAACGTTACATTTTATGACTTTCTTATGTTCGTCGTGAATCGAAGTATCAAACGGTTCGTTGACGTCGCTTCGGTGAAGTGGTGGACTTCCATTCAACTCAGAGAAGTCAGTGAAACTAAAAGTAATGGAACTGTAAAGAGGAAAAATACTCTCTCTTTTACAGAAAATTGGATAAGGAACGAGGTGCAGCAATATCTCCAGTTATTTATTGACGTCATATACCCAAAAGCTTTGTATTAAATTCGGCTTGACTTCCTTCAATGTAGGCAGAGGACTCAGTTTTCAGAATAAATAAATTTATTGCCTATCATAAAAATATCCTTTAATTCTTGTAGTATGATTAAGTAGACGTAAACGACTTCCCATAGGTCGGGGAAAGAACTACTCAATTTTTTTTCTCAGTATCGCAGGTATTCGCGGTTAAGTTCATTGTTGCAAAATTAATACTTTTACACAATCTTTCATTTCATATTATTCAATATAAATTTCATTTCATTTTCAGAAAATTTTCTCTCGGTTTTCTGAAGAGCATATATATATATATATATATATATATATTATGAAAATGATTCCTAAGGGCTAGTTGGTGTAGATTTATATTTAGTTATAAAAGTTCATGTCTTTTATGAACTCGGTGATTTTTCCTTGATATCCTGTAGAGTGGCTGATCGAATTGGTGCGATAATTTTCCAGTATTTGGTTTTGTCCGCTTCTTTTATTGAGGCATGACTGGATAATGTGTATTATGAATACAAATTTAGGGAGGGAGGGAATTATTCGTAAGTAAATGTAGGTGGATAAGTATGGCGTGTTCTGCTCTGATCCTGGTCCATACAATTTGATGTCTTGGGATTGATATGGATGTCGCAAAATTTGTTGACAGATTTATGAGATCTGCATACTTTTCGATGGGTCTCGTTTATGTTTATTAAAAATACTATATAAATGTATTTATACTGTTCATTTTAACGCTATTTGTGTCGGTTTTAAATATTTACATGAATAAATATTATGTAAAATAATTCCCTTTAATCTTGTCTGACAATGTTACGACGCACGTCAATAAATATTGAATGTAATACTCGTTTTACAGTAAAAGCAATGTATGGGAACCAGTGATGCTTTTTTGGCTGTTTTTTATGATAGTGTACATTTGTTATATTTGACAGATTCTCTCTGCTTGTGTATCATATATAAAAAATATGAACAAGATATGTAGTGTACGGAAATACAATACTAACTAAATACCTAGTAATGGAAGGGGATATTTTCTGTCTCTGTTAATATCTCTTAAATAAACAAAGGGGATCAGGAGTGTTGCGTGTTGCCTTCTTGAAGGAGTGTCAATTTTTTTGTGAAGACTTATTTGCCTTAGATTTATATTGGTCCTTATTAAATGTAAATATATTTAATATCAGTTTCAATATTTTTCACGTCATTTATTTAGCTTTTAAGAAATCCCTTTCTTATATAGGAGAACTCGGGGCGGAACGGGATAGCGGTGTAGAACGGGATACTCTATTTTTACTGAATCGTGCTGTAGTTTAGTAAATAGGGGAGGAACATTCTAACTGCTCAAGGAAGAAATCCCGACAACCGACTTGACCAAGTTCAGACTGCACCTTGTGAATGAACTGCTTTCGTATCTTAAATCTGTTAATTTATCAATTTTGAGGTATTTCGGCAGAACGTTATCTACAAAACTCCTCGCTTTTACCTCTTCAATGGTATATATTCCTAAACTACGTGTCTTTAGTTACATATAAGGTTTAAATCTGCTTGTGTTAAGGCAATGTAAAAACCCTAAACTAAAACTTGCCTACGAGGCGGAACGGGATACAAAATGTTGTGTGTTCCTCAAGAAAAATGGGCAAACACATCTTATAAGAATGAGTTACAGGATTCTGTACCCAAAAAGAAGAATAGAAAAGACTGCGCAGTTGCGAAGAAAATCCCTTTGCGATGGGAAAAATCGATAAAGCGATCATCTATACGCAAAATAAATATAAGAAAGAATCGCAAAAGGTGTTAAGATTTTTCTTAATTTAAATTAAATTTTATTGTGTTAATTGTAATTAAAAACATCAGCCGGGGGGGTGGGGCAGAACGAGAAATATGTTTAAAGTGTCTATCTGTCTATATATTTGTCACTAATAAGCTCCGAAACGGTTTAGCGAATTTTAAAGAAAAGTTTATAAATTAAAACAGTAATTTAAAATTAATTTTTCGTGTATTTTTCATTAAGATTTCTTGTAGAGTTCAGAAGATATTAATGTAAATATTTATAAATCCATTGAAATGACGCAATAAAGGCGGCGTGAAAACCAACTGCGAGTTAAATGTCCTATTAGACGCTCCTATGCATTAATCCCACTTACTGTGTTATTTTAAGCGTAATTTTGGCAGCATCAGAGAATATTCTCACTCCATCTATTGCTGAAGGATTATTTGCGCCGTAATTAACCTATTGTTGACAGAGAACTAACTTCCTGAGAAATAATAAACTTCTTTGGATCGTCAATATAATGTATACGTAAATTGGTTTCATTTATCGCGACAGGTAAATTTTAGTATTAAGAAGTTGCTCATTTTTATTGGTTCCGAAACGTATGATAGCGGGACCTGTTCAAAACCAACTGCGAGTTATAAGGTTTGCCCTGAAGCGATCATAAATTCATGATACTGTACTTTTTATGTATTCAATGAATTGAAATTCATGAAAATTCTGTACCTGTTGTTTCGATTTTAGGACAAAATAAAAAGAACTATTTCCGCGGAACAAAGTCGCGGTCCTAGCTAGTTCAGAAAGAAAGTCGTGAATGTAGATCATGCCTAATCAAACCTACCTTTTATTTTAAAATGAGAATAGAATATTTTAATATTGTTCATTGCGTATGCATCGTTCAATAATTTACAAACAAAAACATATTTCTAAAATAATTATAATTTTATTTGAGTTTTCTTTTTTGCTATTACTGGAGAATATTCTTCAAATCAGCGACGTTTTACTAGACGCCTGATTCACGAATCATTTATGATCTCCTTTCATGTTGGCTACGGCTTTCAGGAAATCCTGTCGCTCGAAAGAATGTTTTGTGGTAAGAGTATGGATGCGACAAATCGCACGCACAACCTCGTCGTGTCGGCATCGGAATTCGATGCAGTCGGTTCTGGTTATCTTCTCGGGGGAGAAAGGAAGGAAGGAAGAGTTTTACGGCAGTCGTTTGTTTACGTGCTTCCTTATCTCTCAGGAACAAGACGGAGCAGATTTCCTCGGAAACGGCGACATTTGACGCCGAACGTGAGACGGTTTGCTCGTCTTTTTCAGAGTTGATTTTATGATAAAAGTTTATGTACCGCGGGTGTGAACTACGCCAGATAGATAGTTCCGTATTCTGGCAAGAACATGATTTGGATATGGCGTGACGGGTATGCACGCACTTATTTACATTCTTACACTTGGGCGCCAGTGCCATACAGAAAACTGAACTTCTAAAATATGCATAGGATTTAAAGCGGAAATGAGTCAGGAAAATTATGATTTACTGAATTCATAAGTTGAACTATTTCATTTAATTTCGTTATTAGTGAATTAATTATTATACTAAGATACAGCTATTTTGAGATAACTTTCGTTTCAGTAACTTGCGCTATTTGTATATAAAAAAATTAACTATTAGCATTGCGTGTTGCATTCTGGATCGGCTGCTCAGTCTTTGTGACGATGAGTGTACCTGAAATGATATTACATATTATATAAAAAAATTCATCTCATTTTCTAGAAAGCGTAGGTTTAATTATGTATTTAATTTATATCAGTACTCAATTCACTTCATTGCAACTATTTATAAATAATTTTGATATTTTTGTACAGTTTTTTATTAACAGTAGTAGTAACCTTAATTATATCAATTAAGGTAATCTAATCTCCCATTCTTCTAACACAGCTAAATAAATTACTTCAAGAATCTGGCTTGAACCAGTATTTTAAAATACTCTCAGTTTTATAATTTCTCTTTCGGTTTGAGGTCAAAATTCAGACAAAAAACTTGAATCTCTTCTTGGTGTATCCATTGTGTAGACGTCAGAATTAGATGTTATCCGTAATTTTATCAATCAGAGGGAGATGTTTGTGTATGGAATCCTGTACTCCATTCACACATTCCAATAAACTACTTCGGCTTTCCTGGTCTTTGGACAAAAGAAAACTTTTCTTTCTTTTTAAATAGATTATTAGCAAATTAGAAACATGCCCCGATTGCTCAGGTAAAGCTTTCTGGGAATAGCGTATTAGCATTTTAAATAATTTACAATAAGTATTATTACTTTAAAAAATCCTCTACTGTGAACTTTATTATACTATAATCCAAAAATAAATACTCCCAATCATAGTCATTTGGTGGAGAACATTACAGTGAATTTAAATATATATAACGAAACTTATGATCCGTAAAGGAATATATATCACTAGATTTAGTTCAAATAAATGTTATTTCTTTGCAGATAACAATATATATATATATATATATATATATATATATATTACTTCCAGGTTTATAAATTTAATACTGATATATGATTTCCATATTTTTGTATTTCGTTCCCAAAGGCTTTTGATCAGTGATAAAATAATATAAAAGTACATAATTATTTTCAGATATTCATTCTTGAAAACAGGAGCTTCGGGCCAATATTGCCATATCGATGAATACGAAACACAAATTAGAATTTAAAAAAATATATTTACGATTTCACAATACTCATATTTTCCTAAATTATTTTTTATCAATATGACATACTTATTTGACAATAAAAACCTGTAATTTATATACTTTAATAGTTCTGCACAAGACAGACACGTACCAAGCTTGAGATCGATACGCCGAGAAAATTGATGATTTCCAAATTGAGAACTATTAAAATTGGCAAATTCAACTTTTGTATACATAATTAATAAGTAGGGCTTCTTGATATTAATTATTAATGTTGGCAAAAATTATATATACAGGATTATTGTGAAATTGTAAATGTTTTTTAAAGACATAATTGTAGTTTCTGGTAGTTATATTAGGCAATTATGACCTAAAGTTTCTGTTTCAAATTTAATTTTTTAAAACAAATTTTAGTTGTTCTGAATTTGTTTAATGCGACCAATAATAACCTTTGGGAAAAATAGAAATCATAATACTAACTATAATTTTCAACAAAGTGAATGACGAAAAGTTAAGTGACAAGAGGATTTATTTTTCAGTTAGTTTTCCTTTTGCCCGTCGTTGAAGTTTCTTAATCTATACCAATAAATAAATAAAAGTGTCTGTCTCTCGGTCTGTCTGTATGTTTGTCTCGAATAGGTTTCGAAAACGGATTTCAATGCAAATTTCAGGGATTGAAACAGAAATTTTTAATTAAATTTTCGTGTATGATTTATTTTGATACCTTGCAATGTTTAGAAGCTAGTAATGTAAATATTTATAAAGCTATTGAATTGCCGCACGAAAGGCGGCATGAAAACCAACTGAGAGTAATAAGCCCTATTAGTCGTTCTTATACCATTCGTCCCACTTACTTTGTTATAATAAGCGTAATTTGGGCAGCATAAGAGAGAGAGAGGGGGGGAATATTTTCACTCCAACTATTGTTGCAGTATGATTCGTGCCGTAAATTGACCTATTGGATTGTAAATTCGATGTATACGTAAATTGGTTTTATTTTTCGAGTTAGGTTTATTATAATATTTAGTAATTGCTCATTTTTATTGGTTCCGAAACGATCGATCTGTTCAAAACCAACTGCAAGTCATAAGGTTTGTCCTGAAAATACCATAAATAAATGATACTGTACTTTTTATATATTCAATGAGTTCAAATTTATCAAAATTCTGTACATGTTTGGTTTTTAGGGCAAAATAAAATGCGGACATAGATAGTATTCTGATAAATCACAATCAATTACTTGCATCATTATGAAGTTCAAATCATAAGAATATTGTGAAAATAAATGCTGGCAGTGTATCAAATCCGATGCCAATCAAGTGACGGCGGATAATTTATCAGTCGTCCGCCAGTTGTTAACCTGTCAATGTGAAACCCCTCTACATTAAATAATGTTAATCCTAATATAAGTTGCGTTTACAAATGAGGAAACGTATTTCCTGTAAGATTCGATTGAGTTGAGCTCGTCGGGAAATAATTTCGGAAACAATCTGGAAACAGTTCCAAATGGCTGGTTGTAGCTTTTGGTTTATGCAGGCGTGTCTGTTTTCGTTTGTGCCGCAGCCAGTTGTTTGCGATTTCAATTACCAAATGTTGATAGACGCTCCTGTGCTTGCCGGTTCTAGAATTTATCAAACGCGACAGCAACCACGACTGATCATTATAAATATTTTGGTATCGTGACAATAATTTGCGACGAGCAAGACAAAATCAAAATGATGTCAGCCGGAAAAACGTCCAGTTCCTTGAAGAATGATCGTTTAACAACAGTATTTTATACCGTCTCCTAAATATCGTTACAGAAAAATAATTTATGTATTTTATAAGAATATTGATTTAAAATAACTTGTTATTTGTGTATATATTCATTAAAATAAAAACAAGAACAGTTGTTCAAAATTAATTATACTCCAGAAGTTTTCGTCATTATGCCGTATGCATCTGCAAATATAATCTTGGCTATAAAATTACAATATTTCATTGTTATATATATATATATATATATATGCCTTCCAAAAAACTTTTTTTATATTTACAATGAGTAAATCTTTAATATTATTCCAATCACATTCTTCTTTAGCTTTATAGAAATGGCAGTATTATAGGATATAGAATATGGTTTTAGGATACTCTTGAGATAATATATTCTGTTTTTATGCACATTTCGAACCTTATTAAAATCTTTACGTTCTAGCATATGTACACAACAGCTAAAATCTTTCTGTTTTCTCTTATTCATACTCCTAATAAGTTTATTAATTTTGTTCTTAGGTTTTAAAACTAATTATATTTCATTGTCAATTAAAAGTTAACTTTTTTCTGATAGGTCCTTTATGTGAGATAGTCCATAATATTTCGTACTACTTTTATTAGTTTCTATTTTATTATTACTTTCTTCATTTAAGTCGATAAGTTGAGTTTCATTATCATTATTTCCGACATTAATAATATTAAAATATTTGTACAATCCATCTCTTTTCTATACATTATTTTCATATTTTTCATATATATGTAGTTCTGTACCAATTTTCAATGAGCATATTATTAAATTTAGTTTAAATAAATCACAGAAGTGTTACGGACCTGCAACAGGTTCGTTCCTTTTTAAGTTAATTGTATAATTGAATGTTATTTAAAATATTGAAATTTTATAGTCAAGATTGTATTTGCGGATGAATATATCATAATTCCGAAAGCTTTTGCAATATAATAAATAATTTTTAATAATTGTTCTGGTTTTTATTTTAACGAAAGAGTTATTTTTTTAAAAAAATCGGTTTTATCTAGCGTGAAATATGTGATATCTCTTTAATGATGAATTCCAAATCATTATTTAACCGTTGTATCGGAAACATTTTTTCTGAAATATAACGTAATGCTTGAACCAAAAGTAATAAACTTAACTTCTTTGGGACAGCACTTAAAAATCTGGTAGATTATACAAAGTGATCGTAACTTAAAATAAATTTTCATACAAAATTTCATAAATTGAAATTCATGCGGATTGAATGAGGAATATAACGAATAAATTCGCTTGAGATACACCAGATGGGATTCTTATTAAACCATTTATAATAATTATCAGACAAACTTTGTAAAAACAGCCAACCTAATAAAAAAATGTTATAACTATTGGACAAATGTTATGAGTTTACATAAACAGATATTAGATTCTTACAATCTGTGTATCATTGAAGAATGTTACAGTTAAAGATCATGACATAAATTTTTCTGGATTTCGGAAACAAACTGTTAAGCGTACTGATTCTCCTTGTGGCGTGTACATTTCATTGGGATTTTTTGAGTAGTTAGGAATGATTCATACCAGTGGAAACATAGAGAAACTCAAACAAGTATGATCCAAACTGTACGTGGATTGCCGGGTTGCCTACTGCCTGGTAAAACCAATAAAACCAGTAACTTTAGATATGAGTCTTCTTGTGGTCCACCATCGTGTTCTATGATATAGAAATACTATAATTATTTCATTTGTATTGTATTTAAGTCGTATTCTAATCTGCTTTTGATTCTATCTCTATGTTTATAGGTAATAAATAAACTGTATTACATCCTTGATTCGTCCTTTCTCCACAGTTTTCTCATTCTTTACTTTAACTGTTCTTCAATATACTTTTAGACTACCATACGTTTTCAGAGATCCCTGTCCAGTTATCACTTTCACGTATCCCTTTACTTCAGTGTACAGCTTTAGGAACAGTTCTAGTTCAGTTTCACAAATTTCTACAAGCTACTCTCCTATCATCGGACGGGGCGTGGGACAAGTATCAATAGCCCAACCAACCTGAAGCAGGTTAGGTAGGGTTTGCTATTCAGCACTTATACTCGAATACACAATAGTATCATTAAACGACAAAACCCTGGCGGTCCTAGTTAACCCTTTACTGCCTTCCTCAAACCCCTCCCCATTCCCCCTTTCATGATCCCATCCTATGTTATAAAATGTTAATTTCCACGACGAGATTTTGCTTCATTAAGCCTATCATCCCCATCAAAAAACATTAATTTACTTTTTTCAGTGTTTTTACTTATTATTTATCATATTTATGTCACAAGTTTTAATATTAAGTGAATAAAAGCTTTTGTAACTAGATTCGAAAAAGCTAATATATAATACCATTGCAGTATTCTATTTATTTTCTAGTGGGTTTACCAAATTTTAATAGCGTTCCAAACTTTTAATATTATTCAAGAATTTCAAATTTACTGTAACGGATACTTCATTTATTATGTTCTTATTATATCCCCAAATTCAAGTCATGTTAATAAAAAAAGTAAATCTTAGTTTACTATACTTATTTAATTTTCAAACTGGAGCTTTCGGCAATACTGCTATAATCATTTGTACAAAAAGATTACCTATGACATAAAATTAATATTTATTTGAACTTAAACATTAATTTATACAAAAAAAATAGTGATTGAAATATATACATTTCGGTTTCAATTGCCCTTGAACGCAGACCGGAATGAAAATTTATTATACATTTGGACCTCTATTTTTTGTCTCAATTCAAGGTTAACTCCATACTTCAAATTTTAAAATACTGAAGAAATTTACCTGATGAAGTTGCAAGTGTGAGGTCTAACCGTGGTACGCATAGAATTAACGCTTGGTTTGCTTGTGAACTGATCCTTTAATTTGATTTTATATCATTCATTTGAGAAACAAAAGTTAAGTGATGTATCAATAATTATCACATTCTCAATTAACAATATTTTCAAATATAAAATTATTTTGAGCTGAGGCTTTCCCGGTGTAGTTGATGCAGAAATAGTTCTCGGGTTTCCACTCGGGTGCAGGTGCGATAAAAACGCGACGTTTCGACGACCAAGTGCTCTGTCGTCATCTTCAGGCTGAGTGTTGCCTAAAGATGACGACAGAGCACTTGTCCGTCGAAACGTCGCGTTTTCGTCTCGCCTGCACTCGAGTGGAAACCCGAGAACTATTTCTGCATAAAATTATTTTATTCATTATCAAAATGAGCTGTATAATTATATGTCTTAAGTGTGATATTAAATATTTTCGTTCTATCATCATAACAACATCTCCGAAAGGTCTGAAAATTACATTTCTTTAAAAAATTATAAATTAGATTTATTATTTAAAAATTAGTAACTAGTACGTGCAAAAATTTAATATTTTTTATGTTCAGGTAGACGTCTGGAAAATATATATTTATGAGGTTGTTGCTCGAGCGTGCTTCCGTACTAAAGTAATTACGGGCAACAAAAATTCCGTGAATTATTTTTAAATGATAAAAGCCAAGAGAATCCTTTTTGTTTTCTTCGGTGTCCGTTACTTTCGTATCTTATTATTCCTATTAGCAGAACTTCTGCCGTAGCTGTATTTTATTTCGTTTGTAAAAGTTTCAGTAACAGGAGGCGCGCCGCATCTCTCTGTGGGCAATGCTAATGATTAATTGGATTCATGGCGGCCATTCCTTCATAATGTTGGAACCTGTGATCTTTGTTGTGCGTGGAATTTAACGGAGGCAGAGAGTAGTTTGAGGGGGGGAGGGGGGCTGGAGGTGCGGAAGCCGCTTGTTATTGATCCTGCTCCCCGGAAGTAGCGTATTAATTGCGCACCAGAAGCCAACCAATATGTAGATCACCGACAGCACTCGCTGTCTTGTTTACATTGCGCAGAATGTGAACACACAAGCACACGAATGTGCACCAAAATAGCGGCTTTTGAAGACCTCTTCAATAATCCTCTTACGACTCCAGGCTGTCAGCTATTGGCTAGTAACTGATGTTTCCCAAAGAAACACACCAGATTAATCCACAAATCGTGCTATTCTTAGTTACACAGACGTAAATTTGCTCGTCTTGTTGATAAGCGGTGCAACAAAATATTGGCTACATTTAAATGAAAGGCAATCATTTATCTACAAAGTAAATCTCCAGCATGTTAACATTCCAACGGGGTCTATGCATGCATGGGTCAACAGCTTTGAATAAATTTCTACATTTATAAATAAGTAGTTATCTGACATTTAAATAAATAATTAAATGAATTATAACTTTTTTATTTTTGAACCCTTTACTGCCTTCGTCTCTCATTTGTCACCTTTTTAGGTATGAAAATTTAAATGTTCATGGAATGAGGACCATGAACAGATAAATTATTATATCTGAAGAAGTGTAAAATGAGAGACAATACGTAGTATATTTCATCTTTTCCATAAAATAAAAAACTGACAAATAGGCAGTTATAATTCATTTAATTATTTGTATTTTTGTTTTCTCGAGGTTCATCATAATCTATATATTAAAGTACGGGGTCTTTCCCGGTGAACGCCATGTATAAATTCCTCTCGGGTTCCCAACCGAGTCAAAGAGACTGAAGTCTGAAGAAGATGGCACAGCAAGCCATTGAAACGTCACTGATAATCTCTTTGACCCGGTTTGAAACCTGAGAGAAATTTATACATAATCTATGTATTATGCCAAATCTGAAACCATGGGTGAAGGGAACGAGGATAGTCAAAACATAAAAACATAGCTGCTATTAGCGGTGACCAATAAGAAGCCACCTACTATGTTACAGACAAGTCTCTGGCAGAGCAAGCAACAATCAAAATCTGCCACGATATTTATTCGATACTAACATACGAGGTGTGATCAAACAATAGCGGGAATTTTTGCATTCCTTCAGGATCAATTTTGTCCCTCTAAAGGAATCCCCAACAGATATAATTCACCTGTTCAATCGGAAGCACGTCTGGAACTCAATTTTCGGTTTTGAATTCAGCTCTTTGTGAATCTGTTTTTATGTCGTCAATGTTTGCAAAACGTCGTTCCTTTTAAGGTTCTCTTCAGTATTGGGAATGAAACGAAGTTAGGACGAGTACGGTTCCTGGGGCACAACTTTTTCCTCAAAAAATCACGAGTAATCAGTTAGGTGTGAGCGGGAGTATTATTATGTATCAATTCCATGAGTGGTTTTGCTACAATTCTGGGCATTTTCGTCGGATGGCTTCAAGCAAAATGTGCGTAACTTCCAGATAGTATTCCTTATTAACAGTAAGAACACTTTCCAAAAACTTATAATACCATAACCCATAAAAATAAACAGTGAGGGAAACCTCCACATTTGATCGAACTTGTCCCGTTTCTTTCGGTCGTGGTTCTTCCGGCAGCATCCATTGGGTCTTATTTTCGCCAAGTCCACATTTCGTCACCAGTCAAGACCGTTTTAAGAAATTCTGGATCATTGTTGACATCATTCCGCAATTCCTCAGTCATGGCGTTGTTTTTGGTCGAAATTAAAAAAATTTGGAAAGATTTTTGCAATAACTCCTTTCTAGCCTGAAACATCCGTGATAATTTTTTCTTGTTGTTGTTGTAGTTGTCAGTCCTTAGACTGGTCTGAAGCAACCATCCAAGCTAATCATGAGCCAAATGATATTCAGACGTCATCAGCAACCTCTCTGATAGTTACTCAGCGATTTTTCATAATCATTTTCTTCACTTGTTTGACATTGCCAACGGTTGTTGACGTGTTAATCATGACTTAAGACATATTCACAACCAAATGCCTTCAGCCGCTATGGACAAATTACTACGGAAATACATTATACCACAAAGATTAAATGGAAAACATTATCATCAATTTATTGTTAACATATTGCCTACTTTGCTGGCGGATGTTCCATGTCAGAAAATACTACAGATTATGATTTTGCACCTCCTATAGCAAGTGTCAGGAATGGCTGAGCCTCTCCTATGAATAAGTATGAAGACAGTATATTTGACACTTTCTTAACACCCTGTAGAGAAAACAATGAAGGCCAAGTTGAAAAAACAATATAAATATTACGCGAAGAGTTGGGTAGTGATAAATACAAAAATAAGTATTACTCTACTGTTTTCGATCTGTAACAATGCTTTCGAACGTGCTCCTATGTGAAAATCGTTTAGTTGAACCGTATTTTCGTTTATAGATGCCAATATTTCAGACAAGATTACGCCTACAAGGTTGTTGTGATTTCTCTTATTCGTTTACTAAGCACAAAAAATTTCCTGATAAAAATAATATTTTACTGTCAGCCATTCTGTTTTCCTTTTTCCAGAACCCTACTATTAGTTTTTCCTTAAAGGCCATACTATTTGTAAGAGAAACGGGGTACGCTGCTGCATTAAAGTGATAAATAAACGTATTGTAAGGTAATGGAATGACACATGTCGCAAACGTACTGGCATCTTTATCGAATTCTTATAACCACACAACAGTTAACAAAACAGTTGGGTAATGGAATAATATTTATAGAACACGCCTGAAGAAAAAGACAAAAATGTAAACTACCGCAATGCGTCGTGACATTCTTGTAATTCTTTGCGCCTTTTTAGCCGTGACGGAAAAAAAATAAACTTCAACGCTAGTGTTCTTTGAACATCACTATTTTCACGTATTGTTTCAAAGCACACGTAAGAATCAGGCGTTGCATTTGTTAACTGTATACACATTTCTGATTTTTCTGCTTGAGTAAAGATCGCTGTTTCGTCTACCAGGAAAATTAATATTTTCAGTTTAAATTTTATTAATCAATAAAATTTAGTAGTTTCCATCCTTTTACCATAATAAATTGTATATATCTTTGTCTCTGTTTGATAATATCTTAAGATTATTTTAAATTTTTATATGGAAAATCGGTTTATATTTATCCATTTCTTCTACTCTTTAGAATTATCCCTTTAATGGTATAAATTATGGGCGTCACCGGAAAAACTGCTTTTATTTAAAATCCGTACACTATAGTGCTTGACATTCGTTGGAATCACCTAATTTCTTCAAATAATTCTGTTCGTGATACAATATTATTATTATTTTATGCAAAGCAAAGTATCGTTGAATGGGCGTTGTTCAAGTGCTATAACTTTCTTAATACAAATTAATGAAGGTAAACAATTTGAATAAGGTCTGACTCTCGATAACATATTCAAGAACTAAATATGGCGAAGAGCAGTCATAATAAATTTATTACATGAAATTATTAGTAGTTATGTTTAAAAGTTACATTTTACTATAAAAATTAGAAAGTAAAATACGTTTCCTCCTACATTTGGGCCTATTAATGTGTCAATAATAAAATTAGAAATTGGAAATTGTAAGCTACCTATTTTGAGAGTTTACTATTTCATTTGAATATTTATTCCTTGTATTATAATTCACTAATTTTTTAGATAATAGAACTGAATAGATCTTTTGCTTTGAATTTTTATTATATTCTGAGACTTTTTCGAACTAACTTTTCATTAATTCATTTATTAAAGGTTCTCTGACTGCTCTTGGTCATATTTCACTTATTTTATAAAAACAAAGTACATTGTGAAGATAAAAATAATTAATACTCTACTACAATAAATCTAGTATTTCATTTTGTGAATAATGGTATTTTGAATAAAGTTTTTTTCATTTGCCAAAATGCGGACAGCTGTTTCAGTAGTCCCTGTCGTATATCTACAGGTTGAAAATTTTATTATTCATTCTCTCTCCGCGTGACTTTTCTATTCGCCGTTAACTCTCCGTATTTACTATTTTTCTTCGTTCTCTCAGATTTTTCCTTCCTGGACCATTTTTGTGACTGGCTCATTTAAACTACTCACTTTCACCTCATTTTTAAATGACATAATATTCAACATATCAAAATAAATAATATAAATAAAAATTGATATTTTCCTATAACAGTCATCCGATTGTGATGAATTTTAGTGAGTTGTGTTCAGCTCTGAGAAGGCTTCTAATTAACTTCCAAATTTTTAACACACTTCCAGATTAAAATAGGCCCTTCCTCAACGCAGTTACAAAAAGTCAACCGATGGCGCAAGTCGCTGTAAATGTTCACGTATTAGTTGAAGTTTAACGGAGAAACTACCAAGTGGTTCAACAAGTATTCGTTTCATATACTTAAGGAAAAGGTGTACTTTATTACCATAAAATAACATAAACGTTCAGAAATATTTTTCAGTCACTTAAGTCACCGTAACTGTGCCCTGAATTACTGTTCACTTCCTTAGGATGTTATGGGAACTTCTACTCCGTTAAGGTATCGGGTGTATTTTAGACTCTCATTAAGGTGCCCGGATTATTTTTAGCTTCCTCAAGATACCGGAACTTTTTCTTACTTCTGTAATGTACCGCGAGAATTTTGGACTCTAAAAGGATAATTTTTAATTCTGTTAAAGTACCGGCTCTATTTTTCATTCATTCACTGCACCGGGAATATTTTAGAGTGTCCTAAGGTAGCGTTCTAATATATATTATATATATCCCTGGTATGATATACCAGGAGACTTATTGAATTGGATACGGTACTGCCATTCATCATCCCAGTTAATTTGAAATTAACCCCAAATCGACACAGGTCGGGGTTAGTGTTGAATAAGAAGTTAGTGTTGAGAAATTTATTTTCCGGGTTAAAATAAATAAATCATCTGACAACGTCAGGACTTTATAAAACATAACATTTAAATTCACTACTCCACGTTATATTATATGGTGGATTTTTTCCGTGATCGAGGCCATTGTTTTCTTCGGAAATTGTAGTACAACTAATTGAATTAAGTGTTCTTCGAAAGTAACAGCTATTACTCGTTATCGTACACTGTTAATCTTTACGTGAATTTTACAGGAAAGTAGAATACATTAGAGAGCAGGGTCAAAATTGCACTGTGATATTACTTTGATTGAACAGATTCGTTGTAAAGCGTAGTTGGAAAAAAAAAGGTACTGCTAACACGATGCATTTCCTTGTGAAGGACGCAGATTGTTGTGGATTACACGAGCCGCTTTGCCGGCCGACAGCTGCGTAATCGATAGGTCAGCAGGCGAGGTCGTTCTCTCTCCAGATACGCAATTAAAACACAACTATCCCTCGGACTTTCTTCATAAACTTTAAAGGTTTGTAGAGCTTCCTACGTCTCTTTTTATTTTTTAATCGAGTCACAACTCACATTTTCGCAGCTTGCAGAACTTCTAATTCGCGCATGACAGAAAATGAGGAGATTGATATTTATTAAAAAAGGGTTAAAATGAAGCTTATCGCCTTTGTTAATAGATTCTAATCATGAATAAGTTTTCCGAGCTTTGAAACTTTTTTAGATTTCCATCAGGCTTGGACATCTATAGAACTGCAAAGGAGAAATGTCCGTATTTGTCACCGATGATGTCGTGATTTCGTCTAACGTGACGGATATTTCTGTTTGATCACACATTCATATTAAAAATAACTGATTTTATCATTTATCGTTGCTTTTTTTCCAATAATTGAATGAAAGAAATTAACGAACAGACGCAGACACAGTTTCAATTTAGTTGATTCGTCGTTTTCTCACTATATATGGGACTTCCTCCGGTAATGTTAAATTCAAAATTTACTCGAGAAGTAACATATATGAAGACGAACGTCGATTCAATTAAATAAAAGATTTACTATTATATCTTTTTTGTTTATTATTCATTAAAATTGAGTGGGATAATGTTCAGTTTTTAAACAAAGACAGAGAAATTATAAATACTGTTTGGGTTTCCGAAATGCTTAGCATTAAACGCAACATTAATACACTGAATGTGAAAATGGACACTGAATTGATGAGTAATATTTATACTGTCTTAATCCATTAAATTTAATGTTAAATTTGAATGTTTTTTGGTTCTTTAATTGTTTGTATTCTTCGACTGTACTTTTATAACTTTGTAATGTAATATTTTCGTATTTATTAGGATCTAAAAATATAGTTACATTACATTCTTTATTGTTTTTGTTTTCTTTATTTTTTAAAACCTCAATTATATATTAATTTAAAGTTACAGGCGTTAAAACTATTATGTTAAAAAGTTGTCTCTTTGAAATACTGTCATGTCTATCTTTTTTTCATTTATCATTGTGAATTCTAAAAATTTCTTTAATAAATTGTAGTATAAATTTTATTCCGTTCAATTTCAATTATATGTACATTCTTTCTGAAAAATTGATAGCAATGAAAATCTTCTACTTCAAAATGTAGTGATTGTTTGAATTTACGAATTGTCCTAATATATGTATAAATATAACTAATCTATTAAAAAAGTTAGTATACTGAGAAAACTACCTTATGAAGTCCGAAACGTGGGGACAGAAGCCTTCGGCAACATCACATTTTCATCTGTGTTAATATAATTTACATCATCCCATATTCATGTGTTAACATAATTTACATCATCCCATATTCATCTGTATTAATATAATTTACATCATCCCCATCTGTGTTAATATAATTTACATCATCCCATATTCATCTGTGTTACTATAATTTACATCATCAAAGTGTTGAGTCAACCAAAAACAGTCTTCAGATTAAAATTTGCTTTAGACATTTTAATTTTCAACCTTAAAAGCAAGATTTTGCACAGTAACATTATACGCTATGACAATGAGGAATTGTATAGTTATTTTATACATGTACATACATTTTGAAATTATGTGTATATTAAAAACAGTCAACGTCGACGACGTCTTGTCAACACGTAAATGCCTTCATTGTACAATTGTGTCAAAATCAATAAAATCAAAATAAATATATATCTGATTTGATTGATATACAACAGTTATATTCAGCATATATATAAAAATTAAGAACTAATACAAATTAAATACAATAAAAACTTAATACTGGAGAAATTAAAATTCAGTCATTAAAATTTCATTTTAATTTATTTAAAATATCGGCATAATACTCTCCAATTTCAGCACCTACATTCTCACAATTTATGATGTTGTCTCTATTTAGATTAATATAGATGGCCTTAGTAATTATTAATTTAATTCTGGAGGTGTTTTAATGTAGGATGGTAATGTTTTCAAAATTAAAACATGATTAAAAGTTTTGAAATGGGCAGATAAAATTTTAATATAAGGACTGTTATTGGTTGAATCAACACTTTTATACTCTATCAGTCTTATTATTAATGAATTAACATCATTATATAACGACACGTTGCAATTTTAAAGAAAACCATTAAACGTTGTAGTTACCTATTCTGTACGTTTAATTATATTAAAATAAAAACACAGGTCTCCGATGTTGAGAATTGGGAACAAGTCTTGATAACAAAAGTGATTTTTATTTAAATAATTTCAGTGTTATCATGCCATTTTTTCGAGTTGATAAATTCTTAGGGACTGTAATGTTACAGAGGATTTTTTTTCCTTGCAGGCGCGCCATCGGGCCTCCGCAAGGCCAAGGGGGCGGTGTAACGCTGCAGCAGCCGCCCTCGCAGCCGACGCCCTCGTGCAGCACGCCGCCCCCGCCACCACCTCCTGCGCCCTCCGTGGCCAGCGTCTCCACAGCCACCTCCGTCGCCGTCGCCGTGGCGTCCACCAGCGCGCAGTCTGCAGGTCAGTCCTCAGCACACTGCAGGGTCAAACTAAAGCTCATTTATTCTTTACTCAAACAACATACAGAAATGAAAGTCGCATGAAATTATAGAAGAACTTCCTAAGTTTGAATGGACATTACAAGTAATGTGTAACAGGAAATTCAATTTTATGCCAGACTCGGTGCAACATATCCTCAGTTAACAGATCCACTGTAGCAGAGATACGTCGCTTCAAATCATTCAAATCATGTAGTAATTGGGGGACATACAAAACAACCTTCACAAATCCCCTAAGAAATAAAATACTGTGAGTTAGATCAGGTACTGCATATCCACGTATAATGTAAGGCGTTAGGGAATGTCTGCTGGTGTAAGCGTATGAACCATCTGCAACTTGTATGGTTTAAACATGAGCGCCACACAGTAGGTTGTGGTACATCGAGTGCCCTACTTGCTCCATATGTTTATTTTATTGGACTTCTTTGAAATGAGACTCGGAACCACTCCACTTTCACCCTCGTTGTTCGAGGACGTCCAGAACTTTTCTTAGAGCATAAACATCCATCGGATTCAAATTTCTCAACCCATCGTGAAATGTAGTTCCAATGTGGCGGAGGATTATTGAATTTTGTTCTAAAGTGTCTCTGCACTGTAACTGCAGCCCCTGTTCGAGTAAATTCCAACACACAAAACGCACGTTCCACCTTCGAGGCAGCAGTTTTCTCTATTGACTAAATAAAGAAAACCTAGTGCCTCTAGAGGCTTTTATATAAACTAAAGACAGAAAAGCAAACTTAAGAAGTTCTTCTATAATTGCATACCACTTTCATTTTCTGTCTGTCGTTTCTGTAAATAATAAAATAGCTTTATTTTTGCTCCAATCTACTTCAATTACCCTGTATAATAATACTTGTACCTTTAAACAACCTATTTTTGTTTCTCCCTTTCAACTTAATACGGCTTATTTTACTACTTGTTGGTTACTAGACAAACTAAGAGTTAGAGCATATTAGAGATTTAAATATTTTAATAAAAACATTAATATAATTTAATAAATGAATACAACTTAATTAATTACAGTTTATACTTCGAAAAGAATATGGGAGGACTTTAAGCTTTAAAATAAATTAATTGTTATATAAAATGGAAATCCATCCATTAATTTTACATTTATCAATATACAATCATTGAATCATTATTAATTTAAAAAGCTGGCCTTTGTTATGATTAACAATAAATACTTTATGTACTATTTACAATTAACATTTAAACTCACAATATCCATTATTGGGAGAGTTATACACAATACCCTGTGCGGAATTCGGAGTACCAGGATATCGGTAAAAAGTTACAGAGTAATTACCTTTTTTTCTAGAACACGCCGCTGGAAAATCCACCAGGCGGGTCATGGATGACATGCCGGTCCCAACCGATTCCTCTAACTTCTTGAACAAAGAACGCTTTGGTCATTTAGTTTTCTTCTTTGCCGCCAGAGACAAGAGCAAGCATTTTGTCAATTACCCAAATGTTTGTAGCCAATCGCAACCTCCAACCTCTTACTTTCCAACTTCTTACTCTTTAATGTTCACTGCTTAATGCTCTAAAATCAATTGTCCCATGTTTTAACTATTTTCCCCCACTCCATCTTTTGATTTTCTTTGGTGGCAGGGACCCGTTCCTCTCCAATCAGGGAGGAGCCATTCACTCCACTCCACCGATGTTTTGGTGAAAACACCATGTCTACTCACAGTCTAAAAGCCTTTAAAAAACCAGTCCGACGTCAAACTGTCTAAGTTTTATTAGCCTGTCTGTAACCTTCTACAATTTCTCACAGGCCGCCTGGCTTTTATTTTCTGTATTTAGTTGTATTTTACCATTAACTTAATTTTCTCAAGTTTGTGTTGTGGGTTTATCTACCGTTGTAACTAAATAAATTATTGAATGAACTTTTAATAAAATAAAGTTTAAATAAGGACAAAAACAGACAAAATATTAGTGAAGCATAACAAACTATAATTTAAAATCAACTACATGTTACGGTCCTGATCATACTCATTTTTCGATGAACTTAACCTGAAGAGGGTCCAGATGAGGACCGAAACATGTAGTTGATATTGAATTCTAGTTTATGTTTCGCTAATTTTTTGTCTGTTTTAGCCTTATTTAAACTTAATTACTATTACTTTAATAAAATTACTTGAAAACATACGGCAAATCGTGAATCGGTATGCAAATTTTAGCTTAGGTAACCGTGGAATGTTTCTTTAGTGGCACATGTTGGTGCAGGTTAGCGCCCCGGTCGTTGTCAGCTGACGTCCTGGCGTAATCTTGCACTAAAATAACAGACTTGAACGCTGTGGTTGCACGCACTCACTCCTCTTCCCAGATTTCTCCGGATTCACGTACTAACTGCCTCGAAACTCGCTGCGCATTTCTCCAGATTCCCAGACTAACAAGTCTATCGATTAATAGAAATAGTAATACTTTTCCAACTCCACGACTAACTAAACTGGGGCGCGAACAATATGTAGGAAAGAAGGGGGCACGTTACCAACAGGGGTAAGGTTATGTGCTGTCACATCGTGGTAACTTTTACACCACAAAACATATAATAGTTTCTTCCGCCTTTTTCTGTTTTAGACATTCTGCTTCCTTGTCTCAATTTGCGCTAGGGTAGTAACTTTTACATCACTTTTCATATCTGAATATGCGGTTTGTGTTTCTATTGTATAGACATTCTAGTTTATGTTGAGTGTTTTTATGCCACATAATCTGTCTCTGTTAGAGTGCAACAAGGAGATATATGCAGAAGTGCTCAATAGGGAACGTTGCGACAGCCAGTTTCAATTAACCCCATAACTGTCGAGCTTGCTCCATCTCTAACGTCAAACCAAAAATGTATTGATTTTCACATATGTAAATGATAATAGGGGTGAATTATTTTAAATTATTTAATAATTATTTGTGCTTTTAAAATATTAATAATAATTTTATTTGTACAAAATAATTTCTTAGTGGGTACTGAGCACTATTTACAATTATATATATATATATATATATGTTAAAGGGGACGATTGTTTAAATTTTAAAAGTTTTCTCAGGGTTAATTATTGGGGTAACAACATGCAGTAGAGATTTCACGTTCGTGACTAACGTGTTTCATCTTCTCAGCAATTCCGGAAGTTATGTGTAGTAGTTTTCCTTCTTCCTCTCTCACACTTGCATAACGGGTTGTGGATTTTCCCTCTGTTGACGGAAGAAGGCTCTGGAACTGGTACTGCCTGGCGATTGAGAAAAAACCTAGATTTCCTCCTTCTTCACCCCAAACTCTGTTACTACCACTTACATTCAACTTACAAGCGAGTCCGAAGTACTGCTCGCTCTCTTTCAACACTTGATCAACACTGACTTATTAATTGTTCATTTCTCCTTATCTCCTAATTTCTCTGGTCACTATTCTCTTCAACCTCCGAGCAGCCTGCCTCCTTGCTTCCTCGCCCTTTCAACGTATTGATTAGCTCTGCTCATTTTTAGTCTCATCTTTCGTCTAAACACTTATTTTTCCCTTCTCCAAGGAAAGCCATGTGACGTGTGTTCGCCAATCTTTATTCCTCCCTCGTCAAGCACGAGAATCTTTTCCCTGACGAAGAAAGGGTGTCCTTGGTAAATTTTGAAGGGTGAACGTCTCTTCATCAAAACAACCCTAATCAGTTGTACCTGCAGGTAGACACGTTTATCCACCGGACACCTTGGCGCCAGGGAATTCCCTCTTCATGCCTGCCTGTCTCCGAGTTAGAATATTCTTGCTGAATTTCGATCGATTAAAATCAAAGAAATGTTAATAAAATTAGGGACTGGTCATACTGCGCTACACTTAATAACTGCATTTCGTAACCGCGTGATCTAAAATCTTTTTTCTGTTATAATGGATATCTATAATCGGAAAACAGAAAATAGTCTCACCACTCCGGATATTATTGAAAGACCTCCAAAAGTTGATTTCTCAGACAAAACAAAAATCTATTAATTGGATTACCTGAAAAATACAGCATTGCCAGTTTGACAACTTTCAATGAAAATAATGTTGGAGACTTTTCCTTCAACATGAAGTTTTTCATGTCAGCCAGAACATGGAACGTGAATAAAAGTGGTGGCACGACAGATCTAAGAGCAAATAAATTAGTAGATGTGAAATGAATAAAGAAGTGGGAAATGTTGCTTCTTCCCAACAAGGAGCAGTAGTCACTGTAGCAGGAACAATAACAGTATGTGCACAGGGAACCTTAATTCCAACAATGCTACAAGCGCCAGAAAATTGCGCAGGGGCTTGTTCTGCGGGAGATTTTGAGGAGACTGCATGGAGTGAGTGGTGAGAAAGAGATTGTGAAGAGTCAGTCGGTGAGCAATAGATTTACGGAGACTGAACGTTGTTGGCTTTGTAAGAGACGAGTTCTGAAGCATTGTCTGACCACGGTGTGGAACAGCTGATTATTGGAAGGAACCGGCCGTCGCATCTACCTGCAAAGTACCTGCTACCTGAATCTTTGCCACCCAGGCTGCAGACACCGCTGTAAACGGTAAATAAAAGTTCGCGACATACTTAATATATATACGGAACATAGCATGACTTGGAACTGTAATAATGGTCCCCCATACTCTGATTGTATAGGCCCCTCAGGCAGCATATTGCAATATAAATTTAAAAATGTAAAAATTCAAATTAAATTCAAATATCTAATTCTTTTATCTTGTTAATTATAATCTTTTTCCCAAAATACTATTACAACTATTCTTTAAAAAGTAACTCTTTTGTTAAATAAACTTGCGAGCGGCGAGCTGTTATTCTTACTGTCTAAGTATAGTTCGAGAGTAAAACTAAGAAAATAAGTGGGAAAAAATGCTCAAGAAAATAAGGAGGTAGCGAATAGCGATGCTGTAACTTCATTGTCAGCTCGTTAGAAAGAGGGCTTTGTAAAACTTGTTAAAACTATTGGGCAGACCATCCCACGAAAAGTTCAACTTAAATGAAATTCTGCTCCTCTAGATATTAAAATTAGTTCCAATGCAGAGATTTGTTAAGAAAGAAAGGAATGAGTACAGAAATTAAGGAATAACCTGCCTAAATTTTTCAAGAGATAAATATTTTTTTTAGGTTAAATTAGAATATTAATACGTTTATAAACGATTAAGAAAGCGTTTCAGGATTATATTAAAGGGAAAACATTTTAGCAAGAAATCAGAAAGAAAGGCTACAAACCATTGATGTTTCGGTTTATATAAAAATGGAGAATTTGCATCGCGGACCTAAAATAATGATTAGTAGATTTTAAATAATTGTTATTTAGAGTAGATGCCGAGGATAACACAATTGTGGTAATAACAGTCATGAGTTTTACATCATAAGGAAAAATAGTAATCCTAGATGATTACCCGACGTATCCCAGGTTATCTTTTAAATTCATTTCTTCTCAGCCCCACCCCGTCCCCAATAACGAGGGTGATGAATACACGACTTAACCGACATCGCGAGTGTCATTTCTCAATTCAACGACATCGAAACGGTGGATCAGTTCCAAAAATTGGCATTATTGGACTATTAGTTTTCCTTTCTTACCCAAAACCCCTGCCCTGAACAGGTCGATGTGAGCTGATCTTGAACTTAACCGACATTGTGAATGTCAGCAATCAATTCAAAACCCCTAAAACGATTAATTCACTCTAATCTAGGCCGTACTTGCATTATTTTCTGTCAGATCCTTAACCCTTACCCTTAGAGCCTTTAGGGGTTTAAATTAGAGTTAATCTGCTTTGAGACAGGCACCACTTACTCAACGTTCCCCAAAACTATTTTTAGATATTCATATCTGTCTTCTGGTACATCTACAATGATAATTTTTATATTTTAAGTGTATTATGTACTAATTTTTATTTAAATTGCTCCAGGCGTTATATTTATAATTAATTTATTGCTTACAATCTGTTAAAAAGAGAGAATTTTAGCAGATATTTAATAATTGTCATAATATATATATATGTAGTTGTTCTCTGTATTTTGATATAAATTGTTCACCACGAGTTACCCGCCTGAGAAATTAAATTAAAATTACTTTTTTGCAAAATGATATTTTCAGAATAAGCTTGAGTTCAACGTTCTTCAGAATCGCTATTCTTTGCAAGAGATTCCATAATGTGTACTACCTACATACTTACCGCTTACTGTACACATTTGTAAAGAAATTTTAAGAATCATACATATCCGTTTTGTAAATTTCTTCAGTCTTTATGATTTCCCGAGAAGTTATTTAAAACTTTTTAAAGGATCTCCATGCAGCCGCTTTAATTTATTTACACCGACTAACAATGCCAGATACTCATTAATATTTACCATAATTAATATTAATTATATAACTTATTTACCAAACTGTTCCCTTTCATAATTAAAACGCACACTGATATTGTGAACGAGTATCAAAATATATTCATTACTAATTTAATTTCTGTAATAGATATTTACTAATAATATAACTGAACTAATCAGCTATATATCAAATGATACTTATTACTTGATTAATTTCGTGACTTTATTTGAACCACTTCTGGTCACCGGTAGAGAGCGTTTTAATAGATTTGATTCATTGTTGAGGACTAGCGTACACCTCTTATTACCAGATTTTTAAATGTAATCAATAATTTCATAAGGTCGTAGAATTCGTGTTGCATAAAGACCTACAAATGCCGTGGAATTTATTTTTCAGAGAATAATGAGAATTATTACTTTTCCCAATCTTAATGTCAATCAAGAAATTCATTTTTCATGTTCACTCAATTATAAATAATGTATTCTAATTTGATTGAACTGATCTTGGATATTGCCTCGGCTATGATTTACTAGTAATATAACTGGGACAGCTTGTTTTTAGGAAGCAATTTTCACTTTGCGTCTACTTTAGAAGACAGAATAAGAAAAATCAGGCTTACGTTCATGGCATTTGTAGATTTAGAAAAAGCCTTTGATAATGAACTGGAGCGCGCTATTAAGGATTTTGAAGACGACACGAATAAGATATCGAGAAAGAGGCTTATACATAATATCTACAGATGGAAGTCAGTAGTAATTAGAATTAAAGAGTAAGAAAAGAGAGCAGAAATAAATAAAGGAGTAAGAGAAGGATGCAGTCTTTCTCAGCTGCTGTGTAACTTACATATATAACAGGCGATGAAGAAAGTTAAAATGGAATATGGAAAAGGTATCATACTGCAAGGAGACGAAATACAAACCATAAGCTTTGCAGATGATATTGTAGTATTACAGGAGTCAGACGACTTGAAAACCATGATAAATGTCATGAACGTGGGTGGTCCTGGAGAAAGAGTTCAATATAAGGATATAGGGAAAGCCAAGATGATGGAGTGTAGTATGGGAAACAGTGGAATAACAAGCCGTGTTAGATTGGAAAAGGGATATATTGAAGGAAAATTAAGGAATTCTGCTACTTGGGCAGCATAATAACTAGGGGTGGTAGAAGTATAGTAGACATAAATAGTAGGATAACACAGGCAAGCAAGGCTTTCGTAAAAAATAGGAATTTACTTATGAGTAATATGTGTGATTATTTGGAAGTCATTGCTAAAAAAAATTTGCATAGAGTTTGGCGTTATAAGTGTGTAAAACGTGGACGGTAGGGGTTGCATAAAGGAAAAGCTTTTGAAATGTGGTGCTTTAGAAGAATGCCTATAATCAGATAGGTGGATAGAATCACTAACGGGGAATTTCAAAGCAGAATAGTGGCAGTGCGAACAATATGGATGACTTAAAAAGAGAAGGGACAAATTAATAGACCACATATTAAGACGTGAGGGTCTTGTAAAATTAGCATTAGAATTAAATGTGTGGTAAAAACAGAAGTGGGAGGGAGGTCAAGGATGGCACACACTAGGCAGATTAGGGGAGATGTTAGATGTCGTAGTTATACGGAAATGAAAAGGCTTGCGCAAGATAGGTAGGCATGGAGCGTTGCATCAAACTCGTTTAAGGACTGAATACCACAACGACATGATTTGTGCTGCGTAAGTTGAATCTCATTTATTTTAATGTAAAAATTAAAGTCTGTAGAAATAGTAACAATAAATACTACATATATTTAACAACCAAACCTTACAAAATAAAAATAATTAATAAATTCAGATATGCCGACGTTTCGGTGCGAGCTTTTTTTGGTCTACTGACCAAATATTATTGTACCCAGATCCAAAATAATTTGCATGGAAAATGACTATCGTCAAAAATATATAATCGTCAGTATTGCGGAACAAGAGGCACTTTCCGGCTACCTGTGATGAAATAAATAAAATTCACGTTACAATCCACGACAACCGGATGCGTGATCGAGTCAATTGCAACCGATAATTATTAAAAAGTGAGTATTAAATACAAAATAAAAATTTTAAAGTTATTGCATGTGAAGTCCATATCAGTTCGTTCGAAGCACACAGTATCAGTACAGGCTGTTCGACGTTCTTCCAAGTATAAATATGTTTTGCTGATGTTTTGGTTCTGCTTTCATTTTCTGCAGATCAACTTCTTTGCTCTTAACGTCGACCAATGGTTTAAGATCGAACGAACATTAACCAAATTCAATTATGAACACACTTTCAATATATTCTGAAAATTACTAACGTTTGTTTTCTGGTTGTCTTATTACATTTAAAAGTTGTATGAATTATAACGTTTTCAAAGTTTCTTCATACCTCTGTGTGAATAAAGGACCACAAAAATTTGTCAAAAGTAAGACGGAAACATTTTATAAATTGTCTTTATATACGATTGCATTATTTGTCAAATAAATAGGAAAGTAAATTAACTGTATATGTTAGAAAAAGAGAAAAGTTGAATTCGTTAGGAAACATCATTTTCCGATGTCGACCATTTGTCGCGTAACAGTAAAACTGCTGAACGTAGGCCAAGTTTTAATTGCATCTTGAACTTTGCGGAAAAGAACTGCTAGAGTTTCGCAGCTTCAAAACTCTCTTAGAAAACGGCGTACATGCTTGTATGACAGACGGTGAATGTGGCAGGCGTCCAGTAGTGTGTGTAACGGATCGTTTCGGACAAAACACTTCGTTTATACTGCAAACACTGCAACTCTATTCGAAAAAAATGGTGAGTACTGTAAGAAGAAGCAATTACGTCTTCGGCGAACAAAACGATTCAACAACGGGATTTCTCTTGCTTCAGTTGCAGTTTACTGTAGGCTGAATTAAAAGAAATAATTTTATCAAAGGGGCAGGAATATAGTTAAAATAAAGTCACGGTTAACTCCGAATTAAATCTGAAAAATTCAATCAAAGACCTTATAATTTAATTCTCAGAACTGAATATCTAACTAAAATATGATTGACAAGTACAAAAAACAATTAAAATAAATTCGCGATCGTCTAATGCCTCTAAACATATTGTCGGTGTTTGCATCGTTACACGTTTTGTTGAGATTCGCAACGGCTTCACCTCTCGCGATATCCTGTAGAGCAGGGATGCTCAAACTTGAACTGCTGGAGATCTACCTCAATATTGTTAGACTCTGAGAGTCTGCAAGTATAGGTGATGCAGGATTGTCGTCTAGGTAGGAAGGGTTATCGTGGCGCAGGTTTAAGTATATTATATATAGGGACGTTACAGAAGTTCATGTCCATGAATTCATGTAGAATTAGTAGGAGCGACAGAAATTAGTTTTCAGGAATATGCATTTTTTTAGTCAAGGTGGCTCTAATTAAAAAGTCATGAAAAAACTCGTACTTATTAAAAATTTTGAATTTATTGGTTCTTGCAAAAAAACGAGTTCTAGTGTCTAAACTTAACTAAAGAATGACTTTTGATGTTGAATCGTGGCACTACATGTCTTCAGCATACTTTTCATAAGATGGTACGTAATTACCGAGTCCTAATCTCAAGCATGATGACATGTTTTCGTCAGTTAGTCGATTACGATATTTTGACTTAATTATCTTCATTTCAGAAAATTCAGACTCGCACAAGTAAGTTGTCCCATACATTTCCGTCAACTGAAGGGCGATTCGGATATCTATCTTCAGATATAAAAGACCAGGTGCTGTGGCTTTGAGATGTATATCTGATATAATCTGCACTACCTCATTTTCAACGGAAGATGAGTCCATGTTAAACTGACTTGCTATTTCAGTAACACATTCCTCAAAAAAGGATAACTCATAAAATATGCGATATTTGCTAATTTACTGAAATCATAAAAACGTCTTTAGAATTCGCCCAAAATATTTAATAATTTTCCCTCATAATTATAAAACTTTTACTAAGGAATCCTCAGATCATTTCTTTTCAGTTGATCTATCATAAGTTGCATTTTAGTTTTGAATGCACTTATTGTGCTAATTATCTCAAGCTCCTAGTTAATGGAGTTTAAATACGTTGTGATGTCTACCAAAAAATGCTAAATCAGTCAGCCATTTTCCGTTTTTTAGCATCTGAGTGTCAACACTTTATATAAAAGTTATTATTTCGGGCAATAATTCTTTTCTAGGAATTTGCCGCGACTCAACCACCTGACGTCCGTGTGAAGAACTAAATCAGTGTGTTCAGCAGATTCACTATCTTCCTTCTGAAATATGAAGAGCCTTCGTTGCAAGCTACGGGCACGGATGGAATTCACAATTTGTATTGCAATGCCCATAATCTCCGTGTTTAGAACTTTGGAAAACAAAACTTGTTGATGGATAATGCAATGGAATGAGAAAAACGAAGGGAAATCGTCCTTAGCTCGACAATGTCACAAAACTGACTCCTACTCCCACTGGCGCAACGTTTATATCGGCGCGGACGAGTTCTTGAATGTCCTCAAGTACCTAACTAACTAATGTTTCTTTTTGTAAGCGTGCCGCTAAAAACTCCGCCCGAAGTTTATAGGAAAATCGGCGGGAATCAAAAACGTCGCTCGTCGCGGAATTTCTTTGACAAGTACCGCGCTTTTCTCTGATAAAGCCACCTTTCGCCGCTAGAAGACAGTGATTTGGGGATTATTCTGACCTAATTCAGGACCTGTCTAATCTATTGTTTATTATTAATTCACTGATGATAAATCACTATGGCATGTTACACATTTGCGTAGCACGTTAAAATGATAATACTTTATTAATATGCGTGTTCGTTAGTGTAAACGATAGTGCATTGCGACCATTTTACGGCAGACTTCAAAGAACACCCTCCAACATTTGGGGAGCAAATTCCAGATGGCCGGTTCAGTGAACTCAGCCAACACCCGTACGTCAAAGGAGTTTAGAGATGCTTTTTGTACTGTTATTACTCTTTTACGTTATTATTTTCTTTCAAAACAATTAATTTAAATTCCTGAGAAGCGATGCAATCGATTATTTGCTTCTTGCTACGTAATAATGACACAATCGTTATTATTTTAACGGTCATAGTTGTTATATCACAGATAACCAACTATTAATTTACATACTGAAAATGTCGATCACTTTCAAATCAAGCAATTCACTATAACTTTTATTGCTCACGTTACAATCACTTAGTAAAACTAGTGTCCATTGCATCTACGACGTAAAAAAATGGATGTATTGACTAGACAATTTTCACGCTCAGCTGACAATTTATTCTATTTTTAACTGAGTTTTTGGAAATACATTATTAAGAAATTTGCTTCGTATGCAAGCAAATAAGCGCTGTGAAACGAATCGACGATTACAAGAAAATAGCAAGGGTATTAAAATACATTATTGGTGAAATAGTGGTACTATTGTTGACGGATGTGATAAATAAGATTTGGAATAAAGTTGTTCCTTGTTAGGCGATATTATGCCAGAGACGTGATGAAAGATTCTGCTGTTATGAACTTTGGTAAATCGTGATTTTGGCCTTTACAAATGAAGAATTTAGGACTGAAAATTTGGTTTAATTTGTGTGAAAAAACTCGGGGGACAATACACGTAAAGTTTTTTGTTAAAATCTTGGAAAATTTTATTGCGAATCACGAAGAAAAGTATGTAAGTATCTTGAACGCGGGACTTACATTACAAATCAGGGGTAGGTAACTTGAAACGAGCCAATCGTTTTATTTATGAACTGAATAATATTCGAAAAATATTTAACTAAAAAACCGTCTCAAAATTATATTTACTATTTTTAAATAAATTAAATTGGCCATTTACTATAGTTCCTTAAGTCGTTAAATTGAACAGTGTCGCTGATCACAGAAAAGTACTTTGGATAATATTGCAAAGAAATTAAAAATACACCTGCTGACTTAGAGCTGCATAGTATTTTCTGTATTTAATATTAGGCAATGAGTGAACTCCTATGAACCATCGTGATAAGTTTACTTTTTAAAAGTTTTTAAATAATTATAAAATATTCTCGTATCTTTGATATCGCATTGTGATGAATCATGATTCAACTCAATTTTCTAGACTCCGATTTTATTAATTGAATCGCCAGGTTTAATAATACTTTGTGAATACATAAATTATTCTATAACATAATAATATATAATAGCATAATAAGTAGTATTATCTACGAATTCTCAGATTCAGAAATAGTTTGGAAGACCTAAAATTTCCATTCCACCTCGGTTTCAGACTTCAGACTGCATTTAGGGGATTATAGTGCAGTATGGATGTAAGTGAAACGCTAATGTTTGAACTACTGAACTATCCCGTTTCAAAACGTTTGTGAAGATATGTCCGTGACACCAGCAAAGGAAAGTTGAAGTAGAAATGTTTCACGTTTCCTAGTGAGACGTGAAACGTAATTTTTCTTTTTTGACATTAAGCTGTTCAATATATCCTGCAAGACAATTTTTTTGATCGAATGACACGACAAGAAATAATTGAACTAAATCGTAGAATCAGTTAGGAAATGTAATTAGTGTAAGAGAGAGACGTAAAATATTGTTGAATGTTTTTTTTCTCTGCGCAATAAAAGTGTTTTACTCAGTCAGTATTAAAAAATTGTATTAATGAAGCAGCTTGTGAGATGTATGTCTTGAAAGTAAAAGCAAAAGCCGTTGGGTATGCAGGTTCTAGAATGTTGCAAGTTGGTAATTAATTCTTTCTCAAAGTCTGCCTCCTCGCTTCCTTCCCTGTTCTTTTATCGCCACACAACACAACTTGGCCAAATTGTTTTGTGTCTGCACCAACGCCCTTAAAATATTGACGAGTCTGCATGGTAATAACGTACTTTAATATCTGATCGAATCCTTTTTGGAAAGCGAGCAACAAAGACGCCAAGACCCTATTTTCCAGCCGGGATAATTATACAGCGGGGCATTGCTTGCGATTAATAGTCGTATGGCTAACAATGAAATTGTTTATATTACCTTGGAAAACATAAGGATACTTTCCTTCACGTTAATAAATGTTGAACTTCGTTAAAACAAAATTCACGAATTTTGATAGAAAATATTGTCAATATTTAATACTATAATTGTTTAATAAAGCCATCCAACGCTAATATTTTAAATACTCAAGCGCCGAAATTCCGTCACATTTTTTGTAACTGTAATAACTGGCCAAATTTATTTAATGTCATATATATAATGTAATATTCTAATACGTGGTGGGTTAAATATAAATTTAAACAAAGATTTATACCAACAGACAATGTTTCAATTTGTTTGAATATGACACAAATTATTTAGAAGCATAATGATCTTCAGGGGACATAGAGGTCTTCTTAAAGTAAATATAAAAGGAAATTTAGATCAGAAAAGATTTGCGAAAATACATTTGAAAACACAAGTTTTTCAGTTGTAAACCTTGAGGTTATTTAACGATACCAAAAAATAGTTCAGACCTCCGGCTGCATCCCCGCGTGCTCACAGTACTCGTCTTCACGATATGCAGGCCTCACCAATCAATATTGAGAATGTTGGAATGGATTCTCGTGCTAAAATGTTTCAGAGATATTAGAAGAACGTGAAGTCAAAATATATATAAAAAACATGGAAATCACGAGTTTTGATTTACAGTAACATTTTCTTCAACCGTCCAAATTACTTTTAAAGTTTCTTTATTTGCACTCTACATCAAATAAATGCTATACGATCCTGCTTTCTTGGCGTTCAGACACCAATGTAGTCACTCATTCGTGATGACCTTGCAGCCAGTCGTCCAGCCATCTCTCAGTGGACCTCGTGAAACAGCAGTGCCAGTCCGTAGATCTCCAACTTTCTCCTGCTACCACGTCTCTATGACCAACTTATTTCAACATGGCACTGCCACCAACCCTCGGCAAAGTATAAGGTCCTGCTAGGAAACACTTATCCTTAGATACCACCTTACACCACTGCAAAACTACAATATTCGCTCTCAATACATGACGTGACGCAACCTCCTCTGTCGCCGTCTGCCCACCTTCTAAATTCAGGAGCGATTTTACTCCCCATCGCCATATTACCCAAAACAAGTCACAAGCTCCAACGAGCCAATCAGGACTGGGCTGTCCTCTCCTGACTAATTCTGAAAACACTACGAACATCACGTTGGAATCGCGTGATAAGAGTTCGAATCACGCCCACGCACTCGAACGCAACAATGCGTCTGGAATCTGCTCACCGCTCAGATAGTCTCAGCAATGACTTTCAGACTCATAGAGTTATTGCTGATAAAACACATTTAAATCAAATTAAATACAACACACTTAAATTCAGCTACTAAATAAATTTACAATGAACGCATATTTAATTAAAAAAACAATCAACGCTCTAAATCAGGAGCCTTAATAAAAAAAATTATCTGGGTTTCTGGTTTTGATATCACAAGATTTAAACCCTTATATAAGTACATATAATTTTGGAACTCCAATTATTTGAGGATTACAGACACATCAGCCTCATGGAGGAATATGGCCGTATAAAATAATTGAATTCTTAATGTATTGCGTAAAGGAATTGTCTGTATTGTGACTGCGAAAACTTCTCTTTAATGTGAAAAACTTTACTTTAAAAATGTGTTTCATGAGGCAAAAATTGGTTGTTTTTCTACAAACAACATAATATTTGAAATAATGATGCATATTTCTTCCCAACAATTTTTTCAGTCATTGAGTTCTGTCCATTACGGAAGAGTGGAACATTTTACTTTGAAACAAGTAAGAGTATAAATTATCTACTGTAGCTTGAATTTCTTCCATAAAATTTCTTCACAATTTCCAGACTTACGTGAATGACGAGAGAAAAGAGATTTCTGTCATTTGTCCAATACATTATTTACAAATATACTTGTTTCGATCCTCTGACGCGCTACTCGTCGAGGGACTCGTCCTTTGTAGCAAGTCATCAACAACTCCTCACGACCTATGAATATTGATTGTAACGTCCGGCTTTTTGAAGAACAAACGGGCTCTATAGTCCGTTTTAAATAAGAAGTTTCCTGATATGTCCACACAGAGGGATATTTGGTTGCCATATAGCAAAGTAATTTTATACGTCTCCCAAGGTTACGCCACTCACGGTACACATTTTTGGCAACGTTGTTTGGCCCGCTCATTATTTCAAGCGCGACAACTGGCCGTCATCGGTCTTCTTATTTAAAACAAACTATTCGATTCAATACTGTTTAGTATCTTCCTTCTAGAATTCGCCTTCATCAGAAATAAATTACTTAACAGCAATCTCAATTAAATGAAAATAAACAAGATGCACAGTCTGTATCAATGTTACTAGTTAATATAGCAGTAGCCGATAGCTTCCGAAAGTTAAATTTTTTTAAATTTATTAAGATATTTACAATCTGTTAAAAAGAACATTTAGCAAGTTGTATGAGGGGAGAAGTGGTCCAGACATCACGCTTCGTGATACATGAATACAACAAAATTAATCTTCACAGATTTTTTGGCCGCTTCCTCTTCAATCTGCGACGAGGGATAACTTTTATAATGAATTTGTTGTGTTTTGAGTAAACTATAAACAAAAAATTGGAGAAGTATTTTTGTTTTATTCGAATAATACACATCTCGGTCTTTCATTTAAATATAACTTGGTTTAATATTTGAGGTTGTTTGTTTAAAAATTTTAACCTTGATATTGTTGCCATTCGAATTAGTGAGCAGTGTTATTAATTTGTTTACTTATTAAAATTGGAGCAGAATAAAGAACAGCAATAAATCATCTATCAGTCATATTAAAATTCTTGAAGAATTGTAATATTATTTAATATTTCATGATTCAATGCGCTTTAACAAATGACCCACATATTTTGTTGTTGTAATAGATTTAATTAAAAACAATTGTGATTATTACTGAATGTGAGATACATAGAGTAGTTTGTTTTCTCGTCAGCCTGTTTAAGTTTTCATGAAACTCTGTGTGTGTGTGCAGGATCGGATCACCCAGCGGTTCAGCAGCACCGGGTTCCCCCGCCAGCTGCAGCCTTGTCGATGTCGACGTCGACGACTGCGGCAGACCCCAACTCTACGTCGACGTCTCCGCCAAGACCACGTCTGGAGCGCAGCGAAACGCGCACGGAGATGGTCAAAAGGTGACATCTCAAAACTCAACTAATTTCATTCACATAGCCCAGTTCCGTGCTTAATACAAATCATATTGGAACTGAACATAATCATTTTTTGGTAATTTTTTTCGTATGAAATCGTTTATTTTAAATTTCGAGGATCAAATACTGAAAAATATTGAAATCAAAAACGAGGACGACGAAGTAAATTATAATTAAATCAGAAATCATTAAATATTTTAGTTATAATTTAAAAATTTTGCTGCTTCTCAAATTATTAACATTCTTTACAAAAGTATTGCAAAAGTGTTATTCCGTTACCTTATTTATTAACTCATATTATTAGTATAGTGATTGTAATAGCCTCGATCATTAAAAATTTATTTACTATAAGTATTACATATATTTTAATTATTTTATCTGTAACATGACCTTTTATAGCAATTGTATACGAAATTTGTCTAGTTTATGTTTTATAATTTGGTCTTCACTGAAAGCACGATATTTATTATTGTTAAAATGATCTTCCGATCAAGGAAATTTTTATTAAATAACTGATTGTAACTTTCGTGTACATAAATTAGAAAAGTCCATTCGTTTTAAATCAGTCTCAATTAGAATAAAAACAAAAATTATGCTTTATCAATTTTGATTACAATTTTTTAAATATATAAAGTGCTTTCGACACATGCAGTAGTCGTCTACAAATAAACAGGCCAAATTTATTGATACGTTACAAAATAATTATTTAGAATTATGCATTATAAGAAAGCAATTATTATTAAAATTTGTTGTAATAAATCCTTAATCTATTGTACATACCGCCATATTGTCATAAGATTTTTTTTGTATATAATCGTGGATGTGGGTTGTTACCTTATACTATGTTCTCTCAGCTGTATTTCGACGTCACAGCCACCTAAGTCTCAAACAACATGCATGATATTACCAAAATTTTAAGCATTCACAACTTCAACTACAGGGTTTCTCAATAAGGATGGGTCGAAAAAGTTTTGTGAGATATATTAACGGAATTGTTTTTAATTAAAGGCCCATGTATTCCCTTTCAAATAAAAATAGAATTTGGTCCTTCTCGAATCTAGGATACTGCAGAACTCAATGTAGTTCGCTCCAAATACGAACTCGCGCAGCAACCCATCCAGCTTTCAAAAGATTTTCTAATTGCTGCTTTCCGTGCAATTAAATATATATCGATTAATTTAGCTGTTGGAATTATTTTTTCGCCGCAATATATGCCTTTCAGAGTAACGGCATCAGCTACTATCATAACCTGATTCGGACAAACTGCCGACTGCTTTCCAGGTGTATTTCTCTCGTGGAGGCCCTAGTATTCTAAAATTTCTGCAATCAAATTACTTTTATATTTTTGGGGTATTATAATTTCTGTCCAATCAAAAAGATCCGTTTCTAGTAACGCAAGGAGAAAACTTTGTTAGTCTTCAAGGAATAAAGGACATGAATGAGAGGTGGGCGCCCTAGTGCATATCCTGTGTTGCTTTTTTTATAGAATGTTCTATAACTTCAGCTGGGAGGATATTAAATATGACCCTGAAGCAACGCATCATTCAACCGTTATCTGTCGTACTCTATATTTGTTCCTAGCTTGAACTTTTATGGAACAAGACTTTGAGTCTAAATTACCTTGGCGGGGCTCCGGGAGAGTTTCGCTACGAAATAACACGCCATAAATACCTGCGACTAAGGCGCGACATATTAACTAATTAAAGAGACTATGCAAATGGCCAACGTAATCACGCCGGCATAATTAAACCTGCAAGACCAGCTATAAAACAACGACGACACTTGCTCTAATGCGTCCGTCGCGTCTGTCCTGCATGAATTCCATCCAACCGTTGTGGACCATCCAAACAGAGTTCCGCTTCAGAAATTAAAGAAAATGGTCGTGTATATCAGGATTGTCAGTCATTAGGGAAGTTAATTGTAGTGCTGAGCATGGTTCGTTTTAAATTACAATTTTTAAATTTTTTATTGCACTTCTATCTATCTATCTATTTTTGACTCTACAGCCCTCGGTGGGCCTTGGCCTCCTCCACAATCGACCTCCAATATCGTCGGTCCTGTGCTCTTTTCGTCCATCCTCTTATTCCCATCGTTCTCAGATCTGCAACGACATCGTCCATCCATCTATGCCTTGGCCTTCCCTTTACTCTTGAATGGTGGATCCTTTCTTTCAGGATTCTTTTTGGTATTATTTCTATTGCCATTCTCTCTACATGGTCCATCCAATCAATCCTCCGTGCCTTCACGAACCTAACCACATCTTTACCTTCCATCAATTCATCCAGCTCCACATTATATCTTGCTCTCCAGCCTTCATCTGTCATTACAGGTCCAAATATCTTCCTTAAAATCCGTCTTTCAAATACTCTGAGGATTTTCACATCAGTATCTTTCAGGGTCCAGGTATCTGTTCCATAAATCACCACCGGTGGCACCAGTGCATTATATATTTTTGTTTTCCTTGTGATGAGCTGGTTAGTAAATAAATTCTTATTTGCATAATATGCTCAGTTCCCAGTTTTCTAATAGAGTTGTCACTGTAAAACAGAATCCCCAGGTATTTGAATCCAAAAATTCCTTCAAATTTCTTATTTCCGATCTCTATGTCCTGAGGTCTTCTTCTACCCTCTGATCTAGATATTCTCATGTATTTAGTTTTTTCTTCATTAACTACCAGACCTATGCTTCTCTCTCCAATTGCATATATATTTGTTTCAGGACACTTGTTTTCCTACTGATGATTGCCACATCATCTGCATATGCACATATTTGGCTGGACTTCACAAATATTGTTCCTTTTTGATCAATTAGATTTACCACCTTATGTAGGGCTAGATTAAATAGAGCTGCTGAGAGTCCATCTCCCTGCTTTATTCCTGCATTGTATTAAAATTTTTCGCTGAATATTATTTATTTATTTCGAAACAGTCGGATATTGTAACTTATATGATATACATTGAGTTTGTATGTTGCGATTTATTGCAACACTGTTTGCGCATGTTAAAAGTTTCTGAAACATAATCGCCTGAAAATGTATTTCAGATTCATCAGGCGAGAGACGGCAGTTTTCTTTGGGGTGGAAGAAAGCGTGGAGGACGAGCAGCGAACACGGTGGCTGGAGAGACGCAAGCGCCTAGCGTCGCGGAAATGGGGACAGCTGCGCGCCGAGTTCAGCAACACAACAAGTGCCTATGCAACGCAACAGGTATTCACTGTTACAACAACTCAAGCACTCTAGGATTAGTTATCGGGACTCCACTCGTTTAATTAAGTTCGTGAAAGACCCGCGACTTTCGCTGGTTCTTTCCACCGACATCAGCAAGTGTATTGTCGTCTGTAAGAAAACGGTGGTAAACGACCTTTGGGGTTGAACGTCACACTAAGCGACAGTTTTTAATTCACGCCTCTCCAGGACGTGTGCTACCGTGGCCTTGATATTTCCAGCGACCTGAGCTTTCAGTGCCTTGGAATCTGATACTCTGGATCTTCCACATTTTTTTCCAGGCCATGCATTTGTATTGCTCTAATTTATATGAAATTATTTGAAAATATTTGGGTAAAATAAGTACACCGAAAAGTTTAGAGACTTCAGTAGTAAAAATTAAATTATTCTTAAGAAGAATGTTTTAATAGTTCAGTTGTTCTACACGGTCTCCACCTACTTGAGTGCAATGCACAGATCGTTCATACAGTAATATAAAGCTATCATAAAGTTCTTGCTTGAGATATTCTTCAACTTGTTTGTCACAGTTGCCTGAATTTCGTTTACGTCTTCAAAGCAATGACCCTTCATGTGAATATTCATTTCGGGGTATAAAGAAAATATCACTCGGAGCCTAATCGGGTGAATTCGGAAAGTGGCTGACAACTGGTACTTTTTTCTTTTCTGGGAACTGAACTACGACTTCCGCCTTGTGAGCCGTTAAGAAGAAATCCATCTCCCTCGCGTTTTGCGGGCGAAACCTCTGAATCGTTTTGCACAATCGATCCAAGACGCCCAGATAATTATGGGATTTTATAATAGTACCCGTGAGAAGAAATTCCCTGTGAATAATCCCCTGAGAGTCAAAATAGGTGATAGGCATTGTGTTTTGATTGTTTCATTCGTATTTTCTTTAGTTTTGACGGGCCATCATCGACCTATTCTGCACTTTGTCATTTTGTGGTTGGGTCGTATTGATAACATCAAGTCTCATCACCCGTGATGATTTTCTCCAGAACAGATTTACCTGCGTCAATCATTTCTGCCAAGTTGCTGCTGGTTTTTGTTCGGAATTTAATGTTTTCGGAACAAACTTTGCTCACACTTTCCGCTTCATCAAAACATTCCGGGGAATTCCTTAGAGATGTTTAGATATTCAGCGGTAGTTTTGCAAGTAAGATGACGGTCTTTTTGCAAAAGATCACCAATTGTCTCAATGACTCCGTCGGGTGAATTTGAGGTGGAAAGTCTTGTTTGGCCTCTCATTATCCTCGAGCGACACCTGTCCTTCTAAACGTTTAAATCATTCAAACACTAAAGCAAGACATAAACAGTTATCCCCGTAAGCCCTTTACCTGGATTTTTCCCTGTAGTCCTTTTACCGAGTAAAAAGTAAAATCGAATCACTGCTCCATTGCGATTTCGTGGTATATCAAGGGTTGACAATCAAGGGTCGCACATCCACCATTTAACACTGGCTGTTTAAAATTGTTACTTTAAGCTGCCACGGCTGTGCTCTGCTGAAGTCACCTATAAGTCAAGAAAAGATAATCTCTAACCACTTCGATGAGCGATGTATGTGAAACATCGGTGATGTTGATTGAATAAGAAAAATAGAGCCATTCATAAGTTTCTCTACAAAAAAATGAAAATGAAAACGTAGAGTTTGGAATGGTGAGTTTTCTAATAGTATTGATAAGTAAATAAGTCTTAATATAAGCCTAATAATTATTATTATTCAAGCAGCAAGGAAAGAAGAACGGAATCTGTGCCGTTGGGTACCATCATTTATGGTTCCGAATTCAAAAATCAAGTGGTTGGCACACATTGAGAAAGCTACCATGATACACGCTTCTGTTTTATAAATAGAAATATCAAGATACAAAAATGCTGTAGGAATGTGAAAAAGTAATAACCCAAGCATCGTCCACCAAATTACAAACAAATCTGTAGAATCCAAAGATGCATGGAAAGATTGGCTGATGAAAGAATGGCAAACTAGGTGGGACAAAATTGAAAAATTCCTTTGATCAAAGAAATTAATACTCACGGTTGAATCACGATTACAACGCAGCTTTATGACTCCAACAAAAGAAGTAGTTAGACTTTTCTCTGGACACGGACCATACAATTCTAAATTAAAACAGTTAAATTTAATAGAATCTACATGCAAACAGGAAGATGAAACTCCTTATCACATTCTATGGGAATGTAATTTTTGACATGACTACCGAAAACTGGAACCTTCAAAAATTTTAGGATGTGAGGAAATTTACCAATCATTTATATTAGCCTTGAAACAATTTGAATTTAAAAAAGAAAGAATTGAAAATATAAACCAGACAACAACCAGATTTTATTCAAATTAACTGAAAGTTTTTTAGGGCGGTGAGGAGTGGCAACCCTCGTAACTCCTCTGGGTAGAGCAATTTTACCCTGGTAAGCTATATTTAGCATATACAGGGTCATACGGATTAAAATTGAAATGGAAAATGGAGTAAATATATATCAGGGTATGATAAGAAAGTGATTAGAAGTTCGCGAGATCTGAACTCATGTATTGGTCCAAAAATATAAGGCTGGTGGAGCATCAAACTGTTCAAGTCACCAACCTGTAAGAGTCGTCATACCTCGTCGTGATAAAAGATTGCAGTATAAGCAAACAACACGGCGAATGACTAACATTTGAAAAAATGGATTTCATTATTGTCACATTGCTGTTTGTATGAGCAATCATGACAGAATAGAAATTCAGATTATTCACCGCACCCAATTTACCAATGTGACTCTTACCTTTTTTCATGCATGGTCACATGATTTTATAGTGAATATATGAATTTAAAATTTTTTGACAAACATTATATACACTTTTCGTTATTTATTAAGAAATAAATAAATTGTTATAAAATTAAATAAGTGCCTCTAGGAAATTTATTTTAATAATTGAGGTATTGGGATGGTCACTAATGGATTTCGATTTTTCCTTTAAAGAGGAACAAAGTTAATGGCAATATTCATATACAGATGCTTATATTGTGTTATGTCACTGAATAAAAAATATTAGACAACTCTACAGCAGCCAGGCAAATAAATTTTTTCCACTTACAAAGTTGAATTTTTAATTTTTTATACTAATCTTGCACACATGTCCTTTGTATTAATATTAAGAAGAATTTAACGTAATGAAGGACTTGATCCAAATTTTACTTCGATATTATAAGAAATGAAGTTAATTATTAATAATGTTAGTAAAAGGACAATATAGTGTGAAGCGATCTTGAGAGGTTAAAGTGAAAAGTGTTGAATAAGATTTAGTCAGAATAGGTATTATATTTACACAATCAGATATGAGAATTTAATATTAACGTTCGGTTACAATATTTTGTGCATATGCCACTTAATTTTAATCCACGATAACGTACTCAGAAAAAGATTCTGATTCGTGAGTGAGTGATTCAAACACTGGGATCGCTGGCCCGGTGATCTGATTCGTGAGTGAGCGATTCAAACAATGGGATCGCAAGCTCAGTGATCTGATTCGTGAGTGAGTGATTCAAACAGCTGGTTGCTCTTGGGTCGCAGGAGCGGAGTGAATGAAAAGAGCTACCGCTCTTTTTTTGCGATTCAATGATCACTCACTCCGCAAGAGGAGGCAGTTCTTTGAATCAGATCTCGATCGGATCGCCCAACTCTAAAGAGAACCAGACACGTCGAGAATGGGGCAATAGGTCACGAACTGAGGCTCCACTGAAAATATTTCGTACTCAGTCTATTGACGGGTAGTTCATATTCATCAGAAGTGTTACCTAATATGATGCTCCGCCGTTATAATATATTCGATGAGAGATGATTAAATGCTGTTTTTATAGTGAATTCCTTTGATTCTGCACAATCTACAACTCAGGTTACCGTGGTTTGAAACGCAGATTAGCAACATTTCGTGTCTTCCTTTTCTTCTTGATGTACAATGACGGTGTACGCGTATTGATTGATGCGCATATAGTCTGCACTGTCCTCAGTTGTACTGACCGAACGCCAAGTGAGGACTATTGGTTATCGTCCATGGTATTGGGGGTAGATTCGTCTTACAGCGCATAACATGAACATTCAAAACTATCACGGTAGATCTGTATTCTTCCTTTGCCAACCCGTTTACCAATTATACGGGAACTGAACAATTTGCCTCTTAGCAGCCTTACAGCAGCTAACGCCAATGAACAGTGAGCATATTCTCATACTAAGTTTTTTTTTTCAGAAAACTGTTCGAAGTCTCTTTGTTTTTTATGTCGCTCATTTCGAGGAGACTGAAAAAAATAATTATTTATGTGAACATGCTTTCATTTATGAATATCAATATTCGTACGACGTGAAATACATTTAATTCAATTCCTTCCGCAGCGTTACAATTTCTCAAGCTGCTTCCAATATTTCTATGTGTGCAGCATCCCTTCTACCATTGTCTATAAGCATTTTTTTAAATAAATATTAACAAAACATTGTTAAATGTTACAGATTCAACTGCATATGTCAATAATTTATCTTTGATAGCTAAATCATAATTTATAAGGTAAAAAATTGGAACTTTCGAATTGAATAATTAAATGGAATGGTCATCTAAAGTGTGAAACCTTCATTCTGCCACTATGATCAGTATTCACTGTAACAGAAGGCACCACGGATGTTGAAAAAGTAGGAATAGAAATACTTGAAACGTTATTAAGAAGGGTAAGGCCAAGGATGGAATACACCTATCAGATTAAGAAGAATGTGGGATGTGGTAGTTATGCAAATATGAAAAGACTCCAAAGAATGGTTAACATAGAGGGCTGCATCAGACCAGCTACAGCAACTATTGAAAATGTTATGAAATTAACCTCAAAATGTCGAAATGAAAATTATCATTTAAATTATGCAAGTAATAGTTAATGATGGTATATTATGAGGATGGTTTGTTTGTTGCAGTCGCGGGAGCCGCCAGACGTCCTACCCGCGGGTCGGCCCGACCCCAGTGCTGCGCCACGGTGGGCGGAGCCTCCAGGTCGCCGGAAAGAGTCGGTGGCAAGGATGACGTTCGGGGGTCTGGCCTACGTCGTCTCGGTAGTGTTCATTTATTTAGTTCATTACTCTTCACTCTTCGACAAACGTTTGGGGGTAAAATTGTATAAGTATTTAGCTATATGTGCCATTCTTTGCATACTTTTTCGGTCCTTATATATTGACTTAAATCTTCCAAATACCACTGTAAAATCTAAACAGGGTCCATCCTCACAATTCCCTTTCTGATTTCATTCATTCACCTTTCCCCTCTTCTCATTATATAATTGTGATGTGTTTCACTTTGTCCACAACTCCGTCCCAACGCCATTTGTCATCTCCCCCTCAATAACTTGTCCCACACACTTCATTATACTGCTAGCAGTTTATCAAAATTATGCAAATTGTCTTTGAAATTTATGGTTTTTCAATTCTGAGAGTAAATAGTGGTCACAAGTTCCAATGCTATATTTCAATTTATTTATTCCAAATCTGTCTCATCTGGGCCTGGACTCGTTGCTTCCATTAACTGATATAGCTACTAAATATTATAATTTCATTTTATCTAATGAGCTATACTTGACACAATTAATAAATATCACCCTTGATTCTTAGTCTCTGTAAATTCAAACACCAGTAATGAATGGGCAAGCCAAACACAAATAAAATGATAAAATTCACTTAATGAAACTGAATAAAAATTTGAATATATGGTCAGGAAAAAAAGTAATGCAACTAACAAATAAATAGTATTTCAATATTAATGTCTAAGATGATTTTGTACATGCAAACTTGTATTAGATACATAATATGAAATTAAACACTGTATGAATGGTTACAAAGTGTAACTTCTACAAAAATTAAGCAATAGGAATGAAAATGAGTAGGTAATTGATGATGGAACTGTGAGAGAAGGAAATAAAAGAATTTAATGGCACTCCAACAATAAAAATCCTGTAAGTGTTATTCTTTCAGTTTCTTATTCTCTAAATTTATGCATTTACTTTTCTACGGGTGAATAGTGTTGATCTGAATAATAAAAATATGTTCATCTTTTACTCGTCATGTCATGTCATGGATGTTTGTGTCATCATAGTCACAGAGACTGGGATTAAGACTGCTGGAGGATCAGTGCACTAACCACCTGTCACTCCAAATTCTGAATGTGTCAGTCTGCAGCCATCCCAGTAGGCTGCAGAACCATACAAACAAAAATTATTTCTTCTTCTTGACCACAATTTTATTTCCTTCCAAATTAAATTTTCATGTCATATTTTTCCATACCTTATTGCGATTTTTATGCAGCAGTCGTATTGCATCATTTTAATATCTAATCACATACACCATCTTCATTTGCACATTTTCTACTTCAAATAATCAGTGGCACATCCGATAAATGTGTTATTCAAATATATATATATATATAATATTAAATTTTTAAAGGATAAATTAAACAACTTTCACAATATGCATTTCTTAACATAGATCTTACAGATGAAATGCATCATTTATTAAATGTGTATAATAGACAAATAATCATTAGGTTAGATAGTGATGAACATCTAAAGTTTCCACGGGCTGGAATGCATATCAAATGAATATGAAATTATAGTATTATTAGATTATTCAGGAGTAATAATAATATATTGTAAAATAAAAATATAATATTAATATGCATACAACAATGCTGTTTATTTCTATTTCAATTAGCAACATGTGTTGTGATATTTGACTGTAACTATATATTTTTTTCTGCTAATGGATTTTGTTTTTAATGAAACATTTAATATCTTAATAAAACTTCATATTGAAGTATCAAATAACTTCTTAATAGTAAGTATATTGCATTGCTGAATGAAAGAAACAAAATTTAACATTTTACTATTATAAATCTATTAACAATTTTATTCATAAAATATTCAAATGTTACAAAGCAGCTTTTCATTGATAAAGAAGGGATTGCTGGATTTATTGATTAAATTTTATTGGGTTTTAGTAGTTTATTAATTTATTTTACTGTACATAAATTTAATAATATTTGACCTGATATTTTAGACCTTGACAAAGCATCGTCCCAGGTCATCTGCACGGAGTAGACAGCTTTCTCGCAGCTATGCTATCTCATCTGTACCTCAAACCGATGATCATAGTCCATCTCCAATAGTTGATGAGGTAATTCAGTAGTTCGACATTGTCTGATAATTATCAACTTGAACACTATAATATTAAAATTCAAGAAATGTGAGGTTTTTATTTTATTCTTGCATGAAATGTTAAAGAGGCAACATTTTAATTTGTTTGTAGCATTTTCATTTATTTAGTACTGAATGTGTTTTATATTGGTCAAACCAAAAGTCCTGTTCCTGAACACATTACAAACCACATCAGCATAGTCATAATGACAAAGTAACAATAGTAGCTAATGGACTCTGCCTTGCTTCCAACAATTTTTAAAATTACTATACTCTAATTATGCAAATACTCCACTTCATTAGCATAAACACTCCTTGCAACGTGTTAACTGTAGTGATTTAAATAAATGTATTTTGACCATTACCAATAGCTTTGTTTCATATTTAACTATTTGGTGATTGTGTATATGTTTATATTCAACCATGTTTTAATCAATTTGTTTATTGAGAGTGACTATGTCATATGCAGAGCGCTCCTCTAAAAATTTAATAAAACTACAATTAAAATACAATTTTGATTTTATTAAATGTGTGGCTGATTTGAAACCAAGGGGTTTTCATCATTGTCATTGTATTCGGTGCTTTATAATTGTTTTATAATTGTCTTTTATTCCCAATATGGTACCATGTCCTTGTGAAAATCAGTGCCTGCTTACACATGCAAAAGTATTTCCTGCCCTGGCATTCAAAATACCGGGCTCACTCAATTTGAATTCATATGGATCATATAATTTATCGAATCTGTGTTTCATATTTAACTAAGCTGTTATATCTATTGCTGTTTTTTATTCTTATAAATTAATTCTATATTACTGTCATGTAAACATTTTTTATGGCAGTCTTATGTTATTATGCATTTCAACATAGTGTTGATATTGCTAAAATATATTATACACAACTTATATTTATCTCAATTTTACAATGATTTCTGTGCTTACAATTTCATCATAATGCAATATTATTTATAGTATGTAAGGTATAGTCAAAATTTTCTCAGAAAGATGGAGCTACTTTCAAATTAAATTCATTTGTTGGGTATCTCTGTTAAGTAGTCTCTAAAAATTTTTGTGAATAATAATGCTGATATATGATTATATTACAATCAATGCTTATGTTAAAGTAAATTATGGTTTTATAATGATGCTACTGATATTAGGATATGCAGTCATTAATCAGAGATACGTGTTAGTCTTCTTCCATTTTTATTTTGTTTGATGATAAACTTTCTCAATATTACATCTTTCATGTCCAATTTTGGAACATTTGCCTAAAACATAAATTATTAAATAATTTTCCTTAAACTATTGTTTGGCTTCCAACCTACTGACTTTTTCCCCAAATGCATATTATTTTGATATCACTAAGAAGTACAATTTCTGCAAATTATTCATGAGTACAGCTTACAAATTCCATTCCCATTTTATGTGTTTTTAACATGTTTAAATTTTTTGTACTCTGTGGTGACTATTACATCTTAAAACTTTGTTACAATAATTTTAATATTTTTAAAGGTCTATTTTGATAAACCACTTCCGGCGGGGATTGGTGCCGTGCAGGGCCAAGGGGCAGAGTATGTTGATGCAGCAGTTGGCAATTCATCAGCTGACTCAACTGTAGAGGGAGGATTTGTTTGCAGCAGCAGGGACCAAGTAGACCATGGACAGCCTCATCTTAGAGAACATTACACTGTCAGAGATAGGTGGGTAATGTTCTCATTGCAAACTGCTTCTAAGTCTTTATCCAACAACCTATGTCAACAAAGCAAGGATGAAAAAGTGAGAGAGCAGTTCACTTACTTTAAATTAATAATAAGTATCAACTATCAGGGATGTAGGAAATTTTTTGAGAGAGTACGGTCCCTTCTTTGGACATTCTTTGTCTGAAGAATGGAGCTTATGTTTTTTTTAAAATTTACGCTTCCCTACATCCTTGTCTGTTGACGCCAACTATCAATTTAAGGTAAATCCACTGCTGCTTTCTGTCTCTCTTTTCTATCCAAATGTATTTATATGTATAAATTGAATTGTGTATGAAAGAGAGTTGGCAAACTGTAATTGGCTTATATTAAATTCATAATATGTGTTGGCTGGCAAAAATGTGAAATTTTGAGTACAAGCTTCCGTCTTCAGACTAAGAATGTCTGAACAGCGTGGCAGCCAGACATTTTTTGGCAAAAGACAGGTGCTTAAACCTATATATTCTTCAGTATTCAATTAATTTGTCATCTTATTATATATATATATATATATATATATATCGGCTAGCCGATCACTGGAAATGTCTTCCTAACTTTCTGATGAGGGGGCGGTGCCTCCGAAAATTCAAGTACTCTAAATCTCACAAGGTGTCTACCATCTATGAACCTCAGGTAAGTCACCTTCTTTCTATCTGTCTGTCCTTTCCCCATTAATTGTTTTAATTAACATGACAATGTCATTTCCTGACTCATATATATATATATATGATGGTGATGCCTAATATTTTCAGTCTTTCTTTCTTCTTCTATTCCTCTCTACGCTGATCACACAGCTTTCTCCGAGCATATTTCTGTGCCGAGCTTGTGAATTAAAAGCGAATTTCCCAACTTTCTCCCACATGTTCTATCCTTACTACCCTATCCAAATATACAATGTGTGTGATGATGTCACGTTTCAATCACTAATTTATATATATATATATATATATATATATATATATATATATATATATACATTTTCTCTTGCAATCTATTCATGTTTAACCCAACAATGATTGTTCCAAATTTCATTACGTTATTAGTATCTTATGTACAATTATTAAATATATATGTTTCAGTGTATGACAGTATATAACTTTTAAATGATGAATGCAACTTTTCCATAGGACATAATATTGATAACTTCTTCGTTTATTTTTACTAACAATACCAATAAATTTCATCTTTAAAATAATTTATATGTTCATATCTCAATCATCTTCCAATTTGAAAAGAAATTAAATCAACTATAAACAATACTGAATTGAATGTATAATTTATTTTAATCAGTGTAAGAATAAGTTACTGTTTTTTGCTTCATTAACAGGGCTCCAAGCTGGAGAAGAACTCCAGACCGATCAGAACAAGTAAGTGAATCAGGACCTGAAGTAGGTTGCTCTAGAATTTGGAGCAGAGTCCTTGACAGAGTTTTTGATAACTCTGACAGACGTCAATATGGCATGGGTGTTGTTGGAAGATTCTTCAGGTAATAATTGACAACTATAAATATATAGTTAAACTTACTAAATACTAATAGTTGATTTGTATATTAATGGTAATTTTATATTGTTCATAATAATTTTGTTGTAAAATATTCAATAACTATTAAGAATGTTTAAAACTACACTTACCAAATATTGAAATTGACTAAAATATTAATTTAATATAGCTTGGGCAAGGTAATATTACAGCTATTATTATTTCAGGAGATCAATGAGGCAGTCAGTTACTAGAAAAGCAGATATCAGGGATCAGCTGGAGGACATTGAAGATCATCGTCCATTCTTCACATATTGGGTCACCACTGTTCAAATTCTCATCTTGATCATTTCCTTGGCTTGCTATGGACTAGGTCCTGTAGGAATTGACCTTAACCACAGATCAGGACAGGTAAGTTGATTATCTTTCATATTTATTTTCTCTTTAAAAGAAGTCCAAAGACTAGTTCAATGATCACCTATCTCCATTATTAACTTCTTATGTATTCATATATATCATTTTTCTTCTGATTGCATTTCAGTTTTGATTTCTTTTCAGGGAATCTAAATTCTTTCTGCACTGATTTCTTTCATCAATGCCAATGACTTCTTAGAACAAAAACAATGCAAAGGACCTTTTGACTGCATTATCAAAAATTATCTTATGCTAAGATAGCTGCTATTTATCAAATCCATCTTAAAACTCACGAGGGAATATGTCCTATCCAATGAATTTCCATTTATTGAAAGAAGAAAAGTTTTTAATAAATTTCACTGTAACATAATAAAATATTTCAAATACAATTCTCAGGTTTCAACTCTGGTTGTTTACACAACATTTCGGCAGCAAGCTCTGCCATCATTAGGTAGATGACAATGGCGGAGCTTGCTGTCGAAACATTGTGTAAACAAACTTTGATACAGGTTGAAGCCCAAGAATTGTATTTGAAACAAATTCATCAGGAAAGCCTTCACTCTTTAATAAAAATATATTGTTGACAGTATACCTTATGCATTGTCATAAGTATATTTAGTAAACACATTAAAAAATTTAAGCACAGTATATTAATACAAAATTAACAATGTTCATTCTATTTATGGGGAGAGATTATTATACTAATTTTAAATTTATTCAAATGTAAAGGAACCATACGGAAGATAATAGCAGCAGAAATGTCAGAAGAAATATATAAATAATAAAATATAATTAGGATTTCTGATATACAATCTACAATATATATTTCTAAAACAGAATTTTAAATGAGGATGATATTTTTTAATCAATTTTTTGTAGAATTCCCTGATTTGATATGTATTAGAAAATTAAAACAAGGTATAATATTTAGGCAAATGAAATGAACAATGCTTTTCCTGTAATAAATCTCTATTGAAGTTATATTTCCAAGCACTGAAGTGAACATAAAACATTGTTGCACTTATACTATCATTCTTTTTTAATATTATCATTAAAACCATTTTATTTTATATTTTTAGGTGTTGGTGACAAGTTTGTCTTTGCAACAAGTAGACTACCAGGAGCCTGCTAACTTTTGGATTGGTCCAAGAGCAGTAAGCACATTTATATTGTTAATTTTTGGGCAACTTCTTCACTACTGACTTTTATTGTGTCAACTTAACATCAAGATGCTCAATTAGTTCATTATTGAAATATAAGAAAATTATATCAATTTCCATGATATTTTCAAAGTAATATAAGTAATAACAATAATGAATAAAATTAATTATTTGTGATCATGATAATGCAAAAATAATTTTGTTATAATAACAATTGTAATAATCTATATAGTTTTAATAACTTTTTCTTTACTGAAATATTAACATATGGCGACGAAACAAATTTGTTCAGTACAAATGTTAAAAACTGAAATCAATTGAATTAATTTTTAATTCTTGTTTTGTACCAAACCGCTCAATGTTTCAACAGTAAGCGGTCTCTATGTATTCTATGGAAATAAAGGAGAAATATTAACATAGTAAGATCAAATACCTCTCATAACTCTGTAAAGAGTACAGAATGTGTTTTTTGTTAAATGTTGTGTTCCAAACTCAAGATTAAAGAGGCAGTCGCATGTTAATCATTGTTGAGTAAATCCTGTTATCAATAATGACTAGTGTGTAGTTCAACTATTTACATTAAATTTCTTGGTTTAGAAGTTAACTATCCTTTGTCAAATATGATGGCAGAACTATAAAGTAACCTTATTTTTTATTCCAGTTTTAATTCATTAGACAATAAACAATTAATGTTTCAAATTACCACAAGTGAACATGGAAATAATATGTAAAATATAGTAAATATTAGACCTATTTATCCTTAGCAAACTGGACTAAACAGCAAATGATTTACTTAATTAATGACCTTTAATGCTGGTGTGACTTTATATATATTTTTAATACCTAATTAATGAAATGCAATTGTGGCTGTACACAACATTAAATATTTTACAGGCTGACTTAATACACCTAGGAGCAAAGTTTGCACCATGTATGAGAAAAGATGCAAAGATAATCAAAGAAATAGAAAAGGGAAGAGAAAAAGAACGAGAAACAGCATGCTGCATAAGAAATGATGATTCAGGGTGTGTTCAATCATCTCAAGCAGACTGCTCAGTAAGTTACTAAATTACTCAAAGGTATTTCCTCATTAAGAACACTATCATTAAAATAATTATTTATTTTTTATATTTTTTAAATGAATATTTTATACAAATGCTAACCAATATCAGATGTACCATAGTTTTATATCATTTTATTCATGTATTATAGCATATTCACATATTTGTTCTAAATTTCTATCTTTCCTTTCTATCCAATTGTCCATCATTACTACATCACAATAAATCCAATAAATATTTGTGATTATTCCTTAGGGGGTTGCTCCAAAATCTTCATTCCCTCTTTTATATCAATTCCGCTGTAATAAAATAATACAGGCTATAATTGCTAGATCTGTGGATTAGCATGGTGGCTTCGTGAATAAGAGTTTATGCATAGAGAACTACTTTATGTGATATCTCTATGAAATCTTCTCAAAATTTATGGTTTCACATAAAATAGAATCATTATTCTAATGAGGTGGCATATTAAATATAAAAGCAATAAAATATAAAATTTTGCAATTAATTGTCATTTATTTAAGCAAATTCTTGAACATGAATATATATATATTATATATATGCAATTGAAACAGAAATTTCTATAAATAATTATAGAATTGCTTTTTATATCAATTTAGTTTTCTTAATATGTATTGCATAATTTTTTGCCTTAGTTTTACTTAGACTTGATAGAAAGTTCAATATTTTATATATATATTTACAAATATGTTAACATAAATAAACTCATTAAAATGTGTCACTACATTGAAAGTAGCTATGATTAATAAGAATGGAATTCTTTGTGAAAAAACATATTAGTTTTCAATACCTTAAAACACATATTAATATGAAATGTGAAGAAATGTGAAGATTTGAGTAATGATTCAAAATACAAATATTTGGAAAGGAAGTAATTAAACATTTTCCTTTCATGTGGTAGTTATTAAAAATATTAGTGTGCTACTCTTTCATATAAATTAATATAAATCTCTTTTAATATCCAATGTAACCAAATTTTTCTCCTTTCTTTCCCAACCAACTGGTGCGTGGACTGAGGCCTACGGTATGTTTATCGATCTTATTAAGCTTGTACATTTCTTGCATGGCCACTCTCATTCAATTTCATGCTTTACTGTTTTCTTTTTTTTAAAAAAAATTATTCAATTTCATGCTTTGCTGTTTTCTTTTTTTAAAAGAAATAATTCATGATAGGGTGAATTTTATATAAGTAGTGGGATGTGAAATAATTAGGTGTACCTCAAGCCACAGATTAGACATTATTTTGAAACATGTTTTAATTGATAACCTATTATTCTAAGTTTAACGGAAATTAAAATATTTTTTCAGACACCTGATTTTGAACATATACTATTTTAAATAGTTTATATAGAATTGATGCAAAAGATATTGATGTTCTTAAGAGCAACTAGCACTGATTTTGAAAATATTGCACAAATAATATTCCCTCATTACACGAGTTAAGAAATTTTATGAACTGAACAGCCAGTATACTTACTACATATAAGAGATTTACCTTGGGCACATAATTCATGGCCATTTATTGTATACATGTATGCAATTAAATTAAAATATTGCAGAAAGAATTAAGACTAAAAAACTGAGTATTACAAATGGTAACACTTATACAGGAAAAATGTTCAATGTGTTTTAATGTATGGATACACAAATTTTGTGTAGGTCAGCTTGAGTAAAATAGGGCAATATAATTTATTTATGTTAAGTGAATAGTTCAATGTAATAATGTGTTTACAATGAAATTTTCCTAGACATTTTCATTATGGTAATTCTTTGTAACAGTAATAAGAGTAATTGCAATAATTTTTTGATATCATCAACAGCAAATAATGTACTTAAATAGTTTAAAATCATTAAGGAACAAGCATATGAATGCAAATGTATGAATAATTTAATAAAGAAATATAATAAGATGAGCATTTTATACAATTGAGTAAGATATGCAGAAATTTTGGACTTATTAGATAAGAATAGGATTATTACATAAAATTAAGAAAAAATGACAAAAAAATTTGTCAATATTTATCAAAGAGAACCATTGTTTGAAATACCACACATGTTGAAATTTATATTACCATGTCATAAATACTAATCTCATTAAATTATTCTGAATTTGTATATAACTTCAAAAAATTGATGAAAAAAATTAGGCAACAATAGTATAATAACTGAAACTTGGTAATATAGGCATATGATTTAGGTTATCCTGAAAAAGAAATTGAATAAGTATAATTTAACAATAGAAACTATTTACATGGTTAGGAAGAAAGTGTGAGGACCAGCATGACTTTCCTGATAATGAATATTGGTGACCATATTAGACAGAATGTGTAGTTCAAATTATTGGAGGGATCAACATCTTGCTTTATGAGATCACTTAAGCAGTTCTCATGTCAACCAACATATGAACTTTGTGTTCAAGAAAGGCAGGCCATTAGCAACAATCAATCACCGTCCATGTGCGTTAATCATTAAGAGAAATATGACACCATTTTCTAAAAAACTGTAAAAATATATTATTTTGTAAAACCTTATAATAAAATAATGGGAAAAAATAATTTTGAGCACTTAAAAATTGTTAATATAACTTTAAATTGGTATGAATAAAATAAATATTTTTATTTTTTACACATGAATTATTTATTCAATCACTCTTGATTTACGATATTTTAGTTTGTTTTAAATAATTATTTTTATACATATGATAAATAAATCCATCGTAAATATAATTGAAAATAAAAATATGAAGAACCAATTATCATTCACTTTTAATTTCTCATAAAATAGCCTCTGGTAATGTAAATCAGAGATTGTGGCATTATAAAAGTAAAATATAATAATGTTTAGAGCATTCTATACCTACTATTTCATTATACATTTTACATCACACAAACACATTTCCTTCCTTTCACTGTATTGTGCATTTTGTCTTAATGTGTTTCAATTACAGTATTCTATATTAACGAAAGATTTGATTGTATTCATTACATGCATATATAATTTCAAATTTTGCAAATATCTGTTGTTCTAATTAAACAACAAAAAAATGACTTTGTCATGCAAAAGTTTATGACACTGCTTGTGCATGTTACTGAATCTGCAAATAATGTCAGTGCAACCAAAATTTACATTATAATTCATTAAATTAAGCATGATTATTTTTCAAACAATTAACCCTATTTGAGGTAATTTATACTATTTTATTTTATAATTTTTATGGATCTATATTGGGAAACTTACAATACAAATAAACTTTTATTTGGACAATTAGCAACAACATCTGAAGCTAAATAAAATTGGCTTGCAAGCAAATCAATTAAACAATGATAACTCAATAAAATATATATATTCTATATTCATTCATAAATTGTATAGGAAAGAGAGACAGAAAACAGCTTTTGACACCTACTATTAATTTAAGGCAAGTCAATTACTGTTTTCTGTCTCTCTCCTATGCAATTTATTATCATTTTGACTCTTTCATCTTATTCTTCCTGTTGTTATACATGCAAATAGTAAATATATTAATGTATTTTACTGTTTATTGTTGTTCATTATGCTATTACATCAATAGATAATACTGCAATTTTAGTTACAAAATAAAATAAATAAAAAACTAGTTGTCATTAGTTAGCAATACTGAATGCTTGGATTTATTCAGTATTCACAATATATAATTTATTAATTTACAATTTTATAATATATCTCAAAAATATTATATTTTAAATAAGTAAATGTTCGTAGAATATATAAAAAGACTGATGTAGCTATACAAATTTAAATTGAAAAACCCAGTACTGCGTTTTTAAATTTTAATAAGTAAATGTTCATAATAGACAGCAATTAAATTGATCAAATCATGACCAGAATTTATTGTTAACTTAAAGAATAGCAGCCCAGTCCATATCTGTTAAGTTTTTAGAAAATTTATTGTTTACTAATTTTGACGTGGCCTTTCTGTCAGAAGACAATCTCCACGTGGAAGAAGTGGTCAGCTGGGGATTCTGGACCTGGAGGACGTATTTCAGGCTCTGTCTGTGGTCTTGATCCAAAGTGAGTTTACTCATAGTATTTTTAAGAGTAAACAAAATAAAACATTCCTCTCTGTGATAAAATTTTACTAACAATGTTTTTGTAATAGATTCTGTGAAGCTCCAGCCTCCATAGCACCATATGAGTGGCCTGATGATATAACAAAATGGCCCATTTGCAGGAAAACTAATTCTTTCCCTCAGCGTTTTCGTTACAACAAAGACAAGATGGCTGAGCACATGGTCTGTGAAGTTATTGGTCATCCTTGCTGCATTGGCATCCATGGAACATGCAGAATCACCACAAAAGAATATTGTGATTTTGTAAGAGGTTATTTTCATGAAGAGGCCTCACTTTGCTCTCAGGTATTTGCTATAAGTGTAAATCCTTTGTATTTCTTAACTTGTTCATTGTTTCTCTTTTAGATATGAATAAATATAAATTAGTTCTTAAACAATTATGTATTGAATTAAGAGCCTTAAGTATCAATACAAACTATAGAACTTAACAGTATGGTAAGAGAGAGTAGAGCTTTTAATGTGTTGTTTATATAAATAATAATAATAGCATAAAGTAGTAATAGATGCTTTATACCTTGGTTATTTCTGTGACAAAACCAGTGAGTATACTCCACGGAATATTTATGTAATGTTTTTGGAATTCCAGACTATTGCTTCAGTTCAACTCAATAATTAAAGTAATTAAAGAAATACAAAAATCAAATAGTAGTTAAATTAAATGTAAGTACATTCAGGATGCCATTCACAGAGGCTTAATAAATTCTTTATTCAAGGTATTAGAAATTTCTTTTTGTCATAAAAATGTGCTGTACTTGGAGCCAAACTAATATTCTATTCCTTCATGTATAGAAACTTGAATAATATATATTTGATTAGATATTGATCTGACAACTACACCAAATTATTTTGACTGGTTACTCATTCAATATTTGTATTAACTGAATTAACCTTTCCAAAACACTTGCAGAAACTAATTTATGGTATTCTCTGAAGTAACAAGTTTATTGTGCTTTTGAGTTTTGTCTTTTTGCCAAGAGTCTGTTCTTTTGAGAGTGAGTTTTTCCCTTAAGTACAAAAAATTATATAGAGTAATCTGTCACATCACCCAATTTTCTTAAAAAGTTAACAATACACTCAATTATGTTTAATGGTGACGTACTTTCAATACAATGGATATGGACAAAATATATTCTTCAAATATTTTAAAATACTAGTTTATTAAATAAAATCTTTTAAACATTTCAGAACTCCTTTGTATACATTTAGAAAGTTTCAAAATATAATTACTAAATTGTTCTTAAAATACATGGAAAATAATAAGTTTGATTAAATATTATGTAACTTGGAATTATTTCACCTGTAACTGCTCTCATTCAGAATAATCAGGTGTATTACTTCATTCCAACATGTTTCACATTGTCTTCTCAATAAAGCAGTGAGAACATGATTTTGATCCTAATCTTGTGGTCTACAGCCTATTCTATAAACAAATCTCCTCTTTATAATTGCATAGTGCTTCTGACTACAATACATGATTACATATTGTGATCCTTTTAAAATGAATATTGGAGGGTATAATCTGAGTAGTAAGTTCGTCAACAGCATATTATGCTTTAAAAAATATTTTCTGAGTTAATATATAATTATTCTAATGAGACAAAAATTCATCAAATACGTATAGTTGATAGAGTCGCATTCAAGTTTTAAAATGAATAAAAAAAATTCCAGTCAATATACTTAATACAGTTCTCAGGTTTCAAACCAGGTAGCAGTCATTAGTAAAACAGTCACATCATCATCAGGTATCAAGGTTGTTTGACTGCATGGGTTAGGAGAAACAAAAACTGCTTATTCAATGGCATAATATCACAAAAACAATGATCTAAACATACTTTATTATTTTTACTGTCCACTAAATATTACATGTATCAGTATATTGCATTGGGAGAACTTTATATCATTTTCAGTGGTCACTATTAAAAGTGGCATTCATAAAATGTTTACTTATATTTTTACTGCATATAACATCTTCACTGCTATTTCAGACCTAAAGTAAACTAGGGGCTTTAGTTATTTGAAACAATCTTGCAATTTAAATGATTTGAAATAGTATTTAGTTTTAGTCATACCTCTTCAAGTTCATTCTTTTATTTTAGAAGAAATATTTCATTAATTTTTCTTAAAATATAGGAAGAATGTATATAGTGCACTATAACATTAATACTCAGTGCTAATTCATCAGTTGCGAAATATGATTTAAATAGCCATTTCATATTTCACAAACATTATGAGTGTTGCTTTGTCACATTAAAATAAATTTAAACATACATACATAAAAATTTAACATTGAAGCTAACGACATTGCAGCTGTTGCACTTTTTTAAGTGATTTGATTTTTTACTTTTACAGGTATCATGTCTGGACGATGTTTGTGGAATGATCCCATTCTATTCACCTGAAGTTCCAGATCAATTCTACAGGCTGTGGACGTCACTTTTTCTTCATGCAGGGTATGTTTTCATACAAAAGGTGACAATTTGTGTAGCTACAAATAAATGCAGCTGTGTCTCATTATCACATTTTTATGGAAAAAATCTGAGTATAACATGTATTATTTGTCTGTGTAATTTAAAACTAAACAGTAAATAATAGTGAGATACAGGATATATAGGTGCAAACAAAAAAGTGCATACTCATGATTGTTCAGGTAGAGCCCAAATAATATTAATTAATTAATTATTTAACCTCAAGTGTGCATACAGAAATACAAAAACTGTAAATTCAAAATACAGTTTCCTGAAGTCGAAGGAAAGAAAGTAAATGAGCCAATGATTTTTCGGCTGTAACAGGATGCAGTCTATGGCACAAAATTATCCACATGTGTAATAGTTTATCAATTTAAAAATTTACCTGATGAAGTGCACAAATATGGACAAAATGCTATAACTATTAACAAAATATTAATTAAATGATTGATCACAAATAGGCTGTATTTTCTATTTATGAAAGTAAATCGTATTAAATTTTGGAAACAAACTTTTATCACCACCTTTTCAGGGCTGGATCAATTTCTGCTATTTTATTTTCAACTTAAATGTTTTGAATTTGATAATATCACATAAAAAGATAGTTCTATTCTTCCAGAGAATTTTTTCATTATGACTTTAGTAGTCTTTTATTAAATGTGCCATCTAAATGGTATGCATTTATAATTCTATAATTATATTTATTTTCACAGTCTCTGAATGCTTAGTTCTTGATAAAAATCAATAAATAAAACATTGATATACTGTACAACAGAAAAACTAAAATACATCAAATTGTATTTGTATCATTGCCTTATATTCATACCTCAGTATTATCTATAATATAATTAATTTTATTATTATCTAATTTGTGCTGCAAATTGATTTAAGTATTTCTTAAAATAATTGTAAATAATATTTTTATTATCATAATTCATAGAATCATGGAACCATTTTTCAATTTTTTTACCAACAGGATTCTGCATTTGGCAATAACTTTGGTAATACAATACTTTTTGATGCGAGACTTGGAAAAACTAACAGGACCACTGAGAATAGCAATCATTTACCTTGGATCAGGAATGGCAGGCAATTTGGCAAGTGCAATATTTGTGCCATATCGTGCTGAGGTAAGTTTAATATTGTTTATCTGATGCTGAAATGTACTATATAATAATATAATTTTACCATACTTTAAAATACTATTCCATTTCTCTTTGCAGGTGGGGCCAGCTGGCGCACAATTTGGACTATTAGCCTGTCTTATAGTTGAGGTGCTGAATGTGTGGCAAATGCTGAGGCACCCAGACCATGCACTCCTTAAATTGTTATTTATAACCCTTGTTCTTTTTGTGTTTGGTCTTCTACCCTGGGTAGACAATTATGCTCATCTTTTTGGATTTATTTTTGGATTCCTTCTGTCATATGCACTGTTGCCATACATCTCATTTGGTGAATATGACAGGCACAAGAAAGTAGCTCTGATCTGGGTTTGCCTACTGTCAGCTGCATTCCTTTTTGCAGCTCTTGTGGTGCTGTTCTATGTCATACCAGTGTATGATTGTGAAGTGTGTACTTATTTCAACTGTCTGCCACTGACTCGGGACTTCTGCTCTAATCAGAATATCAACTTTAAGAGAGAAGAACCTGTGGTATGACGAAAGTTCCCACGGTTGAGAGGAACCGTACACTGGACTCAGCTCCGGCTCACTAGGGTACTGCTGCATTCTGGGGCAAGGTTATTTATATTCAGCACCAGAGATCGTACTTTGCAACATTCTCACAGTACAGATAATATTATTGTGAAAGTAAAGCTTTCATTCACAGAAACCCTAAAATTAAAATTATCTATTTTTTCCTTCCGAATATATTCAGCCAGAGTTCCAGAAAAGAATGTTTGTGAAGTGTTATACCAGTGGCAGTAATGATTAGCCCTATGTGTGACATTAGTAATGTCTTTGTTGAAATTGCGAACATTACTCTGTTGAATGGAAATATGCTTCATAAGAGAACTCAAGAAAGTGTAAAGGAAGTGTGAGCAATTATGGACTGCAAAAGGATTATGTTGCACACAATAAGTGCTACAGTAGGGACAAGTCTGCCAGTGTGGATGGAAACTATTACAGCTTGATGTTCTTGTTTTTAATATTGAATTAAATTATGCAATTGGTGAACAAAGACAAGAATTGTGTATAGAAGAAACTGGAACGTGCCAATTTTCATATTTAATAAACCAAGAACCTAATTGTATGTTGTCTTGTATGAAGCTACAATCCCTCTTAGTATCGGGTTTCTTTTGACTGTTTAATTTATAAGTAAAAACCAAGCACTGTTTGGCACAAGAGACATGTACAAACAAGGGGATGGAATCAAAAAATTGGGTGTATGTTACTTTTTCAGTAGTAATTTGTATTCAAAATTTATTTATATTTTCTGATACTTATTTCATATTTTCTCTTCAATATGTTCTTATTCGTCATATTATTGAATTGAACTTTTGATATGTTTAATAGTTCACATATTTTAAATATACAGAAAACTATGTTCATAATTACTATCAGTACATTTTTCAAGAGTATGCACATTTTAATTTGATTTTAAGTATTTATAGCTATGCCATACCCCTTGTCAAACATTTCTCTAAATGTCTCAGCCTCTAGGGTGGGGTGGAAAAACAGACATAGTTAATTACTTTTAATAAATAATTGTAAAAATGTTAAAAAATCTTTGCAGCATTGTTTTACAATGTTTCCAGTCTTTTTTATTAAAATGTTCATGAAAGAAAATAAAAATGAAGCTATACACACAAGTGTCTATATAGAGATTGAAATATATAGAGAACTCATCATGTACAGTTTGTGATATTTTTTCCATCATATATAAATAAATATAATTATATATTATAAATAAATCATCATCCAAATGCTTTTTTGAGCATGTGATAACAAAATGAACTTTTTTAATCAATCCATCACACTGCAGGACTTTCATTTGATTTGGTATAGCATGAAAAGTGTATGTTTTGTCAGAAAAATCGTGTTGAGTGAACAGGCATCGTGTATATGTGTCCTCTGATAGTCTTCAGCATCCCTGTCCCTTTCCCTCATATCTAATATTGCCTCCAGATAATTTCTTTTCCTCCCACATCATTAATCCTTAAGAGGGAAAGGGAGGGAGGGATATAATTATCTGTTAATCTGCTAACAAAAAGCTGGTGATAGTATTTGTATTCACATTTTTCTTGAGTAACAGTAAAAATACTGGGTTTCAATTTTTTACCAGTATGTTACTATACAGATTAACATGATGTTTGAATAAGGAAATAAGTATATGCACTGGTTATACTCAAATTATTCATTATATTATAGAAAACAGAATGATCTTTCTTTACTCTGGAATTAATTATGATGCTGAAACTCATAAAATTGTGACCATTCAGTAGAATTGTAAACTGATTACAATATGAACTTTTATTATATTAATATATCAACAATTATTTTAAAAAATCATAATATATTACAGCCTCCACTCCATTATTAATTTGATACACAAGCTGAATATGTCAAAATGATTTGGATTCAGAATTTCTGTTCATTTGTATTTTTCACAAAACACTATAGCTCAGATGTAATAAAAAACCATAAAGTACAGAAATCTAAGTATAGATACTTGTAAAATCAATTTAACAAGACTCAGTTTGTTTTAGAATATTGTTTGTTTCTTTAAGTGTAGCAATGCGACAATATTTTTTTCAAAAATCTATACATCTCATTAACAAATATTTTTCAGTATAAACTTGATTATCAAGGCATTATTGAAAGGTCCAATTTCCTGATAAAAGCATCACTCATACATTGGCACAAATGAATATTTTGAGCACCTGTTAAGAAATCTCAAAAGTTAAATGGATAAGTTAAACTTGTTATTTGTATGTGAAAGAGTGGTACAATAAGCTACAGTACATGAATAATGTGTATCTACAAGTTTTGTTCATCTTGTTAATCTTAAGAAATGTATACCATCATAACTTTGTTATTTCATAGATTTCTTGAAGATGTAATAGTTTTAAGTGAAGACAAGTGAACAAATTTCAGTGAAAAAAAAAGTTAATTCTTTGAGATTTCTTAACTTTAAATATTCATAGAATAATTCCAAAAAGAAAGCATTTTAAATAGTGAACTGATTTGCATATTAATATGATTGTGCAACATATTTATCAAATGATATTTCTGTATAATAACAAATTTACATGTGACCAAATATATTTTGAAATTTAAGTAAAATGATAATGTTTTGAAATTTAATAACCTAGAGGCAAATTTAGTAGAATAGCAGATATGTTTGCATCACAGTTGATATAGGTATTTTTATTAATTTGGAGATCATTCACTTCCCAGTTTATATGGTTCATGTAAAAATTTGGCCAATGTTCTGACACATCATAAATGTTACTTTAATCATTTTTCTGTTCATATACAGGAAGTCTGATGTAATATCACTGTGCTTCAGAAAATGAAAATGAGAATGTATTATGTTGGCCAATATGACCTGTTCAAGAATGAAGGTGCAGCCATAAAGACTGATCTTTAGTGTGCAAGTTTGAATCAGAGGTATAATGTAATATGCTTTTGTATCTTCAAGTGTTTGTGAAGGAGAGTAGAAACACTGCAAACTTTAGCATATTAAGGGATTTAAAAGTGTAATTGTGATTCTTTTCCTCCCCAACCTAGATTTTTATATGAAAAAGTGAATGGGGTAATTTTTGTGTGATAATAAAATAAATGATATTTAAAAATGGGCTTTAATTTTTCTGCCTGAATAATGAAAGACAAAATGAACTTACATGAAAAGTATGAATCATTGATTTTATTCCATTTTTCAAAGAATGAGTATGCAAAAACCTTGCATGGTATATATTTACATTACATAATATAATGAAATGCAATTATTAAAAATATAAATCAATCAAAATTTTGTTTGCTGAAAGTGGTATTAATTTAAGCCATAGACCAAACAACAATTTACCATCAGACCAAATTCAAAGTTATTTGAAAACTATAAAGTTACTGATGGTTTTTATAATAAAAAATACAATACACATTACAAACTGCAAATTATATGTTTTTCAACATAAATAAAAAAAATGAGACATCATATCATAGTAAATACAATCCTTTGACATTCAGAAAATGCAATTTAAATTTCTATTAGATTTTGTAGCATATAATTGGTATATATCGGCTAGTGATTGGCTAACAGACAACTGAGCCACTGGTAATGACTTCCTCACTTTCTGATAAAGAGTGCGGTGCCTCCAAAAATTAAAGAACTCCAAACCTTACAAGGTGCCTGCCATTTGTGAACCTTAGGTAAGTCACCTACTTCCTATCTCTCTTTCCTGTCTTTATTATTTGTTTTAATTAACCTGACAGGGTCATTTCCTGGCACATATACATAACTCGATGTTACACACACACACACAATAATAACAAATAAAACACCATACATATATTTCAATATTATTCATGTTATTTTGGATTATGTTGTACACTATTGCCTATTGACCAAATTTTAGTTATGATGACAGTTGCACAATTATATGTATATTTATATTAATGCATTATTTTGTGTCATGCACAGCATATTATATATATTAGAATGAATCATAAATATTACCTTTTGAATTCTATAAATAAATAGTATCTCACATTGAAGTTTAATAGATACACATAGTTCCAATTATTAGGTAATTACAAAAGTGATAAGGTATAATATTTGGGAAATGAAGTTCAATAAATAAATTGTGATTTTATTTTCGATACTTTTTCATTTATGTAGAAGTCATTCGGGATTTATGTAAACACAAGTTTACATCATTGCAATATAATCTGAGTTTTCCATTAAACCTCTTAAATGTCATTAACTATGGAATGATGGTAAACCCAATGTATACTTTTAACTATATGAACTACCATATCCACTACTTATGACTAAAAGTACCTGCCAGAAAGCCCATGCTCTTTTTTTCTAAAAATATTTTTAACTATTGTGCTAAATGCTATAGGAAGTCAATTGAAGAATTACAGTTCTTAAGAAGATATTACTTTGTGACAATTTTTCTTTAATGCTTTATTATTAAGGTCTTTTCACAACAGACGAATTTATTAGAAGCAATATTTGTGGGATATTCAAACAAAGAAGTCAGTTCAATAACAGAAACAATCACATAAATCTGGTAATATAAAGAACAGTAGGCCTAAGTGGTACGATGTCCAAGAATATGAAGTATAATTTGAAATAAAAATAAAAGTTTTTTTCAAATATATTTCAGAACAATGAAGAAAATCATATTTACAATAAATCATGACAAAGTGTTCAATCCATTCTATAATTTAGAAAAATGGATAAAGAATCTGACAATATTGATGAAGTGAATGTGATAATTTCAGGTATTAATACTATGTCATGTGGTTTGCAGTGTTGAAGATAAATTATAGTTTCTTTTTAGTTATATTATGATGAGTTAAAAGATTTATGGGCAACAGGTCTTATAAAATCTGGCTGTTAAAAAGTAATTACCCAGCACAGACAACAGAATTATTGACATATAATAACATTTGACACACGGTTTCTATCATACAAAATTTTACTCCTTAAATACAGTGAAATCTCAGCATGTTTCTTAGGACTTTGGTTTATTATGTGTCACATCAACGAGAAATCTCATATAACATCAAGCAAAACATCACATTCATAATACAATAATTATTATTAATATAATTATATACTTCATTTACCATTTTAGACCCTGTACCGACATCTTTAATATTTCAAAGTCATTTATTACATCATTGTAGTAGCTCTGATATCCATTGTCATGTTACTTACAATTCTTGATATATGAATTGAATAAAAATACATTTAACAATTTAATATATTGATATTAAAGATTGGATATCCTATTTTCAGGACTTCTTCATTTATTAACATAATTTGATATAATTAAATGTCAGTCATATTATTTCTCAGGAGCTTTCAGCTCAATAAGCCATATTCACCTGAGGGTTTTCTCCTATGTTACTACATATCTGTAATATCTTTCATCAATTCGTCACACTGTCAGGCCTCTATGGCTTACGATTTATCGTGCTTTAATGTTAACGCTAAGGAAAGTAGCCAAATACGTTTCTCAAAACAGAACTCCTGTGTGCAGCACAAACCAAGTAAATAATGTGATATTATAATGATAATAGCTATGCACAGTAAAGTGAGAAAGTTGTATTGTCTTACTTGAAATATAGGGCCCCATTGTAAAAGGGAGGGTATAAAAATGAACAAGTTAATTAATTTTATTAACTTGATCTTCCAGAGCATTGAAGTCCTTTACAAAATGTAGAATTTTAGGGAGGTTTAATTATTTGATAAATGTTAATAATGCTTGCTAATCTCAAGGGTATTTATTTACAGGAGATTCTATCAATTTTCAGGACTTTATCCGTGGGGGGGGGGGGGCGAACTTCCTTTCTCCTGGCGCAGTAACTTTCTCTCTGCAGGCGGAAAAGGCGACGGACCTTGCACTATCCGGCAATTGAGGAAAACCCCTTTTTTCCTCCTTTACGATGTTTATATCTCAGTCGAGAATTTTAATTCGCTGATGGATTTATACTTTCTTCGATAAGTTACGAAAGCGACTCTCCTTTTTCTTTCAGAATATGACCCTAACTTTACTATATCGTCTTTCTCCTTCATATTTCTAAGTCTCGAATTGTTATCTGCACGCTTCCTTCTTTCTCGTTCCCTCCTTCACTCTTTGACTTCCTTGTTCCACCTGGTTAAGTTGTGGAATGACTTTTTCGTCCGCTTACCACTTCGCATCTTAGCTCTTCTCAGCCCCACCACTCAAAAAACGCCACTCCACGTGGTGTGTCTATGCCAATCATATTTAATTTTCTGAGATCGCGGGGAACAACAATTTCGATGGTAAGGGTAGACCATAGGGTTTTCAACATATCGTTACGTTAGGATGATTGACAGGCCTCTAATCCTCAAGTCGTATCTGTAGGCACGAATTTGAGGATTAAGGCCCGACAAACTGGCGCCGCCCTACACGAGGAAAAACCTACATCTCGTCAAGATACTGTAACCGGCTACGTTCTTCTTAATTGTTTAAAACTGAATCTAAAATGATTAATCAGATGGGGGTATTCCCATATTTCAGGTAAGGCAATAAATCTTTAAACTCGCTGATCCTAGTCGATCCTTGATATCGATTAGGACTATCGATGTTGTAATTCCTTTGTGCGAGATTTTTTTGTTCCATGATACTTATGTTTTGTGTGGTAATATTTAAAGTACAACAAATAATATCAGACCTAATGAATGGTACTAACTTTTAATCAGAGTATCAACTTCAAAAAGAAGAAAAAGCAGAAAGGTGGAAGGAATATCTAGAAGAACTGTATCATGGTGGAAGTCTAGATCAGTCAGTAATAGAAGAAGAGTTGGGGGACAACATTTTAAAGTCAGCGTTTGATAGGGCGCTGAAAGACCTGAGTTATGGAAAAGCGCCAGGAATTGATAGCATTCCAGCAGAGCTGATATGAGCATCGGGCGAAGAACATCATGGCTATTCAGGATAGTTTGCGAAATATATTCGAAACAGGAAGAATCTCAGAAGATTTTAGTAAAAACATCATTATACCCATACCGAAGAAGGCTGGAGCTGATAGATGCGAACAGCACAGAACAATTATTTTAGCATCCCATGCATGCAAAATATTAACGAAAATAGTATATAGGAGACTGAAACGTCAAATAGAATGCGAGTTAGGAGATCAGTTTGGTTTTAGGAAGAATATATGGACAAGAGCAGCTATATTGACTTTGCGATTAATTTTAGAAGACAGGATACGAAAAAACTGGCCTACGTTCATGGCATTTGTAGAATTTGATAAAGTAAACTGGAACACGCTATTAAAGATTTTGAAAACAACTAGAATAAAATATCTAAAAAGGAGGCTAATAAATAGCCTCTACAGAAGACAGGCAGCAGTAATTAGAATAGAAGACCAAGAAAAGAAAGCAAAAATCAAAACAGGAGTAATACAAGGATGCAGCCTGTCGCCCGTGCTGTTTAACTTATATATAGAACAGGCGATGAAGGAAGTGAAAAACGAATCATACTGCAAGGAGAAGAAATAAAAACCTTACGCTTTGCCGACGATATTGTAGTATTAGGGGAGTCAATAAGACTTGGAAACTTCGTCCTGGAGAAAGAGTTCAATATGAGGATTAATAGAAGGAAAACCAAGGTAATGGAGTGTAGTATGCGAAACAGAGGAATAACATAGGGTGTTAGATTGGGAAGGGACATTATGACGGAAGTTACGGAATTCTGTTACTTGGGAAGCGTAATAACTAAGGATGGTAGAAGTATAGTAGACATAAGGAGTAGGATAGCACAGGCAAGGAAGGCTTTCGCGAAACAGAGGGATTTAATTACGGATAATATAAGTGTGACTATTAGAAAATCGTTGCAAAAAATATTTGTGGAGAGCGTGGGTGCGAAACGTGGAATATAGGAGTTGGGGAAAGGAAAAGAATAGAAGCCTTTGAAATGTGGTGCTATAGGCGAATGCTTAAAATCAGATGGGTGGAATTACAAACGAGGAAGTTCTAAACAGAATAGGGGAAAAGCGAACAATATGGAGTACGCTGACTAAGAGAAAGGATATATTAATAAGCCACGTTTAATACACGAGGGCCTTGTAAAATTATCGTTAGAGGGAAGTGAATGGGGCAATAACAGAAGAGGGAGGCAAGGATAGAATATGTTTTGGGAGGATTAGGGAGGATGTGGGGTGTACTAGTTATATGAAAATGAAAAGGCTTGCGCAATATAGGCTAGCATAGAGGGCTGCATCAAACCAGTCTTGACAACATCAACTTCAAAATGGGGTGATTTTTAAAGGCTAACGAGTCATGTCTTTGAGGAACTTCATCACATCCCTGTAGGAATCTTTAAAATGAAACAATTAGCCAGAGAGAAGGTTTATTGGAGAACATAGAAAATATAGTCAAAACTAGTTCAGATTGTGGTCGAATACGAAAAACCCATACCAGAGTCCACATTCAACTTTGGGATGAACCTTCGGAAATTTTTAAAAGAGTTCATATGGACCGTGCCGGGCCATTCGATGACTATCATTTTTTCGAATTGCGACGTCCAGAGGGTTAGAAGTCCGTTTTTCCAAAAACGCACCAACATCATAAACAACAATAATTGTAGGTTCTATAAATGTTTGAAACGTTTTAAATTTAATATTGTATGTGCAGCGCAGATTATTATTTTCGTTCACGAGAGGAGTATTTCATTGGTAGCTTTATCTCACAATTCTTCCGCGTCCTTTCAGAAAGTAAAATTACTAAAGTTATGCCACAATATCCATCCGCACACTCAACGTTGAGGAATAATGTTAAATTAAACTATACAAACTTCCATGACTACCAAATATTATCATAAATCTATTAATTTCAATAAAAGTTAACGATTTTAACGTTAAAAAAATGTTATAATAATATAACCGTACGTACATTTTAAAAATTCTATTATTTGAAACAGTACAAATGCAATATATTTACATTTTAGTTTCATCAAATGAGTTAAGTTATTGAATACATGAATTTCATATACGTTACAATAAATAATTAATCATAATTAAGTTTGGAATATATCGCTTGTAACATCATGGATTACCGTTTGCTTGTAGTAAATGCCCGATTTTCCAATGTTGGCAATTCCTCTGAGTTATATTTATAGAAGTCTGTGATCAAGACCAGAGAGACTCTTCGGCCACATTCACCTTGCCAACGGAGAGAAGAGCAATTCAGACCATTTGTCCGTAATGCTTGTTAAGTGTTGGTACGAATTTGGTGCGGCTATGTCGAATGATTATAAAACGTAGGCGTTTATTTTCAAATAGTTTCGAAATTAAAATCGAGGTTAACTACTCGAATTAACAGTTGAATACATATTGAGCGTATATTTAGACGGAGAACGGGAGCTCTAAAAATGATACTTTTCCCATTTCCTAAGAACTGATTTCTCTGAACGTTAACCTATTATCGCGCATTATTACTTCCAGTTAGCTTATCAGTGACTCAGTTCACGTTCTTGCCGAAGACATCATTTACTTAGATAATGCCATTAATATTGTTTCTTCATATCGCCATTTAAAATATGTTTATACTCCCATATTTTTAACCTGATATTGGTCCATAGTGGGAAGGTAAAATGTTAAAATTAAATTAATTATGATAGTTGGGAATATCTGACTTAGTGAATTGAATAATACGGCCAATTTAGTAAGAATTTAATTTAGTAAAAATTTAGAAGGTATTGAACATAGCACAAGAGTCATCCATTTCTTTGGTACAAGAAAACCGTTAAATAAATAATTTATATGGTGAATAAAAGAGATTTTTTTGAATGTATACACATTGCAGACCAAAATTGTGACTAAAGTGGCTGTGTTATTTATTTATTAATTGTAATTTTTGTCTGTTTTACCTAGTTAGTAATAACTTAATTTATATATATATTATTAACTTTGTAACAATTATTGAGGAAATGTACTTAATAATATAAAATAATAAAAACTTCAATATTTAATATATTACCTCACATAAGATACAATATTTTTTTCGATTTTGCTACAGAGATGTTATAGGAAAATCAAAATAATTCAGTGATTGTTTATACAAAACTGAAACCCAGGACGTTTCTGTGCGGAAACCTGCTTAACGCTTTCAAAATTTTCGTACCTGAGTCTTAATTTTCGTTATTTATCCGTTATTCGAAATGGACGAACCACGCAAATAATGATAATTTTATCCAAAGTTCTACTTCTTTTGTGGCACCATTTTTTATTAAGCAAGTGGCCAACGCAACGAAAAATTATGACAAAAATAACGATTTCTTCTATGTTGTTTTCTTAATGTCATAAATTTTCTAAGAAACATGTTCCACAGTGTTATTGAAGAATGTTTGATGAGTTTTTATCGGAACGACCATCAAGTTGCAAATACAACAATCATAATTCCAGCCAAATCTCCAGCTTGCGCCACGACAATGTAATGGTAGCCTTACTCCAATAACCATTCCTTAATAATAAATGTAGCAATGTTAAAATTACGTTCCTTTATTTAGTACTATTTTCTTGTTATTATATGTGTTATGTAGAGGTCTGTTTAGATGTGAAACATTGAAATTTGAAAGATATGAAAGGACCAGTTTTTGAAATGCTGCAGAAGATCGTTGAAGTGATTCAATTTCGTAATAAGGAAGTTTTATAAAACACGGGAAGATACAGTGGAGAACAGAAGGAAAAGTTAGATATTGTAGTAAATAGATAATATAAGTTTTAATTATGCGAGTCACGTTTAGGAAATACTGGAATTTGAAGAGGATACATTGAAAGACGAAGGCCCGGATAAAACCATTGAATGGACTTATGGACAACCAGAAAAATTTCTTGTAAGGGGAATTCTTTGTGCGTTATAAGGCTTTCGATTCTGGATCAGACATAACTTCACATGATGAGGGAGAAGACACGATCATCGCTTTACATTGTACAGGAATAGGACAAATTTGTAGGGCAAGACCAGGTTACAATATTAACAAAATATACCGTTCGTGACAAAGCAAAATGGAACTGTGTATCAAATGAGCTATGTAACTTACACACAAAAATTAAGACCTTTCCGAATGATATGGAAGTTTTGAATTAAACCTTTATCATGCAGGCACACATTCCACACATCAAATTTAAGTTATTAACTACTGCACATTAAACATGAAGACTCCCATAGAACGCATAGTTATATTAATAGAAAAATAGACTTTTTAACCAGCGAAATTAGCTAATGGGTCGTAAGAGAAGAAACAGCTATCATGATCTTCCCGAAGTCTTATTTCAACATTAATCTGTACGAATCATTACTAGTTAACATTTATTTTTATCAACTCACCTTTTCATTTATCAGACAATTATTTTCATATGCCATATTCTACAACACATTTTTTTAAATATTACCTCAGTAATTCTCTGTATAACAAATCAAAGTACGTGTAGAGAAAAGACTAATATGAACGATTTTGAGAAGGGAATTGTTACTCTAGAAATGAATTATTATTCTGGAACCATTGATTCTCTTCATATGCGCTAAATGTCTAAAAAAAATTCATAAATCGTAGCACAGTACAAGATAAGACATTTTATTACAATATTGAAATAGAATTGCCGAAAACGGCTGTACTTTTCGGATGATATACAAGATTATATAGCAAAAAACAAGGGAAGGTTGAATATTGAAATAATGAAAGATTCAGATTAAATTGCTAGTAAAAATATAAAGCAAGAGTTAGTGGGGCATACGTAAACACTATTGTTAAAGGTACATTGGATGATATAAATAGAAGAGATCAAACTGAATAAAAATCAATTAGTTATTTTAAATGTTTGTTGAGGAAGAAGTTGGTTCATGGTATAACAAGACGGAGAATCACTTGAAATAAATCTTTAGGGTTTCTTTTGCACTAGACCATGGAAAGTCTTCCAGACGAGGTCCTCCTGCAAATCTTGGCGCTTTTGCCAGTGTCGGAGTTGTTGGACGTCGCCTGCCGCGTATCACTGCGGTGGGAGTTCCTGTCCCTGGAAGCTGCCGTATGGCGCCGCTGCCGCGGAGGGCTCTGTTACCACTGTGACCACAAGTGGCCGTTCCCCGCTAGAACTGCAATACCCTCTCTGAGTGTGCACGCCAGGGACGACGCGAGCAACGTGCTAGAAGAGCCATGGCTGCGGGGCGGCTGCTCGGTCCTGCGTCGGCTGCAACTCACCAGCTGCCGTCTGACCGACGCGGGTGGTTTGCTCAGGGCGGCCTCAAGGGCTTTCCCTGAACTCCGTCAGTTGGGGCTCTCAGAGTGCACGCCCATCGCCCGTGTCGATTACGGTATTCTGGCCGAATTCACCAAGCTCACGGCTCTAAACCTCACTATGTGCAAGGTGAGCGCCGTATTTAATATTGGATATTATGACAAAGTCAATGGTAAATATGTTAGAATAAGAAAAAAATACTATTTTACTAGGCCGTGTTGTGAATTCCACCTTGCACGTAATTCGGAAAACATTCGCTCTTCATTAGCTCTGTTGATCTAATGCTCAACCCAAACAATCGAACACAACTACCCACACCTATCAAAGTAGGGCTACAAGGGTTATATAATTTTCAGTAAAGAGTATGTTATAACAAAAGTAAGACAAAAATGAATACGTAAGAGAAATAGAAAACACGAGGGAATAACAAAATAACTTTATACTGTGTAAATACTTTTCTTACATCACAAAGACATTTTGAAAGACTATTGGTTCCTTTATTGAGGGCATAAGAAGCAATTTGGAACTATTTGTAATGAATAAACCTTTAGTATTGGAGTTAACAATGTGTTCAGAAATGGCTCTTTCAGTTTCACCAAATTTAATTTCTGCACAAAATGATAAATGACATGTGACAAGAGGAAAATTGTGTTCTCCTTAGGTTTATATTGAAATTTCTGTGCCAAAAGAATAAGGAATTAACTAATGGTGTCATTAAATCATGGTGTGGCAATATAAGTATGAGGCCAGCATAGGTGAACAAAAATACTGTTTAGATTTACATGATCGTGTAATCTTCCTGATTACAGCCTTCAATTAACAGAAATAACGACAGTGAATATAGAATACTTTTATTAATTGTCTTGCTATTAAGATATCACTAGACATTGACATATGCAGAGACAACCAAACATATTGCTCAATATGGTAAAAAATAGAGTTCTAGGCAGCTAATCAATATAAAAGAATCCTTAATTTCAGTGGTTAACTGAATAGTACGCAGCTGCCATTCACATTGCAAGAATTTCAAAAATATTTAAATTAAATCTTGCAGGATAAATTTGTGTTCCCATTAAACATGGCTGATAAATTCTCAATTTTTCACAATATAATAAACCATGGGACAGTTGGTGAAAATCACTTAACAAATGCCTTTGAGAATAATAGCTTGATATTTACAGATATCTACAAAATTGTTAAGATGATTAGTTAATCGATTAAAGAAAGAGATCTGAAGCAGAATTATGATATTGCAAGCAGCCGTTCCTCGAGAGAGTTCTTTGGTTTTGTTTTATCTGTATTGTGGCCATATAAAGGAAAACCTTCTTGTTCTTCTATGGCCTTCTCAATTCCTCTCTGCCAGCCTTGTTGATCCTGTGCCGCACCTCTCCAATTCCAGATCTTGAGAATATGTGCTGCATCCTGGTGTACCCCATCCTCCCTACTTTCTTCTTCCGAAGTCTCCTGAAAACATGTCTCCTTTAGAACTTTAGATGACCAGCCCATTTAAGTCTCTTGACCTGGATGACATGCTGCAGAGACAGAGTTTGTTGTACCAAATTCTCCATACTCTTTGCATGCATATGGGTCCATAAATTCTCCTTAGGATTCTTCTTTTGAAGGAATCAGAATTTCTGCAACTTTTGTTGAGAACATCCAAGTTTTCCTTCCATACATAACAATTTTGCATAAGAGGGTTTTATATAGCATTCTTTTCAATCATAGGCTTATGTACCTGTTTTTGAAAAGAGAGATTACTGAGAAATATGCTCTGGTAGCAGCCTATATTTCTGTCATTATTGTTGGATAGGTGTACCCCAAGGTATTTAAACTCATATACAGTTTCCTCTTTAGATAAAGGTGAAATATATCTTTTTATTCCACTAAGTTTGTATGGACAGAGTTAGTAATTGAAACTATTGTGGACAGCAAGATCTGGTATTAGGATTTTTATATTATATGTGAAAACATCAACAGTAGGCCCACTTCATGAAGAATATGATTCAAAGTGCAATAAAGCAAAACAAACAAAAGTGTGAAATCTATAGTTTTCATGTTCTGGAGCAATCAAGTATATTTTTCATCCTGTGCAAAGTGTAGATGAACCAACTCCACATGTGAGTCAAATCATAGGTTACCATTATTTATATGCTATAGTAATACAAATATTAGTTCATCCAAAGCATTCTATTCATATATAATAATTATGCTTTCTTGATACAAAATTTACTGTGCAGGAGCTAGGTGGAGATTCATTTCGACTTGCAATTACAAGCTGCTCACACCTGCGTGAGCTACGCCTGGGCTGGACTGATGGTCTTGAAGATGGTGATGTGCTGCATGTGGTGCAATGCCTTGGAAACAGTCTTTATGTACTCACACTTGGAGGATGCCTCCTTACAGATGATGCATATAGTGCTCTCGCACAATGTATTCAGTAAGTATACGTTACCACTTTTACGTTTCTCCAAGTATAATATCGCAGTATTAAATGTGTAATTATCATCGGCAATTATCAATTGGTAAATATATCCCCAGTGTTTTCCCTGGTCAATAAATACATTAACATACCATCACAAAATTGTGGCCTAAGCCTATTCACAAATTAATTATCTGTCATCAGTGATTGTTTCTTAATTTGTCAATCTGTCAAAGACAAAGTTGTGCTTATTGAGCCCAGGAACTAAATCTTCCATCCCTTGTTTAAGGGATCAGCTATTACCTGAGATACAACATCTGCATTTTAACAAATTAATTTCATTCAATAACTTATTTTAAGTCACATTTTTATTTTTCAAGCCTTGAGCAGTTGGGACTCATTCCATGTGAAGGTCTGCAGGACTTCGGACTTAGAGTAGGTCTTCAGTCCCTAGCCAAGCTGAATTCTTTACAGCTGTCTGCGCCAGAAAAGTTGTCCCGGATACATATTGAGAATTACTTGATCTCAGCTGTGTCACTGATTACACTAGTAGGTTTGAGTCTTGGCTGGTGTGAGGTTCTTTATGATTCTGGTCTCAAAATCATTGGGAACAGGTAATACACAACAAAATTATATACATTAAAGTTTAATTTTGAATGTAGATAATAGAACTTTGAATTACCAGTATACACATATAAGTATACAATGAATGATGTGATAAATAACTTATTACAAAAATTATTTGGGAATTTTACTTTCATTTGTCTTCATTGTGTGCATTAATCTAAATAAAACTGTGCCTGTAAAACTGTTTGCTGATTTATTTAATTTAAATAGTTGAATATCAGATGTTAATTGATTTACTATTAATACAAATTATTTAGTAAGTTAAATTTAAGCTGTAGCACAAAATAAATATTACTAATTATAACTCTTGAATGTGTGAATGAACATTGAAGTTGAAGCTCTCTTGGAAGTGGTTAAGTTTGGATTTTTATGCATTTGGTATCTTTTCATCAAAATTTAACACATGAAGTTTCAAATGTGGTGACAAAACATTGTTTAATCTAAAAAAATTGTGTCTGTTATTATTTCATTTAATTTGTAATAATGTATGCAATGAATTATTGTACTGCTAACTAAAAGCTGTTTCCTGACATAATGAAATTAAAAACATTACTTTTCTTTTGTTTAATCAGGTGTCAAAATCTCGAAAGGATCACACTAAAGAACTGCCGCAATGTAACTGATTTTGGTATCTGCCACATTGTATTAGGATGCAATAAATTAGTATCTGTAAAACTTGTCTGGAATGATTCACTCATTGGTAAGTTTATATCAGAAGAGGTAGCTGAATTGTTTTAATTTCATGTAACAATACAACCTGCATATCAAGTATGTTGGTAAGTATGGTTGTTGCACATGTGCATTTCTGTAGTTTTTAATTTAAGTATACCCCATTTAATGTTATGCCTATTACCAAAGTGAAATTTCTAATTTGTTGCTTATTATATATTAAAAAACATTTTTCCATATTTCACAATTATTGCAACAAAACTTGTGCTGCCAAAGAATATTTTACATACCAATAATGTAATATATAACTACAAAATAACATAACTAGGAGCCACAACGAATTTGAATGTGATGATTAATTTTATCTGACTTATCATTGAATATACTTGCAGGGGATGGCTTTCTTCCTCAGATGATTGTTCATCTACCTCATTTACTCTGCCTTGATCTTAGCTACAGTGAAAACATCAGTAAAGATCATTTGCAACAGTTTTTGGTTTCACGACAAGACGTTAGTGTTGTGATGCCAGAAGTGTGGTGCCGTCCAAGACACCGTCCACATGAATGCTGTGGAGCTTGGGAAAAAGTTGCATAAAAGACCAAACTAATGTGGATTTCAGTTTATAATCGACACCAAACAAGCAGTTTGAGACCTGTATAACTATTAATTGTTTTCATAGTTAATCTGTTAATCTATTGAGATTTTCTGTATTACAATTATTAAAAAATAATGAAGAAATTATTATAACTTCAATAACTTTGTCTAGTATATGAACTTCCTTCAAAATGACAATTCTCTCTAATAAAATTTATTGTAATGTAATGTTTTTTAATTATGTGTGCATTAAAATAACTAAATAAAAATCTATATAGAACACTAAATACTTGAAAAAAATACATGTAACTTTTTGAGAGACTGGATGTGTATAAAAAGCTGGGATATGTGCAGTGGCAGTACATATGTCCTATAGAAAATAAATAAATTATGGACAATTTTTTTATTAATATAAAGAGCCTTTATACAATTGTGTTTTATTGTCCACACAAGCAGAATTCACTAATTTTTTCAAGCATTAGGAAATAGATTCCTGGTGGGAGGAGACTACAATGCCAAACATACAATTTAGGGTTCTAGAACTACTACAACAAAAGGCAGGGAACTTCTCAAATTCATTGAAACTAGTAACTTTATATTTGCAAAAACTAGGCAACCAACATATTCACCTTTGGATTCCAAAAGGATACCAGACCTACTTAACTTCTGTATTGCAAAAGGAATTGATCCAAAAAAATTCATAGTAGAATCTTGGGATGAACTGACCTCAGATCATACACTATTAATGTGTCTTATGGCTGTATAACGAAGGCTGCTTAGGTTTTTCAATTACAGGAAAAAAAGTAGAACATAATAGTGTATGATCAGAGGTCAGTTCATCACAAGATTATCTTTAGAGATAAATTAGACAAAATGCTTAGTTTAGATCTATCACTAAAAACTGATCTGGATATAGAAACAGCGGTTGAAGAACTAACTAAAGCCATACAACTCTCCACATAGCAAGCAACAGAGGACATGCATGATCAAGAGAAATGCCCTAAGGCATACTGACTGAAAAAAGAAAAGCTTAAAAATATTGCAAATTACAAAGAGCTTATCAGATAAAAAAATACAAGGTTTCAAAAGAGCTACATAAACAAACATAACAATTCTAACATAAAAATGACTCCATACAAAAATATCTTGAAGGTTTGACCCCAACTGAAGCCACTGTCTATTCACTCTGGAAAGCTCCCAGAAAAATAAAATGTCCACTAGTACAAATCCCACCAATCAGAAATATGGGCAAGAACTAACTTAACCACTGTCTTTCAACCACATCTGACTCAACTTCCAGATATAGAGGAGTAAATAAATAACTGGACATTCCCCATCAGATGAACCTTCCATTAAAAAAAACTAACATTTCTGAAGTCAAATCAGTAATATAGCATAGCATCACAAAGAAAAAGGACCCAGGATTTGATCTTATTACAGGATGAGTATTACAAAACTGTCATATCTTCAATGCAGTGTTAAAACTTGAATACTTCCCTTCTCATTGGAAAGTTACAGAAAGAGTTATGATCTTAAAACCAGGAAAACCCCCAAATGAAGTTACATCATACAAACCCATCAGCCTTTTGCCAACTCCATCTAAGGTTCTAGAAAAAAGAATCTAAAAGAATAACACCAATCATTGAACAAAATCAGCTTTTACCTCCTAATTAATTTGGATTTCAGAAAAAAAATACTGCTGTCTTTCTAGACATAAGCCAAGTGTTTGACAACGTATATAAAGGGCTATATACAAAGTAAAACAAACATTCCCGCATTCGATATTCTCTCTCTTTTAAAATATTACTTAACCAATAGAACCTTTAGAATCAAATATCAAGAGGTAATTTCAAAAGTGTACCCAATATTATCAGGCATTCCACAGGGAAGCATTCTCGGCCCAACTTTGTTCTCTATTTATACTGCAGAGTTACCAGAAACTGCTCAAACAGTAGTTGTTTATGACACAACAATATTATCATCCGACGAAGATCACCTAGTAGATTCGAGAAATATACAAACAAATCTAAACCAGCTAGAAGAATGCTACTGTGTTATACTACTTGAAATGTAGTGTATGTAAGTTCTCAGTTATATCTTACTATACGCCTATCATTGTTATGTAAGTTTGAAAAATTAAGATGTGAAGAATTATCTGCTTCGTAAATTTAAGAGCCTTAACAATAATGTTGATTTAACAGTGTGATTGCCTGCTTCGATTTCGAAGGTTTCTTTCTGAACATGGGACAATTCTATTGTGGAATAAGAAATATGGTACGTAGTAAACGTCCGTAGCTGGTAAAGCTCAACAAACTTCCTCTGTTCCTGTGCCCACACGTACAAACCGGACCGTGCCGTGCACCGCCTGACAGCTAGAGGCGGCCGAATCAGGCTATTTTTTTACACATTAACACAGGGATTACTGTGTGCGGTATATTAATTGTAAAAAAAATGTTTAATCTTATTGTTAGTTAAAAAAAATTTTTTTTCAGTTAAAATGAATGTCTGGTACCCGTGTCGTTAGAGACACCACTAGCGGGTGATTCACGCGCGAATGAAGGCCTTCCAGGTGTATGTAGTTCACAAGGTTTTCTCGGGCTTCCAACCGGGTAAAAACACAGTAATTCCATGACGTTTCGGTGCCTGTGAGAGTTTCTCTCGCAGGTATTTCCTCACAGAGTGACTGCGGGACTCACTTGATTATGCCGGGAATGCCTCGTACTCTCTCCGGTTTTTTTTATCAAAGTTCTCACATGCCGAGACACCTTCACCTATTTTGGGAGGTATATGTACGGGGATCGAAGACCTTGGGCATATGGCAAGAGTTGTCCGCTGATCCCATTGGATTAGTCGGCCTTCTGAAACTGGTGGAGAAACGGAGAAGGGAATGCTGCGATCCCACAGAAAACTCGTCTCCCGTCATTCGGAAGGGCGTGAGAATAATACCCAATGCCCGACCTACCTAATGCAGACTTTCTAGGGTTTTTCCTGCATCTCTTTAAGTGAAACACCGGGTATAATCCTTAGACCACAGCCCGGGGGCCTTTGTCAACCTTTCTCTACTTTCCGTAAACCCCCTTTTCAGGTCCCTTCCTATGCTATTACAGAGGAGTTGCCTGTTTCAAGATCACCCTCATGTAGCTTGTTAACCCCCCCCCCCCCAAATGGAGTCAGAATGCTCGCACATCTCTCACTCATGCGGCCAAAATTACGCTTATAATAACTCATGAATGGATGAATGGTACAGAAACGCCGAATAGGACTTTAACTCGCAGTTGGTTTTGACACCGCCTTTCGCGCGGCAATTCAATGGATTTATAAATATTTATATTAATATCTGCTGAACTCTTCAAAATGTAGAAATGAAACATACACGAAAATTTAAGTTAGCATTCCTGCTTCAATCCCTGAAATTTTCATTGAAATCTGTTTCGGAGTATAAACAGATCAAGAGTATAGGCACTTCAGAGATTTTAACGCACATATGTAAGAAACCTTCTCGTAAAATTTATATATACATATATCATTAACGAAACTAAATATGCACGAATATTTAAGTTAAATTTTCCTTTTTTAAACCCTCAATTTCACTGAAATCCGTTGAGCCATTTCGTAGCCTATTCGAGACAAACATACGGACAGACAGACACTTCAATTTTACTTATTGGTATGGATATATACACATAGTAAAAATGGTTTCGTGTTACAAAAGTGTTTAAATTAGGTTTTAAAATTTTCTGCTTCTAAAACTTGGGCATTATTTCATGTTATGTAGTCGAAACGTGAAAGGTTGCATATTACAAGCCTCAGTTTTAGTAACACTATCACTGTTGGAGTATTATTAATGTCTAACGTAATTATCCTCGTAAAAATAATTTCGAGGGGTGATGAAGCACATAACTAAAAAATTTTAGGAGCCGCCACTGCCGCAGAGTATTGGTAACACTATACATTTTGTGGTACTATTACTATTTTACATAATTATCATCGTTGCTTGTCGTGATATAGCACATAAAGGAAACATTCAGGAGTCACCACAGGTGATGTATGTAATACATTATAATTTATTATACAGTTTTACTCTGTGTCGCTTAGTAATTCGATAAATTATCGAAATTATAATCTCGATCACATGTTTGTTATATTTTGATACGAAAAGTTAACGTTGTCACAGTAGACTCACTCAATTCTGTAAAAACCTGCCAAATAATTCAAATATTTGAAATATTATTAAAAATCAATTTTGTTCTCAGGCGGAAAACATAATTTTGTATAATTGCAATCAATGATGACCGTGCGAGTTAAATAGATTTCACCATGAAAGTTTTCACAAAACTGTTGTTAATAATTTTAAGCCGAAATATCATCGTTCAAATAAAAGCAGGTACATTCATTTTATTAACTCATACTAGATGTTATGGCTGTTACGTTGACTTTAATAGGTTTATACTGGGTATTCATTCGACAAATGTGATTTAAATTTACTAAATTACTAAAATTCAACTAGTTTACTTTCCTCAGAAGCTAGAAATATACAGACTTAGCCATACTGAGTTTTATTTGCATTGTTATCGCGTCCAAAATTCATTAACACTACAGCTCCGTTTGAAGGTAAATAGTTTCATGTTGATTTAGCTTTTCTGACTCTTTGAAGTTTTATTCGCTGTGAACACATGTAGTTGGGAAAGGCTGATTTTCTTTATTTTGTAAAGATTGTACAATGCAATTGTATTTTGGAATAACTGCATAGTTATAACAATATTTCTTCGCAAATTGTATTTTTTCCACAAGTCGTAAGTTCCTCCAAATCATTTAATTTTTGAACAACAAGCGTCAAATTTAAAACAATTACCTCATTGTAGTAAATAAGCCATTGTTTTAGCAGACAACGGAGATCTAATGAAAGGCAAATTCAAGACTAGAATTAGATGTGTGAGGAAATGGCAGCACAATAATACGATATTCGTGTTGATCGCAATTTACATTTGTTACGTTCTTAACGGATACGTAGCCATACATTCAACTTCTTGATACTGCTTCATGGTGATACAATTTATGATACCAATATACCGCGGTATAATAAATTAACCACCTATTAATATACTAACCAAGAGGGAGACTTTAGAAAGAACTCTATTTCACATTACTGGAGAAGATACCTTTAAGGTCATTCCATGTAAAATTACCTAGACCATCTCCTTGTTGCATGAAATCTCTATAATAAAATTGCCTGAATGTCTCCGCAACACAAATCGGAACGAGCGGACCAATTTTGACCAAATTTACTACACGTGTTCTTTGCGACCCGGAAATCAGCACTGCCGGGGTAAGGCAGATATTTTTATCAAATAAATGCATTCTTGGATCAATTAATTTGATAGTGCGTCCTCCGATACTGCTAGCGTATAATTTTAAACCCACCCATAATCGAAGGGGAGTATGCTTAGGGATGGGGGTATCGCATAACCAGAAAACAATCGAGATTGGGCTCTATACTTGTGTAATGTGAACCACCGAGTTTATTTCCGACATAAAAAAATGCAAGTTACAGTATGTCCCCTAAGAGAAGTTGAAAGAGGGTGAAACTGACTTCCGCATATTATCTTTAATGGATGGAACAATTTCAACAAAATTTTGAACAGGTTTCTTGGCAAACCAAACTCTACACAATTAGGGTAATACACTGCTACCACCAATTCAGAGGGGGGGGGGGCGGGGTGAAGGGGCTGTTATTTTAAAAAATCCAATATACTGCTGTTATTTCCTTCTAATACATATTTTTTGGTTCAATTAATTTGATAGCATTTTTGCCAACTTTGTTTGTGTATAATTTCAACCCCATTCATTGTCTAAGGGGTGAGTGTATCATATGAAAATAGAACAGTCAGGTTTGGTATTGAGTTTGATCCTGACATTTAGAATACAAATTAAATTGCAGTAGTTCCCCTAACAGGAGGATGGGAAAGGCTAAAACACACTTCTGTGCAATACATTTAAAGGACATAACAATTTTAATGAAATTTTGTTTCCATATTCCTGGGGACCCAAAACCAAACACTTTAGAGATAAGATATGGCTACCATCCCTTAGGGGAAGAGGTGGAATTACCAAAAATTTTATATGTAATAAAAAAATTCTATAGGTCAATTAATTTTAGTGTTTCTATGACAATATTTTTGTATAATTTCAACTCCTTCCAGCATGTGAGGGTATAAAAATAACAAGGGAACTAATGAATTTTGTGTAAAAACTGGTGTAATGTGATTCGCTGTGTTACATTATGACCTTTAATATGTGATTTAAGTTAAAAATTCATCCCTTAGTGGGGGAGAATTTCTATACTTTCAGAGTACTGAAAATATTTTTAGTTCCACTATTGAACCAGGAGTATTTTTGACTCTCTCTAGATACTGGGAATATATTTGAGGTTAATATTGTTACATTTTCAATGCCGGTTCAATCATGTGTTGACCAAGAATTAAATAATGTACTGGGTTAATATAAATAAACATCTTAGTCCCCAGCTAGTGTTGTGATCAAGTAATTTTAAAATCCAAATGAAACTGTGTAAAATATTAGAGATCACTGTACCATCAAAAATCACATTAAGTTTGGAGGCCAATTATTCAGCAGCAAAATATCTATATGCCACAATAGATCCGAACAAGCACCACATTAATAAGTGCTGAAACAAAACACCTACTGCTACTGTACTCATATAACCAGAGATGTTCCACATGAAAATTGTTAAAAAATACTTTACATGGATAGCCAAATTTTAGGTTAATGCATCTTGAAATGCATTATTTCTATTTTTTTAAAATGATTATTAGGAAATCATTGCTAAAAATATTTGTATGGTGTGTTGCGTTATATGGGCGTGAAAAGTGGACAGTAGGAGTTACAGAAAGGAAAAGAATAGAAGCCTTTGAAATGTAGTGCTATAGGAGAATGCTGAAAATCAATGGGTGGATAGAGTAACTAAACAGAAAGTTCTAAGCAGAATAGGGGAAGAGCAAACAATATGAAAAATGTCAATCAAGAGAAGGAATAGGTTAATAGGCCACAATTTAAGACATGAGGATCTTGTAAAATGAGTATTAGAGGGAAGTGTGTGGGGTAAGAACAGAAGAGGGAGGCCAAGGATGGAATATGCTAAGCAATTAGGTAGTGGTTGAGCGGAAATGAACAGACTTGCACAATAGCCTGTTAGCTGGAGGGCTGCATCAGACCAGTCTCAGGAGTGAATACCACCACCACCACAACAACAACAACAAATGATACCATTACAAAGAGCAGGCTTTTCTGTACACATAAAATGTTTATGTTGGGATCTACAGTTTAAAGCAGCCATAGGACTCTCAAGCTAACATAAATTGCTGCAGTATTGCTCGCGAGGTGCCAGCTTTGATCTAATGTCAAATCGGTTATTGCGGTCGCATGAGTATTATACTAGAATTAAACTAGCCCAGAATCTAGTGGTAGGATCGAAATAGTCAGGCATCAAGTAAAATTTTGTCACACAAATTTGGAGGTCAATTACTAAACAGCAAAAGATATTTATGCCACAGTGTTTTGCATATCAAGCATTACTGAAATAGAAACTCTATTACTCTTATAATTCCAAAGATATTCCACATGAAAGTTACCCAGAAATTTTTTTACGATATATGTCACTCCCAATCTGGTATAATCGTACCATTTCTCAGGGCAGGCTCTTCTGAACAAGAACAATGTTTACTTATGTTGGTATCTGATGTCTAGAAATCTGTGAATGTACTATAATATATATACAATCATTTATTATCTGTTTATTTAGTCATTTATTTATAAACTTGTAGTTTTAGTTCATGCTTAAAAAAAACAGTTTATATCTCAGTTTCAAATAAATACAAGCACAATAATATTAAAATTCATTACATATTATAGGTAATTAGGAAATAGGTGCACCAAATTAATACTAATTTGATTAAAAATCATGTATATTGTAAAGAAAATGTAAAAAGACACATTTCTTCAGACGTTAAACTTTTAATTTCTTAATTTAGATTAAAACTTAAGAGATACAAAATTAGAAAAATTTGCTCCCAGGACTGTGTTCAGTGAGAGTTACGGGACACAGTGTGATTATTACATTAAAATGTCAGATGCCAAACACAGGCATCCGAAAGCACTAGATTTCTTCGAAACATTAAATCTACAACCACATCTACTAACAATCAAATATTCAAATTTCTGTCACACCATTTTAGTTTTTCTCAAATACAGAAATAAATTCTCAAGACAAGGTTGATATGCCTCTGGTTTACCTTGCATTTAGAGAGAGCCAAAGACCACTTGTGAACTTCGCACACAAGCAAATTTTATAGTTAGTACTATATATAATTGTGGAAGGAAATTGTAGTTGATAAATGCCCAGTGTATGATAAAAAATAAGTGCTTAAACAAAGTTTTAAGATTTAGTAATGAAATTAACTATCAAAGGTCAGATTGCAGTTGTTCACGTTAGACTTCTAGAAACCAGTAGTTATGAGATAAAATAGTATCTATAACAAACACTTGATTCTAACTAACAGGTACTCGAGATGATCATCAAATGCAAAATAAAAATATTGATCACCATAACCAAAACCATGATTATGATCTTTATGACAACTGGTTTGACGAATTAGTTGAAAATGGAAAACACCATTTTAAAGGTGGAAGCAAATTAACAAAAGGCCAGTATATGACACAGCACAAGTGCTTAGACAATGTTTAAGATTATGTAATTAATTAATTAATTATCAAACCTCAGACTGTAATTTGAAGCAGATGTTCATGTTAGTCTCCTAGAAACTAATAGTTATGACATAAAATAGTATCTATTCCAAATACTTGATTCTATCAGGTAATCAAGATGGTGATCAAATCCAAAATAATATCCTTGGTGACCATAACAAAAACCGTGGTTATGACCTTGATGACAGTTGGATTGACAAATTCGCTAGGAACAGACCACATAGTGTTAAAAAAGGTATATTATTATCCATCTTTATAGTACTGGAAACACTGTGATCACAATTACTAATCTTCAGATAGAATACTGGTAATAACACGAAGCATAAAATGAATATTATTAATTGAAATAAGTCTGCTTAACAAGTTTCTAATCAACTAATAATTTAGTGACAATGATATAACATATTAATTGCTTCCCAGATTGAGAGAATTAATAAATATTTCTCAGTTAATATAACCATGATACAGTGAGAGCCTCGTGCCTTTGAATACATCAGTGGATAGTATTATTCTATCATATGGTAATTTTCCTTTCAAACTTTCTTACCATTTCATTGGAGGACCTTAACTGATTAGTAGTTATTTAAGATTGTGTGATCCGATGAATATTTAAAAGTTAATTGAAAATAAAGCCTGTTTTAAAAATAGTTCAATATTTATCTATAAATATTATATAGTAAAAATTAATGAAGTTACACACTGAGTGCTAATAGAATTTTTTGGCAGATTGAAGGTATGCAAATGTATTATAAAAATGTCAATTTTATAAAAAGTTTATATATATATATATATATATATATATATAAAACAATTAATGGGGAAAGGACAGAGAGATAGAAAGAAGATGACTTACCTGAGGTTCATAGATGGTAGACACCTTGTGAGTTTTGGAGAACTTGAATTTTCGGAGGCACCGCCCCCTTCATCAGAAAGTTAGGAAGACATTTCCAGTGATCGGCTAGCCGACGACTCGTCAGCTAGCCGATCACTGGAAATGTCTTCCTAACCTTCTGATGAAGGGGGCGGTGCCTCCGAAAATTCAAGTTCTCCAAACCTCACAAGGTGTCTACCATCTATGAACCTCAGGTAAGTCATCTTCTTTCTATCTCTCTGTCCTTTCCCCATTAATTGTTTTAAACATGACAATGTCATTTCCTATCTCATATATATATATATAATATATATATATATATATATATATGACTCAGGAAATGACATTGTCATGTTAATTAAAACAATTAATGGGGAAAGTACAGAGAGATAGAAAGAAGGTGACTTACCTGAGGTTCATAGATGGTAGACACTCGTGAGGTTTAGAGTACTTGAGTTTTCGGAGGCACCGCCCCCTTCATCAGAAAGTTAGGAAGACATTTCCAGTGATCGGCTAGCCGACAACTTTATGTATATGAAATAATAATATTTACAAATATACAACTATAATAATACAGAATATAATTTACAAAAATACTCCTGATATACAGAGGTAATCTGAAATCTTTTTGCATAAAGTGTATAAATACTATAAATTTAAGAAATAGTTTTTACTGTGGTCAGGTGTTAAATACAATCTGTCTAGAGAAATAACAGACATAAAATAATTAGAAAGTTTTAAACTAAGTCTGAAGTCATAATTGCATCTATTCGGCTAACCAATAATGAATTCAATAGTATAACTATAAACACTATCAACTCTTAATTACAATTATATACATTCCCATGTCTGACACATTAGAATGCATGATTATAAATGTGTTTGCTGTTACTGAAATTGCATATCTTTAAAATGCAAAGTGAAAAATATATTCTTTATTTTGAACTAGATTAAATTTGAGTACATCTTCAGTTGTTGCATTTGGCTTGTTAATGAAGTGAAGGGTGGGAGCTACCATTTTGAAATGATGTACAATTAACATTTCTTAGGTTTCAACCAAGGTAGTTGAACATTTTTGATTGTCGATTTACCTGACTATAGGCTCATCATGTTTACTAGGAAATTCTTCATTCTCTAGCTAATTATGTAACATTTTAGCAATACTAATGGTAGAAGTATAACTTAAGGAAGCTTTGACAAATAAAATAAATTGTTTAAGGAACATCAATTAATAGCAACTTATTTTATTCATTGTCATTTCTATGAAAAACTTAACTGAACTTGCTTATAAATTTATTTAAAATTATTTTCAATTGTTAAGGATTAAATACAGTACACTACCAATTATGAAAATTTACAGGTATTTATATTTGTTTCAGCTAAGAAGATAGACTGTTTCAGTTGTTTAGCCAGCATGACAAACAACTGTGAAGACCCATTCAATAAAGATGGAGTTAACATTGACTCAGAATGTGAAGAGTGTCAGAAGATAAAATATATTGGTACGTAATCCAATACAATTCATTAAAATACATTAATATAAAGCCTGAACTTGTTATTCTTGACCAAAATGATATTATTGATTAGAATACTAAGTCTTTTGTAAAGTAAATTATAAATGAAGGTATATGATTGTCACTTATTCTGATGTTTACTCTACAGGGTTTGATGGTCCAGATGTCTGGCGCGGTTGTCCACATGGAAGTGATAAGACGAGGTGGCATGAGGAATATCGATATATTTGTAGTACACCACTATGCAATTGCTCTAATACATATTTATATCATCTCCATTTGCAACTAATTTCAACAGTAATATTTTTGCAATACTTTTAAGATATTAACTGTATTCCTTTCAAAAAACAAATTGATTAACTATTTTAATTAAGCAAGGTTGATTTTTATAATACCAATAGTTCATCTGAAAGGTACTGCCTCTAATATCAACACTACTCATGATTTACTATGAGTTGTAATTCTTACAGTAGTATCCATGTGGAAAAGTGTCAATGTCATAAATGTGTGGAAACAATGACAAAGAAATTTCAGTACTATTTCAATATAAAATTTTAAGTAAATAAATGTTTCTCTCTTTTATAATATGCATACAATAGTAACAATAATTACTATTAAGAATAACACCAACATTTATAAGGACTATGAAAACTATTCAAAATTGAGATTTGTATCAATATCACGGCTATCTACTTACTGTGCTCAGATGAGTATTCTCTTACAGTATTCTTCTCAAATTTTCTAACCAAACATTTAGCTATCTGCTATGTCAGTTATTTTGGCAACAATACACAAATATATTGGTCACTGACCTTTGTGTAGAAACATTTTACAATTACGTATACTTTAATATTTCACTACAATATCAGTGATTGAAAGTGAATATTCTGATAACTGGAATCCATAATAAAATGTATAAATGTGGTCCTGGACAAAGAGTTCAATATGAGGATTAATAGAGGGGAAACAAAGGTGATGGAGTGTAGCATGGGAAACAGTGGAATAACAAAGGATATTAGATTGGGAAGGAATATTTTTAAGGACGTTAAGGAATTCTGCTACTTAGGCAGCATAATAACTAGGGATGGTAGAAGCATAGTAGACATAAAAAGTGGATAGCACAGGCAAAGAAGGCTTTCCCAAAAAGGAGGAATTTACTTACACTTAATATGGCGTTATATTGATGCAAAAAGTGGATGGTAGGACTTGCAGAAAGGAAAAGAATAGCTGTTGAAATGTGGTGTTATAAGGGAATGTTGAAAATCAGATGGGTGGATAGAATCACTAACAAAGAAGTTCTAAACAGAACAGGGGAAGATTGAACAAATGGAGGACTTTGTCCAAGAGAAGTGATAAATAATAAACCACATTTTAAGGCATGAAGGTCTTGCAAAATTAGCATTACAGGGAAGTATGTAGGGTAATAACAGAAGAGGGAGGCCAAGGATGGAATGTGCTAAGCACATTAGTGAGGATGTGGTAGTTGTGTGGAAATGAAAAGGCTTGTACAAGATAAGTTAGCATGGAGGGTTGCATCTGACCAGTCTGAGGACTGAATACCACAACATTATGATAATAGAAGCAGGACATAGGAGGCTAACATCAATATTAGTTGCAGGCGTTATTGTTCAAATAGTTGGAATGTTATTGAGTTTTCAATTGTTAGTAATACTAGGAGAAATTTGAAACTAAGGAAGTGGAGATCTTTTACAGAGCTTTCTGTAACTTCCAGACTGAACACTTCACTCTTCAGATACAAGGAGCTTTTCTATTCTTATTGAAATACAGTTTCTTGATCAAACTTATTTCTAATTGATATTCACTACATCTCACCTACTAATTTTTTGCAGCTTCTCCTACCTCTAATGATGTTACATGTCTTATTTCTTTGTAATTTTACCATTCTATTATAAAATAGTAAGTTCATAAATAGAATTTAAACAATATGCATGCTACTAACATTTAACTTGAAATTTGTTGTGGAAGTTTGTGATTATTGACCAACATCAAGTTTAGAGAATTTGTTAGTATAGATTTAATTAATTGAATTTAATATCCTGTAATTTTTTTACCCTGGTTGAAAATATACACACAATAAATACAAACATCATAATAAGTTTTATTTTTGAAACAGTAGTGATAAATAATGAAAATAATAAATTTGCAGGTTAATATAAAATATTCATATTTACAAAACTGAAGAATGCGACACTGAAATACAGTATTTCGATAACATTTGTCTCCTGGAATTATGGTGTATATTCTTCATTTGCTTAGCTTATATTTGGCTCAGTCATAAAGTCCCACCTGTGAGTTTACAAGTGCCTGATTATCCAATATTGTTTTTAATTATAAAATCAAGTGCACTTACATGAAACATGCCCAACAAGAACTTTACGTAGAAACTGAAACATGCTTCCACTTAGGAGTCAACAGTACCTTATTAACACCCCTTAACTTCACTGGCATATAACGCTGTACAAATAATTTCTTCAATCTGGAAAAAAAATTAAAAGAATATTACTTAAAATTACAGCAATACAAATATCCCATTATATCAATTATGAACCAAAAACAGATAGTAGTAGTTTTCTGATGTGAGTTCTATGCTCCATAGGGGGCAATTCGAAAATGTGCTGGTCTAGAATTTAAAAACCGATGGCCTGATTATACTTGTACAAATAAGCATTCATTGCGTGTTGTACTTTATATAGAGCCAGACTTAAGTTTAGAGTAATATAAATATCACAATTCACTCAATGAGTATTGTTAATAATGCCTAGTGAAGGAGTTGGATGATTGTTATGACATGCAGAAGTCACATCACTATTGCACTATCACCTTTATGAATTGGGGAAACTTGAGACTAAAACCGACTCAAATATATTTTCTCTGTATTAAGCGCAAGGGTTTCACCAAATTTAGTACATTAATCTGACAGTGAACTCACATTATTGTGAAATTATTAAACAATTAAATAATGATTAGTAAAAATTAAAATATTGTAGGAAAATCATATAAATTAGTTTTGTACTTAATTTAGTTGTTAATAATATGTATAGAATATTTATTTACTGTTTTTAATAACCACATAGTCATTGCTTCCTAAAATTAAATTATGTTTCATTTAGGGAATAATCCAATTTTTTAATTTAAACAATACATATGTTACTTAGGGTGTATCAGAATATTTAGGTGGGGAATAGTAAGTAAACAGTAGGGAAACCCACCCATGCAATCTTAAAAAGTAGACAACCTTTTTCAATAGCCTGAAATATTAAATTTCAGTGGGCACCGCTGAACTCCCACTCAAAAGACAATTGTTAAATAAGAAAATAACCTATAATAACAATAAATATATACCTTCCCTCGACATTGCAGGAGAAACATGAAACTTTTGTAATATTTAATTTAAGAATTGACATGTATCCTAATTAAATTATAGCATTTATGACTTTTGGCCATTCCTAGTGTTTTATTTATAACATTAAGTCAGATAATATATTTACTTTATTATGTAAGTATTTAATGTATCTGATTTACTTTAAATCATAATGCTGCAAATGTCATCTTTCTTCACAACAGAAATAAAACCAAAATATACCAAAGTAATTTGCTACTTACAGTTTGAAATTCTATGAAAGGTGAACAATAACAATTTTAAAAACTTGTGGATTGATCATTTTTATAATGATAAATTATTATAATTTAGATTCTTGAAGATGGGAACTTCAAAATTGTCTCACAGGCACTCGGGTTTCCAACCCAGTGTTAAAGGGAAACTTCACATCCTCTTCTCCCCACAAAAAAACGTTGTTTATGTTGTGTACTCAGTCCTTAGATTGTTCTGATGCAACCCTCTGTGCTAACCTATCTTACACAATCCTTTACATTTCTACAAAACTATTGAATCCCATATCCTCCCTAATCTGCCTAGTGTATTCCACTCTTAGCCTCCCTCTTCTATTCATACCCCACACACTTCCCTTTAATACTAATTTTACAAGACCTTCATGTCTTAAAATGTGGCCTATTCACTCTATAAGAACATTTTTAGCAATGATTTCCTAATATTCACACTTATATTACCCGTAAGTAAATTCCTGTTTTTTTTACGAAAGCCTTCCTTGTCTGTGCTATCTTACTATATGTCTACTGTACTTCTACCATCCCTAGTTATTATGCTGCCAAGTGGCAGAATTCATTAACTTGCTTCAAAATATCCCTTCCCAATTTAACATCCTTCGTTACTCCGCTATTTACCATACTACACTCCAACCCCTTGGTTTCCCTCTATTAATCCTCCAGGACCTCATTCATTGTATTTATTGTTTTCCAAGTCTACTTCTGACTCCTCTAATACCACAATATCATCAACAAATCTTAGGGTTTTATTTCTCCTCCTAACATTTTGATTTCATCTTTTTTTTTCTTGTCCTTCAATTCTAAATACTGCTGACTGCCATCTGTAGAGGTCATGGATAACTCTTCTTTCTCTTCAAAATCCTTAGTAGTTTACATTATCAAAGGCTTTTTCTGAATCAACAAATGCCATTAACGTATGCCTGGTTTTTATATTTCTGTCTTTTGAAGTTAGACACAGTCAAAATTGCTTCTCTTGTTCCTACATTCTTCCTAAAACCAAACTGATCTCCTCCTACCTCGCATTCTATTTGACATTCTATCCTCCTATATACAGTACTATTTTCATTAATATTTTGCACAAATGGGATACTAAACTAATGAATTCACATGTTCACTACAACAGTTAATAATCACTTAATAATAATTGAAATAAATAAACTTTTACTTGAGTATATTAATGATTTAGCAAAACACCACCTCCATAATTGTTTCAACATGTCAGTTAATTATGTTTTAAAAGTGTAATTTATTAGATACCTTTCAAGATTACTCCACTTCTTAAAGCGCATAATAGCACTTAAATGATAATCTTGCTTTGGAACTAAGACATTCATTCTCACTTTCTCATGATTTGATGACAAAAACTGTAAAGAACCAAAATTTCAAAAACAAAACAGAAACAAAGTTACATTTTGACAATGTAATTTTGGAAAAGAATAGAACATTCTAAAGCTGAAAACAGTTTATAATATTCTTTTTCTTTAGTATCTACACTGTCTAAGAAATTTAAAAAGAAGTGAATATATAACAAGAAAATGAGATGAACATAAGTATAAGAATTAAACCTCTGCTTGATATCAGGAACGTTAGATGGGATCAGAATCAATGCCACAAAGCTGCATCTCAATTCAAATTTCACTTATGGACAAATTATTATTGCCAACTCTACTATATCTCATATTATTGAAATGATCAATAAAATAATTTCTTTGGTAGTTTCTTATTTTCATACTAGTATTGGGAAACATAGGTCTTTTAAACGAGTAACTAAAATGCAAACAGTTTCTGCAAGCCCTGTAGCTTTCATCATGTAATAACAACTGTTAAAGCTGCAAGAATGACACATAGGAAAAACCAATTGGCAAACTCAAGTTTATCATAGCCTGATGAAAGCTACAAGGCTAGCAGAAATGATGTGTGGTATTCATTTAATCACCAATTTCTTATCTGCATTTTGGCTATCTTGGAATTTGTAAAAAATTTTTTTCATATTCCAACTTTGATTGCAATACTCAAAAAACAAACAACAAAAGGTAAAGGGAATGGAACCCATTATATGTTGAAACGTACAAGGAATGTGACCAGGAAATATTTTATTTGAGCAGATGTTATTAATTAGACATTAAGGCTTTATCTGAAACACCTGATTTTGCTATAAGTTTGTGTCACGCAATAGCATTCACAAATGCAACACAATAAAAGAAAGAAACACGCACTGAGCAACTCAAAATGACAGGGTCACTACTAGTCGAGATTGTTGGACCCACCTTAGTAAGCTGTTACTAGTTCACGAACTATGGCTAGTTCATGACCTACAACTACAACATGAACAATATTTGCATAGTTTTTTTGAACTAGTTTGTTTGGAGTAAACATCACTATAGTTCACAAAACCGTGAACCCTCAACAGTTCTTGTCCAGACCAGTTCTTTTGAACTAGTTTATTCATGAACAACACATCACTATTTCTTCATAATTATTTACCTCATAAAATTTTTATTAATTGGTATCCTTTTCAAAAACACTCTCTCAAGTAAAATTGCATCTCTAATATTAAGGATTTATTAATGAAATGAAGATTTTAGTCCGTAACACTGGGATAAATAAAGAAATAACACTCTTTGAACCAAGTAGTATTTCTAATATGTTACAAGAAAATACTATTTTAAGTACATCCAAAATGGTTCCAATAAAATGTGAACTAACAAGTTATAAACTAGTCACGTATCCAACTTTGTGTTACAACCACTATTATAGTTTTGAATTATGATTAACTACTTAAATACATGTATAGTGTACAAATGCTCAAGATAAATTCGATAAGCTGTGGCCTATCACTTCTGAATATTATGTAAATAATTGCAGTGCTTTGTTTATTTAATTTCATTAAATTATATGCACTCAACACAGTGTTGGAATGAAAGATAATGAAGAAAGAAAGAAAATATTAAACAAAAGTGAAGCAAGACTTTTGTATGATTGATTTTCTAGTCAGTACAATAAGTCCTAATTTATATCTGTATGTGTAGACTATTAAATAGTCTTAAGGCATAATCAACCAACTGCCACAAAGTTTTGACAGAAATCAATGCTGGCAAATGATAATGACAGTGATGACTGCAGCCAAAAAATCATCACAAGTTAATAACTTCATCTGTGAATACTGTTTAACAGACACACACAAAGATCCTAAGACCATTACTAGTAGAATCTTGAGAGCGGATATGCTTAAACCATTCAAATGTTGTTTTTTTATTAAAAAAAGTGAATTTAATTTATATAAACCATTTTTTAAATTGACTTCTTTCAACAACTTGTAAGAAGAAATCAATTTTTTATAGAGGAAATAAGTAGAAATTAATTTGATGCATCAATTGAAAAATGCAATTTTATGTGAGATAGCAAAACAAAGAATTACAGTCATTACTTACTTCCCTCTCCAAATTATGGTATGCCATAATTTCCTTTTTCTTCTTCCACACGTGTTTCAGGAATTCATAAGCTTTATTGTATGCTCTCACTGCGACAACAGCTTTAAAAAAACTTAGAACCAAAATATAATGAATAATTTTATCACTTTCTTGGAATATTGCAAACTGATAAACTTAAAAAACACATCATACTTAATTTTTTAACATAATAAAAAATCAACAATAATTTTATAAATATTTTCAAAGCAAATGCAAGTGGAATGAAACAATATATTAATAATAAACAAAGAAGTATAATCTTATCAATTAATGAGAGAGAGAAAACAAGTTGTAATTCAATGTAAGGAAATCAAAACAGAACTATATGAAGTGTGCATATTTTAACGGTTTCTATCTAAATCACTGGAGTGATTATGCTTCAACTACTGCTCATTAGAGTTTTTTAAAACCTATATAACATACATTTGAAAATGAAAACTGTAATACTTACTTCAATCTAGCTTTGTAATTGTCGGGGTACTGTTCTAAAATATTCATGCAAGACAGTATTGCTGAATGGAAATGTCGCTTATTATTGTAGAAAACAGCCAGATTCAACATTGATTCATTCATCAGATAAGTTTTGTGAGTATTTAATGTTTTATCAGTAAAATTTGTGACAGAAAGAAGAGCAATAATTAATTTAAACCTGAAAAGGAGAAACATTACTAAACAATTTAAAAGTATATATATGAGTCAGGAAATGACATTGTCATGTTAATGAAAACAATTAATAGGGAAAGGACAGAGAGATAGAAAGAAGGTGACTTACCTGAGGTTCATAGAAGGTAGACACCTAGTAAGGTTTAGAGTACTGAATTTTCGGAGGCACCGGCCCCTTCATCATTCGTCGGCTAGCCGATCACTAGAAATGTCTTCCTAACTTTCTGATGAAGGGGGCGGTGCCTCCGAAAATTCAAGTTCTCTAAACCTCACAAGGTGTCTACCATCTATGAACCTCAGGTAAGTCATCTTCTTTCTATCTCTCTGTCCTTTCCCCATTAATTGTTTTAATATATATATAAATTAGTGATTGAAATGTGACGTCGTCACACACATTGTATATTTGGATAGGGTGTAAGGATAGAACATGTGGGAGAAAGTTGGGAAATTCGCTTTTAATTCACAAGCTCGGCATAGAAATATGCTCAGAGAAAGCTGTGTGATCAGCATAGAGAGGAATAGAAGAAGAAAGAAAGACTGAAAATATTAGGCATCGCCGGGACTCATATGTGTGTGTGTGTTATAGAAATTTTTTAATTAATATGAAATTATTTGCAATTAATGCATTTTTAAGATCTAGATTTTGTAGACTGTATTAGGGAAGATGCAACTAAAACTCTAGATTTCAATTTGTATGATAGCAAGAAAATGCTTAATGAAGATTATAAAAAATAAGTTACTGTGTTCTGACGATAAACCCCCAAACTCTTTCAAATAATGCAGGTAGTTAACTTTTGAAAATGGTTTAATACAAGTGATGATATAGATTTAAATCTGTAGGAAAGGGAATAAGCTGTAATATTAAAGTATGCCCATAATAATTTTAGTGTACTGTGATCAACTCTCAAGTTTCTGCACACTGTAAAGAAGTTGGATACTTAGGACTTCTAAGTTATAAGAATGTGGATTTCTTGGTTAAATCAAGTGAAAAATCTCAGCCCTGAAAAGTTTTGATTTTATATTCAACCTTCTTTTCATACCACAGATATACACATGTCGAATAATAGCATTAATTTTAGCCTATTTGGTATGCTTAATATTGCAGCACCCCAAAAATAAATGCAAAAACTCAAGATATAACAACCAATATAACAGTAGAAAAACAATAAAATAAAATAAGTTATACAACATTATCATTGCTTGTATTTATTAAATAATGTAGATAATTTTAAATAGTAGTAAAATATACTAAAAACCAAAATATTACTGATTACCTGAATCAAATAAAAATAGAAACTACACTAATTCTTGTAGTATTTTTTTTAATAGGCAATACCAAACTATAAATAATTACTTATTTTCTTAGAGTGCGGGGACTTTTTCTGTATAAATTATGAACAAAACATTAATAAAAACCTGTAACCACAAATAAACAACATTATGCATTAATAAATATTTTACCCAGGTGAAAATGAGAGTAATTACAACATAGTTTTCTGATCTTATAATTTACAATAAATAAAAAGATGGCTAATAAGTCAGCAAATAAATTTATCTCTATTTATTCAAAAAACTTCCTCGGGCATACTACATACATAATATATTATATAAATGACTTAAAAAGGAGACTAAACATTGTTTTTGAATAAATATTGATAAATTTATATCCCGACTTATTGGCAATCTTATTATTTATTGGAAATAAGAATACTTTTTATTCATACTTATTTTCTGTTCAAAGCAAATACATTTATTTAATGCATACCTTTTAGCAGCTGAAGTAATTTTATTGAGCTCATTAAGGTGAACACCCTGATGATAAAGTTTCTTTGCCAGTTTCAAAATAAATAGGAAAATGTGTGTCCTCCTCCCAATAAATTCACCAACAAGCAAAGGTCGAAATTTCATAACCTCTACTCTGATCAGAAGCCTGTTTTCTAAAAAGTGAAATACGAAATATACAATTGGAATGAATAAAAATACAGGAGCATTTCATGTTTTTACTGTCATTGCAAACAACAACACACATCCTTAATGAATAATAACCATAGTACATAATTAATGTTAGGGGAACATATTTAACATTGTTTCTTCATGTATAAGGAAACCACTCAAAATCAATGTAAAAACAATTTGACCTTCAAGCTATTCTTTGCACCAAAAACTAATTATTGTGGCATTGTCACATATTACTGTCCACACAGATGAGAAAAGGTATTATTGAGAGGCAATTGAGATGATGTGGCAACATGACTATTTCAATAGCCTCATTTGCTGAATATCAGAATGACTACTTTTGAAAAAGGCTATATTGATATAGGTTGTTCTAAAAGTCATGTGGGGTTTCAAACGTATTTATTGTGGGAAAAAAAATAATAATAGTCAGAAAATGGATATTTAATTTATTGCCAGATTCAAGAATTACATTTACAGTGAAAGTAGGAAAACAGACGAGGAACCCAGTATGTCACTTAGGTGATACATTCGTTAATTAGAAAAGAAATAATTGTAATTTAAGGAATGTATAGAAAAGAAAAATTTATTTCTGATAAATTTTCATTGTCAGTGTAGTTAAATTATGATTATATGAATTTAGTTGTTTCTTCTCACGGATGTAGATCCAGTCAGGACGAAACATTGTACTCCTCTTTGTATACATACTTGCACTGTAACTGTCATTAATGAACTTAACAATATATTAAACATCAATTTTCTTATTTACTAGCTAATAAATTTATTATTTATTAAGTCAGATAAATATAAATTTCATAATTATGAACATTACATGTTTCAAATTCCTAACTTTCACAACTAAAGCAACACAATCCCTGACAAATATATTCAAAATTAATGTGAAATAAATAACTCTTACTAAATATATTATGGTAAGGAATCTCATTGGAGCCAAATCCATATAATGGATCAATGAGGAATGCTGAAATCTCTCCCATCTTCATTGTTCCTATTCCAATATCAAGGCCAGAAATAAAATGATTTTGACCTAAAACACCCCGAACTGGTATTTCTTTATAATATGATGAATCAAAAGGATCCTTGTATGACTCCATGTAGGCAGTAAAATGTATGTACACTAGTGAACCATTTGGTATTGTGGGGCCATCAGTTTCTCGAATTACCTAGAACACAAATTCCTATCAACATAATTTTATGTAGTTTTGTGCCCTTATAATTTTTTTTCTTAAATCCATATTAAAAATTTTATGAAGCTACAGAACACATCCTTTCACTCACAATCAAGTTATAATCATGACTTAGTAAGTAGTACTAAGAAGTACTCTGAAATTCTGATATCAAAAAGAAAGCTTGTTTTAGATAGTTACATTTATATTTAATCCTAAATTACACACAGTCAATTTTCCCTACAAATAATACTGTGGTCAAAATAAACTAATAATCATCACATTTCCTTTTGTTTATACGATTGGGACAGAATGTTCCAGGTAAGTGCATGTTAAGAGTGAGAATCCACGAGTATAAGAAACCTGATTTATTTTGTGCCTGCATTTTTTCATTTCCTAATGATAAAGAAATGTATTTTTGGCTCAATTGTCAGAAATCCTGTACCTACAGTAACTAAATGGTACTTGATAAGTTGAAATGTTCTTACATACTGCTAATTGGAAAGGTCTCACTCATATCAAGATATGCAGAATATTTTTTAATGTACTAGTTAAAACAAATTAAATATGGAAGACAACTCAGGCTGATATTTCTTTATGGAATCCAGTTTTTATATGAATATGTACTTCAAGTCTAAAATAAACTATAAATGGCATTGATTTAATGTGTCCTATGGCAAATTACATAATTTAATTCACATGGGAATATCATGTATAGTTAAATAAAGTTTAGCTTTCCATAATTTTTTTTATATTATATTGAACATTTAAGGAAAAAAATTCATTTACAGCCTAACAATTAATTTTTGTCCCTACCTTTTTCTTTACCATACCATCTTCAGTAAGATTGGTCATAAACTGGGAAATTACGTCATACTGATGTTCCAAATCATCAATGTTGGTAAAACTAGATCCAGAACCAAGTGGTTCAGGCAAGTCAGTGCAGAGGTCCAAAATGCTGCTGACTTGGGAAGTCCTGGTCAGAAAGTTTGTATTAACTCCACACAGCTGCAGATACACAATAACTACTAGCTACAATGAGTTAGGATTAACAACTACTAACAGACATTTTTAATTATTTGAAGGAAAAATTGCCTAACATATAGATATTATTTTCCATTACTCCATTCTCATTTCAAATGCAGCAGTAAGTTACAATTAATAGTAATATATCAGGCAAATAAATTGACTAAATGAGTTATAACAACCCTCTGTCAGCTTTTATTTCATTTGAATAATGAACTATACTATGTTTCATCTCTCATTTGAGACTTCTTCAGTATACTAAAATGAAAATTACAATGGATTACATTAGGTAATATGTTACAAATCTTGTTAAAAAAAAATACAATACAAACTTACAAACTTTAGCTGTTGAGTCCTGTCGAAATGTGGGAAAGTATCGCAAATCCAGCTTAGGAATTAAGATCTGTTACAAATTTAAACCTACAATCGACTGCAACAATAAAGAATCATATATACTATTTAACTTATTGGTATAACTTTTTATGTTAATAAAATTAATGTTTTTTCTAATGTGGAACATCTCAATATCCTTGAGAAATAATTTTGTTCTAGATCTAGAACCTCAACACGATTCCAATCCATTTTTTAATCATTAATTTTATTATTTCATTCCAGAAAACCACACTTCAGTGTCCTTAGATGTATCTTCCTAATGAGTTAATAATAACCAAGTTTCAAAAAGTGGTGGGATCAAAATTTCTCTGAATTAATCAACATGCCTTTGACTGATATATTTAGAATTTTAAATTTGATTTTGAATAATAAATAACAACTTATTGGATCCAAAAATCTAATACTATATTGTATTTTTTTTTAATGTAACATATTCCCTAATGTAATCCATTGCAATTTTCATTTTAGTATACCTTAAGAATTCTCAAATAAGAGATGAAACATAGTGTAATTCATTATTCAAATAAAATAAAAACTGACAAAAATAGTATTCGAGTGAAGTGTTTGGGGTAAGGACAGAAGAGGGAGGCCAAGGAGGGAATTGCTAAGCAGATTAGGGAGGATGTGGTAGTAATGTGGAAATTGAAAGGGTTTTGTGCAAGATATATGAGCATAGAGGGATGCATCAGAACAGTCTTAGGACAGAATACCACATCAACAGATAAACTAATTATTTAAATTGACTAAACATTTTTAAAAAATAAATAGAATACCTTATCTCCTTAAGAAGAAAGATTAAAGTAAATACAAAATACATTTATAGGTGGGCAATACTTAAAAACTAAAACAAAACAATGGATTACTTGGTTAAGTTATCATTTTTTTAAAGTCAAGAATTCTCAAGAATGATATTATTTTGCACTAAGCAGCTAGGTAGAAAACTAAATGGTGTCTCAACACAATCAACAATGATGACAGGTAACTAGTAAGAAAATTTTCACACATGAAAACAACAATTAACAATCAGAATAAGCATATTTCAATGTGGAATGAAAATTAGGTGAAACTAGTAAATGGAAGCAAAATATAAATTAAATAACTAGGATTGTACTCCAAATCAATGAATTGTATAAAAACTATTATAGAATAACCAATGTAATGGCCATAAACAAATTCAAACAAACCTTTCAGAAAATGAATTATTTCTGTTTTGAAGTGTGTGTTTTGGTGGCCAGCAATAATTTGTGCTTGGACCAGGCTAAAAAATCACAAAACATAAGAAATACAAATTTGACCAGGGTCTAATAAAGCAGTACTGTATTTATTAAATTACAACTCTTTTAGAAATAGTATTAACTCAGTACTAAACTTCATATATTAATATAAAATACACAAGCATAATGAACGTTTCATAATAAAAATTTTAACAAAGACTTAAACAAAATTTTCTGATATAAATACAATTAGTTGTGTCATATAATAAAATATGCAATGCAATTTGTTAGATGACCTGCTTCATAATTATAAATACACATTTCTTAAATAATTGTCATGAAGTATAGTTCTATGTATTATACGCATTATGGGCACAGAATAATAAAAGTCAACCACTAAAAGTCTGAAATAAATAATAAGAGAATATTCTACAAACTGACTTTTAATTAGCTGTAACTTTAAACAAGAACAGGCAAATGCTTGAAATTAAATTTACAAATAAGTGACTGGATGAATTCATTTGTATCATAAGTAAAAGAATTTTTAACTACCAATTATGCTAACCTTATTCCAGCATTCATCTCTTAAGGGAAGTTTACAAAAATCCTTCTTCAAAGTGGCATCAACAATTTTTGAGCTATTATGTTGTCTGGATTTATCACAGCACACAAATTTAGAATTAAAGCCATTCTCCCTCCTTTTTTTATCTATATTTTTCTTGCCTGACAATAAATGTGGATCACAACATGACAAGATATTTAGATTAGTACACAATAGATCCAAATCTTTAAAATGCTTTTCAATATAATCAGAGTTATTATTCTGTATTTTCATATTTTTAGATTTGAAACTGTTGTCTACCTTCAGGACCTTACCATATTCTGCAAATGAGTCTTCACACAGACATTTAGAATGAAATCCATTACAATCTGATTTCCTTATAGGCCATTGTGATGTATCACTATGTTTCTTAAAAACTTTGTTATTTTTCTTTTGAAGAAAATGTTTTAGACTACTTGCTTCAGTTGTTTGCACCGCGTTGCCTGCAACAGGACTCTTTCCATTTTCCTTTGATGTCCTTACAGATTTGTCAACAGAATTGATCATTTTGCTGCATATTTCAAAGTAAAAGTAATAAGATTATTACGTTTAAATATTACTTTAATAAATAAAATATTGAGCTTTAACTGACTTTTATAAATAGAATAACTGGCCAAATGTGGCCAGAAATAGACTTCACTTAAAAATAAAACATTCAGTCTCCAACTTTCAGGACCTCTTCAGTTCTTTCTACAAAATAATTAAATATAAACACACATACAGTTGACATCCAAACAAACAAATTAACTTAGTATGGTTACTTACAACTAAAACCTTAACAGATTTTTTTTGTTACTTCTGCAACACCTACAGTCAAAATAAGGGAAAACACCACCAAAGAAACAGGTATTACTTTTAGTTAAAAGACTTAAAAGTAAATTAATGGAAATTCTACAACCTCTTAATACTAAAAAGTATTGTTTCACTGTATGTCCTTATACAGTCTGAGGAGTATAGTTTACTTTCTTTAAATCTCTACTGGGCTACATTGTTGCATCCTAAATTATGTGGTGGTGTGTACAATTTTAAAATGTAATATATTTATGAAATTTAATTTTGGCTAAATATTAATTTAATTGGGGAAAGGGTGGGGGTGAATAATTATTAGAATGAATTAATAAGTTAATAAAAATGGGAAAGTTATAAAATAATTTAATTTATTTAGAAATTGAATGGGCTACTTTCCAATTAAACAGAGAGGATGAATTTCTAATATTATGGATTTTAGTGCGTATAAAACAAAAGTAGGCTACAGATTTAAACACTATGATAACCAGAAGTGAGAAACGTGAATTATAGTATTTCACCCTTCCACTTGTATAGCTACATATTCCATGCTCCTTGCATCAATCACAACTGCTTGAACCAGCTACTTGTTGTAATCATTCTTTATTTCTGTGATTCAAGTCACAGCTACATTTAATATAAAGAATAAAATAAAACTCTCTCAACTCTAAAACTGTTTCAACACTAAAATTTCTTTTTACAATCTCAAAATAGTCAAAAGTCTCCAAAAAGTCATCTTACAAAATCTTCCAATAATAATCATCACTTCTCACAAGAGTAGAATATTTTATATCCACCCCAGAGAGTAGATTGGGCGGCACTTTGAAATGTTTTAATATTGGCACTTAGTTGGATGCCACGGTTTGACTGTTACAGTTTTAGCAATTCCTACAACATATGGCGACATCAATTTGATGTCCTTCCACACTGAGTTGTCATAGTTTTCAGTAACCTTAGTCATCTGCTATTTTAGGATTTTGAGTGCAAGTGGTCACCTTCAATGTTTTCTTGCATTCATGGCTGTAGCAATTTGTAGCTTCCCTTTGTCTATGATAAACATTTTATACTCCTGCCAAGTTTTGAGAGTAGTTGATTGAAACATACGGTGATGTTTATGTCCCCATGCTCCCAAATACTGACCTCTCATTCATTCCCCTCAAAATCGGTGGGCCAATCACAATTTTGTACATAATTCCCACTCCAGTTGGAGGCTTAATTAACCAATTACATTCACTCACAGTTTGCCGTTACTTTAGAAGCTTCGGAGCCTGTGTTTACATTTGTCAAAAGTAAAATACAAACACATGTATTTAAATACAAGTCAGAAAATGACATGTCAGGTTAATGAAAACAATTAATAAGGACAGAAAACTGGTAGCATTACTAGTTGTTTGTCTAGAGTTCCCCAATAATTTATTAGTTCCAAACATATACTAGAAAGGAAAATGAATTAAGTTCTTGGTTATGTACATCTATATTAATATCTTATTTCTAAATATATAAAAATGAGATGCAAATTCAAGACAACAGATCTTCAAACAAACTAAGTTACTTGCCCCACTTGTCTTTTCTTATTTCTCAATTTAGTCCTCAATGTTCTATTCTGATTCAAGGCAGCATTCTTCATCAAAACCTCTGTTATATTTCTTATATGATTGGGACAGCCTGAATTATCTTTTGTATTACTCATTTCTCTGTTTGCCAGCACATTCATATCTGAAGATTTTATGACACACTTATTCTTAAGAGGAACACTTAATGTTGCATTTGCATCTGCTGTCATTTTACAGTTAATATTTAGAGAGCAATTAACATTTGTAGCAGGATATTTACATGCCACCTGTATCAAACAAGAAATAAAATTATATATAGTTTCAAAATAAGAAATCTAACCATATTAAACAAAAGGTAAGATTACTGAACCTGATTTTCATTTCTTTTCTCCATATTCTGCTTCATTGAAGGATTTTCTTTTTTTGTAAGATATCTTAAAATACTTCCTGTGCCAGCGTCCTTTGAATTAATCGTTTTCCAGCCATTCCTGTCATTGAAATTTTTAAGGCTCTTGTTCCTAAAACAAAATTACTCTAATATTACGCTCATTTTTGACACAAATAAATAAGTAACTAGAAGTAATAACTTTTGATCTCTAATTGGAAAAGTGGCATATAAGGGAGTTCAGCATTAGATTATAGACCTGCAAATGAAATGTGTAAAACAAACATTTTTACCTGGAAGCATCACATTTTCCACAAAAGAAAATATTACTGTTTAAGATTGATATGTAAAAAGAACTATTATATGTATGAAAACCAAATGTCGATAAAAACACAAAAGTGAGAATTTAATATATTTATTACTCAACAAAAGTAGAATCAAATATTTTAACACATAAATCACTATAAAAGTAAGGATACTTTTAAAGGTTAGATACTTATAAGTGAAATAATACTTTAAATAGTAATATATGAGTTTTTCTTTTTCTTATTGAGAGTTAAATAATTTCTAGCACTTATTGTTTTAGAATTACAATTTGCAATACTATTGTAAATACTGTCACCCACCCGTCAAATGCCTAATAGCAGCTAAGTAATAATAATGTATAAAATTTGAGCTTATATGTTTCTTACCTTTCAATAAAAGTGGATTTCTCTTTCATTTTTCAATTTACTGTTACTAAACAGAATTATTCCACAACATTTAATGCCGCTTCTAGTGATTTTTTTAAAAGAAAAACTAATTTTGATAACAACAGGACCGGCTGATTTTTCGCGCCTTTTTTTGTATTTATCATGAAAGTATAGGTACATCTTTACATGCAAAGACTCTAATTTTGGGATCGATATTTTTCTTTCTTTCTTGTTAAATTAATTAGACGCTCATGAAATTATTGGTACAAAATTTTAATATATCCTTATCAAAATTCTAAAGAGTCGCTTTTATAGCATATTTACCACTGTATGCAGTAAATCTTAAGTTTGTTACAATTTCAAAGTACTTTTCGGAAATTAATAGATTATGTAAACGCAGGATGCATGCAGTATAAATGCTTTGAATATGCCCACTAATTTTGTCGCTTCTAATTAGTTTAAGTGAAACTAGTTGTTTTGATGAAGATTATTTATAAGCGATTCAATTAAACCTTATGAAATGAAAGATATTTATACGAAGAAACTTTACTGAACTTAAAAATAACCATTTTTACCATGCACATTATAAACTAACATCACTAAACAATTTTTCAACATTTGACTTGAGGCAATAATAATAATAATTATTATTATTATTACAGTTTATTAATTTCGAAGCCTGATGTTCGAATCACGCTTTCCAGGACCGTTCCGTGCTGAACAATTATTACAAAAAACATTTAAGGGTATTGATGGTAAGCAAACTGAAAGCAAGTTGATAAAGACCTTCTGTTGCACATTCATTACTATACTTCCATCGGAAAACAGAGGAAGATGATTCAATTTTATCCAAAAGTAGTTTATATTGTCAATAGAATATGATTATTCTTACAAAATTATTATGAGAAAAATAATAAAGGGAGTGCATTGAGAAGGCTTGCATCATACTAAGAAATTTCGCTGCTTTAACATTTCCCTTCACGCTGTTGAAGAGCTACGTTGTAAGGCAAGATCAGAACTAAGAAGACTACCGAAGACCTCTATACAAAAGTCTGTTTCCTGAACCATTCAATTAAATTTCGATAGTTCATCAGTCGAAATGTTTGGTCGACCCTTTCTCCATTTTAAGAACTTACGCGAACGAAGCAGATTTACCTTGTTCTACTACGGCTCAAAGCTTACTAAACGAGGGAACAATCTGAGGCGATTTTTAGACATGCAATGTTGAAAACAACTTCCGAAGGTCAATGACATGGACTCATTTATTCAGCTAATATTGTGTAAGAAGTTAAGAAGCCGAGGGGGTAATGAAAGCTGTGAAGCTATAGATATCACAAAAGTGAATTAATATGTTGGTATTTGGAAGAACAAGGCCTCATGGTTAAATGACGAGGGCATTAAGGGACAGAGAGGGGCGGGAGAAAAGTTTTCTGTTCAATAAATAATTACTATACTGTGCGAAGACCTGTTTTGTTGCACATTCTGATCTGTACTCATTGCGACTGTCATGGTGGCTGGTGTATATGTACTACAACCATAAATGACGTAAGAGAGAACCAAAAGCTATAGCATATAATGTAGAAATGTAAGACAATTTGGGCCAATGATGGATAATCACCATTTTCATTGGGTGTAGTGGCGACCCTAAAAAAAATTTATGTGGTGCGAGGACTCGAAGTGAAGCTTCTCCAAATACGAAATCATAGTATTCTTTCTATGCAGTAGCATGCCAGTGATTATACTCTACGTAGTTTACATTCAAAGAAAAGTTGAATCGTATACAAATCTATACCTATGTTAATAAGAATTGTGATTAACTTCAATCTGACATTATTCATTACTCAGTTTATGTTCAATTGACAAAATGGCTGACTCATTGAGGCGACTTTGAATAGACAAGATTCTTAAAAAATCTATTTATTTTTACAAAATTAAAAAATTATCATCTGACATTAAGTATAATAATTTAAATTCAGCTAAATTTGTCAGCAAAACATTTAATTATTATGTATTTAATATAATTACAATTGCGACGTTACTATCATTTTTGTAGATTTTTGTTGATGAAGTCCACAAAGATAAACGAAGGGACGTAATCGTAATTATATAAACTGAATGGTAATTAAATAGTTTGCTGACATATTTGGCAGTATTTCAATTATAAGTTATGACTAACGTTAGCAAAAGGGTCATTCCATGTAAAATCACCTAATACTCCCACTCGCACGAAATTATTTGATGAAGTAAGCATAGACCCCAAAAGAAAATGTACAAAATATTGTAGCACTTTGTCCTTTGGTTCCGAAGTTACAAACCCTTGCCCAATGGGTTATCATATGTTTAAGACACACACACCTCAGAAATGGCAAATTTGATCCCATGTCAAATCAGTTGTAGTGGCCAGATAGGTGAGAATTCTGGATATCAGAACAATCCCACAGGGCTCTAATCTTGGTACACTCTTATTCCTTATCTTCATAAATGATCTTCCTAACAACATACCCTCATCTTTATCTGTTTTATTTGCAGATTATCCTTGCAAACTGATATCTCTCAAACTAATAGATTTTTGGTTTTACAATAACAGACTACTAATAAATACAGAGAAAACTGTCCATCTGGTCTTAAACACATCCAATGTGTACCCAAAAGAAATTGGTCAACTGATGCTTGAGATAAGATAATATAACCATCTACAGATATTAAAATTTTATGAATATGGATTGACCAGAATTTAAAGTGGGATGTGCATAAAGAACACATACTTAATAAACTCAGTAAAATCTGCTATGGATTTAGAGTATTGAGCAGAGTATGTGACTGTAATGCATTAAGAGCAATGTACTATGGTCTTGTCAATTCAATCTTAGCCTTTGGAATTCCATTTTGGGGCTTTTCCCACATCAAAATTTTCATCATATAAAAGAGAATAATAAAAATTATAAAAGGAGTTCCCTGATCAACTCCAACCAGGTCATTATTTAAAGAATTTAAAATACTTAGTCCCTGTATACACATATATAGGAGACAATCTGTTTTGTCAACAAAAATATTAAATTGTTCAACCTAAATAAAGACTTACACTCGGTAACACACGTTCATTCGACAATATACATATAACCAATCAAAGAATTAAAATATGTAAAACTAAGCTGGTCAAAAATTAAAACACAGCCCCTAAAGTTTAGAAGTAAGGTGAAAAATTTACAGCAAAAGCACCATTTCTATTCTGCACTTTATGATAACAAATCCATTTTAAAATAATAAAACTAACTAATATAGGGGTAATGTGCCAAATATTGACCCCTTTAATTTAGATTTAGCATAATGAAATTACTGCAAAAACAGTGTTTCTATTCCATAAATGAATATCTGAATGCCAACCTCCATTAACTTTAACATGTGGCTTTAAATCTTTGAGAATTCATCTACTCTATATTTATCCCAATACTTGACTTGAACTATAATGTTTCTTAAGATAATTGGATCAAATGCAATACAATACTTTTAGCCTTCAACATAGTTGCATGACAAGTGGCGGCTCGTGTGTATTTAAAATAATGTGCTACATCACCCCAAGAACCGATTTGAATATAACTCCCCTTATGTAAGATATTAATAATACTGCAACATCTATAGGCTGATAATGCTCCACGACCCGTAATATGCTATGCTTATAATTTCATCTATGTAACATGCAATAGAAAAGATTTTTAAAATTATAAAAAATAAAGTATCTAACACAAAAGTAGTTTTACTTCTTACATATTTAAAATTATGAAAGTTAATCCATATATAATGGTAATATTCTATGCAGGATCATGAGGTAATTTTCTCAGAATTATGAAAGGCTTCGAAATACCGCCTGTTAAACATTTTTCTCTAAGCCTTTGATTATTTCAAATAAACCACAAGTCCCTAAACAGTGATCATTTTATTAATTTGTCAAAAACATTTAAAACTGTAGCTTGATAAGGCCGCCTACAGCTGTGTCTGCACAGCACGGTGCTGTGCTCTTTGTAGCTCACATGATTGTTGGATCTTAGATGAGAAGGGGACTGAATAGGAAATATTTTGCATGCACATTTCTCATTCCAGACAGGATTCTTGTGCTCTTAAGAATGTAGCCCAGATGTATGCGGGAAGGAGCATGATGGAAGGCAAGCAGTTTGAAGTATTTGAAATTGAAGCATAATTCAGATGCTTAAAATGCTATTATTTTTAAGTTTCTTAAAATTATGAAACAAATAATTCCTCCTAAATTAATTCATGTGCTGTAGCACATGAGCATCAGCTCCCACTGGGCACGAACAAAAAGTAGTACATTAATGAACGTAGACTTTCCCGGTGAATAATTCGGATGAAATCTTCACCGTGAAGAAAAGTAGTACAATTGGCCGTTAAGGTATCAATCCATATGAGAGTCGTAGGTAGCATGGTGGGGTTATTCTATCATTATTGGTCTTCGAAAAGGATTATGCTGCTGAAATTAAAAATAAAACACAAATCTTACACATTTCAATATATTCACATGGTGTTTATATTTATTGTTCCTTATAAAATATAAATTCTGATGAACACCACATAAATACATTAGAATGAATGACAGAATATGTATACATATGGTTGTACAATTGTCATAGTAAACATTCAGTTGTAGTAAAAACATCAAATCTAACCTATTAATATTTCAATAAATTTTATTGAAACACTGTCTTTATTATAAAAATTGAAGGAAACTGATATGGTCAATTATTTATTTATGAAGAAATTTGGAAAACATAAACATATGAAATTGTTTTGAAAATTTTCAAGTAATGTGAATTAATGACAGTAAAATAACAATAATAATTTTAATTATTAAGAAGGAGCAGTAAAACATTTTTGTGAAAAGTAATATGCCAATAGAAATACACCTAAAATTATGAACAATAACTTTTATGTAAAAATAACAAACATTTATTGTTTGTTTGTATTCAGTTGCATATTGATAAACATTCCATTTTATGTGATATGTAAATGCCTCTTAAAGTTATTTTTAACCACTATCTCCTTAGAAACACTTGAAAAACAGATGATTCAACTCACCCCCCCCCCCCTTTCCAAAAAAAAAAGTAATTCTATTTCACATTGACTCATCAATTTAATTAGTGTGAATAAACAATTAAATCTTACAAAAAAATTATGAATTCCAAAATTTTATGATTTTTTTTTTTGTTTTCCAGATAACTATAAATGAAAATGTAGCTAATAATGGTGCATATTTAGTTTCTGGTTTTCATCTTTTACAATTAATCTTCAATAAGTTTTATATGATACTTGTGTAATTTAGCTAAATTCTGCTGTTCACTAATGGCTTGACAGTGTAGTGAGTACTGTAAATTACAAAGACTATTAATGATGATATAAATCAAGAGTGTTCACTGAAAATAAAATATTAGTTGCATGTTGCTATTGAATTATTTTATAAGTGACCAAATTGCACATGAAACAATTTCTGACATATCATATGTTAAACATACTGATTTATATGGGACACTATTATGGTTTATTAAGAATTTATCAAAACTAAATGCGTTTTTATATAATATGTTACACTAATGGTGGGAATCAAAATTACCAATGGTATGCGAATCAAAGAAGTAATCAGAGGAAGGATACTGCAATTTAAGAAGGTCTTTTTATTAGGTGAAACTGGATTGCAGAAAAAGTATAATGAATGCCTGTGATTTTAATGACTTCATTTAAATTAAACAATTGGTGGAATGAAATATTTCATTTGCACTATTAGATTTGCTTCTCCAGTTCAATGATAATAATTTTCTATTGTTGTTGTGGCAAAATTGATAAGGAAATATTGTTAAACCAAAAGCAGAATAGACGTTATTAAAATTTCAGTACAAATGCTCATTGGGAAACAAATGATAAATTATTGCATACAGATAGTTTTGTTACCATAACTCACAAGTGTAAGCAACCCTAGTATGTGATGCTACTGCATTTGTAGATTTTGTTTCTGTTTTTTATCTGTCATTGACTGTATTTTTAAAGGAACAACTGCTTGATGTTGTTATCATTATTTATCTCAGCTATATAAAAAACTGTGGTAGACCTTTTATTAAAAACAATGTGAAATGACATTCTTTCTGACAACACTATTTGTAAAATAAGATTCACAATTTTTTTATTGGTATACAGATATTTCCCAAAGTAATCTATAATTTCATAACCATTAAAATAAATTTGTGATAATTTAAGTTGTCTTTAGTTACATTTTCAATTGTTTTCTAAAAATTTATCTCTTAAAATTATGAAATCCGTAATAAAATTCACTGAGACAGATGAAGAAAAGGAAATTCAACTTCTACTGAATATGGCAATTGGGGCAGTTGCTAAAACCTTGAGGTGTATCAACTACCCAGTTGATTTCCTTAGAAGACTTAATACACTTTTGATTACCAATGGTTAAACATAGTAACATAATTAAAGATTGGTCTTCGACTTCTTGCATTATTTCTCTTAATAGTTCAAACTATGTTTAAATCTAACAGTTGTTTATCAATTAAAAAATATCTTATATCAGATATCACTTCTGTGGCATTAGTCTGTCTTCCTCACATGAAACTATAATCATAAATATAGTAATATTAACATAATTATTTGTTCAATTAGTATAGAGCTCCTCCTTCAATATCACTGATTTCAAATTACACTTGGTAATTGTTCTAAATCTCTATGTGATTTTACAGCAAGACTTAGCAAAAGAAAACAGTGAAAAATATGAATGTCACTTTTATTTTAATGTCCAATCAGTTAAATGCAAAGTTAAGACACATTATTGTGCATTTGAAAATCTATTTTCAAAACAGTTTAACTTTCACATTTTCACATACATATGTACACACATATTTAGGAATCAGTCATGTAAAAACTTCACAGAAGTAACAAATACCACATTTATGTAGTTGTGGCAGATGTATAAAGTGTTTTTTCCATTGCTATAATGAGGCATTTGAGAAGCATTCACATATTCATTTCTTTACTACAGTCATAATTCCCCAACAATACATTAAAATTTCATTCAGTTTACAAAAGAAGTCAAAACGTCAGCCTCTCAGTCTTGAGATTTATTATTCAATAAATATATGCAATTAATTAATGTAAGGACATTTTTCAGTTAATTATGGAGTTCTTACATTATAATGCCATACAATTCAACATTTACAGGTCTGTTGCTGAAGCATTTTAATAGAAGAAACCCAATTAGAATTTCACATATAAGTTATACCATCAGCATTTATGTCTGAAGGATACTTTATACATGCTTATATATGTTTGATACAATTTTGATATAGAAATTACCTTATTTATAGGTTTATCATAACATAAAATTGCTTCATTATATCTGTAAGTAGGTTCTGTATATAAAGTGTTAGTTTTAGACAATAATGACTAAAACTTTCAATATCTGGCTTGGAAAAGAAACAGGCAGTGGAGAATAGCTAAATCAGGACTCCTCCCAAAAGAATTGGACTCCTCACTTTATTTGATAAGGGTGTATTTGCATGTATCTGAAACTAGTGAAACAACATTTCAAGAGGTTATCATGCATTTAGATCCAGATAATGGCAAGGCCTTGTTTGCTTTTTGTGAAAACTACCAGTAAGATGATTACTTTTGAATTATTGTTCAGTATATATTAAGCTTTGCTTTAACATAGTAAATATCCTGTTTACATTGCTATTTTGGTCACCATATTGTTTTTTTTTTAAATTCATTTTCCATAGTTGGACCCCTTAAATAATTTTGACTATAGATTGTCTTTCTGAATCGAAGAATATTGTAGAACCTGCCTATTACAGTGATGATGATGATCTAAGTAGAAAGTTTATCAATTATTGATGAAGAATTGAATCCTCAGCCTTCTCAGTTAATGTGTTCTCTAGTCCTGTTGCTGAAGAACACACTCAACTAGCTCCTACCACAAGCAAACACAACTTTGTCACCTACATCAACAGCACTTAATCTAAAGATAAAGCACTTCCCTAAAGAAACAATAAAAATAGAAATTGGCAAGGAAAATTAATTCTAAAAATAAACCCAGAAAAGATGAAAATTTTGAAAAAGAGAAATGATTTATCTGAGGATAAATCAACTGCTTTGTTCCAATCTGTTTCCTCAACAATGGACTTTCATTATTTGTGGTTTTCATAATTTACATTTGACACTTTAGCCTTTTTCAATTAAATACACTTAATTATCACATGTGTAAGGGTCCAAATTTGGGACACTTGTACAAGAAGTTATTTTGTAAACATTTGAAATAGCTTATAGAATTACATAAAACAGTTTTCTTGAGATCTAAAGCATCGTGTATTTAGAAACCATATAAATTAATTGTTTCTTTTTCTTGCTTGGCCTAATATGTGATTATTATTAATTTGTATATTGAGTTGTAATTGGGGTCCGATTTTAGTTACTTTCCACTAACAGTTATTAATGGGTGGGGGAGAGGAGAAGGTTAAAACAACCTGAGAAGTTTCAGAAGAAATTGAAAGCAGGAAGTTGCTTCACAGCTTCAGGAGCAACCACTTAAGTATATAAGGTTCCCAGACTTTCTTTTTTTAAATTGTTTCTTTCATTGTTTTCTGACTCACTTTTCTCCTTTGTTCTGAATTCTTACAAGACACTTTCATATAGTTATCCAAATCAGAGTATGGAACATCCAGCAAGTATTATCTTAGAAATAAACTGACCATTGTACTTAAAACTGAAAATTAGGAAAGTAATAATTTCCTAACTGGAAGAAGTCCTTACAGTCAATGTAAAATCTATTACCAATCACACATTAACACTTCATCTTCATCACTTATGTGCTCTCCATACATATCTGCCAACTTTTGGAATCTTGGGCCAAAACTGGGCAGGTAATCAAGATTTAGGTCTCCATCATCTGTATCTGTAAATAAATTAGTTTAATTTTTTCAAATCAAGAATTTTGTTGTGAAATATTATAGAGCAGAAACAAATAAATATTAAACTAAATTTCACATTAATCACATAAACTGTAGAATGACGGAAACAATTGTAAGTGTGATATCAAATGTAGTGTCCCATCACCATTGCAGATATTTGTACTTCAATTTTACAGTTTTGTTTACCCTCTTAGTATCATCTCATTTGTTTCCATGTTTTGCAGGTTTCCTCAGGTGATTGCGGACATCAATATGACTGTATTTTTTACAAGAGTAAGGGAAGATTATTACTTAATAATAAATATTTACAATCCACTGGTACTTGTGATCTTAACCATATGTGATCACATCCTACATTCATAAAAAAGTTAGATGCAACCACAAATCATTGGCACTTTGATTTTTCCTGCTGTTAGAATGTTTTGAAATATTCAAAACAATTGACTGACCAGCTGACTGTGAAGTCAGAACAGCGATTTGTCTCTTAAATGTAAGAAATGTCATGCCAGCAATTGTGTGAAGTGTGTAGGGGAGCAATAATACATGGAGTGGAGACACACAACATCCCCATTGAAGAAGTTCAAACAGATGTTATCCACTCACAAAAACATGTGCATAGGTTTTTTGGGACAACCAGGGTGTTTTATTGGTTGAATTCTTGCCCAGGAATCAAACAACCAACAAAAATATTTATTATAAGACACTACAAAAGAGATATCAAGCAATACAGAACAAGCTTTTGCATGGAATACTGTAGATTCTAAGCCACACACTGTCAGACAAACTCAAGATCTGAATGCATCATTTGGTTGAGAACAATTTGATCATGATTTTAATCTGTTTCTTCACTTGAAGAAATTTCTTGGTGGAAAATAATTCAACAACAATGATGATGTGAAACAGTAAGCACAGAGTTGGCTATTATCACAGACATTATCGTTCTTTGACAAAGTCTTACTAAAACTGGTTTTGTTGTGTTTATAGTGTTTTGCTGTTAATTTGTCAAAAACAGTTGATAGAAGATAGTGTTTTGTTTTGCATAATAATCTTTGCATGTAGCAATGACGATGTAACAAAAAGTAATAAAATCTAACAGGTTTCTGTTATGACAAGTGTATGAATAACATCAATGACTGTGTAGAAGTAGTGTGATGTGGAAGATGATAATTGATAATAAAATATATGGAAAATAATGATCTATAATTTTTTAATTTAGCATCTGCCATACTACTCATTCCATTGAAAAACTATTTTAAGGTCAAGTGTCCTATTTTTCATCAGTTAAGCCTAATTATCCCTATGTAACCAAATTTATCATTCCAGAACCATGTTTATTAGCCTAAATAGTATTTTCTCTCAGAATGGTATTCAAGTTGAATGACATCTCACTTTATCCATGTACAAATATTATCAATTTACATGTTCATAACCATCATGCTTGATTACTTTATGTGTAATATTCATAATTAAAATAACAACCAATTTACAGACAAACAATTTAATTCTATACAATTCTTTTGCATAAATAGACATTACGTGATATATAATTTGTAAAAACCTCAGTCTAAATGATGAAGGTACACAAATTATCCATGTTACCTTTACACAGAATGATTTTAAAAATTTCAAGTATTTGATATAGCTTAATTGCAAAAAAAAAATCATTAAAACACAGAAATATATAAAGGTTTTTCTAAGCTCCTTTGTTTTATATATTTTTAAAATAATTATTTTAGCATATTTTCTGGCATTTGAATGAGCATAAATGATAGTAACCTTTATATTGCATAGTAGTATACAAGACTAATTGAAAAATTGATTGTTTGACTTAAATAAGCTTACCAGATGACAAGGAAGACAAGGAACCAGAAGTGTTACCATCACCCTCATAAGCATAGTGCCGCACATCATCAAATGGGTTTGTTTCTGGATCTTTGTCAACAACTTTCTTTTTACTATCAAGTAGGCCACTAATATCATGGGTGTAACCATCATCTGTAAATATAATAAATTTATTTGTTCAATCATTTAGTACCAGAGTTACTCTTAAATGGTTGAAAATCAAATAAAAAATCATTTGTATAATATTGTTAATCATTCTCTTAAATTTGGAATGACCCAAATGTTATGAAAGAGTTATAAGTGACTTCCATTCACAAAAATAATCTTTTGATGTCTTAATGCATTTTTAAAAATGCATATAGTACCTTCTTGTTGTTTTATTCAGTCTTTAGCCCGATACAACTCTCCACACTAACCTATTCTGCGCAAGCCTTTTCATGTCTACATAACTACCACATCCCATAGCCTACCTAAACTGCTTAGCATATTCATACTTTGCCTCTGTATTCTGTTCTTATCCCATACACTTCCCTCTAATGCCAATTTTACAAGACTCTCATGTCTCAAAACATAACCTATTAATTTATTCATTCTCTTAGTCAAAGTCTTCCATATTGTTCTCTCTTCTCTTATTCTGCTAAGAACTTATAATATCAAACAAATTTTAATTGAAAAATTTCTCTTAGATACAATGATATATCAGGAATTGACATTAAGACCTCAAAAGGTACCTACATGGAATATTCTGTAACAGAGGATAATGAAGCCCCATAGGGATCTATTCTGTGACCCATTCTTTTTTTTTTAATGAATATAGAAGACTTGTGTATAAATGAAGAGAAGATTTTGTCTACAAATGACAAAAATTTCTTCTTTAGAAGGTCATGCCACATCAACTGCTTCCTGACAGTGTATAACACACTGATTTCAAGTTAATCACCTCATAGTTAACAGAAAAAAAACTATAAATGAATTTCAGCTTATTGAATTTTACTAACAGAAATGCTGATATATCTTTTTAGGAAATACATAAACCTTGTTTATGAAAACAAATTTTCAGGCTAATATTCAATCATACTTTAAATGGAATTCACTTATCAATAAATTATAACATATATATATAAAAAACCTTAAGATAATTATAATAAAAGTGAGCCTAATGTCTCTTCCTTCTCTATATTATGCATTTTTGTTTTGTGGAAAATTATCTAAACTTGTTTTTAAATATGATAATGAAGCCCCATAGGGATCTATTCTGTGACCCATTCTTTTTTTTTTAATGAATATAGAAGACTTGTGTATAAATGAAGAGAAGATTTTGTCTACAAATGACAAAAATTTCTTCTTTAGAAGGTCATGCCACATCAACTGCTTCCTGACAGTGTATAACACACTGATTTCAAGTTAATCACCTCATAGTTAACAGAAAAAAAAACTATAAAAACTTCAGCTTATTGAATTTTACTAACAGAAATGCTGATATATCTTTTTAGGAAATACATAAACCTTGTTTATGAAAACAAATTTTCAGGCTAATATTCAATCATACTTTAAATGGAATTCACTTATCAATAAATTATAACATATATATAAAAAACCTTAAGATAATTATAATAAAAGTGAGCCTAATGCCTCTTCCTTCTCTATATTATGCATTTTTGTTTTGTGGAAAATTATCTAAACTTGTTTTTAAATACACCATATCTCAATCTATTAAATAAATTTATGAGTGAACAAAGAGTTTCTTTAGTGAAAAACTGTTTTATTGTTAATTCAGAGTCTAGAATATTACTATTATTTGTAAAAAATGAATAAACCAATTTAAGGAGTAGCATAAGTATTTAATATCCCAAACAGAATAAATTTCTAAATATTTCTGCTGATAATGATTGGAGGTTCTTCCAGATTATCTGTGGAATTTAAGCTATCAACTGGACAAGATCATCAACTCACCACTATGTTTCAGCAGTTGCCATGTTGCCAGTTTCAGATGAAGAGATGACAATTCAACTGAGAATGGCAAATGTAACAATTGCTGAAGTGTTGTGGAAAATATCATGATACTACTTCAAAATTTTACTGGTGTTGGTAAATATTAAAATTTTATCTTAGTTTATTAATGATGAAATGTTGTAGACTACCTCTTTTCTGAAAATCTTCCTTTAATGAATTTTTGTGGTTGGGTCCTATTTCATTGTACATGCAACGTAATATGTTAAGGTCATAACCAGTCATGTCTCCTTCTCCACCACCTTCATCCTCATAGTTAACAATATTTTCTCTTATGTCATCAAGATCCTTATATAAGTCATCTGTTTTTCTTTGTTGCACAATGACAGCAAGAATCAGAACTAAAAGAGAAAGGGATCAATTATAAATTGTGCATCAGAATATTTGATAAGCTTATTAGTATAGTATCTATTCCATTTTTTTTGTTTAGCTGATTTAAAAAATTAGACAAGTTACTGATCCCAATGGCAACTATCAATCTAAGGCATATTAACTGCTCTCTATACCTCTGTACTATCCAAATATATATAGATATATGGATAGGAAAGAGGGACCAACCTTAAATCGATAGAAGGTATTGCCAGACTGGAAAGCAGTAACTTGTCTTATTTTCGAAGGCCTGAACCTTTGAAAGACAGTGCATTTAAATGACATAGTTACTAGCAGAAAGGGGTCCAGGCTAGCAATGCATTCTGTAGTCAATTGTTGTATTCTGTCTCTCTTTCCTATACCATTCCATTTGTTATTTTGACTTTCTCATTTTAAATTTCTTTTTGGATGAGCAGTTGGTTGCCATGCCATTTGGATACTTTTTGTCTGAGGAAGGGTGTTTAGGTTCTTGAAACTTCTCATTTTTGTACTTCCGTGCGAGTCGATGCCTACTATCAATTTAAAGTAAGTCGATTTGCTCACCAATTTATTATATGTAACTACATATACCTTTTTCAAACCTTGGGCTTTGAGCGTTTGTATTATAAATAATGTATTTGATTGTGCCTGTTAGGTACTAAATGCTTCTTATATTATTTGTTGTGAAATCTGATTGCCAAAATGCATTCCTTGGTTAGAGCAACATTCGAAATGAAATTTTCACTAATTTTGGTGGATATATTAATATGAAAGTAATGTAGAAATATCTGTTATGTTACTTACTTAAGAAGATAGCTATGCAAATCAGGAATGCAACCAAGAAATTTGTATTAATGCCAAAGGAAACTGCCTTTGCAAGAGCTCGATTACATCCAGGATCCACATTTTTGAAGGCACTAGGATTTCCCAAATTGTAAGTCTGGGAAATAAGTGAAAAGTTATGCATTAAGTTCATTGGTTAATGAAATATCAAATACATTAATATATTTTCCATTCGTGAATATATTGTAAATTGCCTGGTACAACTGATGACCTTAGTTGTTCTTAAAAATAGTAAATGTTCTGTTGCTATGAAAAATTCTGTATTATTTTAGGAATTCTAAATATTATGTACAATTCTTTATAAAATGTAAATTGTGTTTTGCAAGCTTTTATTGGAGAATGTGAGTCAGCTTCAGCATTCAATAACTTTACTACTCAACAATTGATACACAACTGACTCCAAAGAGAACAAAAGTTTTGTGCTAGGGTGAACATAAACTTAATTTTAAAGTACTAAGATTGTACTAAACTAAGTTGTAAAGTAATATATATTTAATTGACTTATAGTGAAAGCTTTAAAATATATGTTATTGTGAACACTTGATTTAAATGTGTAATTATTTTGGGGAAGTATTCATTCCAAGATTGATGATATGGAACATATCTCAAACTGTACCCTTGTCATAAATATCACTTGTCATATTACTTGTTTGAGCAGTTTTATTGGCCTTTAATGGTGAGTAAATACAGAAATTTCTAATTGGTTGCAATTTGTATTTGTCAATAGTCAACTTTTAGAAGGAATTTGAATATGTTTGTCTGTCCCTGAAAAAGTCTCAAAATTATGGATGAAACATAAGATGCATAAAATAAAAAATTTGGTTTCTCTGTGAATTGGTCATTAATTTAATTCTATTGAAAAAGAGCTTAAAATTTTGTTAACTTTTTATGTTTTACAGAAACTCAGAAATTGGTTTACTTAATTCAGATATATCTTTTCTTGCACCTTATATTAGATTACCTGTGAAACAGAAAGGAGGAATGGCTATTTACATTTCAAAAGATTTAAATAATGAAGCTAATTTTGAATTCTGAGCATAGTTGAACTAGAAAACTCCAAAATACTTATTCTTTATTGCTTACATAGCACCAATAGGCAACTTCACCATATTATTGCAACAATTGGAGCTATTATTAGAAGAAATTTTTAAATCAGTTTAAATGTTACAATCTGAGAGGACGCCAATATAGAGTTCTTAATTGATACTAAAATATGAATTGGAACCTCATTTCGCTATGAAAAATTTTAAATCCCTGGAAAATATAGACTCACTTTTACAACTCATTAGGTACTGTAATATGACATTTTATAGTATGAAAACTGTGGTGTGGTGCATTAGTTAATGGGTTATCAGAACATGATAAGGTAGCTGTAGTTAACATAGTTACAAAAATTCCATTACATCCTAAAGTAATAAAAATAATAAGATAAAATCAAACTTAAGACAACATCAAAAAAGAACTTGTTGAGGAGTTTTTTTTTAATATTTTGAAACCAACTTGCAACTCACTTTGAGTCACACAATTACTACAATATCCTTTTTAAAAAACAAATTCCATATGCTACTGACAAAAATATTTCTGATTTTCTTAATTTCCTTTACTTTGATTGCACTCATTCAAGTGTTCTTCAGATCATGAGTAATTTCCAAGCCAAAATAAACATGCAAAATTACATGCAAATCATGTAATAATGCAGAATTTTATACTTACTCTGTGGTTAAATGTGACATTTTGTATACATCCCGAAAATCCTTCCATTCTCAGAATTTCCTTCCATCCCAGCCGTTCTCCAATCTGGACAATGTCAACAAATGTGCCACCTAGTTGAAGTGGACCATTGACATTAAGAAATTCATGTGGACCTTGAGGCACAGTGAGGGACAAGCAAGAACTCATCTGGCATTTGTCCACCTTTAATTCTATACTCTGAAAGAATGTCTATATTCAGTGTGGGTTATGCATGAAATGTTGTAACAACTAGTGGGTAGACTTAAAAGACATTTTTACATTTGTGTTCCCATTCATTGTCTATTTTACTCCTAGTACAAGATAAGATATTTACTGATCCATTTCAATCTCACATATACAAGCTTATACATTTGCTATATAGTAAAGTATAAAATTTTGAAAACATAATAAATTCACAATTAAAATTACAAATTATATGATGGTATTATAAACTAGACAATATATAATTTACTCCAAAAGTGAGCTGACTGAGCTGGTTCAAGAAAGCCATTTAATTTCCATCTTGCTTTCATATCCATATCAATTACATGTTTATGTGTGGATAAATAAATAGCTAATAAATGTTTCTTTGCTGTTATTTATATTTCATTTTACTATTTTACTATTTGAGATATAATTCTTGAATATAAAAGAGAAATGAAATAGGATTAATTTTGAACCAATTTTTACACCTACAGTTCTTGTCCAGAGAATTTCAATGATGTGATGTTTGCCAGGTTCTATTTTGATATGATTCTGATTCACAGCCACAGTACCTGATCCATAGTCGACAAGAAGTCTGAGATATCCATGCAGTATGTACAAGGCCATAAAATCTAAAACAAAAATTAATTATTGCACACTTCATTATTTACATTCCATTTCAGATTTTGAATTTTTTATAAAACAGAGATTTAACCCTATCTTAAAATCTATATGGTAGATTGAAGTTGATAATTTAAATATGAAATGGATGGCAATTAAATTCAGAAATGTGCTTTACAATATTCAAAGTTAAAGCTCTATATTAATACATGGATACATAGCATACACATAAATTAATTGAAATATGGTGTCAGAAGTGGTGTTGATAATACGCTTTAACTCAATATTTATTCTATTATGGGCCTCATAATTCAGAAAAAATGAAAATTGTATTACTACTCCAAATACACCACAGGCAAACTTTGGATGTACAGTGTAAATAGTATGTTTAAGGAAGTGGTACAGGTAGGAAACTAAACTGAGTGTTTTACATTCATTGCTCCTTGTATGTGAGACATATGTCATGCTATGAAGAAAATTTCTGTCAGATGAATATTAGAGTTGCGCCCAATGCCTTATATTAATAATAGTCTTTAACAGACAGAACACTTTAAAGTGTGGGTTGTTTCCACTATCTCTATTTAATATCCATATCAATCATACATAAATAGGCCAAATATAAAATGTTGAGAAGGGGGGAAGGATAAAAATGGATAGAGAGTGAGGCGTGAACAGGATAAGGTGGACTTAGCAAGGCGGGAGAGTGAAAGGAGGGGGCAGTTAGGTAGAAAAGATTGATTGATTTTTGGTTCCCTTTTTCTTTAAGTTCCTAAAGGAAGCAATGGGGAATACCTAGTTGCCAAAAAAACTGAGTGGGTCCTACACTCCTAGGAAAGACAGAATAAATTGTGCCCACAAAACCACTACAACCTCGAGTCCAACTCCAGTGTGTTGGCCAGGTGGGCTCAGTTGACATCCGGAAGATAGACCAGGGACCCCATGCACCCTGAGGTACCAATTTCCCCAAAGGATGGCATTGGTTGGTTCAAGTTCACCACGCAAGGAGGAGTTGCACTTGCCATTTAATGGCCCATGAAACTTGTTGGCCCATTCCAGCAAACCAGAGTGAGCATTCAAGCTAGGTCTACAAACTTCTGCTAACTGCATGGGTAATACTATCAGATGATTGTGGCCAGGTGGTTTCACCATTGGAGAAGTGCAAGAGGTATCACACTACTGGAGGTCCCAAGCTCAATGCGAGCAAAAGATGTCACAACACCTAGATCTCCCAGTGATGCACTAGCCCCTGCATTTCCGACAACTTAGTCATGAATGACTTGACGACTGCCTTGAGTCAGCCTCAGCTACTGTCACTGGCAGGATGGGAAGCCTGCTTCCCAGACTGGCCCCATGGAGAGTTACACAACCTCCCCTAATTATACAGGGAAAAGTCTGTATCCACCCTAAGGTGACTTAACACAGATGCCTGGCCTTGAAGGAACAGAGGCTATAATATGAGGACATAACTAATTGGTTTGGTTCAGGATTACTATAGCTCCAAAAAGGTTAGCTATTAAATGACCAAAGGAACCAGACTCAAATACATGACCCTGAACATGGCAAAGGCCGTAATCAGTGACCAGTGCCCAAGTGGGTCATAATTACTCTTGCCATCTACCTGCAACAGGGGAGAGAAAGTTTTTGGCTTTGATGGGTGTCTTTGTTTCTGTCTAATGGCTGACACACTATTGTTTGAAATAATCACAGAGTGGTTAACTGCCATTCTGTTCAGACATAAGTACACATTGTTGTTTGTTATAGTAATCAATCCTTAGATTGGTCTGATGCTAACCTATTCTGTGCAAACATTTTCATTTCTATATAACTATTTCATCCACCCTAATATGCTTAGTGTATTCCATCCTTCACTTCTCTTTTCTGTTTTTACCCCACACATTTCCCTTTAATGCTAATTTTACAAGACTCTCATGTCTCAAAACGTTGGCTATTAATCTATCCCTTCTCTTGGTCAAAGTCCTTCATAATAATACCATAACTGTTGGTAAATTAAATGATCTGTACTGTAATTACATTAAATAAATATGGCATCTTTTTCTTTTACCTTTGACAGTTGGAGACATATGAATTGGTCCAATGTAGAATACTAAACCATTGTCCTTATCAGAAATGATTTCCAAAGAAAAATTTGCCTCATCACAAGCATCAAATGTAGGGTATAGAGCATATCCATTGCCATAAAAACCAATTGAGATGATTTCACAATGTGGTCCCTCAAAACCGTCAAGACATTCACACCTTAAATAAAGAAATATTTCTGTAGTAAATGAACACTTAAATATGCTAAATAATGTAACCAGAGTTTAGAGAGGTTTTAACTATAGACTATTCTAAGAAAAAAGTTTATTTTTGAAATCAAAGTTTAAATATGAAATATCTAAGCAATTAAAGCCTATAAATATATCTATGAGAAGGATGATCTGAAAGTGAAATATTAATTCAAGAACTAAACAAATTCAATAAAATATTAATTGAGAATAACTTAAAACACATTATTTATGAGCAATGATTAAGTATTTTACAGTAAATAAAAAGATGGCCAATAAGTAAGCATATAATTTTATCACTAGTTATTCAAAAGTGACATTTTAAGACTTCCTCAGGCATAAAATTTAGCAATTCATGATATTTACTCCTTGACTCCCTCAACAAGAAAAGATTATTGAATGTATATGTGAATGTTTTAAAAGCATTTTCAAGTTTCTTTATTTTCATATAACTGCTGTCAGTATGTTGTTATATTATATTATTGTCACAACAGGATATCATTAAAACATGAGAAGGTTTTGCAAACTAATAAACAATGTTATCAACTATGTGTACTAATTTAACACCTCCTAGTGGTTCTATCTGTACAATGATTGAAAGGTTTGGTCATTTAGCATGCATTTGCCAACTGGCTTTATGATATTACATTTTGTACATATAAATATTCAGTCCATTTTAAATTACATTTTGATTAGTTAAAGGATGAAACTTGCCTGTCTACTAGTTGAGTTCCTCCATTGAAGCAATTAAATTCTGGTATCTTACAGGTGCATTGTGGTTCAACAAATGCTCTTACACCAACAAATGAAGATAAGTTTGTATAAACTGCATAAGGTATACTGCTTTTGTTTATAATATTAGAACATGACATTTCACAAAAAGCTTTCTCGTTCAAACACTCATCTATGTTTATCATAAGGATTTTTACATTAACATTTGCTTCAATCTGAAATTGTAATGAATATGTGGGAATAATTATGGAAATTATACAACAACCTTGCAAAGTTTAATGTTTCAAACATACTAAGATGTTTTTGATAAATAAAATCAGTGAAGAGTCAGGCAAGTTAAATGATTTGCATTTTGAAATGAAATATTAATCAAATTAATGAAACATAAATTTAAACTTTAATATTATTTTGGTTAGCATATGTCAAACTAGAAAAGTGTGGAACCAAGGGAAAATGTTTTATTTGTGTCACATGCTCTATACTAAATCTTTCCTAATAATTCAACTCAGCAATATATTTTCTCAGTACACTTACTTTGAAATTGAATATATATATATTAAAAGGGAAAGGACAGAGAGATAGAAAGTAGGTCACTTACCTGAGGTTCATAGATGGTAGACACCTTGTGAGATTTAGAGTACTTGAATTTTTGGAGGTACCGCACCTTCATCAGAAAGTTAGGAAGACATTTCCGGTGATCGGCTAGCTGACAACTCATATTTATATCACCTCATAGGTTGCTCCTAACTCTTCAACCCCACTTACAACAGTCGAATCCCTACTACACTCGTTGTTTAATCGTACCTTCGTCTCACGCATTTATCCTTTTGCTTCCCACTTCACCTAACACTTCTCTCTCTCTCTCTTTTTTTGCACCTGCTCTCTGTGTTTCAGAATACTAAATGCCGGGACAACACCCAAAACCCATGATAGTAGTTGTTGGCTACAACCGGGTGTATTTAAAAGAGTTTGTGAATTTTTATGCCAAAGGGCAGAGTGATGTACCATTATGAACAGACATCATTTTGAGTACCTCCTTTAACAATTGTCATGAATGAATGTCAGGTTGAACCTCTCCTATGAACAAGTGTACAGGTTGCAGAAAATATGCATTTCCATACCCATGTGTTATCTTATTTTAATTCGTGTTGTGATGTGTAGTACAACTTCTGAAATATTGGACACTTTTGTTTTCAGCCACTTTGAACTTGTGTACATATCTCTAGATCCACAATTATTGTTTTTTTTTTCTTTTGATGGTTACTACCATCTTTTAAAATATTCGAGACTTTTTTCAACTGCATATTTACTAAATATAAATTCAGTATTTTTTGACCTTGGCAGAAGGTGTGAGCTATATACAGTATATAATTGATGAGGACAGGAAAGAAAGAAAGGAGGTGGCTTATCTAAAGTTGAAGATCGAAGTCACTACTTTGGACCAAATGATGGGCAGCCATGGAGTGTCCAACAAAAACTGGTGACTTCAACTTCAGGTAAGCCACCACCTTTGTTTCTCTTTTTCATGTCCTTATAACCATCATTATACAGTTTTTACTGTACTGAAGGCAGTTACTATTATGTTATTTCACAGAAAACATTGTGACACTTACTTCTTCTTGGTTCATTGCAATAAATGCATTTAATGCCTCTGGTTGGTAATAGAGTGATCCATGTACTGAAAATCTGACATCCAAAAACTTTGTGCTCTCATGGTGGGGTGAATGTAAAACTGTAAACACATCGACATTCTCAACACTCACATTCAACATGGAAGCCAATTTGTTGTTAAAAATCTGTTTTCTGCTGGGTTCCTAAAATTGTAGAAGTTACATTTTGATTTTTAGAAGGCACATAAATATGTCTAAAAGATTACTTAAAAATGAAACTTGCATGATTTCTGGAGGGTGATACAAATTCTTCTGCAGTTATACCATAGAATCTGATGGAACCTGATTTATCAATTGCCTCTTCAGGTATTTCTTTTACAGTAACATTAATCGTGGCAAAAGCCTTCTGACTTGGAATCAGAGTGCTTTCTTCTGTTACCTCACCAAAACAACAAATGAAAACATTAAATTTTCTAATTTAAAGTTTGCCATAATGATGTCAATACACTTGTAAATATTGAACTGATTGATATTAAACACTAACCAACTTACAATGAATTCAAGGAGGTAAGATCCATTATTTGTTCCTTCCATCATTGTTACCATTCCAGTTACAGAATCCAGTTTGAAATTTGGGTGACTTTCATCCTTCCACTGAAAATGCTTGTCTGGTAGATCCCAATCATCTGGGTCATTTACATAAACACGACCAATCTCTATATTTGGAGATTGTCCCTAAAAGAATACATATTATGAATTGATAAAAAACTCAAGAGATATTACAATGATTTGGATTATTTAATTAATTTTATTATATTTGCAGAATATTGTTCATATTGTTGATAGAATACAAAAATTCAGACATTATAATAAATATTAAACAGGCACGGGATTTAGCAACATTTAGTGCAGGACAAAAATTGAACCCATGCTTCCTTTGTACAGAAATAATCTGTGAACAATTCTCGGGCTTTCAACCGGGTAAATATAGAGTTTGAACACAATGTTTCCAGTTCACCTAAAGAAGATGGCAGAGCAAGCCATGGAAACGTTGTGTTCAAACTCTATACTTACCCGGTTGAAAACCCGAGAATTGTTCATGAATAATATACACTGGGTAAGCCCACATTCTCAGAAATAATCTGTGTTACAAAAGTCAAATGATGCAGAGTATACAGTATTTATTTAATGAATTACAAAGTTTTCTATCTATTATAAAACTATGAATGTCTCAAATGCTACAGTGTCATATCTAATTCTTAGATATAATTTTACCCTATTTATATTTACAGGCATGACTTGTAATATGAATTTCATTTTTATGAATATAGCTAAATCATAATTGCTTTTTCAATATTTATAAAACATTTTTTACAGTATCATGTTGACGTAGGAGGAATTTTATGCTAGATAATTATGTTAATTTATCGATCTGATGATTAATGTTTATCATTATTATGATTATAATAACAATAAATTATAATGAGTCAGCCTCTGTGGTCTAGTGATTAGCAACACACCACAGAGGCCCCAGTTCAATTCCTGGCAAGGGCTTGGATGTTTGTGTGTGTTTGAGTTCCTTCACTGAAAGACACATACAAATGATGGCAGAAAGCCTATGAAGACCAAGCAATTAATGTGTCTGTAAATATAATAAAAAAATATATGATCAAATAATAAAAAAACACTGAATATATTTTATGACAGCATTTACTAGGAAGAGTTGTAACAACTACCATGTTAATTGTGATAAAATTGTGATAAAATTAATGTCAGTAATAATAAATCAAATTCAAGGATGAACAAACAAATTGAATAAAGTGTTTACTTCTAAAAATGATAATAGCTACTGATTCTTCACTTGGTAGCCAGAATATTTACTTTACAGCGTCATTGTTGTTGTTGAAGATATAGTTTATTTACACAGATATTGTTTTATGTATCTAGAAATGTATAATACATTCAACAATTATAATGTGCCTCTGTGGTTATGATATAATACTTTTATTGTTTTTTCATTTGTGTTTTAGGACTCTCTTGGTTTATGAATGAAGGAACATAAAAACATCAAATATGATGTTCAAAAATTCAGAGTTGCATCCTATTTAATGAAACATAATTTAAATTGGCAAAATGTTAAGTTTTTGGATGAAGAATTAATTATTTCTCAAGACTGATGAGAAAAATGCTCTAAATCTAAAGTAACCCTAATACAGCGAATGTAAAATAATAAAAATAATAATAATAATTTACACAAAATTTATGATGCACTAATAATACAGAAATTAAAATTTTGTTATACATTGCCATTGTTGAATGGATGCAGTCCACAATGCAAAATTATGTTCATAGGTTTATCCATTTAAAATATTAGTCTGATTTATTTCTATAATTTAAATAAAAGCTATTTTTTTTAAAAAAACCAAATATACCTATGTTGTATTCGAGCTTGTAATTGTTTTTCTAAATTCGTCTAGTTTCCTGAGGAAGTCCACAAATCTGAACAAAATGTTGAAGATATCTTTAATTTTATATGTAATTGATGAGAATATCAGGTTATTATTTTTTAAAATTTTGTTTATAGTTGGTAATGATCAATTGTGATTTACTACCATTAAATGAACTTATTTCTATGCAGGGGCATCAGAGTATGGGAACTCTAATATCACAATGTCCAAGCCGTTGCCAGAATTCAACCCAGAACCTCTGTGATGTAAGGTAGCAGTGCTGACAACCACGGCATAGGTATTATTGATTTATTAAGATAAATGAACTCTTCCAATTATATCTTCTTGAATTACATGAATAAATCTGTCAATGCTATATTTGTTTTTCTAATTCTGATAAAACTCAATCATTTAAATTGTTTTAGGTTTCCAAATTATGTTCATAATACTCTACAGGAAGATGTGTTTAGATTACCTTATAATTGTAAACCAAAATAGAGCTTCTTCCATCTTCCATTTTGTTGTCATTGACATCCCCAATGACTAATGTCAAGGTGCTGGTCCCAGTTTTCTGGGGCTCTCCACTATCTGTTATTGTTATTGGAAGAAGGTAGTTTTTTCTTTCTTCACGGTCAAACTGTACCTTTGTATACAAGTCATTTCCTGAAAATGTCATACATAGCATTACATTGTTTACATACATCTTCAAATATCAAGTTGCTGAAGATCAGGGGAATTTTGTATAAATTACTAGCTTCACAAAACAACCTGCCTTCTTATTACACCTGTTGATAATTAAAAAACAAAAATTCATTTTCTATCTTGTAATTTTGAAAAAATGACTTTTCTTTAGTAGTACTATGGCCATTGGCAGTTGGTGAATATGTGTTCATGTGCTACAGACATTAATTAATTTAGGAGGAATTATTTGTTTCATAATTTTAAGAAACTTTAAAATAATAGTATTTTAAGAGTGTAAATTTCTGCTTTCATTTTGAAGACTTTAAACAGCCCACCTTCCATTGTGCACCTTTCCACATACATCTGGGCTACATTCTTTACAGCACAAGAATTTTGACTGTAATGAGAAATGCACATGCATAGTATTTCCTTTTCATCCCCCTGCTTACCAACAAACAAAGAATTATATGAGCTACAAAGAACACAGCGCTGTGCTTTGTCATGCGTACTTACACAGCTGTAGGCAGCCACATCAGGCTACAGTTTTAAATGTTTCTGACAAATTAATAAAAAGATTAGTGTTTATGGACTTGTGGTTTATTTGAGTTAATCAAAGGTTATTTTTTAAAAAATATAATGGGCGGCATTTCAAAGACTTTCATAATTCCAAGAAAATTACCACATGATCATGCATACAATATTGCCTTATGTGGGTTCTTCCTAAAATTAACCTTCTTTATTTAAATATGTAAAAAGTAAAAATACTTTTGTGTAAGGAATTTGTGCCAATTTAATTTTATATTTTTACAATTTTAAAAAATTGTTTCTATTACACATTATGTAGAATAAATTAGAAATGTAGCATATTACTGGTCGTGGAGCATTATCAACCTGTAGATGTTGCAGTACTATTAATATCTTACATAAGGGGAATTATATTCATAAAAATTGTTCTTTGAGGTGATGTACCATATTATTTTAAATACTCATGAGCCACCACTGACTATGAAAATAAGTAAATAAACACTTCCTAATGTTATTTATTTATTTATAAATGAATTGATCTTCTTTAGGTTTGCAATATAGTGAAACAACATTTACCCATAATTTTTTATAACTATAATTAAAATATGTTAAAAGCATTATTAATAAATATAGGACAATGATTTCAAGGTAACAAAATTCTAAATTATATTTAAAATGGGACAAGTTACATTTGAAATTAATTAAAAGTTAATCACAAGAAAAATGGTTGTATAATAAAATTAATTTTTTCATTATTATTGTAGTATTGAAGATTACTCAATCTGAAATATGAGGATTAATAAAGGGAAAACCAAGGTAATTGAGTGTAGTATGGGAAACAGAGGAATAACAATGGGTGTTATATTGGGAAGGGATATTTTGAAGAAGGTTAATGAATTCTGCTACTCAGGCAGCATTATAACTAGGGATAGTAGAAGTATAGTAGACATAAAGAGTAGAATACCACAGGCAAGGAAGGATTTCACAAAAATGAGGAATTTTGTTGTGGGTAATATAAGTGTGAATATTAGGAAATTATTCCTAAAAATGTTCGTATAGAGTGGGGCATATGGGTGAGAAATGTGGATGGTAGGAGTCGCAAAAAGGAAAAGAATAGAAGCCTTTGAAATGTGGTACTATAGGAGGATGCTGAAAATAAGATGGATGGATAGAGTAACTAACCAGGAAATTCTAATCTGAATAGGGGAAGAGCGAACAATATGGAGGACGTTGACCAAGAGTAGGGAGAGATTAATAGGCCATGTTTTAAGACATTGAAATTAGCATTAGACAGAAGTGGGTGGGGTAAGAATAGAAGAGGGAGGCCAAGTATAGAATATTCTTAGCAGATTGGGAAGGATGTGGTAGTTATGTGAAAATGAGAATGTTTGCACAAGATAGGTTACCATGGAGGGTTGCATCTGACCACAATACACACAAATCTGAAATCTTGAGATATAAGAAAAGGAAAAGTTAGGTAGTATGGTAATTAATTTTATGTAAGACACTAAAAAATAAAGAAAATATAAAATTAATTTTAAATTATTCATCTTATCGTAAGAACTTATTTAAATGTATTTAATTTAAACTAATCACAATGTACCAAATAGAATAAAATTGTAATAGTAAAAACATCAATAATATTTGTTCCAAATAATATAAAAATATTTATTAAAATAATTAATGAGGAAAGTTCAATAATGATTGAAACAAATATTAAGAAGCACCAAATTTCATACCATCCAAATAAAACTTCTGATACATATCTTCATCTATGACTAATTTGAAAATAAATGGAGATCCATTTTTTTCACTGTCATAGTCTTTCCCCTTAAGTGTTACAATTTTTCCAGGCAATGCATTCTCTTTCCAAATCACAGGTTGTTGTATGTCTAGAAATGGTGCATTGTCATTGATATCTTCCAAGAAGATGATAACTTCAGTGGTGGATTTCTGGGATGAAGATGGTGCTCTGTTTTGATCTTCAGCCACAATGTATACTTGCCACCTCTCAAATCCATTTGGTGGGTCACGGTCAAGAGGCTGAACAAAATATGCTAAATTTGTTAAAAGCACTAGAATAAGGATAATCCAAAGTTCTTAAATGAAGCAAATCTATGATTTATATATGTCTACTTCAAATTGAGCCATATATATATATATATATATATATATATATGTGTGTGTGTGTGTGTTTACCAAATGTGATGAATTTATACTTATATTAGTTTCTTGGATCAACATAACATTTTAGACATTCGACACAGTCTGCCATACTATTCTGTTGAAAAAAATTGCAATAATTTGGCATTGGAGGCCCTGTCCTTAAAATTTTTGAAACTTATTTAATTGGTAGGTAACAGGCAATTAAGTGTGGTAGCACTGTGTCCAAGTTACTGACAGTCAACAACGGTGTCCCACAAGGCTCAGTCCTTGGGCCCCTCCTGTATATAATCAACATGACAGACATGCAATGCCTCTCAGATAATAATAATAATAATAATAATAATAATAATAATAATAATAATAATAATAATAATAGACAAGTGCTGAAGTATGCAGATGACACCAACATACTTACATTAGGAGGAATTTAAAGTGCAAATGAGTCATTTAGTGCATTAAAGGAGTGGTTCCATGCTAATGGCTTACTACTTAACACAGATAAAACTCAAAGAATTATTTTTTCCTTGAAACAAATTCCCCTGGATTTACAAGAAGCTGCAACACTAAAATCCTCTCAAAAAAATTGGCAGGCATAAACTTTCCCTTTCGAAACTTGAAGAATGTACTTACACAAAGCATATTTTACTCTTTTCCACAGTCACATACTGTACGACTGTGGGGAAACTCTAGTGGTAGCTATGCTATTCTCACTGCACAAAAGAGAGCAATCAGACAACTGTGTTGACTGGATTATTGAACTTCATGCAACACTCCCAAAACTTACGCATACTAACAGTGTCTGGACTTCATTTGTACTCATGTTTGGAATGGATTCTTGAAACCAAGGGCACAAGATGTGAATAGCAAGAACACCGCTACCCTGACACTAGAAATAAAACAAACCTGTCATTCAAGGCTTTAAGAACCACCAAAACCAACAAAGGACCAGAGAGGCTTAGTATTAAAGTATACAATTCTCTGCCTACACCTATTAGAAAACAACCAAACAACAATTGCTAAGAAAATTAAAAAGCATTTCTACATGATCATACAATCTACAGTGTGGAAGAATTTTTCAATTTGAAACATGAAATTAGTAGAGTGATGATTTGAATATTTTATGTGTATTTAAGTATGTATATGTGTAATATGTAACCCAATTAGTTAGGAATGTTCTAATACTGTATTGACACTAGTTTGACAATTTTGTCTTTGTCAATAAAAATTATTATTATAATTAAATACATGTAAGATAATGGCAAAGAAATTGGTGGTATCAGCCAAATTTAGTACTAAAAATGCTGATGTTAGATGACATGAATGATTGGAAAAAGGACAGTAATGGTACAGTGATGTTCAGGCAGTTGTTATCTTCTTTCAAGAAGTATGTAATGAAATGATGTAAATAGAAATTTCATCACCTTATGATGAAATCAAAATTTTTGATAATTATTTTATTATTTAGCATTTCTGTGTGACTAATGGACAGTGGCAATATACAGTAAATAATTAAATATGAAAAGTTAATTTAAATTCTCTGGAGCATTTCTGAAATCTGCTTATTTAATATAACTACTCTCTTTCCCTCTTTCATATCAAAATTAGTTTATGTCTTTCTTCTTTAGTTATCAGTCTTGAGATAGGTTTTAGGTAAGTTCGATATGGAGAACCTTTTTCCTATGGCAGGGAAATTATTATCATCTGTGGTTTCCTGTAGGTTTTCACCGGTATGTTGATGGAATCAGTACTCTATATTGTGCTGACAATGAGAGAGAAAGACACACAAACACATCCTGTCCACATAAAACCAACTAACACCCTTCAGTACCTCCACTTTTCCAGTTGCCACCCTGAACATACCAAACGATCCCTCCCCTACAGTCTTGCCCTTAGGGGAGCCCGCATATGCTTTACTTTGGACAGCTGAATATTCAATGACTTCCGGAACAGAAATTATCCCACAGACCTCCTCCGAAAGCAAATTACCCATGCCCTCTCCACCCCCTAAATAGTCAGTCCCACCACTAACCATCATACAGAACGTAGTCTTCCTCTAACCACTACCTACTTCCCCGGACTACGTAAACTGAACTCTTTCCACCGCCTTGTCTACACTGAACTACAATCCAACCCGGACATGAAGAACATCCTCCCGACCATACTACCCACCTGTCCAAGGGTTGCCTTTAGGCAACTTCCGTAATATCCTGGTCAGACCCTACAAACCCCACACCCCTAACCCCCCACCCACAATTGGTTGCAGACCGTGTGGCAGAAACAGATGCCATGTCTGCCCAATACTCCCACCAACCACGACCTTCCAGAGCCCCACCAACAGCACTAGGTAGTGCGCGTGCGCGTGTGCGTGACTTACTTGAAGTTCACAGATGGTACACACCTTGTAAGGTTTGGAGTTATTTAAATTTTCAGAGGCATCACCCCCTTCATCAGAAAGTTAGGAAGACATTTACAGTGATCAGCTATCCAATGATCACCTACTTTCTATCTCTATATGTGGAGAAACTTGTACATACATTGTATATAATAAAAAAATGAATCAATAAAATTGATTAATTTAATACTAATACTGTTACTTAATAAATTAATATTTTAATATAGTCAGTTTTTATTTATTTGAGATGAGTACGAATGTACCAATTATAAATCGTACCTTCATAAGAGAGAGGCAACCACTGGTAGAGATTGAAAGTAATTTCTTTTGGTCTTCTTTTACAATGGCATACATAATATTCTGTGGAGCATTTCTGTCAGGTATATCAGGATCATATGCTGAAATCTGGGAAGTTAATATAACTGATTTCTTAATTTGAAAACTTTATTAAATAAGGATTGTTTATGATCTTCTACTTACATTAAATATACATTGTTGATCTAGTATTGATTCCTCTTGAATAAGTATTGTATTATTATATACAACAAACACAGGTGGATTATCATTAACATCTTCAATGTTAATTTTTACTTGTGTTTCATCAGAGAAGATACCATCATGTACTCGAACAGTAAGTATGTACTGATAAAATAATATAAGATTAAAATAGGCATTCAAAGCTTTCTTATAAGACAGGTGATAAATGGTTAATAACTTACAGATGTTGTTACTTCATAATCCAGTTGATTGTTCACTCTAACTTTGCCTGTGGTTGGCTCTATTATAAAGGCATTTCCAATATTACCACCAACAATACTGTATGACAGTCTTGATGCTGTTGGAAAATCATTATAATGTATACTATTTTATAGTGTTGTATTATTGTGTCAACTGTCTGCCAGAAATTTGATTACCATCAAATTCTCCAAACAGATACTTTCACTTACTAAAGATTACCAAGAGCCATTCACAAATTCCAAAAACTCTTTTCCATAGGGGATAAAAGACAAGTGTATTTTATGACACCATAGACTAGTCTGGTGTGTGTGAATTAGGTAATGTTTCTGTTTTGATTAAGTTCACCACTTATGATCCCTTAACAAATTTTACTCTCACCCAACTGTACTATCCAAGATACTAAACCAATAGTGGGTACTTTTAATTCTGCATTCTGTAAGTTTAGGTTGTAACGTAACATTCAGTATGCATATTCTGAAATTTCTCCTATAAATAATATTCCTATGTCCTCTTAGTAGATATTTCCTTTAAAACTTAATCTCAATTTAGCTTGAAAAATATATCTAAATCATGCCATGAATCATTTTATCAAATCAGCATATACCAGAAGTTTTATGGGCTACCCAAAGGAACATTCAATTCTCACTAACTGTTAACTCAGTAGGAATTAATCCTGTTTGGACTACTTTATTTTTCCATGTTAATTATACAACTTATACATTAAAACTTTTATGTTTTACTTTTTGCTTATAAGTATATATTTAATTCAAGATATATTGTTGAATTTGAGAATGAATAACAAGAGGAACATGATGAAACTAACATGTTAAAATTGATTTAGTTACATTAAAAATAGCTTGTGAATTTTTTAAGTTATGTACTACTTTAACCTAATGACAATTTTTATGAGAATAATTATATAGGATATTATTAATACTACAACAGTGATAGTTCTATCATTACTTTGCAGCAAATGAGGTGAGCTGTAATATGCTTCATGTGAAATTCTGTCTACACATTTAAAGTGGAAAAATTTTAAACCAAGTAGACATACATTTGTAATGTGAAAGTATTGTTTATTTTTACATATTTTAAATAAAGTTAATTTCAGAAATAAGCTGAACAGTTTGGCAGGTAATATTATATACAAGATTGTGCAGTAGTTTTCTCTATATGATGAGTCTTCAAAATGCCTCATTCTAATGTTTCTTTTTATTATTTAAAATAGCCTGACTGTGATTTATTAAAAAGCAATATCCAAGATGAACAAATACTATTTTTATTTATAAATATTAACTATTTTAAAATAATATTTTTAATTATATAATGGTTGGAATTCATTTAGATTTTGCTACTTATACCATTGCTTTGAAATACTGCCTCATGACACAACATGGCTCTGAATCTATGTGCTTTGTAATTACAGCACCAGAAAGAGGTATTTTGTTGTGCTTTGTAAGTGGTGAAACAGAATACTGTGCATGTTCATTTAACTTCTAGACAGATAATGTGTGTTACAGCTCTGAGCAGCACTGACATGACCACAAGGAGGGTTGTCTTCACAATTGAAATAAATTATTAGTAGTTACTGGAAGTGTGTATAATTTGAGAGAACTCTATATTCCTGAGCCCATACCTGCATCAACATCAACTGCCTTGACTTCAGTCACAAGAGAATTTGTGTTGGAATCTTCTGCTATACTTGCAATACTGTTTTTTTCAATAAACACAGGCTTATTGTCATTCTTGTCGGCAATTTCAATTTTATATGTTTGTTCACCTGAAATATAAGCACACATGAATTACTAGTTGTACATATTTTATTATTAACTTAAATTTACATACATATTTTTTACCTTGGTTAGGTTGTCCATTCTTCAAAAGAGCTGATTCGGAATTATCATAAGCATATACCTTTACAATGTAATTGTCTTGTTTTTCTCTATCAAATTCTTTCTTTGTGAGTATTGTGCCTGTATTAGGATCTATATCAAATATGTCTTCATTGTCACCAAGTTCATATTTTACCTGAGAAAAATTGCTCACATGTTTTACAATATTTTCTTCATATAGAATACTTTTTTTCTTAAAGAATAAACAGAAACAAATAAAACAGGCATAATTAAAGATGTGGGTTTCTTTGATTCAGCTATAGTTTTAAACATAATAATATTAAAATTGTACAGTTTTGTATGTTATTATTATTATTGGAAATGATTAGAAAATGACTGGTAGATTGAAATCCTTCTTCTGACTTGTTGGAGGTTGTAAAAATGATCAGGTGCTGCTTAGGGTTATAAGATCATCTTGTACAACAGTGTATTGTATATGGAGATATCAAATAATGTGGCATGATGAAGGAATCATAGTCAACATCTGTGAATGCAACTCTGCCAAGTTATAACAACTTTATCAATGCGTGAGTAGATTAAAGGCTTGGTATACAAAACATGGGCTGAATTTGACTACTCAAAATAATATCTAACATAGTATTAATAATTAATAGTAATAATGATTATTATTATTTCAACTTCAAGTATTGAATACAATTTACAAAACACTTCTCTGGAATCATATGCTTATTTGTAATAAGCATTTTTCTTAGACAGTATGCTTGAATACAATGCCCAACAAATTATTTATTATATGAGATGAAATTTTGAAAGTATTAGGACTGATTTGTCTGTTATATAATGTTTTATCAATATACAAAATTTTCTTTCACTATTATATAAGCAAGGACACCTGTTATCTATAGAATTTAAATACCATTCATGTAGATGATCATGGGAGTGCTTATGGGGGATGTTTAGGATAAAGCTGTATAATATTCCAGTATCATATACAGCACAGTAAATTTGGTCACTTTAAAACATATGACTTTTTTTGTTTTAAGTGAAGAAATTTAAATGTAAATAAATAATATGGCCAATGTGTGAGAAACAATCTAATGGTTCACAAAGTAATAAAGTAGTAAATTAAAAAAAATCCTACTATAGCCCACAACACCCCACCACTAGCATAATATTCTTTGCAGATAACATTCCTATTCCCTATGAAACCTCCTCTCTCACATCCATCATCCAACCTCACTAACCTAGAGCAACGATCCAAACAGTGGTGAGTCAGCATCAACCCCATTAAATCAGAAACCATCCAATTCACACTAACTAAAAACCCTCCCCAAATCCACCTCTATTTAAACAACTCACAAAACTCTACAAGACCGAAATGCCTATCTAGGAATCATCTTTGATTTGAAACTCTCATGGAAACCTCACATTAATCTTCTCCTCTCCAAAATCAACTTTAAATTCAGAACTCTCTCTCCCCCCTAAACAGAAAACCCTCCCTCATCAACAGCACAAAACACCTCTTATACCTCTACATAATATAACTGACCTGGTTCTATGCCTCATCCATATGGGGAGCTCAGCCAAAATCCAAACGAAACAAAACATAATCCTTTGCACCATTACAAACTCTCCCTGGCACCTCAAAAACTCTATTATCCACCACATGATCCATAATCTCCTTAATTAAAAGCACTCTCAACCATCCTATCACCATGATTTAACTAACAACTCCACAATAACCATGCCACCCACCACTACACTTTTGTTGGCTCAAAAGAAAACTCCAGATTGACATTATTCTTCTTTTAGAACATTCAGGCACATCATAGCCCACTTCATCATCACCTATGCAAACCCCAACAACCCATATCTTCCAAAACTCAATACATCACTAGTCAACCCTCACATTCCCACAATTTTTACCCTTCAAATACACACAAACAATAAGTAAACAAAACTCTCATTTAAAATTAAGCTTATCAATGGATTATCCTAACTATCAAGCATATATGTTAATTATGTACAACATTTTATTTCGTACACACTTTAAACATATGTAACCAACTGGAAATTGCAAGATAAAAGCTTTATAATAAAATAAAAAAATTAAAAAATCATATGTTGTTTTTGTTTTGTAACTGCATCAGGTGTACAGGAAAACAATTATATACTTCTACACCAAATGATGTGTGAGAAAAGGAATGAAACATTGTGATTTTGTAATTATGGATTTAATTACTTTGTGAAGTCTTAATTTTTTTATATATTGGCCATTTTATTTATTTATTAATTCAACTTATGTCAAATAAATATAAGTATCAAATTTGATTGTTGCTAGAAGACATTGTTTTGTATTGTTATGAGAGAATTTATTTTAGGATCCTGAGCTTACAAAGGCATCATAGACAGTGGCTATAGTGGTAGAAGTCTTTGAATACTGTGCAACACAGATACAAATATAATAAATGAGTAGAACTCAAGAAGACATGAGAAACTATTAATAAAGACTATTAATAATAAATTAAGTGCCTAATACAAAAAATAAACAATAAATAAATAAAGATCAATCACCAATAAAATACAAGTTTTTTTTGTTTCTTGGTGGTACCAGCTGAGGTACCAATACTGTTGATTTGTGGTATTTATATGGACAGATTTAAAGGAGATACAGAAAAATAGTGCTAGTTAGAATATAATGTATATGATAAGCCCTTTTACCTGGTTGTTAGCTGTGGTTCCATCAGCATCAATAGCCCTAACTTGCATAACTGGAGTACCAACAGGTTCATTCTCCAGCACAAAACCAGTCTCAAACTTTGTGAAGGCTGGAATATTGTCATTGACATCTGTTACTCGGACTGTAAACTGTTGCTGTGCTGCTAGACTGTACTTATTTTCAACTCTCACATTCAAAATGTATTCTGTAACTGACTCATAGTCTAGTTGTTTTGCCAGTTTAATAAATGCAATATTATCTTTTACTTCAAGTCGAAAAGTGTTCAAACTGTTTGATTGTTCAGTGACTCCAGAGTTAATTTTAAATTGGAGCTTTGGGGAATCATCAACATTTGATCTGAAAAATATATTGTTTCATCAGAAAAGTAAATTATAACATTTTGTTCTTATATAGAATTTAGATTAGAGTGCCCAGCATCAAAGTATGAATGGATAAAAATCTTAAAATTACATAACACTTTACATGAGTGACTTTTACAGGGAAAAAAATTATTGCTGCCATAGCATCATCCTTCACATCCTAGATTGTGATTTAATGGAATGGTTTACTCTTACGAAGAAGGGTACATCAGACCCAAAAATTAAAACTCATCAACAAACATAACACATTCAGATGATCAGATATGGGGAGGGTAGAGAGTGAATAAGAGAGAGAGAGTGTGTGGGTGAGAAGTGGGGGGGGGGGGGGGGGAGTTGGTGCATAATTAAGGTAAAAAAAAATTATATGCCACAATTAAAATATTCAATAGATTTATTTAAAAAATATACTAATATACTTGTAAATTATAATTAATGACATTCCCTTATCGTAGTGCAAATTTAATTTTTCTGTAAATACTTCATTTCTAAAATCTTTTTGTATGGTTATTAGAGCATATTATGTTAAATAAACATGTGGAATAATTTATGTTTTTAAGAGTGTGAGTGGCTAAATAGTTATTTACCCGTTATACACTGCAACATTATACATTGAATTATTTCATGAGAATATGGATTATGTTTGTTTTGGTGATGAGTTTGTTCAAAAAAGGTGTTAAGAGTGGCTGACTACTAGAGCAGGTTTTGCAATTTTTACATGGATGAGTAGATGAGATATTAAATATACTACAACAGCAATAGTGTTATTTATACTATGTCGCTAATAATATGCAACATTTTTAATTCAGTCTACATGTAACAGTGCCTAATTTTTAAAAGAAATTTTTTTAAAACCAAGTTGACACACATTTATAACATGAATGCATTATTCCTTCTTTTAAATAAGTTTAGTTTTAGGAATAAGTCACACATGATTACAGTATTTTATGCAGAATCCTATGGTAGATTTCACAGCATGTTGAAAGTCTTCAAAATGACTTACACTCTCAATAGAATACATGCCTTACAGAATGTTTTCAGCCTTGCACTAAGGACTTGTAAGCATCTAGTATCATTAAATTACAACTGTTGAATATTAATGACAAAAGATAATAATGTGTGCAAGAACACTGGATACATAAACCCTTAGGATATCAGTGCATCTATTAAAATTATTTTACTAATCTATTTTACTCAATAATTCTTTATCTATGGCATATAAGCCTAACCAGAATGTGTGTTCATAAACTAAGAAACAAGTGTTTTCATTTATCTTCTCGTTATCTTATATACCATAAATGCAAATATATTTACTTATTTATAGACATTTACCACTTATAAATGAAAATTACTACCTACTCCTGAAGGAGTACAGAATACTTACTGAGCTCTGACTGTCAGGATCGGTGTGTCATACTGTGAGTAATTTTCAGGTACCGAGATTATTGTTACTCCCTGCTCTATAGAAGGACTTTTCTTGTTGGACTCTATTACAAGAATTTCCAGAGGTAGAGATCTAGACTGTGGTGGAATTCCGTGGTCAGTAGCTGTAGCTTGTACTGAGAACTTGTATTGAGGTGGTTTCTAAAATAAGAAAAAATATTAATAATAAACTGTTATTAATGCATTTTGAAACTGAATTATTAGATTTAATCTCACCTCTATAGGTTTACTGAGATATATGATTCCACTATGAGAATCAATTCTGAAGAACTCTGCATCAGGTGTTGTTGGTTCCAACTCGTAAGTAATAATGCTATTATTTCCATCATCAATATCAACAGCAGCTATTCGCATAACTTCCTGTCCAACTTTCAAATCCTGTGGAACTGATTCTTGGTAACGCTGAAAAAAATATTAAGTTCAGACACGAAATTATATTTTAATATTCATGGAGCAAATAATACTTTTATAAGTGTTAATATTTTGATATTTAAAAAGTAGCATTCACTATTATATGCATTGGAATCATGGTATGAAAATTAATGTTGCTGGCACTTATAACAAACTGGAAACCAATTCATAGAAAAAACAGCACTTTTTCATGCAAGAAGCAAGTTCTAAAATATGAATGAGAGGATACTCTTTAAAGAAATATTACATGGAAACTTATAAAATATATTAATAAACTCCCAAATGTAAAACATGATTTTAGTCTAATAACAGTTATGCAAGTAAATGAGGATAATTTCAAAAAACAAAATTATCACTACAGAATAAAATAATTTGTACCATTAATTCTATTTTTATATTCCATACAAAGTTTTGTGACATAACTTCCAAAATTATTGTCTCAATATAAATTTTATAGTGTAGTATTTTACATTATTATTATTATTTTATAGCAATAACAAAATTAGTATTAGTGAGTTTTAATATTACTAAAGAATATTTTTACCTTAGTTGATTGTTATATTCCACCAGTTACTGTTTAAAATTATGTTGAACAGTACTGGGAAATCGCTAGGTAAGCTCACTTTACAGCCTAGCCCTTATGGTAGCTTACCACCTATACCAATCTTCAATTTCTTTATAAAAAAGATAGAAAATACCCTACAGACATTCTTCAAAAAGACACCTTATTTACTGTCCAATATTAAATCTCATTCTTGACTAACATAAAAATTGTTGTCTACATATCATTACAACCTACTTTTATGGACTCCAAAGATACAAATACATTCTCCACCTGACCTGCACTGGTCTGCTATCCAACTCAAATATGAGAAACAATCTGCTTCCAATACTCCACATCTGCACAAGGGTGACTTTCAAATGAATCCCAATCTCTGACACATCCTTGTCCATCCTTACTTACAAATTCAAAGAAAACATTGCTTCCCATTCATCCCACATCATTTAACAAAAAAATTAGACTGTCTCAAACATTCTATATATCGGTCGAACATATGATATTCATGAAGCTCTACAAGATTGTCAAACTGTATAAAACACACTTGCCAATAGTTACTTGCACCAAAGCACCAATAATTTCAATCAATGAATCCTTTATTATCCCTGATTCCACAGATGCAGAATTCCATCTTTAAGAACAGAGTCAAGGCAAAATCCTGAAATGAACACCCTCACTTTCCTTAAAAACATAATCTTTTACCTTTACTTTCCACTGGTCATGTACATGTATGTATGCATGTGGGTAAATATACTATTATTTCTCACAAATTTTCCATTGATTTGACTTTTTGGTGAAAGAGAGAGATTGTTGGCTTTGTTTGATGTTAATTTTTGTCGTCTAGTGCTGACCCATTAAGTTTGAATTAGAGACTATCCTTTTCAGGCCCTTAAAAGTTTTACATTTGTCTCACTGTGTGGCATTATGAAGTCAATTATCAACTTAAGGTAGGTCAGATGCTTTCTGTCTCCATACCTGTCTTCTGTCCATGTAACAACACTCAGAATGTGATTAGGAAATACAAAACAAAGAGAGAGGGGGGCAGGTGGGAAGTGGTGAGAGAAGGACGGAGAGAGGGAGAGGGAGGGAGAGAAAGATAGGGGAGAGGGAGAGAGAAAAGGGGTGGCTAGCCAGAAATTGAAGTTGAATCTTACCATTGCAGGGTGTACTCAAATTCTCAGAGGCAACCACCCCTCCTTGTGAAGAAGGCGTTTGCCTCTGGAAATTTGATATCATCCCAGCCTGTAATGGAGACACCAAGCTTCAATTTAGGATAAGCCACCAACTTTCTTTTTCTCTTCCCTGTCCTTATCAATTATATGAATAGCTATCACATCATTCAGAAACTCTTGTTTTGGAGGAAGGGGCTCAGACTCTTGAAAATTTGACAAACTACTGCTTCCCAGATTGGCAACATCTGCTTACAATTTAAGGTAAGTTAACCACTCTCTAACTTCTTTTTGGAGGGGGGGGGGGGTTAACTGGCTACATGAGGGTGATCCTGAAACAGGCAACTCCCCTTTAATAGAATAGGAAGGGAATTGCAAAGGGGGAAATGCAGTAGATGGGTATATATGATACATATGCAGAGCTAAGTACAAAAATTTAAGTTGCCAAAATGAGCATGTATACCTCCAACCTTTTCTTCAATATTTAGTGGCTAATTAGGTATTTTTCACATTACTAATTTATAAAATAATGCCAACTCATTTGCCACACAATTATATAATTAAAAAGTTGTCAAAACAGTAGTATGTTTAAACACTAAATATTGTGAAATATGAAAATCTTTGGTCCATACACAACTTCAGGGTTGCGTAACACATAACAAAAGATAATGTACTCTGTGCAGACTAATATATAACTAGTTTTAATTTGTATGTGTGGTTCACGTAGTAATTACCATAAATTATACAACTTGTTTAACAATACTTTAGCTCAACCACAGTCCTTCTGGCTTGTTATAATATGTTTATAGTAGTCATTAGATTTTGTAATATTATTAATTGTAAGTACCTACAACATACCAAGTTTATTTCTTTGTATTCAACAATGTATATTTAATTACATAATTTTTTGTAGAGAGAATGAAGTGGAAAGTTGGGGGACAAGATGTTCTCAAGTTACATTATTCAATTTATGGCATTTGGCCATTATTTGTATTTTATTATTTGAAATATACAATTGCTCGGTCCTCGGATATTAGAGAATATCCATCTATTCCAATAATACGAAGAAAAACAATTTTGAATGCACTTGTAACTATTTAATTGAAGTCAGGATTAACAAATATTTTATTTCAGTTTTATTTTAAATACTGTCATAACTACTGATCATGTATTGTGTATTTTCACTTATAAAGACAGTTATGGAAGTTTCACAAGATGTAGGTAGGGAACTATTTAAAATGTCCATGCTGCCCAATACTTGTATAGATATTTTTGATTCATAATTCTATTCTTTGTACACAAATAAATAAAATAAAATAGACACGATTGTAGCCCAGGTGAAAATTTCTCGCTCCATTGTACATGCCCAAGAGCAAAATGATTACAATAAATATTTATTCATGCGGATGCTTGTCATGCACACACCTAGACGTGAGAAAGGGGCGCCACAAACCTTCCAGGAGTCTCCTCGAAATACCTGTCGGAAGCAGAGTTTCAATTAATGAGTGTACAGTTTAAGGAACTTCAACACAAAGAAAAAATAGGAGGAACAACTCACAACTTTGTCGAACATGGGAACGTTGTCGTTGATGTCTTCAATGGTGACTTTGAAGGTGCAGACGTCGTCGAGCTTGGGGATGCCGTTGTCCGTGGCGCGGACCGTGACGTACGCCTCTTTCTCGCGGCTCGGCTCGTCCCTGTCAAAGACGTGACGTGTTGTCACGTCACCCGAATGTTCATCTATGAAGAAATAAGCTCGATCCAGAGGGGAGCGGACGAACGAGTACGACACGGTGCCTCCTTCGGCCGGAGGGTCCTGGTCCTCGGCTCGAACCCGCAGGACCCACGTGTTCCGCGGCTCCTGTTCACGCAATACGGGCTGGTATAGGGAGCAGTTGGTGAATATGGGCTTGTGGTTGTCCTGTATAGTAATCGCATCCGTCTGAAACAACAAATAAACACGCTAAACCCATTGTTATTATATAAACAACAGTTTCAACATAAATAAAGTGCGAGCTCAGAATGACATTGGTACAAAAAAGCAGATTTTTTCCATAAGCAGAACACTAAGAGCGAATCACGCAGGTTGGAAACGCATGAGGGCAAAATAACTGTTATATATTCTCCTAAACAGATAAATATACAAGGTGTCACTTTCAAACTTAGCACATTTCAAAGGCCCAAGAAAATAAACTACAGTGGATATATTAATTGTTGCGAATCTACTGTATAATGATCGCAAAAAATTGGTAATTATAAATAAATATTTAGGAGAATTATATATGCTATGCTCGAACCAAACACTTAGCAAAATTAGAGACTTCTGCCAATTGTAGTATTTCTATGAACTGCTGCAATAAAATATTTATTTTGTTTTGGAAGTCCGACCGTGTGTATAAAAGCCCAAAAAGAGTTTACGAAACTCTGAAGTGACTCAAGCACGTGACTCATATTTTCCCTATAACCAATACATGAATTTTGGATTCAAATCAGAATATCCAGCACTATCGGAATTTACACCAAACGTATTACTACCATTTTGTTCAACGTATTTATTTGAATCGGCTTTTTACACTTTAATATACATAATATCGTTCAACTTTAATAAACGTTAAAATATATTACGATCTGCATTAATTAAAATTGAGCCTAGATTTAATTATTGATAATAAAAAATACAGAATCTCACCCGTCACATTAAAATTATTTGACGTTAATAATATTTGGATAATAAAAATTTTCAGGAAAAAAAATTACGAAATTTTGTTGAATTAAAGGGCTTTTGCTGGCTGTTGGATATGGGTTTCATCACAGATGCAATGGAAAAATTTAATAATTAAAACTTCGAACTGCAGGGAAAGACTATGGCTTTGTGGATATCACATATGCAGATGAAGTCATTTGTACGTTTTCCAAATATGAAAAAAATGGTAGGCGACGCTGAAATTAGCTTGTCATCGTTTGTTGTCTACCTTTAATCACTTCAAAATCAGTTTGAAAAACGATTTCAAGAGTTTACCATCCTTTTACTTGCCAAGTTAATGTAACTAAAATAGCTGCACAATTGCAGAGCTTGTTCAAGTAAAGGCAGAAGAACTGGAGATAGAAATTTTGGATCTTCAGAACGACATTATCCTACAATTCAATACATCAGATGAAAACTTCTGGAATATTGTTGACAAAAATAAATTTCAATTATTGATTAGAGCATCACACAAAATAAAAACATTTTTCGGTTCCACGTATTTGTGTGAATCATTGTTTTCAACAATGAATATTACTATACAAAAATACAAATCTCGACTAAAGAGATGAACATCTTGATGATTGCTACGAGCGGCAATATCGCCATACTCTCTTAATTGGCAGTCACTAAGCTAATTATAGCAATGCAGCAAGCTGCCAAACAAGCTACACCTAGTCAAGACTCACAAAGAATTGTAGATAACGCGCCACTTGAAATTAAAAAATATATTTCTGAAATGAGAAGAGCTAGGAAAACTTGGCAACGAAGTCATATACCGTCATATAAAGCAAATTATAATCGATTAAGTAATAAACTCAGAATAAAACTAAAAGAACTACGTGATACAAACTTCTCAAATTACATAACAAATCTTAGTAGATACGACAATAGTATTTGGAGACCAGATATAGCCTCAAGAAAACCAGTAACAGCAATTCCAACTGAACGAGTTGAGTCTCCATCTTTCGGACCATGGGCAAAAATGAACAAAGACAAAGCAGATCTATTTGCAGAATATTTGGATCTGTATTTACCCCAAATAACGATTTACAAATACCTATTTTACAGATTTCTTGATAGACAACACATTGAATGAACCTGAAACTAGAATAAAATATTTCAATCCCAAATAAATACAGAAACAAATATATTTACTGAATAACAAAAAAGCTCCAGGAGTATACGAAATTACTCCAAAAAAGGACTTCTAATGCTAACATATACTTAACACAGTAATAAGACTTTAACAATGGCCACAAAATCTTAAATTATCTGAAATTATTTTAATAGCTAAACCAGGCAAAGACGTAAGGAATGTAACCTTGTATAGACCAATAAGCCTGTTATCAACGGTGGCAAAATTATTGAAACGGTTACTACTCCATCGTATCACATCTCTTCAAGATATAATCCCAAACCATCAATTTGGCTGTCGACCTAAGCACTCTACTATCCAACAATGTCGTCGTACTAATGCTATACAACAATCCCTTGATGACAAAAAGTACTGTTCAGCAGTATTCCTTGACGTGTCAGGCATTTAACAGGGTCTAGCATACAGGTCTGCTATATAAAATTAAATAGTTGCTACCGGAGCCTTTCTATATCTTACTAAAATCATACCTGGAGAATCGCAAATTCCGAACTAGAGTAAACGGCGAAACTTCCACATTTCACCCAATAAAAGCAGGCGTTCCACGAGGAAGTGTCCTAGGACCCATCTTGTATTTAATATATACTTACGATCTTCCCTCAACCACAGTGCAATTACAAGGACATTTGCTGACTACACGGTTATTATGGCTCCTAGTGAAGGTCCAGTAAGAGCAAGTGTACTTTTACAAGACCATCTTAATTTATTTCAAGGATGGACAAATAAATGGAAAGTCAAAATTAACGAGACAATATCCCTACAAGTTGCGTTCACTATACGAAAAAAACAATGTACACCAGTAACTACAAACAACAAACATTTCCCGGTATCAATGCATGTAAAATATCTCGGAATCCATGTAGACTCAAAATTAACCTGGAAAGTGCATATACAAAAAGAAGAAGAAAACAAATGGACTTGCGTCTTCGAGAACTATACTGGCTGCTCGGTAGGAGATATAAACTCTCGCTAGGCAACCAAATAACTATATACAAAGCCATTATTAAACCTATATGGACATTCGGAATGGAGCTGTTGGGATGTGTTAGTAAGTACAACACTACCATATATACAGAGGGCACAATCAAAAATACTCATAGCCATGGTTGATACTCCATGGTATGTGAGCAATCATCCTAGCACTGGTGGCTGGATTCATATGTGCTCATGTGCTACAGCACATGAATTAATTTAGGAGGAATTATTTGTTTTGTAATTTTAAGAAACTCTAAAATAATGGTATTTTAAGAGTGTGAATTTCTGCTTCAATTTCGAAGACTTTAAACTGCCCGCCTTCCAGCGCGCTTCCTCTCGTGTATATCTTGGCTACATTCTTCATAGCACAAAAATCTTGTCTGGGTTGAGAAATGCGCATGCGCATTAGTACCGTTCAATTCCCTGCTCGCCTAAGATCCAGCAATAATATGAGCTACCAAACGCCACAAGAAACTGGAAAACCATACCAACCCTCTTATACAACCACTGCTGTAATACAGAAACCACAGAAGATTAAAACGAAGCTGACCAATTCTCCTCAAAGTTGGGGTAACAGGGCTCTGATCACTGGAGAGGAACCCATCAGGACACTTCGAAGACATCAAAAATAGCTTATAGAACCTGTTATTCTGATAATTACGAAGAAATTTCCAATAACATGCAATTCCAAAGATCACACTGACTTTCATTTTTTTACATTATCATTTAGTAATAATTGGTTGTGTGCGTTAATTTTAGCCACATATTTCTATATTTTTTAATAAAATTAGTTAATGAATGATTACTTCCATATCTATTTCTTTGTTATCATGTCCTTTTCACAGTTGTGGTTTGACTCCCTTTTTACTGTTTATGCTTGTAAATTTATTAATAAATAAACAATTTTTTTGATTTGGTGTATTATTTCACTGTTTATTTTTACATATACAAAGTTTTTATCTTTTGTAGAAGTATTTAAGTAAAAAAATTATTTTGATTTTTTGTTAAGCGTTTATTTTGACATGTCCCATTATGTTAACATGTGTGAAGGAAGACATTCCCTTATGATCGTAGTGCCATCAATGTTAATAAACATTTATTTTACATAAAAATATAATCAACGATTTTCATGTGTTAAAATTGTAGTTTTTTAATTAAACGCTGCTTTTGCACATTTTGTGTATTATAACCAATGCCCAACTAAAAATGTACCTGACCGCTGGCCTAAGGCCTGGAGCTGCCCACTTTGTAGTCTCTATTATTGTTAATCCTTGATGATATGGCAGTAAGAAATTTTAAGTCTTAAGAATTCTATCCACTGAGAAGTGTTCATTTTGCATAACGGTGTCACGCTTTTCTATTAACCTTCTCTAATAGTTCAAAATTCGTGTCACTACCAATTCTTTAAAAAATTAAATGCTCGCGGAAGAATTAATTCGTAATTCGTTCATTAAACTAGAATGAGAATATAGTGTTCGGTTTTGAAAGCAACTAACTTATAGCTTTGCTATAGAGAAGGACTGAGTTTTCTACAGCATTAGGTATGAGTAGAAATCCGATTTGTTAAGGCGAAAGGAAAAGTTTAGTGCTAACTAAAATTATTCACCTTACAAGGCTGCAACTGACGCTAGTTTGCCTTCGAATATAAGTTATATATGTCTAATAAGTTAAAATGTCCATTTGTTACGTCTCTGAAATAATACTTACGGATGTCGAGAGCGTGTGGTTTGGCTGCTTTGCTCCTAGATGGCGGGAATGTCGTAACTTTGTACTGAGGTGTATCCTTAAATGAGAATCTGAAAAAGGGCCCAACAAAATAAATACATTACATTAAAAAGTAAAACACCCGACCACATAGATAATACTATTATAATTTCAATTAGAATTGGTTTTGTTGGTGGACGCATTACATGTTGTACTCCGAAAATTGGTCACTGCCAATAATTTGTTAGAGATAATTATCGAGGGAAACCGCACGAATTTATCATTTTATTTTTAACAACGGATGGTAGAGGTCCTTGGTAATTGCTTTTTAATTTCTTGAACAAATAATTGTTTAAATGGATTGTGATATATTAATAGACTAAATATATGATATTATTCTTATAACTGGTATATAGAAAATACTTCGTACAGATGGTTTATGTAAATAAATACCAGCAATTTCAATCAAATTAGAGCGGATGATTAAAGGGCTATGTTATATTCAAGTAAAATGTAGAGTGGACCCATGATTACATTCGCCAATACATGAGCAATAAACAACTAATTATGCTACCCATAAATCAGATCATTATAACAATATATAAACGTAAGAATATATAAACGAGAATTAAGTGAGTATAAAAAATCATTCATAGCCTAAAAAGTACTGTGTATCTTATTACTCAGAATTAGTAAAAAGTGTAATTTAAAAATATTAAAAAATAAGTTCTGAATTAAATTTACTGTGAAATCAATAAAAAAACATTTTTGAAAACTCTGCCGGTTTTGAAAAATTCATGAATTGTAGAACCGCAACAACATCAAAACTAAAACTATTGCTCCTTTTCTCTATATTAGACTTTTGCAACAACGCGGAGGCAATATCCAGCCTATTAGAATTATTAAAGAAAGCTCAACTGTTAAAAGACATTTAATAAACCGAATATGTAAAAATCTAAGCTATGTAAGTCGGGGTCGCTAATGACACTTTGATGCAACCATAAATAATCTAATAAAAAATAATAATCAAAAAATAGAAGCAATGAAAAATTGAATAAGTTACGATTAAATTTGAAATCAAATTACAAAGCAAAGTTAAGAATAATTGCAATAACTTATGATTATAAAAAAATTTAATGTAATTTTAAATTTAGTCTTACTATTTTTAAATTATTGAATTTTCCAATACTCCGAGAAGTCCAAACATTAGGCTTGAAACGTTGTGTATTTAATTGATCGTAAAATTTATTTTTATTATAGTTGTGTGTTCTGTATTGCCCGAGTACGTATTTATATAAGCCAGGTACAGTTTTTAATTCGACGCTAGTATCTTGGTCAACAGCATCCATCGTCAAACATTTACCTTGTCACGCCAATCCTATTGTGACAAAAGGTAAATTTCATCATAACCGGCATGATGACTTATCGAGTTAAGAGGTAAGAAATTTAGTGCTACACTAAAGAAGAACGCAATCTTAAAGAGTCTAAATCAATCCGGTGGATTGAAGAAGTGAAAATATCCCCATAAAATTTTGCAGGTACACTTTAGGAGGAAATACCAGTACGGGAACTTAAAAAAACAATTCATAGAGCATTTATGAAGAAAATAAATTAAGCGCCGTGTCAATATATTTATTTGAAAGGTGAATTTTAAAAGCGGTTGGCAGGCTGCGAACTTTAAAATCTTCCTGTGCAAACGATTTTAAGTTTAAAGCATAAATTATAACGCAACCAGACAAATTTTCAATATCAAAAAGAATTAATTTTGTGTAAAGTTTATCATTATCAGAATATATCATTTCGTCCGACTTTAAATTTCTTCAATCAAATGCATTACATTATAATGGTTGAATATTTTTTCTATTATACTATTATAAAATACACAAAAATAATAAAAAACATACGTATCCTAAGATTCTTAATAATCATTACTTGTATTTATTGGGCAACCAATATATTAAATTATAGTGAATAAAAAATCTTAACTATGTCTTTCTAATACCCTGAAATTAGTATTACTGGATATAACTGAGAAAAACTCGAGCATAATCGTGGGTATTTTTTAAAAAATCTTTCGTACTGTTTTTTCAACATTATTCTGTGTGTCCCTGGTGTTTGCATTGCAAATTATAATTGATAAAATGTGAGAGGAGAAAAATATAAACACGTAGTCGCACCATAAATCGCGCAATTAAATATAGGAAATTTCCCGGTATTTTATGCCTGGTGTCTCTGCTGGCACAGTCGTATTTGTCAATGCTTTTCAAATTGGTGTAAGGAATATATAGATGAACATAAAACAAAAATACTAAAATACAAAGAAACATTATAGTTTTTTATTATGTAGGTATTCGTTTAGTAAAATAGTCTGTACAATCTTATTAATATGTAATAAAAGTCATTTAATTTCTTTTACATTTATTGAAAAAGGAAATATCATGAATCTTGGTGTTGTAGGGAAAACGATTTGCGTTCTGTGTGGGAGCAAAAAATGTCACGCTTAAGTTACTTAAAATATTTCTGGAAAACAAATGTTCATAATTGATGTTTCCGATAGGGTTTTCTTAGTCAGAAAAGGCAGTAAAAAGTAGATGTAGAAATAATAGCGAATGAAAAATAGATTAATGGTTCCAAATTGAATACTGGCCAAATAAAACTTAATGGTAGACGCTATAAATAAAATTTTGTATCAGTTACCAAATTCATAACTTTGTTAAGCTACTACAATCTTTACGTGGAGCAATTAAATACTTCTTAGGAAAGCGTGTCGGAGGTAGGTGGAGATTCAGGAAGGGTAAGGGGGAATCCTCTCTAGATGACTCAAGGAAAAGCCGACCGCCCGACCGGTTTCCTTAGTTGTCCTCACAATGAGCGAAAGAGTGGTTCATTCGTCGGCTGCACAACACATCATAATAAAGTTTCTAACATATGAAGGTGTTAAACCAGCCGAAATTCGGGACGGAGTGCGTAGACAGTTCGGGGAGAATTCACTTTTATAGCAACCAGTGAAATTCTGGCTGTTGCAGCTGTTTGCGAGCTCATTGTGTTTCAAGTGTACACCTTACATTCCGAAAAATTTCGGCGAGATGAGTTCCACGACTGCTTACTCAAGACAAAAAATGTAAGAGTTTAAGGTTATTTGTCAATTTTTCTCGTTTTGAAAATGAAGGGAAGTCTTTTTTGGAACCCATTGTAACGTGCGATGAAATTTGGGTTCACTACTACACACCCGAGTCGAAAGGGGCCAGTATGGAGTGAAGAGAAACGGAGGAACCAGGACCATCGAGAGCCAAAACTCGCTTGTCAGCCGGGAAGGTGATGTCAACTATATTTTGAGACTCTAAAGGAGTTCATTCATTGATTTTTTCATTATCCTCGCATAATAAACGCTACCTACTACTGTGACCGTCTTGACCATGGTACGAGCTGCATATCGGTCAAGAATTCCCTGTTAGCCAATTCGAGACGTCCTGCTCCAGCATGACCCCACACTGCAGCACTAAACCTAAAAATTGTCTGAAATGCACTGGACTACACTTGGCCACCTTCCTTGCAGCTCTAACCATTCACCATAGGATTTAAATACGTTTGGGCATCTCAATGAAGCACTTGGAGGAGAGAGTTTTGCGAACAGTGTGAACAGATTGTGCAATTGGTTGGATTTTTTGCAAAAAGCATGAAACAACTACCTGTTTGATAAGAAAAATGTATTACTAAATAGGGCATCTATGTAGAAAAACAATTATATAGTGTGTTTAAGCTTAAATGTGGAATAAATTTCATTTTGTAAAAGGCTCGTTTATATTTAAAATAACCCTTGTAAATGTTACCTTATCAACAACACTGTATGAGCTGCATCAACACATAGGAAGGTAGTATTTAATTTTGTTAAATGCCTTGAAGCTTTTTTTCTCATGGCCTTCTTGGAAAATGAATATATTCTATTAATATTAAAACACTATGTCGAATATTTTGCGAGGTGGTAGTAACCAATAAAATAAGAAAAGAGTCAAATAAATATGGAATACTTTCGGAGATCTGTACATTTGTTCACAGGAGAGATTCAACCTGACGTCTATTTACGTACGAGGGAAAATTATCATAAACGATAAAAAAAATTACTCTAAATCAGGGGGATGAAAATCGGAGAAGGGAACATGAAGGAAGCCATTGAGATAGACTATATGGTCAATTAACTAATCTAAATAATGGTAAGATTCCTAAAACGATTTTATTGACGTGCTCGAAAATTATTGTGTTTAAAAGGTAGAAGGCACAAGGTCGTTGGAGAACGAAACGACACAGAGATGGCGGTTTTCTCACAATCTATGCGTTTTTCCAGAAGAAAATTAAATTTAGAGGAACTCTTAGGGAACTAACTATAATTGTTTACGTACACACTGTGAAAGATGTTGGGGTAATTTCTACATTTAACACCCATACAGAGGTCGAAAAATAAGAATTAATGAGACACCAATTTAAATGCCGAAAACATATAAGAAAATGGACCTAGAAAATATAATCTAATAAATAAAATTGACCGTAATCAGCTTCAGTTCCTATATTTATTGGAACCTCGTGTGTAGACTATGCGAGTTATTTATTTCTTCTTCCAATCCAGACTATTAACTATCTGAAGTGCCCGGTGTTGCTCTGGTTCACGTAAATAATTAATCAGGAATGTAATTAAAGATAAGTGTATTACAGTACTTTGGGGTACACTATATTCATAGTTATACTCCAGAGAGATTACTTTTAGGTTGAGGTAAATCTATTTCTGTTAATAAATCCAACCTTTTTCAATCCTAGGGTGGGATAATGACTAAGGATCGTCAAAATGGTAGGTGTCATTTGATCCACTTGCACTCGTCTGAGAAGAAAAGGTCATGGGACCAAAATTGTAGGGAATCGAATTTCCAATCAACTGTGTCTTCAGAATGTTTCTAAAATTACCAGTTTTAGAATTACAAGGGTCTAAAGTTGGAGGGGTTCAACAATTGAGTTTTTTTTATTGTGTTGTAGCTCAGGGATTCTTTACAAAGAGCAAGTTGTGTTAAGAATCAACGAACTGATAATGTTGGGAATACAAGAGGGCAATACTAGATGATGGTTAATGGACGACCAAACCGGAAAATTACAAAACCGCCAGGGAAACCGAAGGAAGCCATTTAATCTGTGAAGAATAACCATGATGCAAAGGCTGAATGGTGCTCAGTGAAGAGAGGAATGGAAAGAAATAATTTTTCTGTATAGAAAGATAACAACAGTGAATAATAACTATATACATGTTTGTATATATGGTAGAAGTTTGTTGCCTGTACAGAAAAGAACTATACGGCTGTGAAGAGTTTTGTCTCCTACATAAAAAGAAATATTCGAATCTCTCTTGTATGAATAAATAAGTTTCATCCAATTTAGAGCTCAAGATATGCAGAATGAACTTCAAAGTTTACATCGAAGACCCCAGAAGGTCATAATTTAGTTCGATAACTCTCTCCGAAAAGTTTCTTCTGTGTCGGGAAATATGTAACAAGTGAGAACGTCAAGTTTACCAGTCGTTTTCGGTAAAGGAGATTATTGATTCAACATAACGGTTCATCTTGGCAGGATTGAAACTGTGAAGAGCTGCATCTAAATAATTAAATGTAAATATTTTATCTTGTGTAACTATCGACAGTAACAGTAAATATTTTTCTTCGTTTCATGAATATAAATGCCTGTGTCCGGTATGATTCTTGAAGTAAAATTCTTACAGCATATTCAGTGTTTTCTGGGAGTTGATGCCAAATAAATCCACCTTCATAAGAGTCAGAAAATATTTTAGTGGCTAATCCTCTTCCTGTTCAATTTATTTCTAAATAAATAAACATTAGATTAGTTAACATTAATTCCAGTATTAACCTGATTAACCTTATAAGGGGTAATACATAAGTTTAAATGTTTGTATGTATGTCTTTCTATACTATGGTACATGGTATTTTAATAGGTCTTCTTTTTCTGGATTCATCAAAAGACAAGGATGCTACTAACATACTTTCCACTTCCAATGTTGTTAATTGTTCTGAGGCTTGTGTTACGTCGGTTATACAAAAAGGAGTTTGAATACAAGAATTACAGAACATTAATCTAACTTTAAGTAGTCAACCTGTAAACAAAGCCCTATCACTAAGCCTTTATTAAATTTAATCACAATTTAGATTTTGACAGCACCACGCCACGGAACATCCTTATTGTTAAGATTAATTTCTGAAATGTTGCACATCGAAAATCAACGAAGTACATGATACATTCCGGCCAAGTGATTCATTTGAGTTTTTTGGTTATTATTTGCATTTGACTTTAGATCTTTGCTTTAATTTCCATCCATATGTAATCGCCTTTAGATAAAGACGTTAATCCCCGTCGAAACGTACTGCACTTTTATCTTTTCTTTGTAATTGGATCTCATTTATCAGTCTACTTTTGAAACAAAGTGTTTTTTACGTACGCCTGATATGGCCACTCCCCTTTTTTGAGGAATCTGTATTCAGTGATGGTCTGCTTAATATGTACAGTTATTATTTGTCATACAAACAGTTTGAGGAATATAGGGTTTGTTACACTTTTTTTCGTGGCACTTCTTCTTTTTCACTAGTAAGTCTTCTTCATTTTATACTTATTTCTTAAAGTCTTGTCTAACGAATTTTATTGCATTATCAGTTTTTAATGCTCTTCTGATTAGTGTTGTTGATAGCGTATCGTTTTCAAGTTGGCCAAAATCAAAAGATTTTCGCAAAAACTGACCTGCCCCTGACAACCTCGGTGGCCATACCAATTTAACTTTTATTTTGTCTCCTAATTGAGATACGTTCCTGATATGGCCACTATGCAGAAATTTGGAATTTTGCTTTTCGCGACAAGTAAAACTGTTTTATGTTAAATGAAAAATGTTTTTATGAAAGGCCATTAGCATAGGCACAATTAAGAAAAGATTATATTTATTTTTTTAAACGACTACAAGATCAATTCTCAAACCTTAGCATGGCCATAACACCCGCACCCATCTTAAGTAGTACTTTGGTTTGAAAGTTTAACTAGATTTATTTTTATATCACCTTTATAGAAAACTGTTGAAGAATGTAGGTAGAGTAACTATGCGAGGTCGTAAATAAATGGAGATTTAAATTTCTCCCACCGCAAAGGAAAATGCAGTTCGCATAGTCTGCATAATTTCGGCGCTCCAGGAAGTAAATACTTTGCAAACTTGTAATGAACGAGCCATAACATAAAATGACCCTACCAGAACAAGGTGCTGCTAAACCCGCAATTAACAGTAGGGGAAACAGAGCTCTAGGAAAGTGAAAACAGTAATATTCAGTAAAGCTTCGTACTGAACTTGTGTAAGGTAAGTTCAGAGACTCTGAAGTAACAAACACATTAAAAGTTTTCGTCATCAGTATTTGGGAGTTGGTAATACTCGTACTTACGTCGCAGTCCCTTAATCTGAGACACTTCGGTTATTCATGGTGTATCGGAAAAAATAGAAATACCATGCTACTCTGATTGCAATAATATAAAATATAAACAACTGAGCATGGGAATATTTTCATCAAATTTGATCGCCGATTAGAAAATTATTATATCGAAAATGAAATTAATTTCTTAGTCAAGGTAACTTCGACGTAATGACATGAAAATCATGATAATCCTCTCTGAATTTCAACCTGAATACCCGCATGCCTATATTAGTATTAGTTTCTATATATCAATATGATCAATACGATAGACAACCTGAATTCAATTTTGGCGATCTCGACTCGCGTATGGATCACGAATCCTATCCCGTAGAATGTTTTAATTTTTTATGTCTATATATATATGCCAGAAAACTTCAAGGCGGTGTACTCACCAACTTCCCAAAGTTTCATGGCGATCCGATGAACGGTTTAGTAAATATGCATAAAGGACAAACAGACAGACACGCACATTTGATTTTATATGTAGATATTAACATTAAGATATAATTGCCTATGTTCAACTACGATCAATAAATAGGCTTGAAAAAAGTAGCAAAAGGATAAATGATTCTCCAGCAAGTGATTTAAACTGCAATATAATTTTAGTTGTGCATCATATTCCAATACTAATTTGTTCAGCGCGCGGATTTGTTGTAGCCCCACGATTACTAAGCCTTTTAGCAATTTATATTAGCGCAATGGACAGTTTTAGCTCGTTTACAAGCGCAAAAAATATAAAATGATCTATTGCGGTCCCCTTTTGAAGCTAACCTGGCAGAATAATCTCGTAAATCCTTGATTTAGTTAAAATAATTAAAAATTTTCCAATTATTATTACCAAAAATAAAGAAACAGCTCCAAGTATAAATAACTTTTTTGTTGAAACCCATTTGAATTTTTGATTGCAGTTAATAATATCTTTGCTAAAGTAATATCTGTACTCGAATTTGTTACTTGCAACACGAGTAACCAAATGTTAACATATCGTTATCAACGTGTTGGTTGTTAAGTATTTGGGTGAAAGATTTAAGTACATTTCGGTTCATATTTATATCACATGCCTGGAAATATATTCCCAAAATCCGTTCAACAATGTTGAAACGAATAAATCGCATTAAATCGCAATATGACTGATTTCCATTACAATACCTTTTTAGAACAATTTTCAAAAGTTTTTTTGCCGAGTTTCCAGAGAATAAATTAAAAATTTCCGTACAACGGCGACGCAAAATGGTAGGTTTCGAGGTTTAAAATATTATACGAAACTTATAGTAACCCGCAAAATAAGGTTTATTCACTACAAATTGAAAATTTCAGTTCTTATCAACAAGAAAATCGTGAAGCGTTGTACTCAACACGGCTATTTTGGTTCACATGTTTTTTGCCCTCTACGAGGGCATCCTCATATGATCAATACCTTATTTTATAAATACGATGTCCCGACATGTATTAGCAAGTGGTGTAACCGGAGAGAACGTAAATTGTTAAGAAGGAAAATTTATAAAAGTTGAAGAGAAGTTGAAGCCAAAATACAATTGCATTGTTTTACCTTCATATTGACACGACTTCGAATTTATTTCACTGATTATTTTCTTATTATTATTATAATATTGGTGAAGATTAAAACCACGAAGGAGGAATGCAAAATTTGGATTTGTTTAAGTTTTTATAGTTTTATTAAAAATATACCACTTGAATAAATTTCAAAAATTTGGAGTTCAAATATTTCTACAACTAAAGGAATAGGTGTAAGTCAATGAGAAGAAACAAAATAAAGATTATCATAACATTTTTAATTGATTTAGCTTGCGTTAAAATATATTAAAAAGGAGGCAACTGGAAAAGATTTTAGATTTCTAGAAAAAGAAGAAAAAGAAATAAGTATATCCATGCTCTAAACAGATCAACATTATATTACTGGGAAGCTTTAAAAGTGTAAAATGCTGTTATTTTTTATTCAAGACTGACATATGCCTTCTGTATTAATCGAAGAACTGCGTATTGTATTATTATTTAGCAATGGGATCCCTTAATTATTAATACCAAATTACGTGAGATATTTTAATCTGAATTTGAAATTTATTGGCAATTCTTTGATGATACTAGAACAGAAATTTATTGGGTATTCCGTTTTTTTATGTTAGGGGAACAGAGTATTATTTGCGGGAATAATTTACTGAGCTCTTTAAAGTATTTATTGTGAAGAGGTGAGCTCAGAATCGTGTGCTCCAGCTCTGATTTGTAACACTTAACTTCCTTGAAGGCGAAGAGAGTTTTGAATAGTATAAACGTGGGAACTACCATTCCTTTCCTCAGCTTCTAACAATTCTTTACTTTTTATTTCGTCTCCCTTCTTTTTCTCTCCTCCACCACAGACACCGCAGAATTGTCAATAAATTTCAAATCCAAATTAAAATATACCAGGTGCGATGGTAACTGAAAGCGTTTTCTTGTTGAGTGATCCCAGTGCTATGTTATGGAACGGGGTTGCAATATATATATATATATATATATATATACATATACATATATTACATACAACCAACCACATAAAAAGGTAAAGAAACAGTTATGACAGAACTGCGATAGCTGTCGATCTAAAATATTAATAACTAGCTGGGTTCCCGACGATTCCAGGGAATTCTATTATATTAAGGTGACCATCCGCCCCCTGTTTTCCGGGATCAGTTCACGGTTTCAAATCTCTGTCCCCGGCTGCGAGGCGTATTCTCGGCTTAGTCCCTGAAAACCAGCCTTGACCCAATTAGGACGGATATTTAGGTTACGTATAACAATCTATAATAAAACCATTAATTTTATGTGATTAGTGATTTTAAGTTTGCGTGGAGCTGAAACTAAAAGTAACCATATGTTGACAGTTAAGTCTGTGAAATAACAATGCTGCTTCATCAACAATGCCGTGACCTCCAATCAAAACTCCTGCTGCAACAATAGATGGAGTGAGAATGCTTACCTCTCTCGCTTAGACTGACAAAATCATACATAATAACACAGACGCACCTCCACCCCCCCATCCCATATAAAGTTGCCCCCGGATGGGCAGAAAAAATATGGCCATCGTATTAATATTAACCCGCTACAAAATTGAGTGTGTGCGACCCGGGTCTTTACATACTCAATCTGCATTGCGGTTTATAAAATATTTTGCATTATTTCATGCTTGGGAGAAATTTAATTATCACATTTGACGGGCTAGACACGTGAGGGCATAATCCATATTGTTCTATATGTCTTTAGAGTAGGATCCTTTTTGTCCTGAAATGGAGGAAGGAAGGAACATAAATTTTCAAATTATTGACATAATCCTTCGCTGGATGATCAGCGCAGAGCATCAAAATTTCACGGCAATCGAATGAATGAATATTAAGCCTTGTAACTCGCAGTTGGTTTTGTATAGGTCCTGCTTTCTTGCGGCAATTCAATGGATTTACAAATATTTATGTTAATATCTTATGAGTCCTGCATGATACCGAAATGAAACATACACGAACATTTAAGTTAAAATTCCTGTTTTAATACCTCAAAGTTTCATTGAAATCCATTGAGCAGTTTCGGAGCATATTTGAGGCAAACTTTCAGACAGACAGACACATCAATTTTATTTATTGGTATGGATGGTATAGATGGTACACTACGCAGTTTGACTGAATTTGTGCAATAGGGTTGGTGGTCGGATAAGTTCGGGCTAGTACGATTGGATTAAGTCAGTCACGGATGTTTGTGAAAAGATAACTAGGAATAAAATGGGAAATTAATTTTTAGAGATATATTATTTAATGTGTATGAATAGAAAATGACTTATTTGGAGTTGTAGTCTGAGAAATGTTTTGCAATTTTTCAGTGTGTTTAGTTAATACTACAGTGCTGAGAAAGCCGGGCTTGAAGACAACAATGTACGAACATTCCTCAGTAACGTTGGTGACGCCATCGCATATCGACGTCAAAGTTCAGAATTTTTTAAAATGTTTATAGTCGCATCAACTGTAAGGTCATACCCAAATTGTTTAATTGTAAATTACAAAATAGAGTATTTCTACTTACTTTTCAGTACCTAGTAAATGAAAATTATACTAAAATATATCTGTAAATCAATTGCTGTCCCTACACTTTACTTTTTTAATTAAATTAACAAGTAATTTGACCAGATTAGCCTGGATGCTTGAAATGAGCAACTGTAACTTGCTGTGAAACGATCGTGAGAACAAGAAAAGTGATATTACTACATTTTGCTGAGTGCTGTGGCCGGTCTCAACTTAAGAAGACAGGATACTGTACGGAGAAGCAAAATGTATCAAAAAGACAAAGATGTACTGTGAATACGATTTTTAGAGAGTATATTAATCTAGGATCTATATTTTTTTTGTAATGGAAGCTACACCACGATCAGTGTGTTTCTGAAAAATCGATATACGTACTATATAAATATTGGTACTTTACCTGATTAGATTGAGAAACGGAGTGGAATTTGTCTGAAAGCTTGAAAAGTGAGTTCTGTTGTTTGTTGAGAAACAATTTACGTCAATTCATAAATATCAAAACGTATGCCTGTAATATGACCAAGAAGTGAATAATTCAGAATTGAGGCTCACTATTGACTCAGAAACGTATGCGTGTGCTTTGAGTACGAATATTTTAGTAGGATAAAATAACACGTATATTGATGACAAACCTTTTTAGGTAGGAGACGCGACTAAGCGAGACAAAGGCTTGCCGTTCGTAATTTCCGACATCGTTAATATAACAAGAACTTAGTTGAGCAGCGAATAAGTAAAAAACGCTTTATGTTATAACTGAAAAAAGGCGATAATTACTTTTAAAGCTACCACTAATTTTTTGTAAGGTATATAAATATATTGTATCAAATGGTAATTTATTTATTATTAAGTGCCCTGATTTTACTAAATGTTCATACGATTATCCACATTAACCAAATAAGTCTTTTCACCATAATAAATAGTAAAAACAAACTTCAAAGCAATGAAAACCCTATGACAACCATAGTGAAGTTGCAAGAAAAAGATAAAAAATTCAGGATCAGTTGAGGAGTCAAAGTAGTTCTACATCATCCGAATTGTCATAGCAATACTCGTGGGCGTTTCGAAGCCATATTACGTTTCTGTATTACCTATAAGTGGCAAGAGATTGAAAAATCAATATAAGAATTGAATACCGCGAAGAATATTGTGGGGCTTCTGATTAACGTGGACAAACTGCCGTTGGTGTTTAACAAATATGTAGAGCAAACCCATACATCATCAGAAGGCAGCAGATTAGTTTAGATCAATGTGCGTACTTGAGGCAGATGGTACATGCAACATGATGATTGATACAGAAAAATCAAGCTCGGATGGAACGCATTTAGAAAAAAGGCAACTTTATTTATATGCAATAAACCCGAACAGACGAGCATTTTATCAATATTTTGTCAGAGTAATGAATATGAATCCGAAAGTTGAGCGATAAATTGAGAATTATAACCAAAGCGTAGAAGTGTAAATTATATTTTATTTGGTTAACAGGCTACATGAGGGTGATCCTGAAACTGACAACTCCCTTTTAATAGCATAGGAAGGGCATTGAAAAAAGTGTGATGTATTCCGAAAATTATAGAATACCTGTGAGAAGTTTGAAATAGAATCTCCAAAGATTGTATGCGATTAAGAGAACGGCATTTGTTAGGTTAACTGGACGAAATGAAAAAACTACCCTCGAGAAGATTAAAGAAAAACAGTATATATGCACTGGGAGAAATAGGTGATTAAGATGGTATATATATTGTGTATGTGAGAGAGGGAGACAGACAGACACACACACACGCAGAGAGAGGGAGAGAAATTTTTCTGTTTACAGGTTGAATCTACATTACTTATACGTAAGGATCATTTGTTTGAAATTATATTGAAAGACAAAATTATCTGTGTCCGAATAGATATGATTTTGAAACCAAGTATGGAATGTTCATAAAAATGATAGTTTAAAAGTGATAAATGCATGTGCATCGATGTCTAGTTGTGTAATAACGTAAAGTTACCAGTTTGAATGACCCGTATCTCGCACAATTATTTTTACTTGTCAGAATTTTTTTGTTTACGTACCTTTTAATGCATTTTCTGACAAAAATTAATATAGTTTTGTTTCGAAGTGATATTTAACCGGAAACTGCCAGCGCGTTGTCCACAAACACTTAAATCTGAATATGATGAGGAATGATTAAGTAATTCTCAGACTCTGATCCGATCAGTACTAATGACGAGGAAATTCAAATTAAGGATGAGTTTACCTCGTAAAACAAAATTACGCAAGTTTTCTTCCTGCTGGCAGTGCAATTTTATACTTCTGAAACAAGACGCTGAGAATTGATCGACTTGCAATCAACTTAGAGACAGAGTGAAGTAGAACTAATTTCTCACGCGAATGCCAGGGTGGGACGAGAAATTATTACAAATTTGAATTCAAGATTATATTACAGCTTGAAAAGAACCACGGCTTTATGTTTAATGGGAACGTGGAAAGTAAAAGTAATTTCGGCTACGGTATAATGATGTTCTTTTTATCTAATAACGAGTTTCCAATATCAGCCAGGTTTGCTTGCTGTTCGCGTTATTGCTTATTGCTAGTTTCGTTGTAATTTGTCATGACACTTAAAAATAGTATTTTATTGGCTTGAAGTTTTGAATACTATTGGTTAAGGATTTATATATATATTCTCTCATGTCATAATATGTATGTCTAATATAAGAAGAGCAACAATGAAGTTCTATGCATGAGTTTGTTGGTAAATTGACACGTACCTTCCGGAGAAGATTCTTGGCTGTGAGCTAGCCAAGTGGTAGACATCCCCAGCAGCACTAGCACTGTCGCCGAACAACACTGCGTTGCCGTTGCCGTTGCCATTGCCATTGCCGTTGCCGATGCGAAATACAGGTACGTCGAGCTCCGTCCGCGCCGTGACGTGCCGCGCCGCGCCGCGTCGACTGCCCGCCCTGGCGTGCCTGAATCTACTCCTACTACACCCCCGCGACTTCGCTCATTTCCGCCGCGAGTCGGCGCGGCGTTGTGAAGGCCTGGGTAGTTGGGCGGGCGGGCTGCAGAGGGTTGAGGGCACAAGGGAGGAGATTAGTGCCACTTATATACGTTCAATCACTCCCATTTACATTTGAAATGTTCACTCATTACATTTTACGAGTGAAATTGTATCCTTTTCGTGACATTTCATGGATATAGTTATTTTTAAACGCTCCGCATCACAGAAGCTCTGGTTTAGAACCCGGATATGGACGAGGATATCTTCGTCATTTTCAACAATATCAGAACTCGTGTTACTGTGTTCATCCGGTCTTTTCACGCATTTGGTTCATCCTATTCAAATCGGCGGAAGCCCCCATGGTCCCCGAGGAAAACAATAATACTATAGGGATTGAGGATTTACGTTAACCAGTCTCCGAACAGATGTCCAATCACTCGTTTTCTATGAGAACCTTTAAAAATGTTGTACTTTAACTTTTCAGCCAAATGAATTAAAATATTAAAATACGAGGGACATTAAATAATTAAAGAGGCAAATTGGTGTAGAGAAACCTTTTCACGCTGTGCTTGTTACTTTAATGACTTTGGGTTGGCATCACTGACATGAGCTTAGAACATCTAACGTATGTTAATTGTTTTGACTATTACCTAAAAATAGAATTTAATGATGACATGTCCGTTTGAAGTTTTCAAATTAGTTAACAACGTTCACTGATCCGGATTTTTGAATTCTGAAAGTGAAACACTGGCTTAAATTAAAAAAAAATTATTTTACAGTATCAAGAAAGTTGAGTAGCAATGGAAATGTTGATTACAGGGTAGAATAGTTTCTTAAAGGGTCTAACCTGATGCGCAAAGTCATGGGCAACCAGTCGAAGCGTCAACTCCTTCCCTTGAAGCCCGACACGACATTATTAGTGAAGACCGACGTATTACTGTTGGAGATATAGTGAAAGAAGTTCATCGTCTTTTTGGATGCCCGAGGTGATAAATTGGTAGATCAGCTTACAATAACAGTGCCTACTACTCAGAATTTCTGGTGAACAACGTATAGCCACCATTGAGAGAAAAACGTCGCAGATCATAAAAAAGTGTGATATTGCTACATGATAATGGTCGCCCTCACACCGTCAAGAAATCTTTGTTTAAATTGGTTGGGAGATTCTATGTTATCATCCCAACAGTCCAGATTTGGATTTTAATTTGTTTGGTACATTCAAGGACGTATAAAGTGGGCAAAAAAAGGTTGAGCAACAAAGAGGAAGCAAAAAATTTTAATCAATAAAACAGACTCGGTGTAGTGGTTAGCATCGCTGCCTCGCGACACAAAGATCCTGGGTTCGAATCCTGGCACGGGATTGGACATTGTGTTGTTTGAGTTACCACAATATGATTCCCTTACTTAGGTATAACGTTCCCCGTAATTGTGTAGTCGCTAATGAATGTAGCTGTTGGTGCGACTTTATACAAAAAAAAGACTTTTTTTGCATCAATTATAAGAAAGTAGCTCATTGTTGGGACAAGTCTATTAATATTCATGGAGATTATTCTGAGAAGTAGTAAACTCTCCTTTTGAAAAAAATACAGTTTTTTTATTAGCTTTTTTTGGGTAACAGACTACACGAGGGTGTTCTTGAAACTGTCAATTTCATTTTCATAGCATTGGAATTGATAAGGAAACTAGAGCAATGTACCCAAAGGTTGACTAGGGCCCGGACTATAGTTTAAGGATCCTACCCGGTTGTTCACCTAAAGAGATACACGGGAAACTCTAGAAAACCTGCATACGTAAATCGCCCTTCCGAATGCTGGGAGATGAGTTTACTGTGGGGTCACAGCATATAAATTTTCCTCCTTAATTATTGAATGTCTTTTGTTACGAACTCAAATGCAAAGTTTAAACAAAACCTTAACGTCAACGCCATCTTTGAAGGCCGTCACCAATAATTGTACATATTAAGTGAACTTTATCAAAAGATGGATGTATGAATCTCGTACCTATACAGAGGACTCGCTGTTTTGCGAAACTTCCAGGATCATTTAAGTTCTGTAATTGAAAGCAAATAAGTTAATAATTGACTTAGTCGGAAATTCAGAATGAATTGACAACAATCTACGGTGGCTCTCTGTAAAGTGATACAATTGAGAGACGAGAGCAGTCAGTAAAATGATATTTCGAATGAAGAGGAGACTGGGTAAATTGTCACAACCTACAAGAGCCAAGGATTATCAACTCGACTATTTTATCGGTTCGCCTGGCATTATTCTTGTTATCTTTCCTACTTTGCCATTCCAACAGCTCATTCTGTTGTTTGTCCTCCACTTTGTAATTTCATTTTGTGGTGACACATTGGCCATTTTCATCTCTTGCTGTATTAGAACCGACTATTATCGAATTACGACCAAATGCGTTACATCAAAGCTTTATCCGTCTATTGATCTCTGGCAGAAGGGATTCCGTCATTTGTATTAATTGCACCAGGTGTACATATTGATCTACCTGAGGTGTGTCTCAACTTTTCACAAATGGATTCAATAAAACTAGCTTTGTCTTTAAATCCCATCATACCCCAAATTATTGTCGGCTATATTGAATAATCGTTTGGTTCTTTGAATTCAGCCACCAGTTTTAATAATGTTAAATAAACAGCATTTTTTATGGTATTAAATAAATGAAACGACCCACAAGTTAGAAAAAATTTAATAAAAAATAACACGATTTTCGTTCCTTATAAAAATATTTAATAAGTGTGGCTTTTCACGCACAATAAAACTGAAATTTCTCTACAAAGTCTTATTTTTTTACTGAAATTACCTTACATACCGAAAAATAAATAAATTCCTAAATTGTTACATCTGATGGAGTTCCAAAGTTGTACGAAACATTGTGTTATTTTTTATTAAATTGTTTCTGACATTAAGTTTTATTTATTTACCAGCTGGGTGTCTGGCGTTGCCAGCGTACTTATTGTATTATCACGGTACTTTATTTAATTCGACACACATCTATTGGTCAATACGTGATTCAACAAGTATCGAAAGAGTTTGTTTAAAACGTTTCAACTTTTACGCGTACCTATTCTGACTGTATGTTTATTTAATCATAACTAGCATGAATAATCACTATTTTCATCCAGTCAAGAAATATGCTTATTAAATAAGTACAGTAACTAAAAATAATCTTAAAAACAGGTACATTTATCACCTTGATACAACAAGAGAGCTAAAATACTACCAATACACCGAGAGAGAGAGAGAGAGAGAGAGAGAGAGAGAGAGAGAGAGAGAGAGAGAGAGATCCACGGTATATATACACCTAGTATGTTAAGTGTCATAAATACTTTAAGAGATGTAAAAATGTTCTTAATAATCTAATGGACTCAAAATTATTCCTGGTATATTAAGTGAGTAAACCAACGGTGGGCAACCCCCGGCTGGAGGGCCACATCCGGCCCTCGTGTAAGATTTGTCCGGCCCGCCACTAAATTTACTTTCAATAGGGGTTGAAATACTGAAACGGTCATTGACTGATTCGAAAATGACAGAATCAAACTACACATCCTCATAACTTTTCATTCGACGCTAATTATAAGAATTGGAATATTTTTAAAATGTCACCTTGATCCTATACCTATTGAGCGTCCCCTCCCATGATGGATGGGATTGGAATTATATAAAAATTTATAGCTCTTTCTTTTCTTAACGCCTTAGTTTCAATTTAATGATTCTGCGGCAATGTTAAATTCATCATTTAAAATATTAGGAGGGAATTTTTTAGGTATTATATATTTCGATTTCTCCAAGAAGATTTTGCTATTTAATATACTTTGACCGAATTCTAACCTAAACCCGGAATTCGTCATTTAAATGAGGACAGCGCAGAAAGTAAATATTAATTAATTAATAGAGACAAACACTTATATTATCAGTAATTTGAAAATATCGTTCCATATAAATAGTGTTACTGTTTGAAATATTTACAGTTTAGAGGATAAAAAATAAGGGATCTAATATACGAAAATTTGTTTGCAAGGTTTTATATAGCAGGCGTGATTTTAAGGCATTAGAGGGAACAGCTGTCGTTAAGTGAAACCGGGCCAAGTGTATCGACAACAGTGAATTACTAAGAAATCCGCCGCGTCCGAAACTCGTGAGCACGCATGTAAAACGTCAAAGCAGATGGAAGGAAAACAGCAGCTGGCGTGGTCGCAAATAAAATAACTAAATGTTGGAGGGTGGTAACTAATTGGATTTTACCAAAAGGAAGAAATGTGGAAGACAACCATAAAATGAAGATAAATTGAAAAGGAAGACGAGAAAATGATTACGTAAATTATTGAAGAAAATTTGGTGAGACGTTGACTGTAAGATGGAGAATTCCGAGTTAAATACCAAGCAGTTAGCAATAAGTTGTCAATTTATTACAGAACTATAATAATATTGAATGTTATGGTTATATATTAGGGAGGAAATGATACTAATATCAGTTGCATATCAGTCATTGATAGTGGATACCGTAGGATTAGTCCTAAAATAAGAGCGTAGTCATTTAGCCACGCTTGTACTTGCAAGTTGAATAGACAAAGTGTAATGAATTCTTGTTACTTCCGCTAAATCGTCGGTCATTGCCTTGATGGATAGACGCATTCCTCAAAACATACAGGTGAACGAACGCGGCAAATTGACATATATGCGGACCTACTTACTCGGTTAATGACACATACAACACATCTTTAAATGTCCACTCCCCGAGAGAAGCAAGGTCTATTACGTACAGCTTGACCGGCTATCGTTGACTTTCCTGTTAGAGTCTATTCTAACAGCCTCCATATTTTACTACTTAATTACAGTGTGTAATATTGACTGTAATCATACACATATCTAAAACTACATATCAGATCTGTGTTTTAACTGCTAAAACCCCAACCTTCCGATTCTTACCTGATCAGACTCAGGCGAACCTACTACCAAAACAAACTTTACAACCCTTCGAGATAAGCCTTATATCTCATTTCCTGCAAAGGATCCCTACTTTTCTTGTTTACGGCTCCCTGATGACCTACAATCTCAGGTGGACACGTGACAAAAAAATAAACTGCTCGACTCCAGAAAATACCAGGAATCACCTCTAAACAATCCAAAAGACTCATAAAGACTGGTTTTCGTATAGTTATTACAAAATCACTGTGGATATAAAGTCTAAAAACTAATAAATTTAAATAAATATGAATGAAAGTTTGTTGTCTTCTATGTTTGTATACGTTTCTATACTATCCATACGATTTCGGTGAAATGCAATTATAGTGCTCATCCCAGAGAACGTTTCTATCGATTTTACGAAGATTTAGATTCCTACCTTCTCGAAGTTCACGATAAGAAGTGTCCTCCTCTCAAGACAGTTTCGAAAAGTCCTCAACAGATGCCACTCAATTAGCATGATGTTTTTCAATAAGGTCTCTCATCTTCCGCAAGTTGGACAGGCGGTAGATTTAACGAGAGAGTGTATTCTTAATGCTTTATGTGTACGGGTACGCACACTTGACAGACTTGAAGTGAATCAGATACAAGCAGCAAAAATTTAGTTCAGAGGCAGCTTCTTTGTTTCTCCACGTTAATTTGTTATATTCGTCACAAAGCATTACTTTTGCTTTAAAATGATTTATGCCACCCAAACGAGATATGATTTTATATGTAACGATGGTAATTTCACAAATCCTTTAATTTATTTTACAAAATGATTCGAGTTTATTAAAATTCTTTAAAAGTTATAATCTAAATGTTTTAAAATTCCGGAGAAATGCAACTATAGAGAAAGTATTTTCATATATTTTCTTAGAAAATGAAAAAATTTCAAAATCTCCTGTATTTAAGTATTCTAACGTATAAGCCCTAAAAATTGCAAATATTTCTGTGATGTACTTAAAGTAAAATTTATATCCCAAACTTAAGAAAGCCTAGAAATATTATTTTCACCCTCTCAATGTAAGGGATTACTTTTAACACATTTAAGGGAAAGGGACCAGTTTTTACTTATTTAATGATACGAGTGTATTTCGTACTCAATATGGGGTACTACAAGAATTTTTTTCGCTCTCTTATTGCATAAGGACTTTTAGGAACTCCTAAGGTTAAGGTACATTGATTCCTTTTATGTATCGGCAGTCATCATCTTGATAAATTGAATTAATTCATTTTCAGGACATAAATAACGCCCGGTAGCCGGCTAATAAAATAAAACTTGTTACCCCAATTTTCCATGATATAATACAGTACAATTATCAGTCGTCTTGAAAACTAAAGCGTTGAGAAAAAAAATACTAGTAATAAAGTTTCGAGTTACTTCGTCTCCCAAAAGTACCTCATAGATGAGAAGAAAATGGAAAAGGTTGTTTTCTTCCATTAAATGAACGATAATTATGCAAAAACAATTTTTTTTAAATATTTAATAGCCGCGTAGGAGCATTTATGTTGCAAAGCCACGTAAACATTCTCTATTGACCCTCTGCCGTAGTTATTGTTAGTTTAATTAGTGAACACTTAACATATTGAAACCGCAAAGCACACCTGTTACCACGCATAAGCCGAAAACAGGATTTCATTACAAATACACAAACGACAATTGAAATAGCAATTTCATGAATAACAAATTGTACCACCCCGATTTTTGTTGTTCTAAATGTAATTAAGTGATTGAAATTTCGGGGCAAATCAAACATTACCATGATTGGAAGTCGGTAAATCTCCCTCTTTATTACTTTTTCTGTTCCCCATTTTATTTAATTGAAATTTTCTGCTCGTAAGTACCGATAGAAGACGAAGAAACGTGGAGTTCAAGACCGTTTAGAGCACTTTATTACAGTACAAATATAATTTTGCTGGCCTCTGCGGTCTAGTGGCTAGAGTAACTGACTCGTACCACTGAAGTCCCGGGTTCGATTCCTGGCAAGAGCTTCGGCGTTTATGTGCGTCTTCGTGTTCCCAAATCAAGTAACAGAATGAAGATAAGATCCCTAAAAATGGTAAAGTAGTCGCTAATCTCCTTAGCTGTTGATGCGACTTAAAAATAAAACTAAGAAAATAATTATTTACACGTACTAGTACATAGCTTTACGTGAATTTCAGTGGTATATACACTCTCATTTATAAGATTCTCAGATAATAATTGATTTTCTCATTTAGGTTGGTCAAAGTGGCATCACAATTATGTTCGAAGGTTAACTGCAAAGAAAGTAGCTGTTTGTGTTTTTTAGACCTTAGACTGGTCTGATGCAACCCTCCACGCTATTCGAGCAAGCCTTTTCATTTAAACATAATTTCCACATCTCACATTCTCCCTAATCTACTTATCTCATTCCCTCCTTCGTCTCCCTCTTCTGTTCTTACTTTACACACTTTCTTTTAATGCTAGTTAACAAGATCTTCATGTATCAAAACGTGGCCTATTAATCAATTCCTTCTCTTTGTCAACGTCCTCCACGTTGTTCTCTCTTCTCTTATTCCGCCTAGAACTTCATGGTTAGCTACTATATCCACCAATCTGATTTTCAGAATTATAATATAACACCAAGTTTCAAAAGCTTCTATTATTTTCCTATCTGCAACTCCTACCGTACACGATTCTCACCCATATAACGTCACACTAAAACATAAAACTTCTGTCAGACAATATCCACGATGAACTGAATTATGACGCAAACAGACATTCATTTATTGTAGGTCAACGTGTTGCGAAGTAGGATTGGTTGATACACACAGAATGCATCGAAAACTGCACGTAAAAATGGAATAAGTAAATAAAAAATTGTGATTTATTTAAATATTAAATAAAAATTAAACGCGGGGAGCGATTTGGACAAAACTTTGTGTACATAAATGTTAATAAGGGTCCGAAAACAAACTGTTAGGGTAAGACACGACCATAACTCCTGCGGGCTGGAGTAGACGAGTTGGAAATTTGAAACTCTTCCAGACGACAATTGTTTGCTTTACAAAAATATTTTTCGGCTTCAGTGACTTTTCCGAGATGCTAATTGTGCAAAATCCGAGGGTATGTAAATCGTTGAGTTTAATTCTGACATTCAACATGTCGGTTAAGTTATAGTTCCCCACCTAGGAGTGGGGCCGAAACAATTCTCGGGTAGCTACAGTGAAGAAATGTTTACCAAACTTGAAATTCACATTACCCATGCAGGAGCTAAGGCAGGAAGAGTAAGACGCCTCAAGCACTTATAATACGTTACGGAGAGTATTTAGTCAGTTACCGGGCGCAGATATAAAGAGTATATTTGACTCTCTTACCTGATATATAGAAAAGGCGACGGAGAAAGTTAAAATGGAATGTAGAAAACTAATCATATTGCAAGGAGAAGAAATAAAAAGCCTGCGGTTTGTCGATGATATTGTAGTATTAGGGGAGTCGGAAGAACACTTAGAAACCACTTGGAAGAGTACAACATGAGGATTAATAGAGTGTAACGGAGTGTAGTATAGAAACAGTGGAATAACAAAGGGTATTTAATTGGGAAGGGATATTTTGAATGAAGTGAAGGAATTCTGCTACTTGGGAAGCGTAATAACTAGGGATGGTAGAAGTATAGTAGACATAAAGAGTAGGATAGCACAGGAAAGGAAGGCTTTCGTAAAATAGATGAATTTACTTACGGCTAATATAAGTGTGAATATTAGATCATTGCTAAAAATGTTGGTATGGACTATAGCGGTATATGGCTGCGAAACGTGGACGATAGGGGTTGCAGAAAGGAAAGGAATAGAAGCCTTTGAAATGTAGTGCTATATGAGAATGATGAAAATCAGATGGGTGGATAGAATCACTAACGAGGAAGTCCTAAGTAGGCTGGGGGAAGAGCGTACAATATGGAGGACGTTGACCAAGAGAAGAGATAGATTAATAGCCCACGTTTTAAGACATGAGGGTCTTGTAAAATAAGCATTCCAGCGAAGTGTGTGTTGGTAGGAACAGACGAGGGTGGCAAAGGATGGAAAATGCTAAGCAGATTAGAATGGATGGTGGATGTGGTAGTTTTATGGAAATGAAAAGGAGGGTTGCATCAGAGCAGTCTTAGGACTGAATACCACAAGAACACCAGGATAACGGAGTATTAAATGAACTGGTTTATTAGACTTCTGCTTTAATTTACCGCGTTTATTTAAAACGACATAAGCTTTCTTGACTCAATCATGTTACTATGATTTATTATGCCGGTTATGATGATATTAACATTCCGTCGGCATACGTAGGGGCAAGAAAGGTAAAAAGTTCAAATTAGCGATGCTCTCGATGCCGATTGAATTACGTTTTCAGCACGACCTTAGTGATGAATTAAATACTTCCCGGGATGTTATGCATATATACTATGGAGCGCATAACACTCAACTATAATATATAATATGTAAGTTATCTTTTGAATAAGAAAGCGAAAGGTCTTGTGCCTTACAAGAGAACAATGCTTTTGTTCATCTTTCTTACGAAAAATTACCAAGAATCTCGCAAGCAGGCATGCATATTTGTAAACGAAAGGAACGAAAGAAAGAAGAAAGAATCAAAATAGGAGGAATGAATGAAATAATGAGAGAAAAGAAAAAACTGATTCATTATTAGTATAACTATTTGGGGTTTGACTTATATTCCAGTCTGTTACACGTATATTATGCATGTTTTCACTGTATACAGAACATGTATAGCACTCAGCACAGAATGAAGTTATTATAAATTCAAATACAGAGGAATTTCGTCAACGAAGACCAGCAGAAGACCATGAAATTAAATTTAGAAGAGCAGAATGAAAAAAATCTCAAGCTGACTGATCAGAAATCTCCATAACATTTCATAATCTATCATAAACTTGCTTTGACATAAAGTAACAGGACGCAATGCAGATAACATTTATAAATATGACAATTAGACTGAGAAACCAATTTTTTATAGACTTTTTAGATGATACTTTCCGCTAAGCATCTGCCATTGTTGATGTCGCGATTACAAATCTCTCAACGAATAACTACAACATAATCTGCACAATTATAAAGATCAAGGTTCTGCTTTACACTTTTTTTTCTTTCATTTGTTGAGAAAGTTTTCGCTCGTACAGCAGCCTGTATCTAGTTTCGTATTCCTAGTTTTCAGCTATGGTTAAAATATTGATTGATATTGTGTTTAACAAATTTTTTGAAGTACTAAGAAGTACTATTTGTTTAAAACTTTGAGAAAAATCGTTACGGCGCGGCTTATAATCTTTGCCGCATAATAACTTTACGACTGTTTTTTACTACTTGAATTTTTCGAAAGTACGAGCATATTTGCGTGAGCCATTTATTCCGTAACCCACGTTTGAATGGAAATATGCATCACAAAAGTTTTCACGGGGCTGAAATCGACTGGCTGCATTAACAATTTTATGGACTTGCAAGGAAAGCTAAATTTAGTGGTAAGTCGATATCAGGGTTGCGATATGCTGAACTGTTGGGCTCAACATAAAAAACAGAATTAATGAATGCTGACACTAATATCAAATCATAAAAAATGTTGGTACAGTCATCAAAGCAAGTGGTTTGTACATTTTTACGTAAAATACTAAATGCAATGTGATGTTTGAGAAGCAAATTTCTGTGTATGTTTAAAAGCCCTTTAAGCGTTGTTTTAACTCTGCATTATTGTGTCCTATGGTAAGTCAACGTCTTAATGATGACTATTTAGTTCATCGGGTTTCGGTTCCAGTAATAATTTTTGCAATAGAACGGATTCTTTTATCTTTTTATTATGGAGAATCGTAAATTTCAAATGTCCACTTTCTATTAAAATATTTGTTCGTTGGCATATATATATATATATATATATATAGGCCGATGTCCTGTGATATAGTGGTCATTGTCGCTGTCTCTCAGTGGTCCCGGGTTCGTTCGAATCCCGGCCAGGATATAGATGTTTCCATATTGAGAAACTCCTGCATGTAAAAATAGTACTGCAACGAGTAAGACGAATTCGCTAATAAAAAATGTAATCTGGAAGCGTAAATAATACCTTACTCTCAATTTAAAAAAACAACAAAATATATCATTTTAGTTCAGTTCACTTCAGTACATATAACGCTAAACGTTTATAAATTTAATAAAAAATTAAACTCAACTATTCTTGTGTTTCGAAACACTAATATATAGCATATTAATATTGTTAGGTGTAAATATACTTATGTAATATTAACAACGATTTTAAGTCAATTCAGAAATTTGTAACTATTTATAAACATGTCGGTAAAACTATTATTGTATAAATTTTGTATGAAATTGTTTTCCTACGATTTATTTGACCTGAAAAGTGAAAAAATTATTAGTTTGATTTGAAATGTGCTTAATTAATACAGAATATTGCTTTTACTTTGAATGAATTATTTAGAATAATTTAAAAAAATTATTTTAAATATACCTTCACGGCATTTGTAAATAAATGCTTATGGTACACTAAGTAATGAAGTGTAGAGCTCACGTGAATAAATTATGGGGGTCCATTTACCTTTTGTCAATATTTAATTTTGTCACTTTGATGAGGTATAAAGAATTTCTCATTTGTTATGAGTGATATTTTGTGTATTGTAGAAAATTTACAGACAATTGTTTGTAATCATCCCTGCGCTTATTGCACGATACAAATTTGAATATAATGCCTACGTGAAAGCGAAATGGACGACAGAGTACTTCCAATTACATCTATCTATATTCGGCATCAGCTAACAGATCCATATTTCACTAAAAGCTTCAATTAGCTGCCCATCACTTCACCTTCTCACATTAACTTTCCACTCTTACTTATCTAACTCCAACAAATTAATTACTGTAATATATTTTAATCCATAATATTTATTTTATTGTTTAATGGGAAAATGGGAACAAGCCGTGTTTTTTACCTCACTTGTTAAAATTACGTCCTTTTTGCCGAAGAGTTCCAATCATGTAAATATTTATCCTCAGAAGTTAGCATGCTGTAATATCTATTTTATCTCATTTCGTTTTGTGTAAAGAATTTCATTACACGTCCAAATTTAATCGCCATAAACGCCGAGTGATTTGTTTACTGTAAGTTCCTGTTGAAGGTTTGGATTACCTATTAATAATTTATCTGGATTAGAAGGATAACCCATGGAGTAGAGCCGAATAATCTAATTATTTACAGAGTAGAAATGTTTAACAAACATGATAAATAACCTCAAAATTCTTTCAGGTTCTTAACCACCAACCACCTAAAATAATCCATATACGAAATTCTTGTTTTCATTGTTCACTGTTTTTTTTGTTATAACAGTAAGGCTATTTGTACCAAAATAAATAAAATAATGCACGGTTTATTACTGTAAATTTTCAGTTTAATAATTTCAAAAGCTCTTAACCTTTCTTCCTCTCGTCCACAAATGTTATGTTCTTGACCCTTTTTGTTTGAGGCGGTAAGGACGTTCAAGTCTGTTCTTTCCACGAGCTTCCTAGGGTATTACGTAAAATGAAATACTCCAGGGAACTCGTTAAACGTTCCTCTGCTTTTTCGTTGAAGCCATAGCACCTTTTCTCCGCTTAAATGAAACCCAATCATATTCATTCTGTCTTGTATGACTTTATGCCGGTCTTTCTTTTATGTAATTTCATTAGAACTCGAGAATACTTCTATGGCTTAATTTTTGACTGAGCTCACTGCTCGCGTCCTTAATTCCATGTTCTAGTTGTCCAACTGACCGTTCATATGAGAGTAACACTTCGTGCTGGAGGATTATGCTTGGCATTTTTCAGATAATGTTTTATTTTATTTCTGTCATAAACCACGGCATATATTATTCAGACACTCGTTTATTTGATAAACATATTTGTAAAACCAACACTTTGTTGATCATGATAACTTATTTCATTTTAATATCAAAAGATACTTCAATATCAATAATAATCTTTATTCAACAGACTTATTTTATTGGGAATTTAAGACCTAAGTATATACATTAATAGTTATAATACAATATTAAATGAGCCTAGTTAGTCAGAAAATTATTTAATAAGGTAATTTTAGTACTTCACGACTTAATTGTCCTCTTCAGCTGCAATAATAAATTATAATGTCATATCTAATACAATTATTGAGATTTTATGGAACATTACTCACAGGTTCAAGAGATACAAACTGTTTATTTTTTAAATGTGCTCAACGTTAAAAAATTTTCTTATTAAATTCAATTTAATTTCTGACAAATTATTCTGTTTCACTCATTTATTTTCACAGAAGCCAGATCAATATAACGAAAAATACGACATTACATAATATTGGAATTTTAGACTGGAATGTACTTATTAATTTATTGTATTTCCATAGTGTTAACGACGAATTTGGGCTATTAGGACACGTTTAAGCACGTTTTCCAAAATTTCTTTTTCAAAATAAGGGCATTTATACGGCTAACGAACTCTGCCTATTTTTAGTTATTGATACAGATGTTTAAGGACGTGTTAGGTTAAAATCGTGAACTCTTTTGTTTTTATCAGGCCTCACGAATTATCTACAAACAAAGAAATTTCCCGGATGTCTGCAGTTTTATCTTTTTTTATGAATTATCATTACGGAGTGGTTTGCGTTAACGGAACAATTAAAATCCCAGATATGCTTTTCCATGTTACTTCAATCGGTTTTTTACGGACCGACCGGTTTCCCCCTGTGAATATTTACCACACTTCCATGTAGTTTCATATATTTCTTTTACCATTGGTTTTTTCTCAGTGTCAGTCTCGTCAGACATAAAAATGCTCGAGGTTTAGTGGCGAAATTTTCCTCAGTCATTATGTATTATTCACTGTTGACTCATTACCGCAAAGATGTGGATTTATTTAATTCTGTTTGTTGTAATTGTGTACTTACTAATTTTTATTCGGCTAAAATGTTGGAATATGCTTATAAATTTATTTTTCCGTCCTCGTGCTGTTTTTACTTATAAAAACTAGTAATTTCAGTGAAAATTTTAATTTTTTTTAAGGGAACGTCAACTAGAATGGTCAGTAGAGTTGGGCGATCTGATCTGGATTTGATTCCCTCTGAGGAGTTGATTCATTGATCATTGATTCAGAAGAAAAGAGTGGTATCTCTTTTGATTCACTTTGCTCCTGTGATCCGAGAGCTGACTTCTGTTTAAATCACTCACTCATGAATCAGATCGCACCGACCGAGAGCTACCTGCCCTTTGAATCACTCACTCATGAATCAGAATCCCTTTCTTTCTGGATAAGCTATCGTGGGGCGATTGTTTTGGCTAAGTTAAATTAAGTGGCATATGCACAAAATATTTTAACCGAATGTTAATATAATTTTCTAATATCTGACTGTCCAGAATATAATCGTAAAAAATTCCTTCCGAAATCTATTGTTCCACGTATTCTCGCTAAATATAGATCTATACTTTTCACTTTAACCTCTCAAGACTGTTTCACTCTTTACCATAGTTTTGTTAACATTACTAATTCACTTCATTTTCTTATATTGGAGTAAAATTTTGATCCTGTCCTTAGTTACGAGAATTAATCATATTATTAACACAAAGAAATTACTGAGAGACAGTAAAAAACTACCTAATACGGTCAAAAGACACTTTAAAACTGTGAAACTTTAAGAGTGATGAGGCTTCAACACATTTATGTATATTTTAAAATAAATACACTACTTTCTATTGAGCGACAAGTTACATGAGGGTAGTCCACGTGGTTGTTACACCCTTTAATGACATGGGAATTGAGTTGAAACGGCGGATGCGGGAGGGAGTGTAATTAAAAATTGCAATATAACCGTACGTATAATACTTCCAGTAACTTTGTTTCCCTTCAAAAATCTAAATCCATTCGAGACCTAGATTACAAATTTATTATTATTATTTTCGAATTAATAAACAAATTCTTAAATTGTATATACATATATATAAAGAGCGATGAATCATAAAAAGAGATAACTCTTTCTCTAGTCATCAGTGACATTTTAGTTAATACCTCTCAATAGTTTTGTTAATATTCTCAGAGCAATGAGCTTGTAGTGCCGTTAGCGAACTATGTACATTGAACTGTAAGTTTATTTCAATCTTAACAGACTTCTTTTAGTTCAGAGATATCTTATACAAACACTTTTACTAGGAAACGCTAACGTTATGATTTTTTATTGAAAACCGATTATTCTTTGTTGTCGCTTGGGAATGCTGAATAAACTCTGTAAGGTTGTGTAGTTGCGGCTAAGAAATAACAACCAGGTGTAATGGAAGCCGGTAACATGAGACGAAACCTTGGCGTTGAGTTTGTGCTGTCACGGAACCTGCTTCCTGTAACACGGCCAGCACTCGAATCGCTGTTATGAAATGCTCTTTGTAATTAAAATTCCAAGCTTTGGGACATTAAACTTTCCATTATTATGTTATAAGAAAGAACGGAGAAATTAAAAATGTGTACATGAATGTTTTTTAAATAAAAAATATAGATCTTAATCATAAAAAACTTATCCGAAAATTAATCGTTTGTAAAACTGAAAAAAAGGGTATTCCTTCTACACTCGATGATAGTCTTCCATATTGAAAATCCAACTTAAAATAATGAGAAATTGTATTAAAATGATATTACGAAGTACATCTGAAATATGAATCAATATAGACCAAAAATATCTTTGAGGAATTTTTATTAATGTTTTTTTGTTGTTGCGGTATTCAGTCCAAAGACTGGTCTGATGCAATCCCCCATGCTGGTCCATCGTGCGCAACCCTTATCATTTTTACATTACTACCACATCCCACATCCTTACTAATGTGCTTAGCATATTCCATCCTTCGCCTCTCTCTTTTCTTCTTACCCCGCACACTTCCCCTTAATGCTAATTTTAGAAGACTCTCATGTCTCAAAACGTGGCCTATTAATATATCCCTCTCTTGCTCAAAGTCCTCCTAGTTGTTCTCTCTTCCCCTATTCTGCTTAAAACTTTCTGGTTCCCCTGTCCACCCATCTGATTTTCAGTATTCTTCTATAGCACCACATTTCGAAAGATTCTATTCTTTTCCCCCACGTTTCGGAACCATATAACGCCAGACACCATAGAAACATTTTTAGTAATTTTTTTCTACTATTCATATTTATACTTGCGAAAGTTTTTCTTGCTGGCTATCCTACTCTATATACCTAGTTATTATGCTGCCCAAGTAGCAGAATTCCTTAACATCCTTGAAAATATCCCTTCCCAATCTAACATCCTTCGTTATTCCGCTATTTCCCAGGCTACACTCCTTCACCTTGGTTTTCCCTCTAATAATCCTCATGCTGTACTCTTCCTCCAGGATCACGTTCATGCCATTTATTATGGTATCCAAGTCGTCTTCCGACTCTCCTAATACCACACGTTCATCAGAAAAACTTACGGTTTTTATTTCTTCTCCTTCATTTTGATTCCCTTTCCATATTAATTTTTAACTTTCTTCATAGCCTGTTTTGCATATAAATTTAAAAGAAAACGCGTCAGACTGAATACCTGTCGCACTCCTTTCTTTATTTTTCTTTTCTTTCCCTTCTATTCTAATTACTTCTCACTGTCTTTATTTATATACACACATTAATTTATTGCAATATTTTAATATTTATATATTTCAATTTTTCAAATTATCGTTGAAGTAATTGATGTTTCATGCCAAGATATGCTTATTTAAAAGTGTCCTATACGAACATATATTGTAGACGTACATACACTGGAACTGTTTCTGTTATAATTAAAAATATATTTATTATTTTAGCTTATTCCGCAGACAAATTCTATTTGATTAGAAACAGTATTAAATTTAAAAACAGTTTTCTTCTTTCCAAATACCCTGTGATTTTTTTCATCCAGTTTCTATGCCTCTCAACTACGGACAACTAATAACTTAATGAATTAAAAATTATTAAAACTAAATATAATAATAAATATAGGGGTTTAATTTTTTAATCCAATAAATGTCATAGAAGGGAGTCAATAAATTAGCTAGAACATCGATTTGTTTTTAAGAAAACATCATAGAAACAACAGGGTAAATCGTTCTAAACTATGAGTTGCGAAGGAATTACTTTTTATTAATTCATTATATTCACAAAAATTTCATTCAGGAATAAAATGAAATGTGTTGTATTTTGTATAAGATTCTGTAAAATATTAATTCGAAGCTGTCTTAGCGGCGTCCGAGGTAAATTACGAAAACGATCAGCCACAACTTTAATCTCTCTCGGTGACCTAATTTATTGTTTGCTGGATCGATCAAGTCTACATGTTATAGCTGTGGATTTTTAAAAATTGCCGAATCATATTACAATATATAATGGTTTCGAGTTTATATTTCTACAGATATATCCTGGAGCCATCAATTTATATAAATAATAACGCCTTAAGGCAACTGAAAAAATATTCAAACGTGCAGTTATGTTAATTGTAGTACGTGTCATTCTTTTAAATTAATTTGAAACTGAGCCGAGATCGCTTTGAAATATTTGCGCCAGTGTGAGACTCTCCCAAAAACTTATAAGTATTTGTACGAGGTAGCGCCGAGGAACTTGAAATTAGGAAGTCCATAGTTTAGAATATCTTCTTATTTCAATTTCTTATTTCGTTGGTAGTCTTGAATTGTTCGTAGAAATGCTGGGATAGAATTCTTTTTATTTCAATTTATTATTTCGTTGGCAGTTTTGAATTGTTCGTAGAAATGCTAGGATAGATTATAAAGCCTCGACGATACGATTTATTTTTTGATCTGTAAGGAACTAACGGCAACAGCCAACATGCAACAAATAGAAAGTCAAAATAAAACATAATATTTAATCGATCATATACATATGTGAATTTAATTCTTTCCTAAATGCGTTTGTATTTACAAAGAGGACATTTAAATGTATATAAAATAAACTGTAACAATATTTGTCCTTTTTTCCCTTCCTAATAACAAATGATTACTTGCTCATTAATTTTTAAAATTTTAAAGCGTACTATTGAGCTCTTCATGTGCTACATCCCAGCTAAATATTATAATTAACGCTATCATTAATATAAATTCTATATTTATTCGTTTTTTTAGAGAACACTGATCACTCATATCTGTTACGATTTTCTGTCCCGTTCTTTAAATATTCCCTGAATTTAATTTTTATCTGCAACCAAATTTATTCCTATTTCTTTTGTTTTACTACTGGCATGTCGTTTCTGTATTACGCTGGTACGTCTTGAGTATAAGTAAAAATAAACTGGAGGTCGTTTGTTACTTAGATTGCCGGAATCAGTTTTAGTCAACGTTTCCATTCCTCAAATTTTATTAAAAAGTTCTCTCGTCTGTACAATCATTAATTACAATTTATTGGAAGTATATCTGAAAAATGAGTATATATATAAATCTTTATTATCTATGTGAACTTCTCAAATAGCACTTTTTATTTAACCTAAAACAATGAAACAATAGGTAACAATTTTTGACAAAGTTGAATTTATTAAATATATAAAAACTATAGTATTACATATGTATACATTTTAATTTTTGTATCTAAATTATACCAAAATATATTTGTTCCATATACAGTTTTTTATAATTTATTTGACACTTTATTAAGCGTGAAATGAAAATTTTGTAATGTGTTCTGCCTCGTCTTGAATGCAAACCGTATATATAGATATGTATGTTGTCGCTTCGGCAGGTTTTTTCCATAATATTATTTCGTTAAGTTTATCAACAATGCCATTTTTGGCACTGCAATAGACGTTTCACAAAGACAGGAATTGTTTTCTATTAAATTTTCTATGTCTTCGTAAATATTATGATTCATTATTTCTGCTCCTTTTACGACCTACAGAGACAATTAGTTCCATAGATATTCTACTCCAGCCAACTTTGGTGCAGCAATTCAATGGATTTACTAATATTTATACATGTCTTCTGAACCCTGCATACTTTCACGGACCGCGGCGCTGTTCTCGGCCGTTCTGGCGTTCCTCTGATGTATATAGGTTTGGGCCGATTATTTACCGAACCGGTCGTCTCTAATTTGTCCACCAAACGTTGGAGTGTCGACTTTGAAGAGCACCGTGGTCTTCCGTAAAATGTTGCAAACGCGCGCAACGTTTGCCCTAACAAACACGCATTTTGTTAATATTGTTTTAACATTTTGACGCGCTGCTCAATCGTTTACTTGCAAAGTACACGCAATAAGATTGATTAAGTTGTATGGTTACGACGGAGAGGAGTTTCAGAAGTCCCAGTTAAGCAGGAATGGGGCTGGGCCAGGAGATAAAAGAGTAGCAGACAGCAGACCTCAGCATAGACAACCGCAAAAATAATGCAAAGAAATTTTTCATATATTTGCCACTTATACCGATAATTCCCATACCAAAAATAGCCTACATAAAATGGTCTTGTTATAAATTGTATCTTACAACTTAAATAAAATTTTATTTCTGAAAAATTTAAATTTTCAAATAATATCAGAAACGTTTCTACCGCTGCCGAATTATTTCTATAGGATACCGCGAGAAATACCTTTCCGAAGAAACCCCTCCCCCCCCCCGAAAAAAAACGTGGAAGGAAGTAAACTCCTACTATTTGTATAGAAGTATTAGACGTTCGTGAATTTATATTTCGTTGTGTTTTTGTACTGGTCAATATAGTTATATACGCTGTTATGAGAATTTAATTACTAGTTCTTTGACAGAATTCTTTAGTTAACCGTGAATAAAAGTCGTTGTTTTAATTATATAGCTGTTTATTTGTCAAAATGGAAGATTATTTCTTCTAATTCTGTCTTCAGTAAACTGAAACTGAAACGTGAAAAATCGATATCTCGTTGATGCATCGTTTTGTTCGCCGAAGACGTAATTGCTTCTAACGAACACTTATTTTGATAATAAAGTTTTATAATTTGGACGTTATCCTCAATCGCGTAGCTTACCATGGCGATTTGGCATCAGTAACTGGATCATAATAAATAAATTAGACAGGCGCCACCAAAACAAATGGCAACCAAAGACCCCCTCCAATTGAAAAGTCGTATACCCTGCTATGAAACACTGTAGAAGGTATTACAGGGTTCTATTTTCTTAGAGATCAAGGTATAGACATGAGAACTATGGACTATACACTAATCTCGGTCATACTGAAATATTAATATTACTAATCTCTTTTCACCCGCAATTAGTCAATGGGGTTTGAAATTTATTTTAAAACGGGGATGTAATAACAACCTGAAAACTATAAATAATTTTCTCTTATTGATTGTCTGTTTAAATAGGACATTATTCAATTTAATTTTTCATTTTCCTACCATACATCTTCTCGTGCATCACTTTTTATTAATTAACTACTTCAAATAAAAGAGTAATCATGGCAAACTATGACTGTTATACGATTAATATGATGACTAATTTTATACTTAGATCTATTTCCTGGAGTACCCATAATAATAATACTTATTATATTAATGAAATGAACGTAAATACAAGAAAAGGAGTTGGACTTCACAAAAGAGATCTATTAATCAGTATTTGCAATTATATTTTGCAGTATAATTTTTTTTACAATTGCAAAGTCTGGTTCTTTTGTTGGTGACATTCATAACAACCGATGGGAGTAATTAGGAAGGACACACGAACCACTTGCCTTTTCACACCCTTGACGGTGTTATAGTTAGTAAGTGACAACGCCAAACTTTATAATGAGCTTCAATGTAATTAAATGTTAGCAGGTGGACATAGTTCACGAACACCAATAGACACGAGCATTCTGCAAATCAATACTGCAGAAACACTGCGCGAAATATTTGTTCGAAGCGGCATTTGTTAGTAATATACACATCATATGCAGAGTTAATTTTGATTTTAATATAGTTAATTAATTACACTGTTTCATTATTATTTATACGCTTTGAAATCAGACGCAGACATCTTTTTTGAATTTGTTTGGTCGAGGATATATTCCGCAGTTGTTTGGATGCACAACAGTTAAATTTTATTGTATTTTATGAAACACCTATGATGATTGGAACAAATGTTTATAAGCCACACTTGCAAGGAGGACTTTAATAGGAGGGTGTTTGAAAAGGTCAAGAAGTGCCATCGACACAAAGAAAATATCAGAAGGCTAAGGGGAGTTGAAGCAAACTTGTCCTTCGGATGAGGGAAGACGGGAGTCACTGCCTTTTGGAAAAATTAACGTTTTAAAAATTTGTTTAAAAATGTTCATCCCAAGATATTAGCGGAAAGTTTTATTAAATCTATTTACTACTGAGCTAAAATTCGAAATATGGGACATTTCTTGTGGATTACGGAAGTATCAGAACCGCGAGCATCTGGACGCCATCACTGCTGTGAAGATTCGTCTCCCTCTTGGGAATTGCAGCTGTATATATATATATATATATATATCAGGAACATTCAGTTAACAGGAGCGAATCAATGTCCTTTCATTCCGAGTTAGAGACAAAAAACTGTGAACTTGGAAATGAACTTACACACATTCATCGCGTAATTTCTTACACAGTCTAGTTTTCCTTAGTTCACAACTCGTGGTCTGTTGCAATAATCTTCCCACATTTCTAATGTATAAAGGAAAAAGGATCTTTCTTGCAAGGTAATAAACATTTGCATGTGTTACTGTTACACATTTATATATATATATATATATATATATATATATATATAGTGTGTAATTTATATTGTCTTGTGTGTACATTTAAAATATATTCTTTACTTTTTTGAATTAATTAATTTAATTAAAATGAAGAAGGTGGCAGATCTTATATACATTCGAATATATTATGATAAAACTAAGTTAGTTTAGTAAAATTGTATGTTACTATTTTTGGTTACATCTATGCGGGGCTGTTAATTTCATTCAATAAATAGTTAAAATATTTCTTTTATGAATACTTTTTTATGATGTGATGCGTTGTTATCTTTAGTTTAGTTCGTCAATTGGTGTCAAGAAGTGAATATTCAAGAAAAAAACGGACCCTTTCACCTACACTTATTACACCTACAATTATCAAGATCTACTCTTCCCTAAGGATCTCACAAGAAAGGATCAAATAGTACTTTCCAGGATAAGGACAAACCATACCAACATCCGTTTTACACAGAACTTCCATTCCAATGCAACTCTTGAAAGATACACATAATGATGGACATCATTTTACACTGGTTTCTTCGGAAGATACAATCTAAAGACTTATAATTTCTAAAAGTCATCAACGTGTACGACATAATCTAGCCCTAAGAATTGTTATCTTTATTAGATACATTAGTCTCAATATTATTTTCTCTTTCTTTGTGTTAATGTCCCAAATTCTGAATGTGTCATGTCCGCAGTCGACCCGATAGGCCAACACTCTCAATGAGCTGTAGGGCCAAGGAAGAAGAAGAATGTGTTATTGTAATCTGTCTGGTTTCCAATAACATCACAGTTGACGCAACCTTAAATTAAATAAATAAATGAAGTGATTACTGTCGTTGAAAGAGAATTAAATCAACGCGAATTTGTCTGAGGTTTCTTCGTTTGGGTTAAAGGCTGTATGTGGGCGATCTAGAAACAAGTAACTCCTCTTTAATAGCATGGGTAGGGCATTGAAAAGAAGGGATGTGTTGTCTCTAAAGCCATCAACGCCTTATCCCATATGATTAGGAACAGCAAAGATACAGTACACCTTGGAGACAAGCATTGTGTCGTATGCAAGGTTCAATGTAATGATTGCTTCTCGGTCTATTCGGTCAAACAAACCGAGCCTTAAAAACTAGGGTTAGTGAGCGTCGCACCAACTTAATCTACCAGAACTGAAACACACTGTCATCTCAATACTTATATTATCAACCAACGATTCCTTTGATTAGGATAACATCAAAATTCTGGATAGACTAATGTCTGAAATGATTAATATAAAATCAAATAGTTGTACTTTAAACAACTAAAGTGATACAAAATAGTTAGTTCATATCTATGACTCTCTGGTTTCATTGTTAATTCTTTGGTTCTGCACATTTGACACGTAGGTAACTCAATTCAATCCTTCTTAGTAACTGATGATCTTCCGAACAGCAGAGGTTTTAGATTTAGATTTATTATAACGTAATATTACACTTTTCTGTCTACTTCAACCATAATATTTATTAAAAGTTTTTTATACCTTTATGTAAATTATTTTTGATATAAAAAACTGCTATTATATATTTTTCTTGCCTGATGGCATTTTATTTTCACATAAAGCCCCACTATTTCTTGGGATCTATATGTAATATGATAAAAAACAAATTGATTTTTGTCTTTGCTAGTTTTTATTTCAATACAATATTGAATTTCAAAATAATCTTTTATTTCGTTTATATTGTGGGAGAAAATGTTTGAAGATAGTAAATGTGAGAAACATTGCCATTAAAAAAAACCAATTCTTATTATGCTATTAATTTCAGAAAAAAATATTGAAACTGGATCCCGCTTTCTATGTACACAGAATAGAGTCTCTTTGCCAGCCACCAAATTCTAGGAAAGGCTCACATAAAATATTTCTGTCTGTTCATTTCGTGAAATCGAGTTGTATTATCATATCCTTTCGTTTTGTGTGTCAGAGAATCCAAAAACAATATCATCTGAATTCATCTCAAGCTGATTTTTTTCCCTTTTCACAAGATAACCGTCATATTCATTTCGATGAAATGTAATATCGTTGTTATATACGGTTATAAACAACGTTTTAAGTGACATGAAGCTGCTATCCGAAATATTTTTCCCGGAAGTGCAACTTTGAGGCTACCTTAAATTTCATTGAACTATTTCAGGAAGATAAAACTCAAAAATCCGCCTTCTCAATGTAACTGACATTCAGTCACAGCAAATACGAGTTATAATTCTTCAAAGCCATTTATTCGTTCGAGAAAGTTCTCAGAAATACCATCATCACCTTCATTTTCCGAATTTATTTTTTATAAAAATTCTTCACTGAAATAACATACACTTCTTTTAAAATCCGTTATAACTCTAAAAGTCTGAAATTAATATCAGTCTTGTCAAATACAAGATAATACTGTGTATTCCTCAATATTCAATTTTGTATGTTACTATAATTTTTTCACTCAATATAACGATGCGTAATGGTTTAATCCCTGTATAAATTATCGGTTCCCAGATATTTAATGTATACATTTGTATTAAAAATACCACCCTCATAGTTGACCCCAATAATTCTCCACTTTAAAAGTCCTTATATTAAAAGCATCTTCCAGCATTGAATAATATGTAAACGTTACTCTGAATTTATTTTATTATTAACATAGAAAGCATAAAAGAGCAACGGAAGTTAATGATTGAAATCAATAAATTCGCAACCAGTTTATAAGTTATTGCAATATTAAAAAGGTTGTGAGCTTTCGTACGCATTTTCAAAAATAGAGATATAATTACCAATCAGAAGAAATATGATAAATATGAATACCAAAGAAGGGTTGTAAACCTGTAGTTATGGAATGCAGACTAAGAAAAATATTTTGATTGTGGTAAAGTATTTGTGATGTGGACTTTTCTTGTACATTTTCTAAGAAAAGAATAGGGAAGTTCTTGCCATGATAAACTTTAGAACGTTCTTATTTCTAAGAAAACGTCTTAATATTATACGCTCGAAAATAGTAGGTAGTTTTTCGAAACTCCAACTCAGCTCAGGTCATTACCATTATCCCTTAAGTTCTCTCTAACTCTCATTCCTAATGACGCTTAATTTATAATCGATAAGATTACACACCTTTGGGACACTTACGACTTAATTTATATGAGAATGAAAAAGTAATCAGGTAATGGTTTTTGCTTCTGTGACATAAAAATATGCAGCCTCCCTCTACGTGAAGTAGCATAGGAATTTCTTAGAATTATAATCTCTTGTATATTCAATTACACGTTTTCATCGAGTATACTCGACAAAATTAAATTCACTTAATCAAACTACAGTTTTTGTTATTAATCAGTGATAAGGCCATATAATAATTTACTGAAGTAATGAAATGTACTGTATTCTTCAACGGGTTAAATAGGTCAAAATACCTCTTCTTATAAGTTGAATGAATAACCACAGTGGTTGTTTAAACAAAATAATTTTTTAAAACAATATTCGTGTCACATTTTAAAATGGTAAATGATTTAACTTGGCTACGATTTATAAACAAAAGAGATAACTGTTGCATTTAAATTAATTGCTGTGATAAATCCGGATATAAATTTGTAGCGCAGTAGGACCCGTCCCTAATTTAATTCACGTGTCTTTGATTTTAAATGATTGAAATTCAATAAGATTGTTCTAACTCGGAGACATGCTGGCTCGTCCGGAGTGAGGGTGCCGGGCTGAAAACGTGTCTGCCTGGAGCTTCAAAATATTAGGCTTGTTTTGCTGAAGGAACGTTCTCCCTTCAAAATTTACCAAGGACACTATTCTCTTTATCAGAAAAAATTTCTGCGCTGGAAGTAGGACGCACAAATATTGGCGAACACTTGTCACGTGGGATAGTGCTTCCCCTGGAGGAAGGGAAAACAAGAGTTTAGCTGGGAGGCGAGAACACCGAAAATAGGGAGTGGATCGAGACCTGGAAAGGGTGTTGAAGCAGACAGGCAGAAGTGTTGCTCGGAGAGGAAGGTAACAGGAAGCCGAGGAAGTAGAAGAGAAGGTGGAAATGAACTTGAATTTGCATGAACTGTGTGTTGAAGTGAAGGAGAAGGGAATCTGGGTTTTCCTCAATTACCGACAGCACCCGTTCACGAGCCTATTACTTCTACACAGGTCAAATCAACAACCCGTGCTGCAAGTGCGAGAGTGGAAGAAGGAAAACTACTACGCAGAACTTCCGGAATTGCTGACTAGATGAAACAGGTTTGTCACGAGCGTGAAATCTCTGCTGCACGTTGTTACCCAAATAATTAACCCAGAGAAATCCTTTGAAATTTAAAGAATCGTCCCCATTAATTAATATGTATAATTGTAATAGTGCGCAGGGCCCATTAAATAATTTTTTATATTTTTATTATAATATTTTTATAATTTTATAATAATATTTATTATAATATTTTTAAAGCTCAAATAATTTTGTTAAATAATTTTAAAATAATAACCCCTATCAATTACAAATTTTATTTTAACTTCTGATTATTATAAAATACAGTTTATTCACCCTTTAACACACACTTTTTATACTTATAAGTATTTCTATTAAATATAATTTATCTTTTTTCTTGTGATGGTTAGTAAACAGTATAATGAAGACTTCTTTTTGTCATCAAAAATATCTGTTTACGGATCGCGAAATATATGATAATTGCAGATGATACATAGAGAAATGTTTGTCTATCTTCGAGTCCCACAGTGTCGCCCTTTCTTGAGAACCATGTAATATTTTAACGGCCGTTTTATCAAATTGTTAGCTTTCAAAATTGATTTTATTTATCTTTTGCCGCGAATCTTCTCACATTAAAATTGCATGTCATAACGGCTGCCTTGGAGACATGTATTGATTTTCCATTTCGCCATTTAAGTTATATAGAACGTACGCGTCTACAGCAGTAATGAGTTAAACCAATTAAAGTCTTTCAGTTGGTGCAGTGTAAAAGCAGTTCGTCTCACGCCAAGTCCCTTTATTCTCATCTTTAGTGTTGCCTGAGTTCCTATAAACTGGCTCCTACAACTTCTGTCCTTTTCCTATCGACGTCAAGTAGATTGATGAATGATGAAGCGTCAAGGTTCATTCTCCCTGTTTTACCAACATATTTCTTTTAGAATATATATAGAATGAAGCAACTCATCCATGTTGTATATTTATTTAGTTTTTCTTATAAATTTCACTGCAAATAATACGGTTTTTATTAACATATTTCTTTCGCACTTGGAATTAATACTTGTTCTGAAGTCAAGAATAGAATAATGTGATTTTTAAATTTAAGTGAGCCTGAGCTTTAGGTTTACATTAGTGGGACCTGACGGTCGACCTGGATTAGCTCAGCTGTACAGTATCCACCCGGTAAGCGGTCCCAAGTTCGATTCCGGGGTCCGGTCCGGTCTGGCCTTAAACTGAGCATCAATTGAAGCAATTCTTCTCTCTTATAACTGATATAAATTTATTTGAAAATGAAATGATACTTATAAAAACCCATCGCATTACAAATAGAATAATTCAAATGTGTTTTGACTGTCCTCATACATCCAAATATTGATTATAATTATGGAAAATTATAAAATCTCAGATATACATTGAGAAATTAGAAATATAAGTATAAAATTTTGTTGAAATCAGTTCAGCTGTCTTTAAGTTCAACGCGTTAGCTTTCGGGAACTGCAATCACATGAAGATAGGGGGTTTTCCGATAAAAAAACCAGTTTATATTATCTTTACAAAAAGACAAATTATTAAATTTAAACTCTTTATTCAAAATTTCCTTTATAATGAATTAATGGAATTATTGATATTGCAATTAAGTTACACTCGGAGGCAGCTACAAAAAAAATGAGCTTAAAAAAATAATATGAATAATTACAATAAAAATCATACAAACAATTATAGTAAATATTAAATTAAATTCATAAGGATAAAATTAAAATACCCATTGTTTCGATATTATTTCGTCGCACTACACTTGCACTTCCCAGGATAACTTTGGTGATGACACAATCCAACGAAGGAATTAGTATAAAAAATATGGTCAAACTTAGTCCACGCAATCAGAGCATATACACATACATACATTCATTTGAACTGTTTTACTCATTAACACCTAATTTTATTCATAAGAATAATATGTCAAGCAAGAAATTATTAAAAAATTTGACGAACGATTTATTAAATGAATAATGTATTATTAGTTATTAATAAATTACTGTATAATTCTTTTGACTCACAAGATTCTCATACGAGAAACCATATAAATAGGACGATCAAGGCCACTTTGAATCAATTTTACTTTTTAGATGCATTGTTATATTCACTCAAATCATTGAAAGTTTGTTATATTTTACTCAAATCACATATATTACATTTAATTTTTCCGTTTCTGTGGTGAGATGCACAGCTACCTTAAAGAATCCCACGGGCAACAGTCAAATTAAATGTTCATTTAACTAACAAAGTCCTTAATTATGAATTCCACAAGAGAGGATTAAGGTTTGGCGTACGAAAACGCTAAGTCCTGCGGCTTGCGTTTCTACAGAGTTTTGTTAATCCCTATGAGTGCGATTTACATTTTTAAAAAGATTCTTGAGATTTATCCTGCCTCTCCAATGCTGACCACCAGATATTTTTATGGACCACCAAACCTGTAGAAAATACGATTTGGAATAGGTTCCATGGGAAAAAAACATTCGTTAAAGCGATTACATGAGTAGAAGTTGGCTCCGGGCTGTGTCGAAATAGCTCATCCTCTTCAGCCAAGGATTGTTTTTGGAGCTTACTTCTCCTTGCTATTTTTCACAGGGTATATATTGTTCGAAGTAAGTTAAGTCTACTTGAAAATATGTAAATATTTCCAATCATTAATAAATAATTTATGGTGGTATATGTTTAACCTATGAAACTTGTGTTTAATTTTTTTATATACATAATAATGAATGTATTAAAATCACAAGTTCGTAATTTTTTATTGAAATGAACAAAGGAAGTGTTGATATAATAATTTGTGGAGAATACAAACATATACTGTAACCGCCCGTTCAATATTTGGAAAGATTTATTTATTTCTTTACTGATTTTCATATACCTAACAATTGTTGTATGTTCCATTTACCTTCCAGTCAGTTGAAATAAATCACATTGTTAATGAAATCAGAATCTAAGATATAATAATAATCACGAAATATAATTATTAAAAATTATTTTAAAAATTACTTTAAAGTTATAGCCATATTAATACAAATTCTAAATAAACTAAAACATCGTTATAAATAAACATTTTAGCTTTTTAAAGAGAATTCTTAAACATGTGTAAATTGAAACTTAAAACTCATGTAACTTTTGAATAAAATATAATCTTTAAACTTTTTTACACCTCAATTTAGATCATTGTTCACGTTGTCTTTTGTCATGTTTCACTGTTTATAACTCCGCTGCATTACATTGCAATCAGATTTTTTTACAATATCCATTGTCGAAACAATGGGATGAGCAGTATGCAGACCTTGTATATCGGACGCAATTGTTGAGTAATATCAATTAGGTCCAGTTGTGTTACTACAGCGGTGCCAAACGATCTAAAAGCTCGAAATTAATAATCTGAATCATAACAGAATCACACAATTTAAAACATAAATAAATTCAGGTATCGCGTCTACAGACGACAGCCATTTACAATTTTCTACTATTCACAATAAGCATTTTTTCCTTACGGCATTATAGATCGCAGCACTTGAGTACATTTGACAACACTTACCCCTACCCTTGATCCTTTTACAGAACTCATTAGAAAGACAAAATTCGTAGACTTCGTTCGGGTGACTTGAGGTGAACAGTGTTCCGGATGAAATTGGGACTTAGAAAATTTCTCTGCAATTGTATTAGTGGTCAACGCAAGTACGGCGAAACATAGATATTTTGACCGGATTTCTTCCACATTATGAGGCGGCCCCTAATCTGTGTCTGGGCGTGCATTCATCCGTGGAGTGCGAACCGATAGCTGGTGATTTCTGCTTGCCGCGACAGCGACGTCTTCAGGGCCATCCCATGATTTGGATCTGGCCAGCGGGTCTACCGCAGAAATTATGGGTAACATCGCGATCGCCTGCCGCTGCGCTGTGCTTCTGACACCGCAGACCAAAGCTGCCTTCTCGCCGACTTCGGACACACGTGCTTAAACAAGGTGAAGTCGTGTCTATGTTGTTGTTGTGGTATTCAGTCCTAAGACTGGTCTGATGCAACCCTCCATGCTAACCTATCTTGCGCAAGACTTTTCATTTCCTTATAACTAGCACAACCCACATCCTCCATAATGTACTTAGCGTATTACATCCTTGGCCTCCCTCTTCTGGTTTTACCCCACACTCTTCCCTCTAATGCTAATTTTCCAAGACCCTCGTGTTTTAAAACGTTAATATATCCCTTCTCTTGGTCAACGTCCTCCATATTGTTCGCTTTCCCCTTTTTTGTTTAGAACGTCCTCGTTTGTGATTCTATCCACCCATCTGATTTTCAGTATTCACCTATAAAACCACATTTCAAAGGCTTCAACTGAATTAGATTCTACCACATATTTGAAATGGCAGAGTAAAGACTCATGGTAAAGTAAAATTTTATTTGTATGTGCGTGCCTATTTTAAGTGCACATAATGATGAAGTATTTCGAGACCACATATATTGTCATTGTAAATACGTGTTTGAACAAAGTGGAAAAACGGAGGATTTATGATATATTATTGATAACCTTTCTGTGAATTAAACTCAAATCAGTGTTTTCAGATTTACGAACTTTTTGTCTTACCTGCAACGGATGAGAAAGCGGACCCAGAGTGGAGACCCTATCCGCCTATACATTTAACCCTCTGAGAATTCGGTGGATTTGTTTAAATTAGTGGACAAAGAAATTGTATTTATGCATTGTTCATTTGGAATTCATTATTCTATAATCCTTCGTAAATTGTATATTCATATACTGTAATGATTGTGTTTGAATTACGCTTAGTAAACGTTTAATTGATGATTATTTATTCCTTATATTGCCTTTCCTAAGATCGAAGCTCCTTCCATAGCAATATTCGACCGTAAGAACATCGAAACCAGAAGTGCTCTACTGATTGAACGAACCGAAAAAGTTACAGTACATATTTTATGTTTTAGGGCTAATACAGATTATTTAAAATGTTTTAATTGAAAACAGAAGAGTGATGTGAAAGACGTGCTAATCAAGTATTTTTAGGTGCTGAAAATGTCACTTTACATTTGACGGCATAACTAACTTTTTTTGCCATTGAACTAAGCTCATCTACTCATTATAAGAGCTTGATTTCCGTTTTAAACAACAATCAAAATACAAACTGCCAATAGAAACTCCCGACTGTCCATTGCAGTCTCGAAATCAACTCACAGTTTCGAGCTTCCAAATCTCCTTGAAATTTTAGGGTTTAGCTGATTTCATCCCAGAGGACGTTTCTGTAGATCTTTCGACATTTCAGACACAAAAAGGTTCTATTCTACAGAACCTGGAACAGGATAAATTAAGTAAGCAGCCTGACAAGCGAGATGATTACATATTTTAAATTTAAGTAACATTTTGTTTCAGCAATAATACTTTTAATTTTTTTTCGTGTATCTCGTCGTCGCCCCTACCTCACGCACGTAGCGGAGAAGAATCACTGATACGCTGAGTGCGTGCGGCGACGACGAAGTATACAAGTGCTTGACTAGATTAAGATACTGAGTCATTGTGATAGTTATAATGAAATTCAGCTTTCATAACGTGACAAGGTAAATTTTAACAAAAGTGTGACGCTCTCGCTGAAAGTTTAATCACGTGCTGACAAAGAGGTTACTCTGGAATTATATACTAATGTGGGATAAAATGAATGAAAAAATAATAGAAATATGATAGTAGAAATACGTTTTCGATGTTCTGTAAATTGTCCATATTGTTTTTGTCAATTTATATAAGTAATAAATGGGTAATTTGTTAATAGATAATTTATGTTGGAAAATATAATGCATAAATATGGGAATTATGTGGAATCAAAAATAAAGTTTTTAGAATTTATAACTTTTATTTTCTGCTCAGCTGAATATAGTATATCAATAAATGAAAACGTAACCTGATTTCAGTCATCAATACAATCTTTATTATTCTATTAGCTCTCGATCTCGTCCATTATTAAATCAGGCTATTATTCATTTCATGAAATTAAAACTTTCTCAATGAAAAATGACATTTAGGGATAAAATAAAAAAAGGACAAATAACTTATTCATACGTCTGTAAGATTAAATTTTAAAATTCTTGAAAAAAATTTAAAATTGTTTCTGTTGAGTTCATTTAACTGAAATAATAGTTACACACGCTATATGAATATAGGTTAAATTACAGAAATAGAAATAATGGAAGAAAAAATTATCAACTTCAAAAATAAATTCAGTTGTCAGAAGCTGTTGAAAAATTTTACTCAAGCTGGGTATTTCGTGATTTGTTACAGTCGTTCATTGATGTATTTAGAAATGAGAATTTACCATACACTCTTCTTTTGTTTATTATCCTTGAATTATGTATGATCAATTTTTCAATAAAGCCAACTTATTCTATCTTATCGAACACTGCTTTCCATGATTTGCTTCTCATTTTTGTTAAATAAAGCTCTAATATCGTACGACTTTATTATTATGGAACACATGCTCGAAATAGAATAAAGTAAATACTTACTTCAACCCACAAATTTTGTATGTACTACAATAGCTTATAGAACATACGCTATAACGAAACTTCACACGCTCTCTGATGTAATGAAAACCTGAATAATTCCGTTAACGTAAAAGCCACTTTCCAAAAATATGTTAAAAATATACCAACAATGTTTGAATATTAATACGAGCATGTTTTATGGGAGTAGTGAAAATGGTGTCATGATGCTCGGGTAATCCAGGATTCACTTAAATGTTATTGTAGGATTATTTTTATTCTAGCCATAATGATTGAAAGGTATCTGCAATGAATTCTTATTTCCTCACTGATGTCTCATTGGCTAAAAAAGTGTACGATTGTTCTTCTTACCTAGTTTTATGAGCAATAAATGTATAGCACGAGATTTATTTAATAAATTATTTGTATCAGATCGATTGAATTATGTGAATATGTAAATTGTGTACTGTTCGGTTAGCAAAACGTTAAATGTTTGTTTCGTAGATTTTGTGAGACTGTAGTTATATGCACTGGTAAACAAAGGAATGCCGAAGGAGGTTTTACTCCGCAAAAGAGGTTTGTATAGAAGAACCAAAAGGATCTGAAACGACGTCAATGGTTGGTTGCAAGAGAAGACAAAGGGAACTTCAGAGAATAAACAGAGAAAATAAATTGACGGAAATCAGTTAGACTTTACGTTTGTAGGACGAGTTTTATGTTTGGAGAGGCGAATGAAGACGAAGAATGCTCAATAGAACGCCAACTAAGCTGAGATCAACAAGTCTGGAAGAGACATATAATACTATATATTTTAAAATTAGTCTTATCTTGCTATTGTCGCTTCAAAAAATAATTAACAGCCCCTCCCCCAACCTCTCAGATTGTGAATTCATTCATATTATTCTTCACACTCAATCTAAGCGAATGATAAATGAAATAAACATAGATTCAGAGAATTAGCGAAAACATTATAAGCTACACAAAAATAGTTTTTTAAGTCCATAAATATAATTTTTTGAACGAAAAATTTTACGGTGTGTTTTTAAATAAAGAATACATGAAATAATATTAGTTTATTGTAGAGTGTTTATATTCATTAATATTAATAAAAATGGAATTCAAATGTCAATAAAAATGGAAAACAATTTCATTAAATTAAAATTTAAACAATAATTGGTTATAAAATTGAGACAATAAATTACAAGAAAATAATTAATGTATTTAAATTTTGTGCTGGCTATTGTTAAACTCTACGGAGTGAAATAATTTTATCTAGGGATCTAGTGGGGATTAAAACATAATTGGTATCGAAATTTTTAATATCCGAGGGCACGAAAAGTGAATTTATACATCACCGCTCAGTTTGCAGATGAGGATATTAGTGCATCTCGACTTCGGTCAGCTGCGGTGGCCGGCTACTGCTACTCGTCTCGATGCCAACAATCATCCATGTGAATGAAGAGAATCCTCCAAATAATCAGCCAAATACACAGCAACGCTGACTCAATACTCTGAACGTAGCGAATATCTCCAGAAATCTCTCAATAATGTTAATAGAATAATGAGCAAAAATATCCAAAGTTCGGTCTTTTATTAGTTTTACACCGCCTTCGTCTGTCTGGCGGGGTAGAAAAGTAAAAAAATCTTCTAGAATTTCTCTTGGTTTCCCTTCCTGTCAATGCCTTACTTGGGGTGGCTGGTCAGATGTTCAGATTGCGAAAGTGTCCAGAGATCTTCAGGCGTGAAAAGGGTGACTAGCAAGGCCTATTATTTCCTCCGGCTATTTGACTCGGACCTTTTTCACGTCCTGTCCCGTCCTGATTATTGACTCAAGGAAAGGAACCAATTGCGTTTGATTAACAAGTGTCACTTTTTTTGGCCTGCAAGGGTCTACTGTAAAATTATTTCAGTCAATGGCAGTAATGGTACTGGATTTTCGTCTCTAGTCTGGCTATATGGATCATCTCACTTTGATGTTAAAATTGTCTTGGTAAGCAGCCATCCCGCCTTTTTAAGATTAGTACGGTATATATACATATATACAAAAATAAATAAAAAACTCATTTAACAGTTATAATGGGGTAATTGTCTTTCTTATAAACGGGGCCGAAAACGCACACGACAAGTTGAATAATTAAAATAGTAATAATTTAAGTTACAAATCATTAATATTTTTATTGAACGTAGGCTATTTCGGTGCAGTTGATGAAGAAATAGTTCTCAGGTACAGCTGATTTAAAAACTGAAATCGATTTTATTATTTGTAAAGTATTTTGTTTCGTTTCTGATATCATTTCCGATAATTTATTCTAGAAAGCAATACAGCCAAAGCTCAAATCAACAGTGCGGTTATTGTTAGCATCCACAGAGTTGACGAAAATATCGGACAGAGTTATTTCCGTAAATTAAAAAAAACGAGACGTCAGAAGAAATCTGAGCATGCTTTCATGAGGCACAGCCTAAGGGCCGTAACGATACACTCCAATGTTTCAACAAATGACAGCGAGTAGCTAAAATTGGTACGAGTCTACCTTCCTTCAGTACGCCTGAACTCAAAGGAAAACCGTTCCAGAGATATAATTTCAATCACCAATACTCATGAAAGGATGATAAACAATTAATGTTTACTGAACTACTCGAATATATTAAGTAAGAAACAAATTCTGAGTGAAAATACCTAAATATTACATGCTTTGGCATATTTGTTTAATGTTCACTGGAAATTTGTTTATTTTTATGAATAAGTTGACCTTTTATTGTATAAACGTATGTTTAACGGTGGATATAAGCTACTCACATATTATTATCCGAAGTCCACAAAACAAATCGTACTGCTTTCAAATTCTGTGACACGTTTAAATGAGCTTTTCATCTTAAATTTAATTATATTCTATATAATAAAAATATATGTTTATTTGTAATTATTTATACACAGATTGTAACCGAACTTGGTAGACATATTCTTAGAGACCCGAGGAAACGACTAGCGGGGAAATAGGAAGGAATTATATTTTAAAAAATATACGTATGCGTCAACCTGTAAAAGATAATGACGCCACGTACTATTTCCTTCCTCCCTCCAAAGCTCTACAGCCCATTGAGGACCTGGGCCTACCGAGTGGACTACGGACTGTCATCTTGCATGACACATTTCGAATTTGGAGTGACACGTGGTCAGCGTATCGATCCTCCAACAGTCTTCGCCACCATGACGACACAAACATCCAAGCCCATGCCAAGATTCGAACCCGGGATCTCTGCGTTGTGAGGCTGAACTAGCCACTACACCACAGGGGTTGGCCACGTACTATTTTACCCACTGAATATAGGTAAATACGCTATAAAAATAAACCGAATACAATTGCGAGGAACTTAAATTATTTTTGAGGTTAGATTATCCACGTACGTAGCTGCGCGCATGCAATATGAAAATAATGTTTTATTTGTTGATTTATGGATAAAGGAAGAATAGAAGGATGGAAATAACAATATGGAAAAAATTTTTAATTAAATGAGTTCATATTTTTCCGTTTTGTTTTATACTTTTAATATGGCAAATATTTTACGGAAGCCCAGGATATTTTAAAATATAGTTTTTCTCAACTACATCTTGGAATACAAATTTAGAAAATATCTTAGGCTGATAAAATTTACATTCTTAAAATTTGTCATTTGCATAAGTGATAACTGTCAGGAATCTGAGATTATCTGCTTAATTTTAATTTCATGTTTTTTTAACTGCCAAGTCTGATGAGATATTTTGAAGTGAAAATTTCCAAAAATTAACGATTTAAGCATAATTAATATTTATTCTAATTAACTTGGTGTATTTCGCTACTTATTAGTTTTGTTTTATATACTGAACTGTAATTCATAGTTTAAGTCTGCAATGTGAACGTTGCGAAATAAATAAATGTGGTAAATAACTGTAATGTAATGTTTTTTTGTGTGCTTGTTCGGCGCTTACACCCTCCTTCAGACTATAGAAACAGACCTTCTTCGGACAATACGAAAAAGATCATTTATGGACAATAGATGCCATTCGTCCATGTCGGAAGCTAGGCGAGAATAAATGGAATGGCTACTGCGCGTAATACTGAAAAACATTTTCTATGTTTCAATTGGTTACATCTTGCAGCTAAAATAATCCTATTGGCTGTAATTGTGTAATTATCAACCAATGGGTGGCATTTGAAATTGCAGCCGATTGGCTATTGGAGAAATGAGGAGGAAACTCTGGGCTATACGAGAAAAAATGGAGAAAGTTTCGGGATAGAGAGATTAATTTTTGGGCCGCTTGCGAGAGCTGGGTCGAGCTCTTTAGACCTTAGCAGATATAGAATTTTTTTTCCAGTATTTTGGCCCAAGGCGTTCTCCATGCAACCAGATCATCCATCACCTGTAGTCAATGAGAATCGTCATAGCCGACGCCTCCAAATCGTCAACCCGAAGAAGAGCAGAATAAACGCCATCTGGAGAAAACATCTACAGTCTTCTAAGATATTGTTGATATACAATTTTTAGAAGTTACCATTGCTAGGCCTATTTTCCATAGTAACGTTGCTTCTTTTGTCTCACCACACAGGTGACCTGTTATTTAAGAGTCTCAATATAAAATCATTAACTATATCGTCTTCACTGTAAACCATTTAATTCAATTCTCTTGTTTGCCTATCGAATATTAACTTCATTATTATTTAATTAAAAGTAATTAATTAAATCTTTTTCTTTTGTCTTCAAACCTATCATAAATATATCCCTTTTAACCAATAGTTTAAACGCTAATCTTAATCATTTTCGCCCAACGTGGGGTTGTATATAAAAATAATTATTAATAACAATATCCACTCTCTCTAATTATTACACAACTACAGGTAAGATTATCTCAACCAATAGCCTTGCTAACAAGATTCGCGGGAAAATTTGCTAGTTTCTTTATACAAAATTATTAGATAATATGTCATGTATAATGTATTTTCATCATTTATAATATATTTATTTTATGTTATATGTATTATATTGTATTTATAATATCTTTTTGATGTAAAATTTGAATTATTTATATTGTAGTAAGAGGTGTAATAAAATTATGTATGATGTCAAATATGGATTATAGAATTTAAAGAACATATTTATCGTGCTTTAAGTAAATTTAAAATTGATACATTAATTTCTGTGCAATTATATCAAATATAAATATTCTGTGCTTTAATCCATATATTATGCTGCCCTTGTTACAGACCATAGTATCATAAAGAATGCACTACTTAAATTTGTTTAAAAAACATTGATAATTTCAAATCAAAAATATTTAATTTGATAAGGGATTTTTAAGACATTACCTAATATTCCGAAGCAGAAGTTAGCGCGACTCTTTTGGTCCCAACGTTACTTAGACGACGCGTTTAACCTTTTAATTGTGATGAGATGAAAGCTAAGCATGCCACGATCGTTAAATATAAAATAAGCGTCTAACATAAATATATCTTTACCAACTAATTATTTTAAAAAGTTTAGTTTAAATATTAAGTTATCTTGTATCCTGATTGAATATATATATATTTTTTTCATCTTCGTATTGTCATCATTTGATCTTTGACGTTTCATGAAAGACGTTAATCACTATTCGTGTTTTATTTTGACATTATATGAAACTGAAGCAGTTAACTGAAGAATAGATTCAATTTCTGCCTACATAATCGCCGAGATCGATCAATTTTATTTTTAATAGGTTATAAATAGATATGTAATTGTAGTGACTCCAGTGTGAAATAAATTGTCTGCTACTATATATATGCTCAATGTTCAGACGTTTAATTATTACGTAATACAATACAACATTATGATTGCTTTGCTTTGTTATTCAGTGAAGTAAGACTCATGAAAATACAAATTTATATTCTCTTTGCTGTCTTTCATATTTACCGAAACGAATTGCTTTTTATATTTTCCGTCTTCCATAAAGCATGTCACTTGACTTCATGTTTTTATATGAATTTACTTTAGCGGATATCTGAATATCTATACATGTATGTTTCTACTTTTTGGTAGTTCAAAATTCAATTCAATTTACAATTAAATTTTTTTACAGTGTAACTTATTATTCAGGCTTTTTGACGGCATCGAAGGATGCTTTATATTAACATTCTACAACATACATGATGTATTGAATTTCTGTTTGATTCCATACTTATGAAAAGTTCTACGTAACTGAAGTACAACGTAACTAGCATATTAATTATATCGATATTATATTAAATAAGTAATTATTGATTATGAAAGGTCTCACAAAAATTTTGGTTACATATTTTCAGATTATTTTCTAGTTATACCTTATAGACGCAAAAGAAGCTTTCCCTGTTTGTGTGGCAACATTCTATTGGCCGAGGGAACATATTTAATATCGCAACCCCGTTTACGACTCCCTGCAGCACTTGGCTGGGTGAGAAGACTCAACTGCGAGAAACTTATCCAGTCAACTCGACAGCTAAAAATAAATAATTTAATAGAAACTTTGATACCAGCGTGAAAGAAAATTGGCCAATTTCTCTACAGCGAAACATTACTAATTAATAACTGAATGTGATGTAAAAAGGCCACTCGACGATTTAAAGAATATTGTGTAATTTCCTCGTTCCTCGTGATTAGTTAATAGTCCAGATAAACAATTGTAGAAGTGATTTGAAAGATTTATTGTTGTTTCCATTAGTCCTCGGTTGAGGGAGTAGGATACATCATACATTACATAAAGTAACAAAATAATTATACAACCAGTATAAAATTAGATAATTCACTACTAAAATGAAATACATAGCTATAATAAACAAGTTATAGTATAAAATAATTGCAAACACAACACGCGTGCTAAGAGCACAAAAAAACAGTGTGAAGCGCGAAGACGCATAAGCAATAGAGATTTCACTTCTTGGAACTGCACGACGAGAAATCTGACTTCCGAAGTAGCTCCAGGAAATACATGAAACGAAAAAACAAAAGAGCAGAAAAAATATACAGTAAGTTTTTAAGTTATGTAATAGGAAACATTAGGGGATAAATTGTTGTATTAAAACTATACAGTTCGATAAACACTAGGTAACCGAATTTCTTATTCACAGATTCAATATTCTTGGATAAAATATTGGTAAACATTGTTTAGTTTGCTTCATAATATCAAACCTGCCTACAGCCTTGAATAGAAGTAAGCGAATACGTACGAAAGGGCAGGAGGGAGTACTGTGGGAGTTTTCTCTCGCAGGTATTTCTCCCCACATTGACTGTGGGGTTCACCAGACTATGTTGGGAATGCCTCGTACTCTCACTATCTCTTTATTTTCAAAGTTCTCACATGCCGAGACACCTTCATCTATTTTAGGAGGTGTGTGCACTGTGGTCGAAGATCTTGGGCATACGGTAAGAGTTGTACATTAATTCCATTAGATCAAACGGTCAACTGCCTCCTAAAACTCACGGAGACGCGGAGAAGGGAATGCTGAGACCCCACAGGTAACTCGACTCCCGTCGTCAAACGTGTTAGCGGCATGCACACAGAATATAAAACAATTTTAAAAAATTAAATAGAATAAATTTATGACAAAGTTTATAATTGGGTATGCATTTATTATATTTAATTATTGTGAAAACCCGACCTTAATTGATTTTCGACTACTTGAAACTAGTTTAACGACTTATAAATGGGAATTGTAGTTGTAATTAATAAAATTGAGAGTAGTGACGTGGAAAATAAAAGTATATTTTAATAAGGATATTTTCTTTGAAATGTAAATTTAATATTTAAGTTATTGCAGTGAAATGCAGAACAGTTATTAGTGTTGAGAACTGTAGTACTCCGTTTATAGTTAAACGTATTTAGTAGTAATAAATATATAATAGCGGCAGTGTAATTTTTTTCTCTTATTTATATTATTTTAATATTTTTTTAAAATTTATTTAAGCCACATGAACTATTGCGGTTATTTGCGACTGGTACCCTTTTACGTTACATATTTACATATATAACATTTAATTGGCAGTTATAATTTGTTAGGGGGTTTAGCTCAATAATGTATTTTATTGTATGATGTATTATGTTTATATTGTTGAGTAAGACATTTACGTTATAGTTGACTCGATTTATATTTCTGTTGATCGCCTTGAATTGCATTCGAAAATATGTTTGATTGTTGAAGGACTATTACAGAATATATATATATATATATATATATATATATTCTGTAAAAGTCCTTCAACATTGATGCAGGTCTTTGACCAACAAATAAATATACTGTATGTTTCTAAACAGTTAGAATTATTTACTGTGATAAGTATGTTTTCAAAGGGAAATGCCAGAATTTCCTTATACAAAATGATATCCTGCATAGCGTAATAGAACTACAGCCACGTTAACAAGATGTTGCGGACTACAAATTAGAACGCAGCATCGCCATTTGTAATTACGTTAATTAGGCAAATGTTACCCTATTATCTCTCGTATACAAGTTCACGAGATTTGCGCTGGTTAAAAGATCACGTGGAATAAAGGATTTGTTGAATACAAAGCACATTAAACATTCATGTTTATTTATATGAACTCGCTGTCGCTGTCTTCTTGTATAAAGAAATGAGAACGCAAGTCTTAGTATGAATATGCGATTAACGGAAGATGCAAAATTTCCCCGGTAACTGGTTTTTATTCTACAGATTTTAAGTCTTATATTCTAAGTTATATGGAATATTAATATTTGACAATAAGACGAGAATTATCAATTAAAAGCTTAAAATAATAATGACACATAGATGGAATATGTTAAATGGATGATAAAGCCAATTATTTTTATCGTACACCAATGCGTCATGATAATACATTTTAGTCAGGTTCCAATGTAATTTATGTACATATAAGGAAAATTAACAAAATAAATACTAGTATATTTATCAACACGTGATTATTTTATTGAAAAGGACAGTTTCTTAATAGAGTCTAAAAATCTTGATGCTTTAACGGATAGAAAAATATTCCTGGACATTATTAATGGATTTTAGCTTGTAGTATTTAAAAATAATCCTTGTAACTTAGGCAGACCAAAATAAACATTAAGGAAGTGTATGGGACTAACAGTAAAAATGTTAAATTTTCCCGGTATCTTAAGGGGATTAATAATGTATAAAATGGAACTTTCCCTTAAGGATATGTCACAAATATTTGAAATTTTTAGGGTTATATATTATAATACTGTAAGTACCTAAGCACAGATGATTCTGAAAATATAAATTTTCTTATATAATTTTTTTTCTATAAATACATATATGATGATTTATTGCTATTGATTATAGAATATAACCTTTACAGAATTGTAGTAAACTCTAATTAACGTGTAAAATTTGAAAGGGTTCTATATATAAAATGATGACTACATAATAGTTTTATTTTTAAGGATAGATTATGGTGACAAACGGTGGCATAATAATTCAATGATTTTACTGTTTTATTTATTTCTATAATTTGCTATAAATTAAACAAAATGTTAAATTATTAATGATATATTTATGATAATTATATTTAAATTAAATAAACGTGTTGGGAAGTCAAGGTATTTGGGTGGATAACCTAACCTACTTAAGCTAAAAATTTTGGATAAAAATATTTGTTAATCTGATTTGAAAGCTGAAAACAAGAGTTCACTATCGAAATGAATTTTTTTTCTGGGATAATATATATAAATACCAGGGCAGTTTCAGACTCCAAGCATAGTTGACGAATACACATGCAGGACCAATTACATCAATTAAATCATACCAGAGACTCTATTTATATTTTAATGAAACTAAATTATAAAACAGAATTTCCGGAAAGGGATAATTCCGAAACTTACCATTTCAATATAAGTATAAAGATGTTCTGAGTGATATAATCTAAATTGAGATTAAATTTTAATTGATTACCACAGACCACAACTCTAATTCAATATATAGCATCCCTTGATCAACTCAAACGCTTTAATCATGCCTTTTGAGCAAATTGCCTGTCCTGAATGGAAACAGTTTTGATCATGTTGGCATGTGATGTATCTTTTGACATTTCGTCGGTGAAAATCTTTATTAAGTACACGGAAATTTATAATGAATTCGTAGCTGAGTATTAAAATTTAGATTGGCTGCTTCATTAATGTTGTATTAATTAGATTTATTTAAGAGTTTTATACTATAACATTTATATGACAACACGATAGAAAGTATCGTCATAGATGACTACATATTAGATCAATTTAAATGAATATTGCGTTAGACATTAATTTGTGTTTCCTTTCATGAAATAAGTTTATAAAAATGGTTATCTACAAACGTTACATCGTTTTCAGCAATACGGTGCCCTCGAATCTAACAAAATATCAGTCAATGTCATTATCATTGTTTTTATGGCTTTGAAAATAATATACAAATTTTATGAGCAAGCTGTTCTGTGCGGAATGTATCAAGAAAAATTTGAAACAGATTCAAAACCTAGGGATGATAAATATTAGCTCCTTTCAATAAAAGACATCGTCTGTTAGCATGTACATTTGAGAATAGCTTCCAAACGTCACACGTTATTGCTTATGACGTTTGATGATTATAGAGTATGTACAAACAATTAAAAAATTTATTTCTCGAGTTAAGGGCTCAGTATTAATTTCTGGCACCTAGTAGAAATATTTCTCGGTTATTAAAATCTTTGATATGCTAGACAGTGGAACATTAAACAAAACATTTCAAATTTATTTTTATTAATTATTGTCCTTTATATTTTGTTCGTCTAATTGTACGGATTTTGGTTATAAACATCTACACTAATTAATTACTTTAATTTCTGTGAAGTTAGATATAATCCAAATTTATTACGCCTTAACTGGTCGTACCCTAAATAAAAGCAGTGTTTTTGTAACCCATATTAATTATGACTAATAACACTTTTTATCATATTCCCTTTTCACTTTCAACTATTTTAATTAAGCTGATTTGTATTTACCATTAGTACATTTCTGTATTTGCATCACCGCGTCGTCTTTTTTTGTATATTGCACTGCGATAAAGAAGATTTATTATGTCTTCTCCATTAATCAGTGGCTTCTTCCTTGCTGTCTTCAGCAGTTTCTTCAGATGCTTTATTGATTTATCTTCTTTATGAAAGACTCATCTGTATATTTATTTAACCTCGATGCAATAGCCTTGCAAGACTCTTCATTTGCACAAAGTGTCTGTCATTTTACAGATAGTTTAATGAATATTTGCGTGGAGAAAGGTAGCGAATTATTTTGTTTACCTTAGACAAATATTTCAAATATAATTAGTCTTTTATAAAAACGAATCCAGTAAGACGAGTTTAATTTATTCATCTTGGTGATAAACTTAATTTTGTTACTAACTGTTTTTACTCACGTTGAATTATTTTGACTTAATTTAACTGTAGATTTTGATGTAAATCCGTGATAATTGCGCTCAGGAAGTAGAGAATATTCTGCAAGTTGAGAAATATATACAAATCGAGGGCTTTCCCGGTGTAGATGATGTTTCAACAGTTCTCGGGTGCGCACCAGCGTCAATGGAGGCTTCAATCGCAATATTTTTAAGAATGACGGAGGGAGTGGCAGCTCAAGCCACGGAAACGTCGTGTTTAACAGCCAACTGACCCAGTAGCAAACCCGAGAACCGTTTATGAGAAATATATTTTAAGAACATATTCCAATAACACTAAAATTTTATTAGATTTGAATAAAGTAGATCGCTGTATTCCATAGTATTCCAAAAATTAGGACAAATCCCTAGTTCATATTAATTTTGCCTCCAATAATTTTGAGACACTCATTAGAGGCCAATCCTTCTTTTCATAATAAATTAATGATATGGATTGTACCTTGGGTTGCTTGACCGTTTAATTTTGATATATATATCTAATAAAAAACCTTTTGACGCTCACAATTGTTTTTCAAGAATTAATTTATTATAATGGTAGCTTTCGGCATATTCATCCTAAATACAAACAAAAGTACACAAAACATACAATTAACTATGTGACACAAATCTATTCTTAAATTTTAAAAAAGATATAAATAAAATAACTTTATGTAACTATTATATTTAAAATAGCACTATCCGTAAAGTGTATTTGTGAAATTTAAAGTGCTTGTGTTCTAAACACCCGTCGTCTGGTCAAACTGGCAGAAATATAGGTAAAAGTAGATTAAGACATAGATTAAAACTTAAGTATATAACTAAAAATATATACATATTGACAACAAAAATTATTTAGAAAATAATATTTACAATAATTTCTTTTGGGATATGATATTGAAAATTTTTATTACTATGATTTTAATGTATTAATAGCTTCAATATAATAAGGACCAATTTCACTACCTTCATTTCTGCAGTTTACTATTTCCTTTCTATTAAGATTAATAAAAACTGATTCACTAATCTGAGCTTTGTTTTAATATTGTTTCTGTATAATATACTTATTTGATGGAATACGAATTCATGTTTATTCCTTTTTGCGTGGTATGACAACGCTATATTGGTTTTTGATTTAGTTTTCAATGTTTGCTTATGATTGTAAATTTTAGTTTTAACATCATAGCCAATATATGAATTTTCACAATTTTTACACTGTATTCTGTAAACTAAATTGGTTACATTGCCAAAATAATATTACTTTTCGGGTTTTTATTATGATTAACAGGTATAAAAGTTAAATTAAAATCGTTAATTTGGAAAAGAATTGTGACCGTCAAAAGGTTTTATATTATTTATTCATTTAATTTATTATTAAAACAGTTTCACGTTTTTAATGTGAAAATATAAGAAGTTATTATATACTATATTTATTCCTAATAAATGAAAAGACGGGCAAAAGGTCAGCACATAAATTTATCACTATTAATTCAAAAGCGACGTTTCGTCTCCATTTTGAATAAATAGTGATAAATTTATATGCTGACTTTTTGGCCCTTTTTATTTATTATATGTTTTAAAGTCAAAAATGTATGTTGTCTATTTCTATTACAATTATTACGATTTGGTTAAATAGCCCCAAATTTTAGTTAGGCAAATTATGATATATAATTATTTTAATTTATTGAATATTATTTCATTATTGATTGGGAGGAGCTCAGAAAAACAGTCGTATTTGAAAATGAGAACACCATTAACATTTTCATGGACAAAATTACCAAAAAATAATAAAATATAAATGTCCGACAACACCAGCTGATTTGATGCAAGAAATAGAATTATTCTTTACGACTTATGATAGAGCATGAAACTTTCTTAAGGTACAACAGACTCAATTATCTGCCATAATGGTGCTCAGAATTGGCGTGGATAGTAAAAAACAGAATAAGTACACATATAATCACGGCACATAAGCATAATATTAACAAAATTAATTTTTACGTCATCAATTTATGATGCAGTACAAAGTTCATTATCTGAAGTGCGGTTCATGGCATATTGCTCCAACGTGTTATTAAGTGCGCTGTAGGTTTAACCTCACTAATTTCCTATTGCGATTACATAGAAGAACCAATCACAATGTATATAAAAAAAATTAAGTCGGCCCTTTCTTCCACAAAAACGTAAACATTTTCCCACACAAGTGAACTAACTTACTGCCTACTCTATTAATAACAACTATAAAATACAGTTCAGTGACAGACAGGATCGTACTATTCTCCCTCTCACTACTACACAATGACAGATGCCCGAGTTTGGTCTCGAAGTGCCTGTTGGTCCCTTTGTTTCTTACACAATTTATTACCGCGGTTAAACCACGCGTAGATAATCGGAAGAGTACTGGTGTATTGTATATTAAAGGCCACCAGAAACAGAACTTTAAGAATTGTGTAAGAAAACACACATTCTTAAATTTCCCAAGAGAACTCGTTATCTGGAAATAGATCAATTAAATAGTTAAAATTCAGCAATAATTAGAAATTCATTAAGTGTATACAAAACAACATAGTATTCTGACTTTTAAATTTAACAATAAATAAAAAGGCGGCCAAAAAGTCAGAATTAAATATATCACTATTTATTTAAAAAAGCGAAGTTTCATCTCCATTTTGAGACTTTCTCAGGCTTACTGCACATATTACAATAAATTAAATATGAGTTTTATGATACAATTTTTTAATTTATATATAAAAACACGGCTATACAAAATTACAAATGTTAAATGATTTAGATAACATTGATTATTTTTCCGTAGATGAAACAGTCTGACCCACAATTTTAAATTGTTTCGTAAATCGTTGATATATATTAAAAACAGCAATAGTCCGATTATAGATTCTTGAGGAACTACTTTACAACACCTGAATCCGAAAATTGTTCCTCGATTTTGATTTTTTGCGATCTGTTGCTTAATTTTTTCTACTTATAGTTCTACTCCTTTCTTTACTGCTATTTTACTTATTATCCTGTTAAGAAACTTATGTGGATATTTAAGGCATCAAAATATAAAAGTTGAATTAAATAAACTACTGCGGTGACTGGTGAGTAAAAATTCATTCAGGATCTTTCGGCTTTACTTGGCCATGTGCATCTTCTGTTTTCTCCGATTAAAATATGACACAGTTCTATTCTAAATTACGTAAAACATCTTCCGGACATGATTCTTCGTTACGGTCTCAAATTTGTCACATGTTGAACTTGTATGTATAAATTTATAAATACCATTGACCATATTAGGATATTTATTTCAACTTTGATATACAAACGGTAAGTAAAACCTAAAGAATTGTAATGTAAACATGTGATAAATTTAACACTAAAGTATTAAAAATGAAAAATAGCATATATACACGAATTTTTAAACGTAACGCAATGAATAAGCGTGCTTGCAGCTAGATGACAGATTTTAAGTGATACAAAAAATAAAATTTAGATAACTTGGAATATGAATATTTTAAATTATTATATTAATGATTGCACGTGTTTTGGGCCCATACATAAAATATAGTTTAGTGAAAATATTAGGTACATTAAGCCATTCAACACCGTTTCAGCTCTTATACAGGACACAAGCAAAAATTCGATTCAGATAGGTCAATAAATTCAGCAGTAGAGTAATATCAGAAGAGTTTTACAGGTTTCGTTATGCCGCTTACTATTGTTCTTATTAGTACGTCTTTCGAGCTAATATTGTTTTATTCAAGAGAAGCCGTAAGTTTTTTAGTAATAATAAATACTATGATTATCTAGTCTAATTATTTATTCGTAATGTGGCGTTGGTTATTAATACATTTAGAAAATTAAAAAAAAAATAAGTAGACGAAACGGAACATGAAGATTCTAAGTCTATAAAATATAGGTTTATTATTTTCCTTGAAGTATTTTGCGCACTCTTTTTCTCGGAGCTTTGATGGGGCGATTTATACGCAACCAAAATGCTCATCAGTCCAGCATTGTTGTCCCTGGAGATATTTAGAAAACCGGTCGATGAAACATAGTAGTTATTTATGCAGTGACTTGTTGACTGGCTTGTAACTTGTGGGACTTGTGGTCTGCAGTGGTGAGCGGTCATGGCTTCACGCCGCAATGGAGTCTGTATCGACTACCTTTGATCGCTCGCAATGCACGAATGAGTATGATCAGGTGCATATGGTAATCCACTGTCAACTACCGGAACACCGTGGTCTTCATGACAGATCTATTGTTGGTCATCGGAAACTAATCAGAAACTAATTTCTGCTTAACAATTGCCCATTCGAACGCGAGCTACGGTAAGCAACATTTACAAAACAATGAAAAAACGTTCTTTTGGATTTATAATCATTTATTTCTTATCATAAACCTCTTCCAACTTGAAATATTTTGAAAGTCATTTAAAAGTTCGGAAGGTTATCAAAATAATCCTGTAATTTCGTAATAAAGTTGTTAGAAGTCAATATTTCTCCAATGAATAGTATTTTTAGTCTGGAAGTAAAAAAAGAAGCAATTAAAACCATTACACCCTAAGTTCAACAATATTCACTCTGAAGTAGTTTCGTCTTGACAAAATGTAAACTATTGACTTAATTAATGTTGGCGAAGTAGAGAAGCAATCTTCTTCGGTAAACCTGTAAAGTTAAGCAAAATATTTTGCGGTTTAATTACGTTGGCATTACCTTTGTTAGTATAAAATCGATGCCTTCAAGTTCCGAGATAGGTTTCATAGATGTATTCCATTATGTATGCATGTAATGGTGCGTTGACTTGCATTATCTCAGGTAGGTGATTAAAAATCAATAGTCTAATTGTCTCTGTATAATTCGTCTATGATGTTATAGGGAATTACTTATAACCACGCTGTAATTACTACGACAGAAAACTATTACTGACAATGCATCAATGTGGACTTTGTATATATCGATCACGTGCATCTCACATAGGTAATTTATTTATACCTCATTTACCTTTGTCTTGTTATTAATTAGCGTTCTCCTGTGTGTTATCTTATTTATCTAACTCAGTGAATATCCCGAATAAATATCTAAATTATCGTTTGCCAAAAATTTCCAATCATCATCGTCCACGAAGGTGAAGATAGGTAACAAATATATTTAAAGTTTTTTTTTGATAAGGTGGAAAGTAAAATTATTTAATATTGTTAGCAATCTATTTATACTTTCTACTTCTCTCATTCTTTATTTCACTTTCTCATATTTTTCTGTCTAATTATTAAAATATATTTTATTTAATACCAATAGACTTTAGTAAAAATATAATCAAACCCATACAGACTGGGGCTGCCGAATTTCTGTGGTGTAGTGGCTAGCCTCTAGTTGCTGCCTCACAACTCAGGGGTCCCGGGTTCGAATCCTGGCACGGGCTTGGATGTTTGTGTCGTCATGGTCGCGAGGACCGGGATTAAGGCTGCTGGGGAATTGATACACTGACCACGTATCACCCAAAATTCGGAATGTGTCACGCCAGATGACAGACCGCAGCCGCCTCGGTAGGCCAAGACCCTTAAGAGGGCTGTTGAGCCATTTTAAGTAAGTAAGACGGGCTGATAGATGCGAACAGCACATGACAATTAGTTTAGTATATCATGCATGAAAATATTAACGAAAAAAGTTTATAGGAGGATGGAAAGATAAATAGAATTCGAGTTAGGAAAAGATCAGTTTGGTTTAGGAAGAATGTAGGGACAAGAGAGGCAATATTAACTCTGCGTCTAATTATAGAAGACAGGATAAGATCCGTTCATGGCAGTTGTAGATTCAGAAAATTTTTTTGATAATGTGAAAAGGAACACACTATTAAGGATTTTTAAGAGAACAGGAATAAAATATCGAGAAAAATGGCTTATAAATAACCTCTACAGAAGGCAGTAAGCAATAATAAGAATTGAAGGGTAAGAAAATAAAGAACAAATCAGGTAAGACAAGGATACAACCCGTCCCCCATGCTCTTTAACTTATATGTAGAACAGGCGAGGAAAATAGTTAAAACTGAATATGAAAAAGGAATGATATTGCAAGGAGAAGAAATAAAAACCCTGCCGTTTTCCGCTGGTATTGTGGTATTAGGGATGTCGTGACATCACGATATCAGGAGGAGATCCGTGAATTCCACCTCCGCAAAACACAAAAAGCGAGTTCAATGAAGGGTTAATCCTAATAGTAAGACTTGGTAACCATAATATGAACTTGGTCCTGGAGGAACAACATGAGGATTAATAGAGAGAAAACAAAGGTGATGGAGTGTAGTATGGTAAACAGTGGAACTATGAAGGGTGTTAGATTCGGAAGGGATATTTTGAAGTAAGTTAAGGAATTCTGCTACTTGAGAATCATAATAACTATGGATGGTAGATACATAGTGAACATAAAGTGTAGAATAGCACAGGCAAGGAAGAATATACTTACTGGTAATATAAGTGTGAATATTAGTAAATCATTGCTAAAATGTTTGCATGGAGTGTGGCGTTATATGGGTGTGAAACGTGGATGATAGGAGTTGCAGAAAGGAAAAGAATAGTAGTATTTGAAAGGTGTTGCTATAGGAGAATGCTGAAAATCAGATGGGTGGACAGAATCACTAACGAGGAAGTTCTAAGGACAATAGGGGAAGAGCGAATAATATGGAGGACGTTGACCAAGAGAAGAGATAGATTAATAGGACATGTTTTAAGACACGAGTGTCTTGTAAAATTAACATTAGCCAAGGATGGAAACGCTACGTAGATTAGGGAGGATGTGTGATGCAATAATTTTGAAGAAGTTAAAAGGCTTGCGCGAGATAGGTTAACATGGAGGGTTGCATGAGACCAGTCTTAGGACTTAATACTACAACAAAAACATTTTATTTTAATTTTAATGTTGATAATAATGTTTCTAACAAAACTATAAACCAAGTAAATTGTAGTAATAAATAAAATATTTGTTAAATATATATAACAAATTTATATTATAATAATGTTTTCCACGTTAAGTGTCTTTGTTATTGATTATCAATTTATAATAATATTATAGTTATCTCGCTTCATAAAATATATAAAAAATAACGATAAATCAGTGAACTGAGGAAAACTAATTCATTTTGTATTATTTTTATACTGGCACTTTTGTCTTTGGTGGATCTGTCTAGCAGTGCTGAGAGAATTGAGATTTTTCATATTAATATACTGCTGCATTACTGGCGCAAAGATTTTATTAACTCAATTGGCAAACAAACTGCTTTTGACTTTTTTTAAGTTGTGTTCATACGAGCGTATGTTTGTAATTATTAAAGTACAATTAGGCCTTGTCTGATTACTGTCGATTGGATGTCAATTACTCACGAACACAATCAATCTAGGACAATACTTTATGAATGTTTTAGTTGTTCAAATTTGTTCGAATAGCGTGGAACGATTGGGATGCGAATTCTAGCGAGGACTGATCATTAAATTTCCCAAGACTTGTGTTTCATTGTATAGGAGGAGAAGGATTCCATGTGAAAATGGTTGGTGTTTCACATGTTTGTTTGATGAAGAAATAAGTGAAATACATTAGCAAAGAGAGGTATTGGATTTAACATTGTAAAGAGAGGAGCTAGAGAGGTTGATTCTAAAATTATACGATAAAAATGAGTATATTTTTTGGTTTAAAATTGAATTTTAAAAATAATTTAATACGTGAAAAGAAGCTGTATATCAAAGCTCTGTTATTAAAGGTTATGAAACTCAATTATGGGCACTTGAGCTATCCTGGTCTTTTCCACGTCCCTTTTTCTGTAGCATAGTCCTGACACAGGTCAGTTTATATGAAAATATTAATTCCTAAATTTTAACCGTGACTAATGAATTTTTTTCAAGCAAACCCGTAATAATTTAATATTTTTGACCATATTTACACAGTAAACTGTTTTAACAAACCTTACGTATTGCATGTAGTTTAATGGAGAACTTGTTTGTTAACGTATTACTGAAAAATTTATTTTTATTATAATTCCAACTCTTTGTATTTGAAAAATATGCAAGGATATATACTTCCAAGTTAGTCTCATTCGTCTTCCCAGACTCCTTTAATATTTTATTGAAATAACTTGTATTGTCTCTACATAAGAATCGTTGCAATCTTAGATTTTATATTTTATCATTTTTTCTGTTAAGCTGAATTTTGTTATCCTTACTATTCTTCTCCACAGAAATCCATATTTCTATTGACCTCAAAGAAATATTAAGAGATCTTACTGACAAATTCAGTAATTTTTTAAAAATAAGGAGTACATAATTGACACAACGATTTCTAGACTATTCATTGACATTTAAATTTTAGATCAGTTATTAATTAGAATGCATTGTTTTAAAATTCATTTTTCTTCAGGGAAAAACCTATTTTATATAAAAGGGATAGACAGAAATATAAAAAAAGAAGTTCCTGAAAAATAAATTTTGACTTTGACGATATTATGTGAAATTTAACAACCGTTAATGAATAAAGAATTGTAATTGTCAGAGAAATGTAGTGGATCTCTTTTATTTTAGAAAATTGAATTTTTTGGTGATGTAATTGGATGTTAATGATTAATTTTTCGTCAGCACAATGTGCAGTATGTATCTCTAACGTTTTTTCATAATCCTTGAGAGGCAACTTAACATATTCACATTCATCAATTATTCTGCCAGAAAATATTGTGATAAAGTATAACTTTAAGCAAAAGTCTTTGACCTAGACAAATAAAATAACTAAGCAATATTCCTTACTTTATTACAAGTTAAAGAAAAAAGCTGTGATTACTGAACATTTTATTTAAAATTGTTAATTTATGTTGGTATTTTACAAAATTAATAACTCAGAACTAATACCAAGAAAAGAAGAAAGCAGTACGTTTTGTCCCTAATTTTCGTATTTCATCAGGCATTGATTAACAAAGGATGTGTGAGACCTTAATATTTAATTTTATTTTTAAAAATTTCAGTAACTTTATGATACTAGCTGGGTGTCCGGTATTGCTGAGGAATCCATTTAATTTTGCAAGGTATATAGAGCCGAGGACGAAAACATTTTCTTTTATTTATTTTTAATATACGAAATAATTATGAATAAAATTTAAATTTCTTGGTCTGGCTTCGATGTCTGATGTGACACAAAATTTATTTTAAGCAGTTTGATGACAATATTTCGTTCACGCTTTTGCAAGATATAATATTATGGTAATTTACGTGGAAAATTTACGAATTAGTTTAAGTACATTTCATTGGTCTATTTTTGAAATACAGTCAAATATAAAATACTAAATATTTTTTATTGACAGGTTAATTTAAATAATCAGAAATAAAGGAAAGTAATAGTTTAGGAGAGAATTATCTCGTGTGAACTTTGAGTTTCCTGACCTGCAGTTGGAACTTATATGAGTACAGTTGAAGAATTGTGAAATTGGTGTAATGATCACATTAACAGAGCCATTTGTTTCGGTTGCTTAATGTAGGGATTTTAGTGCGCGATTATTTCCAAGATTTCAGCAGAAACACCCAACGGGCTCAGTAAGCCTGTGAAATTGCATTGTTTCGTGTTGTGAGAAGTTTAGCAAACAGCAAGAGAGAAATACGCCTCTTATTCAACTCGCCGAAAGCGTAGTAAAATATACGTCGAATCTTAACTGTTCTGTTTACAAGAGACAAACTATTCTTCTAAAGAGAGCTTCTGAAATTAGACTTATTACGAGATGACTGATTTCAACCATGTAGAAAGTCAATTTCAAAACGTTTTAAAGGTCAATGGTGAACGAACGAAGGAAAGGCTTAGTGAATTATTTAAGGCTTAGTGAATTTGAACGTCACGTGCAAATGGAGGTAGTAAATCTAAGGTAAAGCGATATTGAGCGGCCGTAATAGACGTTGTGCAATGTCACTGGTATAAATAGATCACGCGAGACCTTTTGGGTTAGCACAAAATATATTGACTAAAAATAATACGATTGATATGTATTTGGTATTTAAAAATAAACCAATATATATTCCTATGTGAGGAAAATAATTATTAATATATTATTATATATACAAAATAGACACAAGAAATATCATCTACTTTTCGTGACTTCATCAGGTGATACATTAAGGATAAGTCTCTAATTTAATAAATCTAAATAACATAAAATTTTACTTCATTCATTAAAATTGAGATTCTAATTGTAACAAAAATGAAAGAAAAAAAGTACCATACAATACCTATAATAAAATTAAACAGTTGGATTGTAAAAATCAAGTAAGTTACAAATCAAACAGTTCACATGATAAAGAAATTTTAATATGGTTTAGATTTTCATGAACCGTTTTTGATTTTGAAATTCTGTTTTTAGTGATATGAAAATTTTATAATCCTCATTTAATTTTTATATGCTATAGGTTTATTACATTAGGATATATTCCCTCATTAATGTGTAATGTACTTCCAAAATGTGAACAAAACTTTGTGTTCCTGCTTTATACACATAACTTTACTATAAATTTAATTATTGAACTCAGCTTCTGAATGTCCATTTAGTGACAATTTCAGCAATAAACCATATTGTCAATACGATAATCATTTATTAAGTATTTGAAAATTATGGAAATTATTAATACAAAAAGAATAGAAAATTTTTTAATTAATAAATGTGCGGTAAATTTTTTAGCCTTTAATCATTAATTGGGAGTACTTACAAAATTACATGTTTCATATTGTTTGTTGATTGAAATTTTTTGAGTAAAGCATTTTATATATATTTGGCCTTTCTCTTCAACAGAAAAGTATTCACCATACAGGGATAATTTTATATAACAGCCTTCCTACAGAGGTTAAGATCAATTGGAACTACAAACGTTTAATATCAGTATAAAAATATTTTATTAAATGACGCATTTTACTCCGTACAGGAGTTTCTTGATCGTTCCGGTAATAATTGCAATTAATGTTCTTGCAAAAGTGTTGAATGTGTTCCTGTGTAATATTACCTATTACATAGCTTAAAAAATTTCTGTATAGTTTTTTTAATATATAATTAATATATTGGCTGGAGCTACTACGAAAGGTCAAATTCCTCGTCGTGCAGATCCAAGAATTGAATTTTCCATTGCTTATGCATTTCTCCGTGTGTGTTTGTACTCTCTAGTGTGCGTTCCAATTTTAGTTATTCATTAAAAAATTCTTTGTACTTAATTATGCTCTTTATTTTGTTCTTATAGTTATTTGTTATATATAATGTATGACGTATTCTATTTCCTCAACCGAGGAATAATGGAAACAACAATAAATCTATATCTTTAAATACGTTTAATCTGATTATAAGTATACGTATACTGTAGTTCTATGACTCCAACACAAACGGTCATAGAATACAAGAAAATAGTGATGTAATGGATAATAAGAAACTCTTTGTCGGTCACTGTTTTGAGAAGCTATTTTATTTATTGACCGACAAATAATTTCTTATTAACAATTACGTCAATATTTAATCGGTCAAAGAACGCAATGCAGAAAATAGTGAATAATGCAAAGAAAATGAGTAATGAGCACTAAACAAATGGTTCATTAAGTATCGGCGATGGACAGTATATTGAAATAATATACGGTATTATTCCAAATATATGTATATCCACACATGTTCCAAATTTACTATTTTTCTTTCTGGTAAGGAGTAAATAAAATCTAGGATGAAGGAATATAATTAAACATTAACATGTCAATTAAAAGTAAAAAATTGGCTTAGTTCAAAATAGATGTGAACTAACAAATTTCTGGCTTAATTTTAGAAAAGGAAACAGTAACCTCGTGAGTTATGAAATCTCTTACTTAAACTCCATGCCTGTCAAAAAATATAATTGATCTACGGAGTATTACATATACTGTGGGATTCGAAATTGCGTAAAGTTCAAGAGGAAACAGCTTTTCTTATAGCTCGTTTCAGATTGATATTTTTCGAATAATTTGAAAAGTAGCAAAAAGTAATACGTACAAAATCACAAGCCATGGCTTTATATTCTATAAAATGTGTTGTAGCGGCCAATCATACCTTCTAAAGACGGTCTGGCTATCATAAAAGTAAAAAATTGAGATAGAAACATGATACAAATAATGTTACATAATCTATTTTCTCTTGAGTTGTTCGGGGGAACAGGCATATAAATACACATTGAGCAAACTATGCAAAGGTGAAAGGGATAAAATTATACTTTTTATTGAATATATAACTCATCAGAGATATTGAACTAAAACCCATTTAAGCGGAATATATCACCGATATAATAAAAGTAAAGGAAATCGATCACATTATGCGCCAGATATGGATAAAAGTAAAATTATAGTTATATGAATTAGGTATTGATGTACTATACCTTCCAAAATTATCATCTATTTATATGTAGTATTCTGTGGAAAACCTATGTCAGTTTTAAAATAATTGTTAACTATGTTCTTTCTACATAATTTTGTCTGTCAGATAATAGTCGTAACGTCTTTAATTAATGTCAATATGCAAAACTGATAATTAATGTTATATCCAGCATTACTGTTTTTAAATTTTAACGATGATGAAATATGCAAGTCTAACTAGCGTGAGACTGAAATTGGATGGTTTATATTGTGCTATGAATAACTGAGATTTGTTTAATTTGGCTTGTGCGAAGCCAACGACTAATATAAAGGCCAAAGAATGAATTATGTATAATTATTATTTATGAAATTTTTTGAGTATTAATTGCAGCATTGATTTAACTTGTACAAGTTAATTTTTGAAATATTATCACGATTTGTATGACAAATTGTGTAAAATTTATAATTGAAATTAAGTTAATACGATGCCTGAAAAATGAATCTTTGCCTCTTTCCTTATGTATGTATTGAGTTGCAAATCCTTTAAAAATTCATCTAAACAGTGATTATTTATGGTTAATGCCTCCATTTCTCAAACGATATCATAGGTTGCATGTGCCCGGGTTTCTTCTTCCAGTTATATATTCTTTGCTGCGTCGGAAGTCTCCAGGTCCCGCTCCGCTTTCCCTTGACGGCGTCCTAATGTGACTCCACCAAAGCAGCCTAGAAGTAAATGTGCTCGACTGTTCCCTTTTGCATGTCAAATGTAAAGATATAACTGTCTTTGCATCTCTTATCAGACTTTTGCCTCCATTTACCCGTCGATTTCTTCGAAATCGTTGGTTGGAGGCCACTTTTACCGGGAAAGTATGTCTGAAATGTCGCGGAGAGCGTGGCTAATAGCGAACTCACTTTGTTTACCGGAGCAGTCTATATAGTCGGGGGAATTCAGAGAATTGGATTTGAAATTATCTGGGTGTCCGGTGATGCCCGGGATATTAATGCTTAAATATAACAAATATTTTATTTAAATTATATTTTTTATTTCTCGCAAACGTCAACGCAGTTGCACGCAGGTTACGGAAGGACATAATGATTTCTGTTGTGTTTTTAGGGTCGAACGGATACAAATAGTGTCGCGGGAAATATAATATAAATAATTGACACCGAAAAGTATTTATTCGACGGAAATATCGGCCGATTTTGTATATTCAAAAATAACCACCTCCTCCATTCCCGCACCGACTTGGTCGCAAGAACATGTGAGTTAAATTTGGTTGAAATTACTTCTTTCGTTTATATAATTATGCGGAACATACATACATACAAATATACATACGAAATTTGAGTTCTTTTTACACATAAACAATTGATTTCATTACTAAGAGTAGGTAGGTGAGCCATCTATTTGGTCTGTTTAGCGCGAAATAACTTGTAGATCTAATGAACATTTTATTGAAGTAAGAATATATTTTGAGTAATTAGAAAATATAAAGAAATGTTTATCTCTCGAGTACGACGCACACCCTGCGCCACATAACAGCGACGGGTTGGACCGCGAACAGTCAATTTTATTTCGTTTAAGATTACATATTTCCCAGCGATTCCCTAAATTTAGGTGCCTCAATCCTCCGTGTTGTTCGTTCGAGAATTTATTACTTATGACTTTAAGGTAAGTATTTCATTGCTTTTCTCGTTTAAATTTGTCTGTAACCCACCTTCCCAAATTGTCAAGCCTGATCCAGGCATTTGCATAGCTAGGATTTGTCATTAACGAAGGCTCAATATCTTATTACAGACCAGTCAACAAACAAAGCGGTGGGAAACTCGATAGTATAGGGTGTCCATGAAAGAATGTCCCAGTTTTAATGGCATATTATAACAGTTTTAGGCTATTAACAAGAAATTGTACAACAAATTGAAGGTGAACTAACTTTGTTGTTTTTCTCACAAATATTTAATATGAATACCTTTAGATATAGGATGCAAATGCAACATAAAATCCAATTATTCAAATACTTTGGTTAACAAGTCGGGAGTAATGGAAGCTAAAGCTTCCGGGTTCCTGAAAGAGGGGATGCTTCGACTTTCTGTTAATTGATCCCTCCCGTATCATAATTAATTTATTCTGCGCGGAGAGACAAAATTTTAGATTTGAAAATCATATTTTTTAATTGTAATAAGGAAAGAAAATTAAAATCTAGAAAATTACTATAACTTTTTAATTGGTTGAAAATATTAACTTTCGCGTTAAATTTTTGTAAAAATTAATTAAAATTTTTTAATTTGTTAATCCGTTTCACGTTATTCACGACAATATAAATTAATCGTGTATGCCTCGCCTAAAAATTAATCTAAATTTCTTCAATTCTGTGACTCAACTCTGGCAAGTCATTGGGTAGTGGCGGAACGAAAAAACAAAATTTTTATGTCATAAGTTAATAAATCGTAGTGAACAGAGTAATTTTCGTGTTAATCGTTTGATGTCTTGAATGTATGCCTAACCTGGCCACGTTGTATCGTCCTCTTCTAAAAGGACAAAAATTAAAAAGTGCTAATATCACTCGCGCATGTTCTTATCTAGAAGTGTTTGTGTTCCTTTTAATTGTGATCCTGAAATTTCACTTTACTACGATTACAGCTAATACTATTAACTTTTATACCTGGGACATTTTTTATGGTCGCCTTGTACTTATAATGTCTCTCTTAATAAAGATACATTTAAAACGTATGGAACAAGATAGCTGTGTGCTGTGTATGCATTAATATTAGCTCCGCATAAATCTCTGGACAGTGAGTACGTTGGAGTACGGGGACCGTAATAAATTTAATCTGTCTCATAAATTTTACTCAGGTTTTGTTTTTATCGTACGTCCGGGTCCCTGAAAGAGGGGATGCTTCGACTTGCCGTTGATTGATCCCCCCATATCATAATTAACTTCTTCTGCGTGGAGAGACGAAATTTTAGACAACACATAACTGAAGACCGTATACTTACAGCATTAACATTTTAAAATTACAAAATATACGTTACAAAAAAGTTATTGTGTTACAAAATAGAGTATATATTTTCAGTATATTCTACATATACAAACATTTACGGACAAAACCCTTTTCTCTGTAAGATTAAAATATTTTAAATGTCATTTATATTGAACTTCTGTTAATTAGAAAAACACGAGATTAAAAATGGTCTTAACCGCATTCAAAAAAAAGATGAGATTGTCTTATGATATGTAGACTACCGCTGGAGATAAAGTCGAGTATAGGACCTCATTGTAACAAATTACTTACCACACATCTCATTAATTATAATCTCAAAATGTTACAAATATTGTAGTAGGAATTTGATATGGTTGATGTGATGATCCTTTCAGAGGCAGCTTCCGAAGTCAGTAAAGTTTTGAATTTAAACCTGAATATAGAGGCATACACGAGAATCATATTTGTTTAATTGTAATACGGAAATAAAGTATAATTGGTAAAATATTTTAACTTTTTAATTGGTTGAAAATATTAGTTTTCGCGTTGAATTATTGTAAAAATTAATTAAAATCTTTTAATTTCTTAATCCGTTTGAAGTTATTCAGGACAATATAAATTGATCGTGTATACTACAATATTTGTAACATTTGAGATTATAATTACTGAGATGTGTGACAAGGAATTTGTTACAATGAGGTCCTTTACTCGACTTTATCTCTAGTGGTAGTTTACATATCGGAACACAATCTCAGCTTTTTTTAGTTTTTCTTTTACAATTTTTAATCTCAGGTGTTTTTCTAATTACCAAAAGTTCAATCTAAATGTAATTTAAAATATTTTAAACTTGCAGGGAAAAGGGTTTCGTCCGTAAATGTTTGGTTATGTAGAATGTACTGAAAATATATACTTTATTTCGTAACACAATAACTTTTTGTAACGTATATTTTGTAATTTTAACATGCTAATGCTGTTCATATACACTCTTTAGTTGTTATATTTAGTTTGATTGAATTGTATTTTTTTGGAAAGGTTATACATGTCCAAACGAATATAACTGTCACACAGTACATCATTGTGTGAAATCCTCATTATAAAATTATGTACCTTGTAAACCATTTCAACCTTGTAACCATTTCAATGCTTTTTGAATTTATGTATAATAAAAAAGTAGATTTTTATTTTGTACGCTATTTATCTTTACAGATTTGTACACGAGCTGCAACAATGTCTGCCATTTAATTGTTATTTTTGTGGTGTAACGATGTACTTACATTGTTTATTTAATTAATATGCCTTTCAAAGCAGCCATATGTAATTAATAAAACTTAAAGGTCTCAACGGTGGACGTAAAAATTAATTAAATTTGTATATTTAATTAAAGCGGTATATCTTTCAGGTGACGCACTTAATTTCAGAACAGAAAGAAATGGAAATGATTCTAAGTAGGACTTCGTCTCTTACAATCTAAAAAAATGTAATGATTCAACAATTCACAGAAATATCTTTTGAAGAGGTTTCAAGTAATCGTTTCAAACGAATATTAGTTAGAGTGTAAGGAACAGTTATTTATTGTCAATTTAGTTTCATCTCCAGAGATACTTTTAAAATTGCATTCTACTCGGTATATCTGTTTTCCGAATCTTTAATATCGTGCAAATTCATTTTGACGCGTAGTATTTCATCTCTCACAACTCAATTGCGAATCTTAGATTTTTTGGTGTGTGATTCCCGTTTCACCTTCTGGAGGAGATATTATGACCTCGATTGGTGTTCCCTTCCACAGTCGGTCTTCAGGAGTCTGGAAACCAACGGCTCTTCTTGATCGATGCGGACGCCACCACATCCTGAAATCCATTTACTCTAATTTGCATGTCTTGAGCAATATTGACTTGATAGACTTTAAAGAAGAGGGATACTGAGACAAAAAATCAATACTAGTAAACTCGTCTTCTCTCCCATAATTTGGTAGTGTCGTCTTATATTACCATGTTTTCCAACTAAAATATTTTAGATATTATGTATCCAATAATGTATTCTTCAATCGTTTAAAAAAGTTATTTTTGGAATCAATGCAACTTTTTTTACTCCTCCATGAATTACATGAATCACCACGCACAATACTTATTTGACTTAATAATTTAATACTAAATATTTCAATAGCAATCAAAAATGAGACGTTAATATTTGTGGAATGATTCGTTACAAAACACCAAAGAGGTTATGCCATAGCCGTCGGCAGTACGTCATCCTATCTATAATACATTTGTCATTTTGTCCATCAATATGTCACAGCTATAGGCATCCAAAATACTGGTCCGAATTTGACCAAATTTGGCACTCGACTTCCACAGGGCCCGACGCTACCTATGATTATCAATTTTTTCTAATACACTGGAGTAGTATATATATAGTTTTAGTGTCCCATACACGCATCGAGATCTTCTAGTGACGCAAGTTCATCTTCTTGAGTAAAAATATATTTTTTAATAAAAAAATGTCACTTCGTAATTAATCTATCGTTGGGAGTTCCTTGAGAAATGATTTTCTTTGGAACGTCCATACGATGTATACGTACGTTAGTATTATTTTTTGTCAGGTAAATTTTAAATTTTCAATAAATGCTCATTTTTAAAAGCATATAAATATTATGTATTTGAAAGTGGCAGTAAAATTTTTAAATTAAATAAACTTCAATAACAACAATAATGTACATATGTGAACAGGGAAAATTTCAACAAACCTCCATATTTTCCACAGTTCTCGCTGGTTTTTGCCTTTAGAAAAGTCCGTACTCAACTTCATTTATACATCGGAGGATTGAAAATAGATTGGACTTGACAACAGAAATAGATTCAGGCTATTGGAAAACATGTAAAACGATTGTTTACACGCCCCACGTGAAAACGTCAACAACTCTAATTTTTTTCCACATTTTCCGTCTGTAGAGAAGTCCGAAGTCAACTTGAAGAAACCACCCAGACCTATCTGTAGATATCTTTATTTCCAAGTTGGGCCAACCACCCCCCGACCCCCGAGCTACATCACAATAAAAAACTAAATTTTGGTAATCGTCCACTTTAGGCCTCTGTGGTTCGAAAAGTGACAAATTTATAAAAATTCTGAAAACACGTGGTCGATTGGAAATTTGATCCTCCAGAATAATTGTCATATGACCTTTTCTTCTCAGACCAGCGGAAGCGGGTTAAAATGACACCTCTGTAAAAAGGCTACCTAGGATTGAAAATAGATTGGATTGGACAATAGAAATAGGCCGTTGGAAAATATATAAAACGAATGTTTACACACTCCTTTAGCTAAAAGTTCTCCCCCTGGAATGCAGTGTACCATCAAGTCCTGTAATATACTTATCTTTAATCATATTCATGGCTTATTATTTACGTGAACCCGAGCAACGCCGGGCTCTTCAGCTAGTCACATCTATGTGCCAAGACGGTTCGCACGCATCACAAAACATTCATATTCAGTAAAAAATTTAAAACCAAATACTATCTCTATCAGAGCAGGAAATTGAGATTTATTGCGATGTAGCAATGTACCCAAAAGTTTGAAATCAGTTTCATATTTTTTAAAAGATTAATAAATAATTTATTAATATATTCACAATTTTTATTCACTGGATATTTCGATAATATCCATATTTATCTGACTAAGTAACAAATTATATTGAAGCAGATATCAATTTTTTAATAAGTAATCCAAAATAATTAAATATAATTTGTGCTACCTTGATGCCGGTAACAAATACTGTCGGGTTAAGACACGTCTACCATTCGGATTAACTTTTTCCGGGGTCAATGACATTGGTACAGTATCTCCCAGTGCTGTCTATGCATAATTTTAACTCCATTGTGCATGGGAGGGAACACCCATAGGGATGGGATGGAGGGGTGTTACATAAAAATAACGCGAAGGCAACGGAGTCTATGAGATTAATTCTAATATTCAACATGCAACTAAAGTTGTTCTCTAGTCCTAGTTAGGTGCGGGAGGAATGTAAAAATACTCAGGCAACTCGACACCCAGATAGTTTCACATGACTACAACATATTTTTTATTTACCTTATTATATTATAATACAAGTCACTATCAGTAATAAAATTTAAATGCCATGAAGAAATGTTTTTCAGTTTTATGTAATAGCCCACCTTTCTCTGGTTGATAATTACTTTTTTAAAATCATTTATTACGGTATGTATTAAATAATTTTCTTAAAATGTCTTATTACTTGGTTGCATTTATTTGAAACGAGCAACGAGATAATTAATAATATTTGGTATTTATTAATCGTGTTTTAGAAAATTTTACCGTACGTAATAAGCCCAAATAGTATTGACGCGCGTGCACGCGTGTAATAAGGCGACTATTGATACATCACACTTTGTTACAAAACACGATTCTGATTTGCATTGTTTCACTGCAATGGAACATTTATACTTGAAAATGCATTTTTCGGAATGGAGTAGATGAAAGTGATATAAGCAGGTAAAAACTGAATGATAGATGTGAGTGCGAGATTAGGTAGATAATAAATTCCATTTGCAGCACAATTCTATGGGTGAAAGTTCGATGCATTTTGGACACTACTAATTCACTGTATTAGTTGGAGAAATCATTTTATTAAAAAGTGTATTTATAAGGCACATAATTTCACCATCACTTTCATATTATATATTCATTTTAACAAATGAAAAAATCAAAAATTTATTTATAGAATATAGGATTAATATTATTTTATTTTTCGATTGTAAATTAATTACAGGTATTGGAGTGGAATCATTATACTTAACCGCCTTTAGTGAGTTTCGAAAACAGTTTTTGAGTTCAGTTTCAATTGTGACCCTGAAACATCTCCATCGATTTCCTTATCTATGAATTTTACTTCGTTATTTGACCAATGCTTGCGACGGCACGTCCTGTGCCTATAATATATTTACTGTTTATTCAAGTTGTTTTGTAGCACTGTAATCATATTACAGCGGTGATCGATTCCTTAAAATCTCTGACAAATTATAACTCATAATAGTTCTTATTAATAGATTATTATCCCTTAACTAATATAAATAGGGGAATACGGGCCGAAACGGGACACTTATAGTTAAACAATTTTTGAGAAATTATGGAAAAAGAAAAATGACTTCATAAAAGTATAAAACATTAGTTTATTCTATTCCTTAGTTAATCGAATATCAATATAACTTAAACCAACAAGTTAGATTTTTGATGAACGGGATAGGATGTTTTGTCTTTATAGTTAATGCTATAAAATTAAATTTAATTTAAGAAAAATCTAAACACTTTTTATGCTTTCTTTCTTATACTTATTAAGTATACGGTTGATCGCTTTATCCATTTTTCCATTCGGAAAAATATTTTTAGCAACTTCTCAATCTTTGCTTACATTTTTCCCTTTTTCCGTTCTTTTCTTTAAGAAAATAACATTTGAATGCCTAATTTTTTAAAATTTTTGAATATGTTTTCTGCCTACCAGGCACATATGCACCTATTGAAAGGATATTTTCAATAATAAATAATATATGGTCTGAATAAAGGGGAAAAATGGCCGCATCAACACTAAAAGCTTTATTATGCTTCAAAGTTAATAATGTACTAAATTGTTCGACGCGATTAAAAACAATAAGGACTTTATAAAACAAGTTCACAATAGTGAAATAATATGATAAAAAAATGTCTCGAGTGTTTCTTTTTCCCATAATATGGCACAAATGCGTAATCACGATTTAGATTATGTAATTAATATCTGTTAAACACACTACTATATATTAGTATATTGTATTTTTTTGTGTTTGCTATTATATGAAATATGAATTATAATTTTACTCGAAAAATAATAATTTCATGAATTTCTCTCTTCATTTTCCATATATTTATGAGAAATAACATCCTTCTCCCCAAAACCTACGTGATTTCTACCGCCGAGAAAATTGGTAAGCTTGTTGAACTTCGGGAACAACAACGGAGAATACATTGTTGACTATTGTTATTTATGGAATTCAAAACTTTAAAACCTAACAAAACGCCTGAACGTACGTGCCAACCCAGTTATATAATGATTACTTCCATGAACTCATAGGCACAAAAGTTATCAGTCAGGCACACAAAAAACTGGTTTCTCGTTATAATAACGTTGGTCACTATGTGAAAGTAATGATTGCTAATAAAATATATGGAAAATAGAGTTCTGTTTTTTAAATAACAATTGGTGCTTATTTTAAAAATAACCATATTTTATTATAGTGGTTACGACATACGGCAAAATGCAAGCATGTTAATTGGAATGCATTGGTAATACATACAGGGTGTGTCGAATATTTAGAGATGGTAGTTATAATCAAAAATAGAAAAAAGTCAAATAAATTGTATTGTACATCAGCATATTATTGAGAAAGTAACATTAAAACATAAAATTTTGTTCTATTTCTCGTTTTCAGTCAACACTTTCTTGTAATCAGCTTACATAAATCCTTTGATTTGCGTTGAGAATATCCTGGCTTTTCGGCATAATTGGCCTAATTGCGTTCGCTATAAAAGCGAATATAATAAATTTAGCTATAGAACTGTATGATGAGACACAAGGTAACACGTCTCGACGAAAGGTGAATTTCACTGTTATTATCTATTTCAATAAAATAGTAAATGGATGTTTGAAGCCACATATTGGCTAAAATTGAGTAACAAACTGAAACATGCTCGCTGAGTGCGTTGAGTATGCAATTAAAATTATTTGTCATACAAATTTTGCACTGTAATATAACTACTTAATTTTCTAATGTCGTTGATGTATAAGATTTCCTCGGATGAACACTTTGCGTGGGAGCAAGGACTTTACTTATAGCCCTCGTAAAAAGGATTGCAGGGTGACCCAGAACCTGCGATGGGGATTCACGTTTCATATACCTAAAATGATGTTGTAAAAAGTCGAAAACCAGTATTAAGAGAAAATTGGGCATCTCCTAACACCAGAGACATACAAGAATAAGACCAACCCCGTCCAAAGGAAAAAGGTAGTGAGTCTAAATAAATGCTTTTGAGAAATCAAGGGTTAAAGTTTTTTGAGCTTCAAAATTTACATAAACCCCTTTTCTCATTGAAAATGGTTTTATCCGTAAGTATAAATATGAATTCGTCTTTATAAATTAATTATAATACATTTATCCGTGAAATATTTTCAAAAGTTGGAAATTTTTATTTCCCGTCTTTCTACTTTGGACGGCTGTACTAACATAATACGTTAGAAAGATTTTACAATTATCTATTGTAAATAATATTGATATTATCAAAGTGTCCCTCAGCTGCTGTCAAAACAATACTAGTTGGTATTCAGTCCTTTCACAATTTGTTAGGCGGTACTAAAACATTTGTTAATATCAACATTGACGGTTTTCCAGGAAAGAAAATTATTACTGAGGTTAAGCAAAGACGGAGAAAAAGTAAAACTTTGAGTGTAGAGCAAGATCAGAGAGATGGAACACAAAAACAATTAGTATATACGTTTCAGTTTTTGTTATTCATATCGAAAAATCGAAAAGGAAAATATAATAGAAATTATAGACTCTGAAAAACTGGAATATGAACGAACGTTAATACAAAAGCTGTTCACAAACGTTAATGTTTACTATCCAACGGACAGTTTGTAATTGGCAATAGGATTGAATATGAGTTCTTAAATAAAGTTTGTGTGTACAGATATTTGTCTCAATTATACAGAAGTAATAAATTCATATGTGAAAATATTACTTCGTAGTTAAATATATCTCCATCTATTGTTATTTGTTATCATGTATGATGGCGTCCAGCAGCGGCGGATCGAGTGCTGATTGGTAGGAAGGGGGAGGGGGTTGAGTGGGAATTATCCTGTATTTTTTTTAAATTAATGCTTTGTGTGGAAAAGTTGATATTATTAAAAGGAAACTAACAACTTTTAAGGATGAATTCATTTTCTTAATTATTAGTCATAATTGAAAATCGAGGAATTTCAATCAATTTCTATATAGCGTATCGTTGTTATTTTTAAGACAAAAATTAATTTAAAAAGTACTGCAGAATTTCATAATATGTTGGTCGTTGTATTGTTTATATAATCCGTATATTATAGCTGCATGGACTGCCTTTTGCTTTAAAATCCATTAAATTTATGAATCATAGATATATGAAATCTCACACGCAGCCAAAGAATGACCCTTTACTGCACAATAAAGATTTATATTTTCAAATAACAATTGTTATATTGTTTGGAATTGTGTACGCTATGTTTATTATAATTACGTAATACTAATTATTGTCAAATAATCTTTAATCAAAAAACAATTTTAGCTATGAAGTACGTAATAAATGTAATAGATATAAAATAAAATAAATTGAAGTGATATATAGTTGGATTAATTATTTATTATACTAATCCAATATAAATTTTGTTAAAATGCCCAACCCAGACAATAATTCTATGGATGTTCAAAAGTAATAATAAATTAATGTACAAAATAATTTTTACCATTTATTATGAAAAATAAATTTTAGGAGTTTCTTACACATTTTCGTTTGGAGTAAATATTTAAATGTTTAAAATAATAAATTAAAATTAGCATTAATATACATATAATTGTTTGAGCATAAAGTCAATAAATTATTTTCCTTTGTTTGTGAGCTATTAGACGCGCTTACTGACAATAATGAAATTATAATTACTGCTGCTAATACTGAAATATTGTATGTGACATATATTTCTATAACAAATATTAAGTTTATATCAATGAAATAGAATAAAAACTGGGTTATCATTATACTTTCTCTCGCCATACTTAACGCGCGAGCCATATATTTTTAGAGGTAAATATTTTATAATAAACACATTTTTGAAAGAATAACTTATCATTTATTAATTTAATATATTGGCTGCGCATTTTCATACACTTTTTTAAACCTTGAGGTTTGTTTGGTGTATTTACTGTCGAGCCCTGAGGTTACAATATAAACTAGGTTGACGTTTATAACCAAAAGAATTAAACAACTGCATTATTTAAATTTACGTTGATATGGCGAGTGCTAAAATAATAATTCATATTTTGAACACATATATACAAAATATAGTTACTTATATACAAAATCAATTCTTTGCCATAGACAGATACTTTCTGAACGTGAATACTCATTAAAATAGATCTAATGTTAATAAAAATAAATATAAAACATACGTAGTAAACCAATTATTGCGTAATTGTTTCAATAATGAAGTGAAATAAATTACAAACAAATAGGGTGTCTGAACGTCAGTTAACCTAAATTAAAACTTTGTCTGAATTTGACCGTTAATATTTTAATTTATTTTAAAACATGATTCGAAAATGGGGAATAATTTTGTTAGTGATGTAACATTTTTTAAACTGACTTTATTATATACTCTTTTTCATCTAACTCTTTTTTAAATAACCCGATTAATATCTAATTGTAGAAGACAGAATTTGTGGACTTAACTCTGTTTCAAATCAATAAAATTCGACTGCTTACAAATATAAGGGATCAAAAACACACACACACACATATATATATACTTAAAAATTAATAAATAATTTGGTCGTTAGGACCATATTTAACCTATAATTAACAACATACTTATATTATTTCAATATAAGTCGCAATTTCACCAAATAAATAAATATACATAGAATTATATAATTAGAAGATAAACTTTTGAAAAGGAATAATATTGTTTTTCCTGAAGAAAAAATATTAAAACACAAATTTAACTTTACTATATTGATAGAGATTTTGGAACACTAATCCACTTCATTGTATTACACTACACTAAACTATATTCACTGTACAGAATTTTCTTTCCGTTAGAGTAAGTTCTCAGAACACTTTTGCAGGAAAAGCTCTTTCTCTTCTTGTCTGTAGCGTATCCCACTCTAGTCGCTTGACCATTTCGTTCCCATGCCCAGGCCCTATTTGTACAAATTTTGCGGCCCTTCTTTGGCACGCTGCACCATATTCCATAAGTGGGCGTACTATTAACCACATGCCATTTCCTTCGATTTCCCATTACCCATTTCCCATTACCCTTCTTCAGTGCTCTCATTTCAAAATACAAAGTGTTCCAAGCATTCCTTGTAGCACAGTTTGCCTGCTCCGCCAACCCCATCTAACTGTTCAAATAAATGCCTAAGTATTTCTAGTTTGTCTCCTGGATCACTGTTTCCCCATCTTTTTATATCCCAAGGCATACTAAATGGGTATTTTAAGTAAAACTGATCGCTTTACTTTTAATATTGTTGATTTTGAGCTTATTTCGCTTAGCCCACGTACCTACAATATCTAAGTCAGTTTGGAGAGCAGTGGCGTCTTGTTACCCAGTTATTTCCCCGTAGATTACACAGTCATCTGCAAAAAGGCGGAGCTTAATATTTATACAATTTGGTAAATAATTAACAAATATGAGAAACAATAATAGGGCAATAACTGATCCCTGGGGACTCCTGATATTACAGATCCGAGTTCTGAAATTTCTTTGTCAACTTTGACTTTTTGGAGCCTATTATTTGTAAGAATTATTGTACCCAGAGAAATACTCTTTTCTCAGTACCCTTCCCATCTAACTTTTGTATCAAGATGTCGTGAGGAACTACATCGAAAGCCTTTGCAAAATCAATAACATGTAGCGCAGTAGGACCCCTACCTAATTTTGTTCAAATTTTTAGAATTCAACAAGAACATTGTAACTGGCGACAGGCAGGTAGAAGTGGAATTTCCCGGCGCCAGGCTGACAGATGGGAGATCTATAATATTGAGCTTGTTTTGCTAAATGAGAAGTCACCCTTAAAAATTTCCAAAGCACTTTTTTCATGTGTCATGGAAAATTTCCCGCGCTGGACTAAGGACTCGTGAGGATTGGCGAAACAAACATCACGTGGGATAGCGTTTTACATTGGAGAAGGGATATACAAGTATATCTGGGAGGTGAGAAGCCGAAAAAAATTCACGCCGAGAAGACGAGGACGAAGGGAGGAGATTTGACCAGGGCGTGGAAGGGAGGAGAAAGCTGGCAAGTAATTTTATTAAATAACTTAAATAAATAATCCTAATCATTTACAAACAATGATGTCGATTCTATCACCACGATCTTGAAACAAATTGATTATCTCACTTTCACAGGAAAATCCTGATCGAAATCAATGTTCGTTCTCAAAGAACCAGCCTTTTGTTCGAGTGCATCCTGAATGCACGTAGTTATTAAATTCTCCCTGATTTTGCATACCAATGAGGTTAGACTAATAGGTCTATAAATTCGTATGTCCGTTTTGTTTTCAGATTTAAATAAAGGTTACAATATTTCCCGTTTTCCAATCTGTTGGCAGTGTTGAGTTATTTATGGATATATTAAATTGCCTTATTACATACGGAATAATTGCTTCCCCACCGAGTTTAATTATTTCATCTGTCACCCGTGATTTCTTGTTTTATAGTTTACTAATTCTCACTCTTACTGCCTTTGTTGTGATTTAGAAACTTTGTTACCGTGTATGTACCGTTCCTTTTGCTAAACACAAAAACGAATGTACTCATTCAATAGATTTGCCTCTTCTTTATCTGAAGGCTACGTTGATGCCGTCAGTTTTTTTAGATATCTAACTGTCCACAGTTCCCTCGAAGTTTGTGGTTATAGCTATAAAATCTCTCCCGGTCTTTATTAACATTTAGAATGTTACGTAAAAACGATTCCTGTGCATTTTTATTTTCCTTAACTAATAACTTTAATAATGGACGGAAGTATAAATAGTTGTGCTCTTTCCTAGAATATGCTCGTCTAACTTTACTCTTTAGCTGTTTTATGCTTCTCGTATAATATTCAGGGCTACCATTACGTTTTATTTGTTTCCAAGGTACAAACTTATTTCTGGCATCGAAGATGATATATTTAAAATTTGTCCATATGTCGTCGCCCACAATTTATAAAGTCGCCCAGTTTCTCCCATCTGAAGAAATTTCGAAAAAAGGGACTGAAATGCAAAGGTTATTACTGAGTGACTGAAAACACAATATAACTTTTACAATAATATTAAAAATTTAGTTATCATATTTGAATATTAAAAGTTAAAAGGTACTATTATGTAAGAACTGGCTTCAAAACAGTATGGTCGTATTGAAAACGTGATATTATGAAGTTCTCGCCCGAAATGAGTATGTCAGCTGGGTACGGCACGCGTCACTACAAAAAGGCTGCTCTCGCCTGACGGAGGCTTCACCAGACATCAATATGCATCTAATGGACGAAAAAGGAATTTGAACCATATAATGAACAAAAAATTGAATAATGTAGGAAAATTCTGTACTTTAATCTAGTACATGCATTCTGTTGTTAATATCATTTGAATTTACGGATACTAAATTCGTATTTTTACTTAACGTAATATTTTAATGGAGTAAGAAACTATTCAAAATGCTAATTATATTTGACACTAAATCCATACTATAATCGTTATATAGGAATTGTATAATATGAAGAAAATGAAATCAGCAACAAGGTACAACAAAATTTCGAAATCGATTAGTAATATGGTCAATAGTTGCCAAGTAATTCTAAAGTAACTACAAACATAATTCGAAACAGCACAAAAGCAAATAACATTCTATATTGAAAACATTAGCATAATTTTTCTACATTTGCAGTCAACGAATTTGAATGATGCAACATGTCATGAAAAATAAATAACGATTTGATTTGTGGGCCAAAATATACTTAACACAATACAGTTTATTTGAAAATGATAGCACAACCCAGTGCTAATTAATTTTAAATAATATAGATATTAATTATTTGGTTGTATCTATTTTGTTTATAATTTCTCATAACAAACCAGAAGCTAAATAAATAAAGAAGTTAGTAGTCTCGATAAAAACATACAATTGTTTAAATATTATAGTATGCCAGAGACAGTACCGCGCCTGACAATTAATTATACATATTGATGTTTTCTAGGAAGGATATTATCCTGATTCCAATTACTCCGACAGATTAATTTTCCGTTTGTTAATTTTCCTTTGAGGTGCGTTGTAGCGAAATAGAATACAATATTAATAGACCATTTATTGCACAATATTATTGTATTAAATTAAGTTAAGAATTCACGAAACAATTTCAACAAAATTTGTAACACACGTCGCAGGAATAAGATATATCTATGAGTAGTGCTGGAAAGAGTTTCTATTATTAAAATATGTGAAAACGCTCTATATGGTCCGAAAAGAATCATAGTGTAATTGTCTATCCTTCAGTGCCTGATTTAAAACTCAACCCGGGTAGAAGGGGTGACGAAAATTAATGTGTTAACGTCCGAGATTGGTGTCGATTCCCGGTTATGGTTGTTGCTCAGATTATGTATAAAATTCCTACAGGATAAAGTTAAAATTTACCCTATAAGTGTGGAGGAGATGAAGGGGGTGATATAGACACATGTATAAATTTTGAAGCAAACTTTGCACACATTTAACTTATGATCCGGAATAAAAAAAAATACCGACAGACATCTCGATGACGTTAGTGCTTTTACTCCTCCAAATTCAGGTGATGATGGGAATTGGATGAAACATTATAAAACTATTATGGATTACGATGTATAAATTAATATTGTGCTATATTTCTTTCCTTAAAACAAATATCTCCCTGATACCTTAAAAGCGAAAACTTTCTGCCAACGTTAAATGTAAAAAATTGTTTGACTTTTTTCTATGTGACTATAAATAAATTAATAAAGAAATTGTTCTCGGTCAGTTAAGAGAGTAAAGAATACTCACAAATATTTTTAGTACCGGTAAAATAAGAGTACCATAATTTTCCGGTGGAATAAGTGTTAAAAATGTGCCCTTGTTCCCTGAGAAAAGTGAGAAATAATATATAGGTATCACTTATTTAAAAACTACGGGACTCTTGTAATTAAACCCAGCGACTACCATTACTCTGGTGTCGATACCAATATCGTTATTTATCGAATATTTTAAAAGCCGTTCTTCGCCTCATAGGAATGCCAGGAAAGCACAGAGACAAATAAGATTCTCGAAATGTTCCTCATTGAAAACATTAGCATAGGAAAATTGATTTTTCTTCATTTACAGTCAACGAATTTTAATGACAAAACATTACATCTAAAAAGAAATAGCGATTTGTATTGTAGGCCCAAATATACTGAACACAATGCAGATTATTTGAAGATAATAGCACAACCCAGTGCTAAGTAATTATAAATACCTGCCAACCCAAAAAAGAGTATACATTCGGCAACAAAAATGTCTGGTAATGTTTTAACCGAAAACAATGAAAACTTAAAAAAAAAGTTCTAAAACATTCGAATCATAGGTAAAGGCACCAAAAAAATATCAATTTCTTCTAAGACGGTAATGCAATCAATTAATTTTTTGCACTAATTGGTAAGGTAGATAAAATTGCGAGTTTAGTACGTAGTCTTACTTCCTAAAAATATAACCATAACCGTGTCGTAACGTTGTCTATGAAGTAAAATAAATTTATAAATTTAAGTGGGGGTCAAATTTTATAATTATATAAAATATTCTCTATAAAGGTAAAATTAACGAAAATAGAATTGCGGTGCATCTCATTCCGCGTTTTCTCTTATATGGGCAATTATCTTACTTGTACATTTAATTAGAATTCTAAAAAGAATGATTCTCTCAATAGTGTTCCTCCTTGACCACAATAGCACGACTTATTTCTACGGAAGGGAATGGCTCTCGTTGCCATAGAAACCACAGTCTTTGGAGTCCGATGGAAGCTCGTACTCAGAGAAGACGACGAGTGGAGGATAATTGACAGACGAATCCGCCACTGAATACAATCTATGTCGTGTATTCGCGGGATTCACGACGAGTGCAGATTGCGGAATGAGCTTTGTGATGTGCCTGCGGTGTATTGGAGTCTTCTATTATTCAAGATTGCGACTTTACGCTGGTCAGTCATGGGTGTGAAATGCTACGTAATTAGTCCTAAGATCAAATAATGCTCGTAAGCCGAAATGAGATTTTATATATTTTGAACACGAAAAAAGGATTTTGGACACATCAATAATCAGTATTGCAGTCTTGGCTACTATTTTGTATCTATACATTTTCTGAAAAATAATTATCTTGAGCTCCTAATAAATTAGGAGACTATAGAACAAAATCTTTATCAGCATCGTTAAACAAAGGTTTATTCAATATTATTACTTCCGTAAACTTTAACTGACGACCACTGTGAAAAATAGCTTTTTACGATTTCTGTTTCAATAATTTCCATTTGTTTATAACCTCTTGGCCCTGTAAAAAATTCCACAAGGATTCACTCTAAATATGGCGCAAAGCTGGCTGCCACTCGGAAAATAAAATCGCTTCATGTATTGGTTTATCAAAATAAACACAACACCAGGACGATTAGAAACAAGTAATTAATTATGAAAAATACGAAGCAAGGTTTCCGATTCTGTTGGATATTTTCCATCGATTTTCAAATTTGAAATAATTAAAATTTTACCAATATTTATAGCTTTTAACATATATACAATAAATAATAAAGTTAGTAGCCCAGATAAGAACATACCATTTTTTAGTATTATAGTATGTCACAGACTATAGCGTCTGGTCTGCCAGACAGGTAATTATACAGATTGTCGGTTTCTAGGAAGTACATTATGCTGATTCACGTCACCCCGACAGGTTAATATACCGATTGTTAATTTTCTAAAAAGGCACGATCTGACGATATAAAATATAATATTAATGTACCACTTCTTATACAATATTTTTATGGTAAATTAAGTTATTAATTAATACACGAAACAATTTCAACAAAATTTGGAACACACGTGGCTTAAGATTCGGGTATAATATTATTCTTGTATCCTTATTAGGAAGGGTGGATAAAGGTTGTGAAAGCGCCCTATATGGGTGGCTGACTTTCATAGTGAAATTATCTATCAATTTAGTGCCTAATTTAAACCTCTAACGGCATCAGTTCAATGTTCGTGGGGGTAGGAGGGGTTACGAAAATAATGTGTTTACGTCCGAGATTGGTGTTGATTCCCGATTAATGTCACTGAGTTTAATTATAACATTCCAGCGGGAAAATGTTACAGTTTAGCCGCTACCTGTGGGGGTGATGGAGGGGGTGAAATATACACTCTTAAACACTAGTATAATTTTCAAGCAAACTTTGTACAAATTTAACCTATGATCCGGAATAAAAAAATACAGTCAGACTTCTTATGGGTTGGGAATGTGGAATGAACTTATAAAACAATGAAGAAGACACAGATATTAGTTTCGGCTAAAGTTTTTGACTTCGCTTAGGTTATTACTGTCACTCTCGATGTAGTTAGAACTTTATCAACTCCAAATTGAGGTGGCGATGGGAATTGGCTACTTATAAAACATTATAAATCTGTTGTGAATTACAGTGTATAAATTAATATTGTAAAGCCAAGCGACTACCATAACTCCGGTAACGATACCAATCTCGGTATTTCTCGAATATTTTTAAAATGGCCCCTTCGCTTCATAGGAATGCCGGAGCTGTCTCATGTCCACAATGCGTGTTTCTGAATAGCATGTGACATGTGTGTACCAAGTTTCGTTGAAATAATTTCATGATAATCAACTGTTTCATAATAAGCGTTCTGTTAGTATTATGATTTATTTCGTAAAATCATAGCTTTCTGGAAAATTCTCAAACGGGAGCATTTCAACCTGTCGGACAGATGTCAATCGGAATGGTTTCGTCGGGAAAACGTGCTTCGGTCAATTGTCTTAGGATTTTGTGCTAGACCCCCTCAGCAGCAAAAACTATAAGGCGGTACAAAATAAACTATTATATAAGTGTTATTGGAGTTCATATACATCAAATTTTTAATTTAAACTGTTTTGATGTTAACTTTATTTCTATTAGTTCCAGATGAATGCTTAAATTGCGAGATATTTTACTGTATTTTGAGTTTAGCCTAAGACACGTATCTACTTCTAAGTGATAAGAATAACACATGAATAATATAAATATATGTTTTAGTAGACCGGCACTCGGGGGTTTAAATACGATATAAAATTATGACTTTTTAGCCTCATTGATTCACTTATTTGAATACCATAATTATCAACAAAGTAAGGAATAAATACTAACGATACACGCTACTTAAAATCTATAGTCTCCACATGGGATCAGGGCCACTTTTGTTTGAAGCGGCCAAGAGGTTTTTGTATTAACTGCAACACTACTGCCAGATGGCTTTGCTTGGCCAAGCACACCCTGGATTAACTGGTTATCTTGATGAGATCTTATAAGACCAGAAAGGCAAATGCATGCTTTGTTAGAAATGGAACACGACTAGTGCAAGGAAACAACTTACCGCTCACGGAAAATGCAAGCAGGAATATATAAAATTCAATTTTATAATTACAAATACACAAAATTGAAACGAGGGATAGTTCTGAAATTGAAAATTTGCAATGAGACCAACACCACATTGCTGACATGTTACTAGTTTACTGAGCTAAATATCTAATTTTAGAAATTTGGATTTATTTATCGAGTGCAGTGGGAAATTGGTCAAGTCTAAACAATCCTTATATACATTAATATAAAAACATTATTTGGAAAAGGAACATAATGAGAAAAGTATTATAAACTACTCATAGCCAATTAGAAAGTACACACACACAACAGAAATAATAGGCATGGAAAAAGTTAAGATGGGGTTAAATGGTTTGTAACATAAACTAATCTTCACAAATAACACAAGTTCTAAAAGATTAAAAAACCTCTTTATTTCAGTCTCATAAAATTTACAACAACCTCAAAGGGACGCAGTCAGTAGCTTTCGGAACCGTTGTTCCATAATCATCTGTAAGTTACAAGATTTTGATAAAATTAAATTAATAACTGCGCACATTTTATTCTATAATGTCTATGATTCCTGTGAGTAACTGTGTGTGCAGTTCATGATTTAATTTAATTCTATTAAAATATTGTAACTTATCTTGTAATTTACAAATGAATTTGGAACAACAGTTTCGAAAGCTACTGACTGTGTCTCTTTGAAGACGTTGTAAATTTATTGAGACTGCAATAAATAGGTTTTATAATCGTTTCGAAAATACATTTAATACTCAGTCTATTATATACTTATATAAAAACACTTCAGAAGAATATTTCTGGCAACTGGTCTCATCATTTAAATATTCAAATCTCGTTCGGTGACATTATAAATAATTTTTGTGTAGTGTTTATATGTTAATTCAAAGTAATTTTTGTGTATTTTTGTTTCATTTAATCTAGCTGTATGCAAGTCTTTCGTGTTTGTAAAGAACTTCTTGCCATTTCTAGCAACGCAGAGTTAAAAACGTTTCTCACGAGTGTAGTTTATCATTATTATTGCTGTTATTATAAGTTGACCTTGTTTATTTGTATATCGAATGCATCTATTATTTCTGTACCCATCTGTGTCTACCGATGCAACATTACCACAACATTGGCGCACGTCACATTCCATCTGGTGCAACAACCACAACCCCTCTGGTGGGTTAGGATGATGGCAGGGTTGGGGTGGGGAGGTGTTGCAGGTCAAAGGGAACCGAAGCCATGTCATTTTATACAAACCATTGCGCTGGCGTTATCTGTTCTATCCCTATGTATTTGTCTGCTGCGATGTCATATTAAGCCGTGCAAACAACATGCACAGCTAGGATTTTGGAAAATTTAATCTCATTATGTGAATATCCGGAAGGCGAATAAGATTTATCCCTATCCTGTTGTTGCTGACTCAAATGTGAAAAGCATATAAAGTTCAATAATTTCTTCTTCATGTCTAAATAGTCTTTTTAGTGTCTCCAAAATAAATTTACATTTGAAATTGAAACAATGTATCTATTTCAGCGGTACACAAAGTATCTTGTTTTCATAACACACACTACTAATTTTGGAATGGCTAATACGTAATTATATTTGAATTTGATTTTGAATCGAGTATTATAAATGATATTAAGGGATTATATATTCGTACAGACAGCACATGACTAAATCTAACGAAATCAATTATTAGTCGTTTCTTGTTATTCTAGTTCTTTGAGCGTACTTTCCTGTTTCGTTTTCATGAAAAAATGGATGTTAAATTAGTAATCTAATTTAAAGCGATATTAAATTTTTATAATACAGGACACAAAACTCTCTAACTTCAAATTAATTTCTAATTCCTTTTGTCATAATAACTTATTTTATATAATTAGCTTCTATTTAACTTACTACAATCTTATTTGTTTCTTGTGTGTGTTATTTGTTGGGAACAGGCTACATGAGGGTGATCCTAAAACAGGCAACTCACCTTTAATAGCACAGGAAGGGAATTGAAAGGGTGGGATGCGTATGGTAGGGCAAGGTAGCCAAGGACTGACTACCCGGTGTATCACCTAAAGAAATACAGGGAAAACCAAAGTAAACCTGAATCAGGTAGGTCGGGCTATTGGTACCATTCTCAAGCCCTTCAGAATGATGGGAGACGAGTTTGCTGGGGACGCAGCATTCCCTTTTCCGTGACTCGACGAATTGTAGGAGGCAGTAGGTCCACTCATCTTATATACACCTTCAAAAAAGGTGAAGGTATCTTGGTATGTGAGAACTTAGAAAAAACAGAGAGAATTACGAGGTATTCCCAACGCAGTCAAATCTGGGGAGAAGTGACTGCGAGAAAAACCCCCACAGGTTCCCATATATTCTAATTTCTTTTGTCATAATGACTTTTATATATAATTAGCTTCCATTTAATTTAATACAATCTCATTGGTATTGTTATATCTTTTATTTAACAGTTATGTCTTTATCTACCTGATATGGGCCTAAATGATGACTGAAAGTTATTACATTTATAATTAAGAGTTATTTGAATGTTTGCCTCTCCTCCATATTAACCTAATTTCTTAACTCTTTCATATTTAGGAAAAAGTTACTCATTAGAGTATGAATGCAGACATCACATAATCAAATTTTGTAATATAAATTATGCAATTCACATACTTAGGCTATTGGAATCGCAATCTGCTTCAAGCCTAGGAGCGATAAAGACAGGAAATCTGTGGTCCTGCCTACCTGGCCAGGAAGGGGGAATTAAGGATTCTATGGTCGATTTGAACATGGGACTCACTGAGCACGGTCAATGTTAGCGTCTAACTATAGAGGACGGGTTAAGAAAAAACAGACCTAAGCTCATGGCATTTGCAGGTTTAAAAAAGTCTTTGATATCATATTTATTAAGGATTTTGAAGAGGACAGGAATAAATACCTAGAAAGCTCGACAACGTCAATTAAACTTATGTTGGAAACATCTGAGGGAAATTTTGTCATTTCCCCACTCTAATCTGATTTATAAGGAACTTTAAATAATAAAACTGTGTTACCCAGGTTCTTTTAAAGTCATTTACTAATAAATATACAAATTCCCCTACCAACATAAAATTTTCTCGATTATATGTTTCTTAATATTCCAGTAAATGATACCAATGGCTTTTTAATCATTTTTACATTATATTTTTTGTTTATTATTAACAAATAATAATTGGAATACCGGTACAAAAATTTAACTACATCAAAAAAGAATAAAATTTTTATCTATAACAATTAATGACTTTGTTCTAAGGTTAAATAAAAATTAAATTTATTTATTATACTACAGTAATCTTGAATAAGGCAAAAATATAAGAAAAGTATTGAGATAGAGAAAAATGAAACTGGTACATGAGAAAGGAGAGAAACATTAGTCCTGTCCTATAAACAGAATACATCATAGATAAATCTTTATAGCAAGAGCTACCGTTGAACTCAAGAACGAAGTACAATGTTCATATCCCGGAGAATGTTGGACAACCAATATATATATATATTAAAATATATGTTTAGCTGTTGGGTCAACATCTACAATCAACACTGATTTTCTTTAAGAAATAATTGGTTTCATACATATTTAAACATTATTTCCCTAAAAATTGATTCATCCTTGGCATTGAAAAATTATTTTATTGTAAGTTTGCGGTCCCATTGCTTATTTCCCACCGTCCTGCAACTTTTCCTCTTCCTGGGACAACCTTTTATGCTCAGTCTACATTTTTGATAATCTGGTTTACATACTATAGTAGGTCACCCTCCTAATTTACAGTGTGTTCGGCTATTTAATATATATTTCTAATATTGACTTCCGTTACTATATGCCCAAAGTTCTTGCACATTAGTTTAACTGTAATATTTTTCTGATTCATTTGCAAGTTAATTTGTGGTAAACATTTCACTTAATAAAAAGGGTGCTTTGCCTAGAACAATGTTTTTTTGTGAGCTTGGCGCTGAATTTGTTTGTGCCGTTGAGAAACTTATTTGCAAATTTGTCCTCTACTTTTCCATAGAATATAATTGATTTAGTAAAATAACACATATTTTCTATTAAAAATAACATTGTCCATTATCTTCACATCCAAATGTTTCCCTTAAAAATTCCTGTCAACTTCTTCGTTCGTATTTCATCTGTGACCTTTATCTCCTTACCTTTGTTACTCAAAAAACATTTAAGTTAAATATTGGTATATATGAAGTCATGTTCTACGCTTCTATCAACGAAAGAATTTTACTATTTTTAGTGGCAACATTCCCATACTGCACTTCATCGCCTTGACTATGTAAAATACTTATTGTGCGTAAATATCCGCTGTTTATGTACGTTTTTTAATTTTTGCCTCCTCCACTCTCGCCTTGAGGGTTGTAGTCTAACTTCTGCAGTGTTTGTATACGGATCTCACGGTATTTGGTCAAAATTGCTCCGCAAGTTTAGATTTGAATAGAGAACATACATACACCAAAACTGCGTTCTTTTTTCACGTAAGATTATGTTTAAATTAATTTACACATAGTTTAGTAATAATAATAATATATAATAATCTGCTTCTTTCAAATTAATTTTTAATATATATATATATATCATACCAAAAGCCTTTACTCGTCCGTCAACATACATCATGTTGAAGTGTTATTACTTATAAAGGAATAATGATATATTATCTAATATTCCCATTTGTTTCATTTTACTATTTATATTTTTGCCTCTTATATTTTTAAGATACTTACATTTCTTAACGTAACTGCAGTCAAGAGATTTTAATCACAGTGTCATTTCTTCATTTAAGAGCTATACAAACTATGTGGTCTTGATTCAAACCTACTGTAGCACTCACCATGACGAAGAGAGTTCCTTAAGATCAGTTTTAATTTCTATTTTATTTCGAAACGTAGGACGGTAAAATGTTTAATGAAAACAATAGTTTAAATAACTGTTTAAAGAATGCTACAATTGTTGAACCAGGACCAGTAGTGTATTTATTTTATTAGTTTCACTAGATTTTTGTATTCACTGTTGTAAGAAGATAAAAGACTTGACAGATTATACAAAATTAAATAAGTTTCATATTCTTAGAATTTTAATGAGTTAATAAACGGTGAAATTCCTTTAGAAACAAACTTATACGATTAATTTCACCTTCATAAGTGTCTGATGAATAACATCTATCTAGTCTTCCTCTATTGCAAGACAATATATGAAATTTGGTTTACGGTAATTTATAACAGATCTAAGCTTAAGATTCACTTTTATATTCCCTTTATTTTCAATTATAATTTTCTTTTATAAAATTTATGTCTTACTTTTTATAGGTTTTCTATAATATCGTCCAACTCTTCATTCACAAATTGTAACCGAATATTAAGTGACAAAGTTATTAAACGTATAAATATATATAATGGTATCTAAAATAATTTCTTCTGTATGAAAAAAATTAATGTAAAGAGAATAAAGAAATTGATGGAGAATCAATTGTTTTATTTTGTATGTGGCAGAAGACTTTAGGAAACACTACACACCGGAAACATTATTCCGGTTATATTCTCATCGTATAAACAAGTAGAATTTTGTGGTGAGGCATTTGTTAAATATGTAATAAGGTAAATCATAACGCACATTAATAATTCAACCCAAGCGGTGCAACGTGTTTGTACACGTATCAGAGATTATTAAAGGGAATGTGCAGCACTAAAAGTAGGTAAGGAATGCGCCATAAAATCGACAAGCGGTCGATATTATAATTTGTGCTAAAATTGCACCTAACCTCCAAATTTGTAATAAAATCAGTCCAAATAACCTGTTTGGATTATATTGTTGTCGCACAAAACAATTTCTTTCTAAATTAAAAATATGAAAACTTTCTTGAAAGTTGAAATACGAATATTAATGGCCAAATTAGTTAAAATAAAATATGTAACAAGAAAAGTAATTTTTCATAGACACACTCAGCGGTTTATCCTTATTACGTGTTTAGGAATTAATTAGATGATATTTAAAATATATAATTAACATTCCATTCAGTGATTTAACATTCAGGAATAAGAAAACATATTTAAATTCAAACTAAGAATTTTAATTTTAAAAGTATCGGTTACATCCTTGGTGGGTACATCAATTAATAATTTACAAATATTAAAACTCAACTGACTGTTTTGAACATCAAAATTAGTTTCGGACTTACAATAAAATACATACTATAAAATACATAATTTATTCATAGTTAGTTTAAGGAATAAATACAATTTTGAGTACTATTTTAACATTAACGGGCGGATGAAAAGGAAATATCAATCGGAGCTTTCTCTCGCAGGTATTTCTCTCTCGAGTGATGATGGGGCTTACCTTCTGGAATGCCTCATCATCTCAATGGTTTGTTGTGGATTTCTTTCAAGTTCCGAGGCACCTTGATCACTTTTAGGAGGGTGTGTGTGTGTTCTGGGATCGCAGACCTTGGGCATACGGTAAGAGTTTTCCGCTGATCCTATTGGATCAGTCGGCCTGCTTCCTCCAAAAACTTGTGAATGCACGAAGAAGGTAATTCTATGACCCCCACAGCAAACTCCCCTCCCGTCATTTGGAGGGGCGTGAGAATAGTAAACTTTCCCAACTGCCCGACCAACCTGTTGCAGGTTTTCTAGGGTGTTCTCAAATCTCTTTTAGGTGAATCACCGGATATGATCCTTAAATTATAGCTCGGGGGGCTCTAGTCAAGCCTTGGATACCTTTCTCTACCTTCCACATCACCCCTTCTCAATTCTCTTCTTATACTATTAAAGGGGAGCCACCCACATGTAGTCCCTTACAACATCTTCCCAAAAATTACCTTAAGTGTTTTATTATATGATATAGTGTGTAATATTTCTCTCATTTAAGTAGAGAAGTATTTCTTTTCTTCGTCCAAAATTTACCTTTAATCCAATCTTTATTATGACTATTAAGATAAAAAATCTTCCTTAAAACTGGATAATTTTAAGCAGGATGTTTTCAATTATAAAAGTTTTCTACTTTGATGAATGCAATTTTTGTAGGTATACTTAAAGATGCCCATATTGAAGGACGAAACGTCGTATTTTCATTGATGAATTGGTAGTTTATTATTAAATAATTTACTATGCCGTATTAGAACAGTTTTTATATCATCTGTAGGTGAACAAAAAGTTTTGTTTCAAGAATATATGAGAAGAATTTAGTAGACTAAATTGATTAAAAATAAACCAAATTCTGGAACACTGAGCAAAATGAAAAAAAAACGTACACAAGCCTTCGTGATAAATTCTTCTTCGAACGATTTCAATGCATTCATTCCTATATGACGGACAACTATTCAAACAGTTTATAATACACTTTTTAATGAATCTACTTTACTTTAAATGTAATGTGTATTAAATAAAACTGATTTATAGACTACAATGCACACAATTCATTTTTTTACTTGTAAAATTACTTTTTACCTAAATAAACGAAGAAACACTATTATTTCCTCTAATACTGCTTTTACAACACTTACTTGATTTGAGTTTCATATTCAATCCCTTTTTACAAAGTTCAGATAAGGGAACTCTTAATTTTTAGTGGCGCTGTTCGTCACGTTTATATATCATTTTAAATCTTCTTATGCGTAGACATGAGTTCATAATAAAGATTTGTTTGTTAGATATTTGTGAAGTACGCTTTAGTTTCTAGTTTACGACACGCTGTCCTCAAAGAATATTATACACTCCATAATATTAGATAAGCTATTCTCCCCAGGGGAGGAAATGTACACATACCTTCGAAAAGAATTTTTCAAGAAATATTGTTTTTAAAATCGTTTCGCTAACCCTCTTAGAAATAATGTTTCCCAAAGTGGGTCCCGCACACTACATGGGGTTAATTTGATTGTTGAGGAGGAAAATTCTGAAATGAGCTCGCCTAGAATTTAAAAACCGACAACCTACTATGATTACACCTTTTTCATTTTTAAAATAATGTTTAAAGTCGCACCAACCGCTAAGGCCATTAGCGACTGTACACAATTAGAGGAACTTATATTTCTGTAAGGATATTTCTGTGAGGGGTCGGCGATTAAATTTGTAAAAACAAAAAAATTGTCGGTATGACAAATTTACATTACTGTTCGCTAATTTATATACAGTCATTCTTGAAATTTTGGAGTAAAAGATTTACAATTTATTCGGAGCGTATTGTTTACTATGAAATAATAGTGCGTGCAGTGTGGTACGATTGCTATGGCACTACCACTCTTAACAACCTGAATACAAATGATCCTCTGCAGCAAGAATTAAGCAAAGTGTCTGACAAAATGTAGTAAACCATACCGGAAATGAAATCCCTTTGAATCGATAAATATATAAACAGTTGACTAAAGTTCTGAAAACTAAGATATTACGGAAATATATATTCATAATATTACCTGGGAACCCGGGTTATTAATGCTTAGATGTAACATACATTATACATAAATTGTGATCTTATTTCTTGCGAAAGTCGTAGTCGCCGCCACACGCACGCATACAAGTAGGCTGCATCCTGTTCTATATATGTCATTAGGATAGACGATACAAATAAAATCGGGGGAAAAACCGTAAAAGTAATTGACCGCGAAAAATATTTGTTGGACGGAAATATCTTTTTACACATAAACAATTAATTTAATTTATAAGAATAAGGTAGTGGACCCATATATTTGTTCTGATTAACGCGAAAAAACTTGTAACTTTAATGAACGTTTTATTTAAGTAGCTATATATTTTAAGTACTCATAAAATATAAAGAAATGTTTATATCTCGAGAGAGGCACACACTAAGCGCCATATAAAAGCGCCGCGTTGGGCACCTTTAGGTGAAAAATCAACACAGGATACATATTGAAGCAGGAGGATATCCTGCTGGGAAATGAGTGAGAGCCAGGTGGAGGTTGACTTCCTCCTTCCTGGTTTTCCTCTTTCTCTCCCCCCTTGGTCCATGGCCAAGGTAGCTAATTTAAGACTCCTGCAGGCTGAGACGACCTTGGGCAGTTCGAGAGGTGTATGTACGGAGGTCGAAGACCTTCGGCATACGGTAAGGGTTGTTCGCTGATCCTATTGGACCAGTCGGCCAACTGCCTCTCAATACTGAACATGGCACGGAGGCGGGTTTGCTGCGTTCCCACAGCATTTTTGAGCACTGTTGGACCATATTACGATGTGAGTTGACCCAGTCTCCCGTCATCAGAAGGGCGCAGGAGTAGTACCCACTAGCCCGGCCTACCTGATGCAGGTTTTCTAGGGTTTTTCCCTGCATCGCCTTTAGGTGAAACACCGGGTAGGATTCTTACACTATAGCCTGGGGGCCCTAGTCAACCCTGGGCTACCTTGCTCTACCTACCACATCCCCCCTTTTCAAGTCCCTTCCTATGCTATTAAAGGGGAGTTGCCTGCTACAGGATCACCCTCATGTAGCCTGTTACCCAAAAAGAACTCACAGTCAATTTAATTTTGTTTAAAGTTAAGATAAATTATTTTTACTTGAATTTTAGCTGTTTATTATATCTTTTACAAAATTACTCCCTCTTACTAATCGTTTATTAAACCTTAAGTTTTTGTTCTGAACATGAAGGAAAAAATTCAAGTTTGGAATGTGAAACAACGTAGATATTAGATGGGGGCATAGTAAAAAGGTGGTTTCTAAACACTTCTCTAAAATCTTGAGGAATAAACAGCTATTTTTTTTCTACGATAAATTACTTTCCGAAAACTTTCAACAATTATAAATGAAATAAACTTACGATCAGTTGCAATTAGACTGAACGAAACTTCGTCACCATATTAGGGAATTCTTCAGGCGTTAAATTTTTAATTTTGATGAAAATATGCCAAATCTGTAGATATTCAAACTTGACCTCTTCAAAGGGCAGTCAAGTTAAGATGTTTACATACTTTCATCAAAATTTCAACATCTGAAGAAGTCCCAAATGTGCTGACGAAGCGTCCTTCAATCTAATTAGAAACTGGTAGTTAATTTATTTCATTTAACTATTTGAATGTCATACATTAATTGATTGATTAATTATAAATATTTTAATAATCAATTAACGTCTGTTTTTCACACCATTTAAATCGAATAAGTTTACGACCCATTATAAATTGTTTATTCAATTAAACCGACGTTTCGTCAGAATATATGTCTGCATACAAATAAACTCTCGGGCAAACTTAAAAACATCTGATCCTTTTTTAGCTCAGGAAGCCGACATACCTGCATCAAAATGATGTAGCATGCATATTTTCAATGCCATGTCACACGGCATAACAAACTGACGTCGTTTGCAACACGCGTTTCAAATTTTTAAACTACAAAAGCGGACCGACGAATAATATTTGGTGGGGATTTGAATTCCAATTGCAAGCCTTTTGTTTCGTAACCTTTGAATTATAACTTTGCTTTGTACGTATATTCCAGAAATATTAAACTTGGTCTGAGGGAACATATATTAATATGCCCTTAACGGCACAAATCATTTATGCAGCACCAGAAACGGCTCCCAACTCCGTATTGTAAAACATCAAGGTTTCGTTTTCCGGTATACATCTGTACAATAGTCTTCCTGAGGAAGAAAATCATTAACGATCAAAATTTATTGATAAAGAGTAGTCAATTTTTGTTAATTAATGGAGCTGAAAGATTCCGTAGATAGAAAGGACTGATTAGATACTCTTTACTACAACAATTTTCTGGTGTCCTATAATATTTTGTTACAATTATTTGACAATTATAATCTACTAGACTTTAACTGCCGTTTTATTTGTTTCATGTTCGACGGGAATTGACTTCAGATTTGCTGCTTCCTACTTTGAAGAAAAAAAGGTTAATATTGCCATCATTTCTGGTATTTTATAATAGCATCATTAACATTGTTTCAAATTGTCTAATTTTTGCAACTTTACGAAGCTGATCTCTCTGCACGATATAATGGTTAATACTTCAAATAATTATTATATTTCGTCTTACGAAATTTATATTCTATCTGCTATTGTCTTTGATCTTTCTAGTTGTAAAATTTTATTCATTTATTATAATCTTACTTTTGACGTTTCCTATTTCCTTAACCGAGGACTAACGGAATGAAGAATAAATCTAAATCTTCCTCAAATAAATTCTTCAAATGTTATAACATTTTTTTACAAGAAATTAGAATTTGGTAAAATGAAAATTATTAAAATTTCATATTTTTAACATTAATAATACTAAAGGTTACAATTTTGAATGCCAAATGTATAAAAATATAAACTTGACTGCCTATAAAGGACAGCTTCAACAGAATTGTGATATAAGAATGCTTAGCAACAAGGTAATATAGATTATTAAAAAGTTTAAAATGAAATCACTGAATAATGTGAAAATTAGGAATATTGAAAAGAAAACAAAAATTACAATGTATCACATAACGAGTAGAAAAGTGATGTTTTGGATCGACAGGCGAGTATTGCAGTGCATGTATGCTGCTTGAGAAGATCTGAAAAATAAGAAAGAGTGGGTAAGGTTAGTGTGTAAGGTTTTAATTTCTAATTAGGATCACTTGCTGTCTTCTAGTGATGTCGGGAGGATGTTTAACGTCGTCGGCGTTTTCCTTGCCATTGGATTTGTTTCTAAAGCAGATGTGCCTTTTTTGTTTGCAATTTAAGTCTTTGCTGGCACACATGGAGACGTCAGTAAACTGTAAATCTATTCTAAAATAATTAATTAAAGATAAAAAAATTCCAAATTCGTTCAAAATTTAAAAAAAGAATAAATAAGATATTAATGATGAAAAAGAAAGGGCTGTACACATTATTCAATTTTAAGCTATATAAGAATTGACAGTTGGCTTATTAATATCATTACAGATACGTTGATTCAATTAAATAAAAACTTTATAATTGGTCGTATATTTATTTTTTTAATTATAAATGTTAATTAAACACTTACATAGTTATCTAATATTTTTAATTTAATGTACAATAATCAACATATTAGGTTGTTATCAGGCCATTCCCCTGGATGAATTGGATGAACCAGGGAGAGTTCCAACTAGAGGAACATGCAGGGAATTCGAACCCTAATCCACCCCGTGGGTTACCGCGACGCCACCTCGTCTGGTAATTTACACATAATTACGCTAAATAGGATACAATTAGGGGTAACGAGGCGATTCTACTACCTCATGCATATGCCTCGTTTAAAAATCTTTCCGTAACACCGCATGGAAAAAATGTATAACAGAATTTGCTGTGTCGCGCACATGGCCGCGGGTGTTTCGGCCGGAAGAGTTACTGTTTGCCTTAAAAAAATTAATTTTACAATCGAAATTGGTTGAAACATGTCAGATACACCACAGTGACTGCATATAAAGTTAAGTAGACGGAACCGGTAGAGGCTACTTAAGACTCTCTCTTCTTTATCTTTACCAATAAATAAAATTGAAGTGTATGTCTGAAAGTTTGTCTCAAATAGTCTCCAAAACGGCTCAACGGATTTCAATGAAAATTTGAGGAATGAAAGCAGAAACTTTAACTTAAAGTTTTGTGTATGTTTAATTTAGATATCTATCATGGTTTATAAAATATTAATATAAATATTAGTAAAACCATTCAATTGACGCGCGAAAGCCGCCGTGAAAACTAAGAGCTGTAAGTCTTATTAGGCGTTCCTGTACCATTCATCCGACTGCCATGAAATTTTGAAGGCACATCTTATTGTGTTTTTATAAGCGTAATTTTGGCAGCATGAGAAAGAGAGGAGTGAAGGAGCGCGAGAATTCGCACTCCATCTATTGTTGCAGTAGGATTTTTGTTGGAGGTCACGGTATTGCTGTTGAGACTTCAATACATACAGGACCGTCAACATACTTCCGCTTTTAGTTTCAGTTGCACGCAAATTCGTAAATCACTAATCAGATAAATTTAATTGTTTTATAATGGATTGTTACACGCAGCCTAAACATCCGTCTTAATAAGTTCAAGGCAAGTTTTCGGGGACTAAGCCGAGAATCCGCTTCATAACTGGGGACTGACTCCGGAAAACGGAGGTGGATTATCATTCTAATATAATTGAATTACGGGTATCCAAGTCGCGGGTATAGCTAGTTTTTCAATAAAATATCTTCTTTGCTATAATTTTGCTTGAAAATTTTGGAAAATTTATGTTATTTTTATTTTCTGCAGCTTCAGATAACTTCGTGTCAAATGATAAAATATATTGTTATGTACTATATTTTTGTAACATTGTTTCAAATTTCTTTATATTATTTTATTATTTGATTGGCGTGATGGTATAAAACCTCACTACTAACTTCATGGTCATTTATGATAGTTTTCGTCAGGGAGAGAGAGAGGAGAGGGAAAGAGGGAGAGGGAGGGAGAGAGGGTGGGAGACAGACATTTCCTTTATTCCTCCCCAAGCTCACCTCAGATATGAGTCTATGAGCCATCATCCACCAGGGTTGCACTTACATCACGTAATGGGTTCCTGCCAAGCTATGGCCAATTTTCAATGACTACGATGTGTATAGGAGAGGGATTGTCCTTCGATGGACGTTGAACTCGCAGAATAAAACATCCCTAAAAACTGGTTTTAAACCGTCTGTATGTCTGAAAGTAGGGAATGTAGCGTACTAGTTTTTCAAATTTATCATATGCCGAGGCACTTTTACCTATTTACGGGGGTATATGTACTGACCTTGGGCATGGGGAGAGAGGTTTTAATTTCGTAAATGGTTCATGGATTTGGGCTTTAATGCGCTTTGCACTACTTAATTTGGTATCTTCTCTTGGTCAACGGGCAATTTAACCGGCATCTCCAGTGCAATTTTTTGTACATTTACCTTGTCACGCGAATTTTTTCTTACGAAATGCATAACTACATGATGACTCGGAGTATTTTAATCGAGTCAGTAAATTTCCTGGTACATTTAATATCTTTCTGCATTTAGAGAGCGAAAATATTATCATTACTTTAATGGAATTAAAAAGTCAGAAAAGCTGAAAAATTCACTCTGTAAAAAATTCTCCAGATACTTAAACAGAGTAACAAATATTCCCGGTATCTATGCCGTCATTTATTCAATTCTCACAACGTTCAGAACTCGTCCAATCTAATAAAATTTCTGAAGAACACAGGTTAGGATCTACCCTACGATTTTTTAAAAATATCACTACAAAAATTATATTATGTAAGTTTAATAATTTTTAAATCACAATTTTATATTTTTAATCAATTTTTCGGAGTAATATTTAAGAAATTACCCTAACATTCACAAACAAAACCTTTGTGTAATTAAATTAAAACTTAATACCCGTCATTTGGCTATAAATTTATTCTATTTAATTATTGTAATAAAAGGCGCTAATTGATTTACTATTTAATGAATGATGGCACTCTGTATCCAAATCCGCCAACTCTTTAGTAAAAAAGTATTAATTATGCGTAATATGTTTAATTGGCGACCTGCTGTTGCGTAGTGGTAAGCGTTTTATAACTGTTGTCCCGGGTTCGAATCCCGGCTAGGGCATGGGCGTGTCTGCGCTCATCATGATAACGAGAGCTGAGACTGATTGATGACAGACATGCTGATCAAACTGAAAATAATGGAGAATATAGAATTGATGTCGCTGTAACTGTATGTCAAAGCTCTAAATTGGGTCTTTGAGCTAAAGAAGAAGAAAAATAAACGTCGTTAATTGTTTGGAAATATCCCTTAAAATGAATTCATCAGACTTAACTCATTAATAAAATCTATTCAGCTGTTATCACTGAATATTTTTGGTATTTAACTATTATGAAATACACAACATAAAATAATAGACATAGCTTAAGATTTTCAAATATTTTTACTTAAATCATTTAGTCAGTCATTGAAATTCACAACAAATCTATTAATTATAATGTTTAAAAGGATGAGCTATTTTCTTTTTCTTTATCATCCTTTGATATTTCCTGAAGTTTTATTGCAGTATGTAATGGTTTAAGAGCCCATAATCAAGGTTCGTTGTTGCATCAAATACTTCAAGTAAATAAAACATAGATATAAAAATATCCGTATTTAAAAAATTACGTATTTTTTATCATCATGCTTTCATGTGTTCGTATTTTTCAGGATATAACTCATCAACTGTTGGAGTAGCTCCATGTGAATCAATAGACACTATATTGTGTGAAATTAAATATGATTGATTTCCTTGTATTATGTATGTTTCATATGTTGACGTCATAGGCTAGCGTATTTGCAATATTTTTTAACTATAATTATATCCTCCCGCACAGCGTTTTCTTGGGTGCTGAAGAATGTTTGTATTTAGTTGTTTTTTTTAATTTTCCCGCGCGTTATGTCTGTATAAATACAATGAGAACAAACATACATAGATTGATGAGTAATTAACGATTCATACAAATAGTTATAGGTCAAGGTTCACTATTAATGCAATCATATCTGACAGATAATCGTGTGCTAGTGTTATATATAGCGCCTCCTCATTATGTATATATTTTACTGCTGGCATTTAACCGAAGGAAGTATTCTGCAAGTGTCAAATAGAATTATGAGATCTAGATTTTATGACGGACTAGATGCTGCCCGGCGTTGCCCTTGTACTTATTTTTACTATCCTAGTTCTGTATTTAATTCAACACTAATATCTTGGTCAACATGGGTTTAACTGGTGTCTCTTTTTGGGAAACAGAATACATGAAGGTGATCCTGTAACAGGCAACTCCCCTAATAGCATCGGAAAGGAATTGAAAAGGATGATTGTGGAAGGTATAGAAAGGTGGCAAAGGATTGACTGGAACCTCCGGACTGTAGTTTAAGAATTCTACCTTGTGTTCCACTTAAAAGAGATGAAGGAGAAACTCTAGAAAACATGCATCAGGTAGTTCGGACTATTGGGTACTATTATAACGCCCTTCCGAATGACGGGAGACGAGTTTACTGTGGGGTCGCTGCATTCTCTTCTCAGTGTCTCGAACGACTGATCCAATGGGATTAAGACAACTCTTACCGTATACCCAAGGTCTTCGAACCCGGTTGAGAAGGGGGCTGCGGAAGGTAGAGCAAGGTAGCCAAGGGTTTTCTTGGGCTCCCGGGCTATAGTTTAAGGATCCTACCTAGTGTTTCATCTAAAGAGATACAGGAAAATCCTAGAAAACCTGCATCAGGTAGGTCGGGCAATGGGTACTTTTTTCACGCCCTTCCGAATGACTGGAGACGAGTTTGCTGTGGAGTCACAGCATTCCCTTCTACGTGTCTCCACCAGTTTCAGGAGGCAGTTGGCCGACTGATCCCACGGGATCAGCGGAAAACTCTTATCATATGCTCAAGGTCTTCGACTCCAGTACATATACCTCCTAAAATAGATGAAGGTGTCTCGGCATGTGGGATCTTAGATAAAAAAAAACTAGACAGAGTGCGAGGTATTCCCGACTTAATCAGGTGAGCCCCGCTCAAGCGCCAAGGCGAATATGTTACAAAATTAGTGTTCAACAGACGATATTTTGTGAAGAGTAGGAACTTTCACTTTGCACTATTTTCGATATTCAGGACCGCATATAGATACCACAATGTATATTACCCCGTGTTGTAATTGGAAAGTCCTGAAAATTAGTTAGTATTATCATAAGATTTAAAAAATGTAAGAATTTAAAAATAAAGCTCTGTTAAATTATTAAAATGGCGGTGGCTGTAATGTTTATTGTAAAAAGAGTTGGGGCTCATCTGTGTATCCAAAGAGGTTTTATTTTTGATCTGTTCCATTGTCTATATTGTCCCGGCATTTAGGAATGACACGATTGTGTGTTTGTATAGTAGAGTAGAGTAGATGAAACCAACTCAGGAAGCAATCGGCTGTGAGATCCCAGAGAGGAAAGGCCAACGCAGTCGACCTCTATAATATTGAGTTGCGTCGGTATCTGTCGGATATTGCAGAGAGGAGGTGGCATTGCCTCAAACCCGTCGAGTGGTGAGGCAACTACTAGAATATGATTTTCATGTCGCAGGTTTCGAGTGGCAGTAGTATTTTAGGTGGGCGGAACTGCGCTGCTGACGTTGATATGAAACGTACCCTCAAACACACAAACAACTTTTACAACTGTTAATTTTCTCAAGAGTGACATTAATTTTCAATTAACCGAAATCATTTTACATCAAACGCATAACTTAATTTCTTTTTAAAAGATTAAAAATCGTATTTCATTAAAACAAAAAAGTTACATTCTTTCAAATGATGTAACTCTCTTAAGGATTATTAATTCTGTAATCTCAGGGATCTTGCAGTTTATAATTACGTTAATTTACCAGAATTCTAAAATATTTTTTGCCACTACATTATTTTTTTAACGTCACATCAACCCACAGGTTATTAGCGACTCTCCGTTTAGAAAATGTGATACATAATTTACGACATGCTGCAAACTTTTGACAAATTAAATACTATTGAATAAGTGTGTTTTGATCAGATACTCTAGTACTCTGTAGGTGAAGCAGATATTATTTATTTTTGAACTTGGATAGCTAGGGCTGAATTTCTGGCAGGTGAAGATTAGGTGAGGAACCGTGAGTTTCTCATTTCACGTATCACAGATCAGTTCGGGCGATTAGGTTTTTTTGAAGTTCAAATGCTGTTTGTATTCTTTGTGAGTAGCAAAACATTCCTCGTCCCACCATGGAACATATTTCTTTATCCCTCTTTGCTTCTTTCTTGCTTTCCCTATTGCTTCGTCCGCAGCCGATATAAAAATTTCACTAAATTCTTTAATTTTATTACGATGATTTGGTTCTAGAGTAGTCATATTCTCCCTCAGTTTTCTCTTCATAGTCCTTCCAGTTTGTAGATTTGATTTCCCAACAATCATCGCAGTTTTTATTATCTTTATGATGTTTTTTCTAAATATACGATGAATCCGCTGTGAACCAATCACATTTCCATATCAAATTTGATGATCATATAGTAATGTCTATTGGTGATGAGCTTCTCCCATGTTCAGTATTAACATCCTGTTGTTCTCTACAACCTCTTGCATCAACTTCCCTCTAGTCCGTGTGGTTAGATTCGAACTCCCAATTATGGGCATTTACATCGCCCAGCAATATGAAATGAGAGCACAACTGTTTAATAATTTTCTCAATATCTTGCCTCTAGATAATTTTGTTTGTTGGAAAGTAAATGCTGCGTACTACAAACTTAATATTTAATTGGATTATTACTTCTATCGCCTCCAAACTGGTGTCTTCTGGAACCTGTTCAACTGTGAGGTCCTCTCTGATAAACATCGATGTTCCTCCAGAAGCATGAGCTCCTGTGGTTCTGATGTGGTTGCCTGATCTTCAGGCTTAAAATTAGTTTCCTATAGCGCTAGTAATATCGGGGTGTAGAGGTCCATTAGTCTTAGATGGTAGACTTTTAATTTTTTGAAGCCGTTTAGGTTTCATTGAAGTAATAGCATCGCAACATCTTATTGTCCGGATAGAACTGAGTCGCTGAATTTGTTTCTATCCCGTTTCCTTATTACTTTTCTTAATCTTGACAGTCTTGATTTAGAACGCTTTTCCTTTATTAGTAAGTAAAAAACTTCAATGACTTTTTAAAATTCATCAGCTGAAATTTTGTCGCCATTTGGAATGCTGATTCCACTACACTATTACTTGGTCACAATACACATTTTTGGATCTGCTGACTCATAGTGGTTGATGAGAGGAGAGTGGATCACGACATATTCGGGAACGTGATCTCGATTTGGAGATGTCATTATATGATGACGAAGGAACAAACAATTTCTTTAAGTCTCACATAAAATACAAAACAACGTAGATTAAATACAATTCATAACAGTATTAGATAGACACAACTAAATCATTAAACAACCTAAAAAATGTATATACAATTATTCTAATTCTGCAAAAGTGATAATACACGTACAGGAAATTGGAGGTATTTACAAAATAATACGATTATTTCAATTCTATTCATCATTTTTTTGTCTACACTCTTTATAGATATTTAATGTAATACGTTGCGAATTTAACGTCAGCATATCAATTAAAGAATTCCACTATACATAACTTTCAAAGTGTTTGAAAGCGTCACAGTTCCCGATGTTTCCGTAGGAATCAGCAGCTACCCCTTTTCTTACGCCTCATCTCCTTCATTTCTTCTCCCTCCCTCTGGCAACCTAAATAATTTTAATGCTCCTCCAAAGAGCGACAACAATGCCGATCATCTCATTCAGTTTTTGACCGTGTCAAGCTTTTTCACTCCTTACAAACTAATTTAAACTTCTCAAAAAAAATTAACATTTAATCTGCCTTTAAATAAAGCTAGTAATTATTTGTAGCTCCTATTGCACAATTATATTAATTATTGTGCAATAGCATTTTCGATCGGAACCCGCGATATTCTTTAACGGAGGAGGTCATGTCCCAGACATTTACCGGGCGGAACTAAATATGACATAAATAACAAGAACTCTTAATGGCATTTTAGAGGCCTTCGCCAAATTGCAGTTTTTCTCTAAAATATTTCAGTATCGCGTTTTCCGACGTGGGCGGCTAAACCGTTTCTGTCCCAGACTTTTCCTGTTTGGGAAGTGATGGGTCATTGAAGCGCTGGCCGCTGCAATAACGTCTCTATATCAGCTTTTTCGGTATAGGCAGTGGAGTCAACGCAGGCTCGAGAGTCCAACGATCATTCCAATCAACTGAAATTCATTTAAAGTTGGAATATCTTCATCTTCATAATTACACAGTGACCGCTAAAATCTCTGTCTTTGACAATTAACTTCTACCCACCATACCTTTCAGTAGAGCATAATATCATCATATTAAAATCATATACCAGAGAAAAACCTTTTGCCTAAATCAAACGCTACAGCTCGACTTACAGGTTTCTCACCTACATTTTATGTGTCCTGTATTGCGAGAAATAAATTTTCTTCCTATGTAATAAATAAATCAGGAAAATCAGATGTAATATTGAAGAACGACAAGAATGGAAAATATCGACCGGATTCTGGACTCGAACACAGGACCAACCACTTTCCGAGCGGGAACTGAACCTCTGAGGTAGTCCGAGTCGATGTTTGAAGGACCAATTAACATCCATCCTCTTCTGTAAACCTAATCCAGTCTCGCATTACTAATTACATTCCTAAATTCTAGGAATTCAGTTGACATTTTTCCATGTTTGTCTTTCTTCTAAATTAGCCACAGCTTCTTAGTTGACCTTCAATTGAAGCATTTCTAATTCCTTTGACTTGAATTCCGGATGTGAAGAATGTCATTAGTAAATTGGATTATGTTTACAGGACTCGGATTAGCTCAGTGGTAGAATTCCTACCCGCTAGATGAGAGGTCCTGGTTTCGATTCCTGTGTCCGGTTCTTATTTTTACATTCTTTAATTTCTCTTAATTATCTACAGCTCCGTACTTGAGCTTCAATTGAAGAATTCCTTTATAATATTGATTTATAAATATAACGTATTCATTCTTCAGTTTATTCATAATTCCAAATTATGGAATTTTATAGTAGTCAGTTGTTGAGAATCGCATATCGCAAGTTCCTTCCGTCGTTAGCTTAGAAAAGATGCTACCTTAGAGCCTTATAGCTCTTTTCAAATGGGAGCCGATTTGCATTGAAGCTCTCTCTTGTGCCATCAAATCAAATTTATGCGATGGTGTTACATTTTATTGTCCACGCAGCTGCACAAGGTTCGTCGTTATTCACTACTGACTTGACTCAGTTGTGTCAACGTTTGTCTATTTCTGTGTTCTCAATCGCTGAAATTAAGAATGGCTCTCATTGGAAAACAATTGTAGTGAATGACGTACTGTATATAGACCTTTTATTCGATCATTAATTTCGATATCATGTATATATGTATTTTTATATGCAATAATAGATGAGCTATATTCAGATTGAGAAATTCTGACGACCCGCCCCCGCGATCAAGTTTAGAGCAGCCACCCAGCCACTCTTAAGGTAAACGGTGAAGCCACTAACGAGTTACAACCAAGGAAAGATTATAGCCCCACATATCCGCAATCAAAATTTCTTTATTATATCCGTACAGATTCAGTCTCTTTTTTTCCAACGAACATTCTCCATTAAACTTAATATACTTCTGTGGGTACATATTGCACACACTTTACATGTAAATAATTTAGTTCATAAAATAAATATTAGAAGCAAAATCTGTTCCCAAACTGCACATGAATCATATTTGGTAAATGATTTTTTCCCCGTTTCCTATCATCATTTCAAATGAGCAATAACAAATGAAGCTAATAGCAGATTTTTTGCTTTCGTAGCTGCAAGTGATCATAAAATGTAGGTGGAAAGGGGTGTAAAAAAGGCTAAATCGGCAGCGCACGTAGTTCCATTAAGCATATTTTACTGCACGGCCATTTTCCATGGGGTTGGTACTGTGTATGATTTTGGGGGACGGCAGTTAAAACGATAACCTTGTTTCGGAACGGTGCAGTAGTTACAAGCGGTCATTTGTTATAATGTAGTTCTAATAGCGCTCTGGTTTGGACCCGTTTGCGCGGATTATAATGACATTAGCACGTAAATGGAATGTGTGACGTGGATATGGAAACAAAATGGGGTAATAGATATTTACTACGGTTATTTTTCTGTCAGATTTCTTACTACTTTCACCTCGAGATTAATTTCCCACAATCAGTTTCCTTTTTATTCACCCACTTATTTTTATTTATGCAATTACCATGTTCTGTTCCTTATTTGAATCCTTTTCATAGTTTACTTAGGTTTCAGTTCATAATTTGAATATTCTCAAGAAATATTAGAACCTGCTTTCCCCAATAGAAAGGCGCGTATGGCCCGACTCCTCCATCCTCGCAGGTAATTTTTCTTCAATCACCCCACCATGAGTGGCATGGCGGGTCACCTGACCTCAGCCTCCAATAAACATTCATCTTGGCCCGCGGTTTCCGTCCCTAACTTTCTTACCTTCCAAAATTCCCGGGGTCAAAGAACTGAAGTCAGGTATCAGAATTATAAGTCTCAAAGCAGTGTTTTTGGCTCGTTCTGAAGCCCGTGCGTCTCACCTCTCCGTCGCCTTGGGGTTTAGCTGGACAGAAGAATACAATGCCGAAATACAATGGCGATTGCCATATCCACTCATTACAATATATAAGAATACTGTACTATTAATTTCATGACATTCCACTTGAAAGTGTTAATTTCATATTCTATGAGTGTCATAAAAAATATAATTATAAACAAGGTGGAAATTACTATTTTTGGTTAACATCGATATTGGTTTCTACATGGTATAAACGTGAAAATATTATTTTGTGAGGTGTTAATTTGTCTCTTCTGTGATTCTTCTTAAAATCACAGTTCGTTAAGGGCAGAATAATACTCCAAGAGCTTGGTATTTTGGAAGTATATTGCAGGGTGAAAAATGTTGACAGTACGTATTAGATGTACTCAATAATCTTTTGTCAACTTGTCAGGACTTCAGGATTATATTTAATTAAACGCTACCTTTGTGAGAAAGACTGTATTTCGTGATGAATAGCAATGGTTATATTCGAAGGGTTTTCCTGTTTGCCTCCATTCCTCTCTACCTGGACCGCTTGAAGGAGGGTTTGCCTGATTCAATAGCAGAGAAGACAGTCCTTTTCACTGTCGATCTAGTTTACATTTCAGGAATTTACCCAGTGAAATCACTTGGACAGTCGACACTCGAAAATAGGCTTTATTGTCTTTAGTGTTACAATATCTTACTTTCTTTATTTTATTCAGAAAATTACAGCTCCTTTAATAAACAACAAAGTCAATAAATAAAAATCCGGCAAAATGATGTCAGCAAACAAATTTAATTTATCTGAGAAAGTCCACAAAGTTGGATGAAACGTTGTATTTATATTAATTAAATTTTTTGCTGTTTATTTGGCCGTATTTTAATTTAATAATTTACCTAACTTCAGAAAAATGATGTTTGATTTTCAAAATCGTTCACAAAAATTCTGAATCCATACAAACAGAAAGATGACACCTTGAGTTTACCACAGATTTAATTAAATACATGTTTTGTTTATTTGTTAGGTCTAAACATTCGAGTACGTGGAAAAATTATGTTAATGTGTACAGTGTATTAATAATAATTAATTTTATTAATATTGTACGCAAAACAATAATGTCTAAAAAATTTTCACATATTGTCATGGACAAAGTAGTGAAAATATTGTGGCTTTAAGAAGGGATGCTTTATAAAAAATGTCGTATGAAGATGAACTTTTGATGTGTTAATTGAGATATAAATCATGTGGGGTGCCGTTTATCTTATTTTAGTAAATTCGATGTTATAAAAATATAAGAGAATCCATAAGCTGACCTCAAATTTCGTTTCTAGGGTTACACCACAGGTAATTAAAAATGTTTATTGGCAGAGGCGATTTAAATTATTTATCTACCAGGTAATTTTTTTTACAAAAAATGATAGGCTTATTTCTCTTATGCCTACTACAATCATAATCATTTGGTCAAAGAATTTTCTCTTTTTTTGTTAACAAACTACATGAGGGTGATCCAGAAACTGGTAACTCACCTTTAATAGCATTGAGAAGAGAATTGAATGGGGCATGCGGAAGGATACGACGATAGTAAGGGTTGACTAGGACCCCCAGGTAATAGTAAAGGATTCTACCCTGTGATTCGCCAAAAAGAGATGCAGGGAAATCTTTGAAAATCTGCAACAGGTAGGTCGGGCTATTGAATACTTGTGACACGCCAATACGCATGGTGGGGGAAGCGTTTGCTGTGGGTTCGCAGAATTCCCCTCTCCATTCCTCGACTCGTTTAGGAGGCAGCTGGCCCACGATTGTAAGCCGTAACAGTTAAAAAAATTGATATTATGTTACAGTCAAATTCAGTGACGTATAATAAAATTTTAAAATGAAATGGCATATACTATAACTTGAGGTATTATCGTCCACTAGTCAAGTAATCCTCTGGGTGGCTACTTGTTACCTGCTCCTAGGACAGCAACTGCTACCTGCTACAGACCGTAAATGAGAATAATCGCATCTGATTCACAGTCGTTTCTATCAAACTGAAAATAAAATTTGGGCTCTCTCATATTGCCATTAACTGTTAAAAACTTTGTGGCAAGAGAGAAGGTGGCAAGAAGGGGGAGGAGGAAGTCATGATACAAGAAATAATAATACTAAATGATGAAAAATTAGATCAATGAGTTATATGCAACATGTTAAAGACAAAAATAATCCTATTCCCTAATTTACGAATATTAGACACCGCTTATACATTTTTTTCTGCAAAAGATAAACCAGACTTTAAGAAACGTATGCAATATTTTCATCCCCGTACTGAACACTGGCAACCAGAAATTTTTTACGAAACATCAAAGAGAGTTTTTGCTGACAAAGGCATTTTCACATTCAAAAGAATTTAGAAAAAACATAGGATGGTTCAAACGCATTACTGTAATTAGCGTTGTGTGACTCAGTAATCGCTGTTAAGGATTTAATGAGATCAATGCAATATTATTCAAATCTTATGTTTTATTGATACTGTTTGAAGATAAACATAATTAAGGTAAAACAGCACCCTGACTTGCGATAAATGTAGATTATCTTCGCATAATACTGATATTTTGGACTTGTTCAGTCTTTATATATATATATATATATATATATATATATAATGTTACCAAATTTTTACAACGCGGTTGGTTCACTTTCCCTGAAGAATAATACTGTAACACCTGATGTGATCACCAAATATTTAAATGAAACATGAAGTTTTCATCAAAAATGTAATTGCTATCATTCAAATAATTGAATAATTTTTCTGAATTAGTTGATCATAAATAATATTTCATAAATTTTTAGACCTTATGAACAAAATTTTTTTCTAGGGATCATAAATAATATTTCATAAATTTTTAAACCTTAAGAAAAAAAATTCTAGGGACACAATTACAAAGAAATTAAAAAAATGCTGAACTTCCGACGCTGTTATTGACATTTTCAATGGCGGCCACATAAGGACTGTAAATTAAAGAAGACATATGATAGTAAATTAGAAATAGAAAATTACCAAAGAACTTAAAAATTTGACCTCATATTATTTTATAGGACTTCAGTGTCATTTCTAATATTATCAACATTTGACTGCGTTATAGTGTACAAAATTTCAGAAATTATTAATACTTTACAATAATTTGTTTAATATATATTTATAAACATCATATTAGTCAAGTTTAATTCCAGTATCAACCAGGTAATTTTATAAGGCGTTATAAATGTAATGAATTCATTATATTACCATAATGTGGTATTTTAAGTCTAAATATAAAACATTCAAAAGACTATATTTTATTTATATTTTAAAGCTAAACCTCCTCCTCCTTTACGCTGAAAATGTTTAAAAATCATTTTTTATACCTGCTTTTGGTTCATCACGTAATCATAAAGTACATAAATCTAAGTATAAATTGTAAACTTTTAAACACAACTGAGTATTGCATTAAATTTATTCATAGTCTCGTTTTGACAAGATCCATTAATTTAGTTTATTAAAAAATTTATTGAAATAATTTTGTTAATTAAAATCGACCAAATATTATTAATATTAGGTACATTCGTACAGTTAACTGTATGAAGATCTATGTAAATACAAATTGTTAATGACGACGCACTGGGTTGCTGACAAATAAAATTAAGCTTGATGAATATGACAAAAAGTCGAAAGCTACAATAAATGTTGTAAATACAATAAATATATTTATGAGACTGTTCTGATTTTTCGTCTGAAAAAATCGTAAAATAATACGTGGTTATGAACTGAGGCCTAAAAATTAAGAGATATTCGGAATACAATGAAGATTCCGAAAGTTAGTTTAGTTTCTTTCTCTGGATTTTATTTTGCAGAAGAACCAAAATTGTCCATGAAAGAATAATTCTTTCCATGTTTTGTGTTCACGTTGTAATGAAATTAAAACAAGTATTGGTACCAGTTTACAAATTTAAAATAGAATAAGACCTTTATTGTGTGCTAAAGGATCATAGCGATTAGTAATATCATAATAAATTGGAAAGGAAAAATTTTTAACGCTAAAAGGAAATTGTGCATAAATGGAAATTACGTTCGTACTTACAACAGATTTATAGAGCGTCTTCAAGGTTCCTTAAAACAATTAATCCCCGTCTACTGCCAGAATTGTAGTTTAACGCGTAGTCTTAAGAGAACATAGAAATTGAAACTTGAAAAATTTTAACGTTAGCTTGGGAAACGCAAGGGGTTTGTTTTGAGAAATTTTATTTCCTCCCTTTCTGATTTTCTATGCAAGTCACTTATGTCTGGAAAGGGACTTAATTGGATTCCCCTCTAGAGCCACTTTAATCCTTGAAACGCTCCTAGCGAATATTCACCTATGGCTGCGTGAAAAAGTTGAATTCATAATGAATCCAATTAATTATCTTTGTGAACACTATATCTCTTTTTAGTATACTAATTTTCATGAAACAAGAATTCATTATAAAGTCTTTTAAGTAAACATGAACTGTAAAAAATGAAAGGAAAGCAAGTAATATTTTCTATACTGTATAAATAACAATTCAAGCGTGTAAATTTTTTTAAAGTAAATTACAATCGGACACAATTTATCTGCTGATTAATACACACATCATGATATCTTACATATGAAATTATTTCTCATTTTAGATTTTATGACGAACTAGATGGTGCCCGGCGTTGCCCTTGTACTTATTTGTACTATCCTAGTTCTGTATTTAATTCAACACTAATCTCTTGGTCAACATGGGTTTAACTGGTATCGAGCGTTTTTATTTTCGAACACTTATCAAGTTACCTTAACGATAGGATTTGCAGACATGAAGAAGAATGGAAGATTTCGAAATGCTGAAAATCAGATGGGTGGATAGGCTAACTAATCAGCAAATTATAAACATAATACGGGAAGAGAGAACAATTTGGATGACTTTGTCCAAGACAACGGAATTGATTAATAGGACACGTTCTGAGACATAAGGGCCTTCTTGAAAAATTAGCATTATAAGGAAGGGTGTGGGGATAACAACAGAAGAGGAAGGCCAAGGATGGAAACGCTAAGCAGATTAGGACGATGTGTGATGTGGTAGCTATGTTGAAATGAAAAGTCTTGCACAGGATAGGTTAGCATGGAGGGTTGCTTCAGACAAGTCTTAGGACTGATTACCACAAAAACAAAAACCTTAAAAAAGTTGAATTCCGGTGCATTGAGTGAGTAAAAATGTCTCGTCCTTTAATCGAGCTAAAAATTCACCCGGTACACTAATGGAGTGAAAAATACTCCTCGTAGCATAATATTTAAAACAATATAAACCTTTGAGGCATCTATGTCCTCCGTCAACTGACTGATGTTTCTTTGTTATTTATTTAATTCCCTCAATCCTTCCAAACAATCTAATCGTTTAAACATGTTTCTTATTTCCGTAAAATTGATGACTAAGTAAAACAAGCTTTTCTTAAGGATAAGAAATTTACCGTCAGCCTAATTTACATAAAACCGCGTAGTTTATAATCGCACTGCGGATGCCAGACCAGCGCATGAAGCTTAAAGTATTGTTCACATTATAAAACGAATATATAAAAATAAGGTATTTCGCATACTATTTAATCGAAAAAATATAAATGTGTAAGATTGACTATTTAAAAGGCCTTTCTGATAAATTTAGTCTCCGTCTTTTTATTTTATTTATTTTTTGAGTAAAGGCTACATGTGGGTGATCCTGAAGCAGGAAACTCCCCTTTAATAGCATAGAAGGAAATTGATCGAGTTTATTTAAAACTTATAAAATTTAAAACATCAAAGACCTGTGCGCGAAGATTTAACTATGAATTATGGTTCACTGTCTAAAAAAAGGAAATTATTCAACCCTTATGCAGACAAAAAATAATAATTATGTATAATGTTGTCAATTATTTGCTATTGAAATTAAATCTATGATATTCTAATGACTACAAAATCCTACCTATGAATATTTCCTAAAGTTCACATTTCACGATATAATTGGGCAAAATGTGGAGTTTAAAAACTGCTGTACTTCCATGAATAAATGTCACGTTAAAAGGTGGTTCCAAATAAAAAGTCAATATAAAAACATGTGTATTTAAAAATTGTTAGTATGGTTTATCGCCATTCTTTGTATTTTTCACTATGTAACTGATGAAATATGAGAGTAGTACTTAAGCATAAACATCAACCTCATGTTGTATGTGGTGAAATGTAGTGGATTTTCAAAAACCAATGAATTTGTGTTTTTTAAATAATAAAATGTACAATGCTTTGTGGCCATCTGTCCACAGGTTTCAGACAGGCTTGAAGACAAAAAATACACATGCAAACATACTTCCCAAATTTTCTATTATGTATATTTACGATTTTATTTCTATTTTTACCTGCTATTGGGAATTTTTAAACCGAGTAAATATGTATTGGGTATATAGTAATATTCATATTCTGTATTAAGATCAACAATAATATTCTTTACATTTATGTAGTATTAGTAAATGTATAATTTGTGTTTTCGTGATCCACGTTTATTAATGTAATATTTACATATGGTATTCGATATGTGAAGACATCGTTTTCACGCTCTGTTATAACATAAAATTATTTCAGTGATTATTTAGAAATGTTAAATTAATCAGGAGTCATATTATTTCTCGTATAATCATTCCAGGTCTTGTGCTACAGAAGTCATTTATAATTATGCAATTTGATTTCCAAATAACTCCCATCGGCTGCAGTATCTATTAATTAGCACTCGCTGACAGAAACAAATGTTATAATTCGTCTGATATGCGAGTACGGAGCACAGGAAAACGTTTCGCGTTGTTATTAATTAATAGCCTACAAACTCGCAATTAAGTCGAATAATGAGTGGGCTGGAGAGCCGTATAACGTGAAATCTGCGTATGTGCTGAAGCTGGACAACTCGTGCAACAAACATCAGTTATTTTCACGTGTTTTACGTTCGTTGAAATATTAATGAAGCTCTTTTGATTAACACTCCATCATTCACACAACAAATCATTTAATTACGTGTGAAAGATTCAGCATGCAGTAATACCACTCTCCATAAATGCTTAATTGGAGAGAGGTATTTATGCTGGTAATTTAACAACTTTGTTCTTGGCTTGTAATAGGTGATCTATTGTCTATTTTGAAAGCAGTAAAGCAGAGAAAAAGCCATTAAAATCAAACTGTAGGGTAAAATTTTTTTAAAGTTGCTTTTTCTAAGTATTTCTTCTTGCATGATAACTTATGTTGAGACATACGAGAAAATCTATAAAAGAAAAGAATAATTTTTTCAACAATTTGCAAAAAAGTTTAATATTCCTAATTGTTCATAAATGAAGCAATCGTTTTATATAGATAATAGTACTTAACTGTAAGGGATTAGAAAACTAATTATCAAGTGATTGCTCTAAACAACTGCTTATTTCAAAAGGTTTCCCCTCGGAATCCTCGTTCGATTGGAACAATTTGATTCGAATCAGAGTGACTGAATGGCTTACTTTGCACGTCAGCGTTCCCCTCACAACGTAACTATGGTCAGAGGGTGCGAATTCACTCACCAATTAACAACAAGTAGTTGTAATTAAAGGTGGAACAATGGGTCCATTGTGCTCTCGACAGCTGTAGAAACAAAATAGGTGACATAAAAGTGAGGTATTAAACAAAGTTGTTTGCAACCAGATACTGGAACACGCAAAGAAAATGAGGGAGTACACAGAACAAAGACAACGGACGTGAATGAAACGTGATGCACATGACGCAATTATGGATTCTTTTAACGGGATACGATAGGCGAAAAATTTAGAAAAGTCCGATTTTTGTGTTTTATATAATAAATTATTTTCGGAGCACTTCCATATAGTTATTTTAGTGCTCTAAGTGGTTATATTTTAAATTATATACTGAAAGCTATAGATTGTTGTTGTATTGTGAATAATTTATAATACTTCGAATATGTCAGGAGCTATTCTGTATATAAATCTGTGATATTGAGTATTTATACTAATTTTAGTAAGATTGTTCCATCCGGATCTTCAAATTCAGTACCACATCCTTCATGGCGAAGCTACAATTGAAATAATGTTTTATTTTCTGAATTAAAATCATTGTTAATATTATATCTAGTCTTCAATATCGTTCTAAAATTAGGCCGTGAATGATTTAACTAGCTAAATTGTAGACGGGGTTTATACAATGGACAGAGAAAGCTCGCACTGAAACGGGAAGTCGACTCGGAGAGCTCAGATGTAAGAGCGCCCGCCAAGTAAATCAGAAAACAGGGTTTCAATTCTCGGTCCATCACAGAATTTTCCACCCAGTTTTCGTATATCAGTTTCACGGTAATCACGTTTAAGCTTCAATTATATGCATTACTTTTGTTCTTAAATTAAGTTAATTTAGTATTTGTAATGCGGACTAAGGTAATAATATCAAATACTGATGAAAAATGCCTGGTTGTATTCCTCCAAATATTTTATTCCGCATAAGCTTTCGGACTGAAAACATCTGAAATGGGAAGAAGCATGTCAACACGTGGACACAGTAACTGATGTAAAAGAAACACAATATGTCTGAAACCCAAGAAATGTATATATAATACCTAATAAATCTCGTTAGAATCAAAAGTACAATCTCAATTTAACACTGACTCGTCAACAATCTGAAAGAAACTGAACTGAGTTTCCAACTATGGGTCATTCCATGTCAAGTGTCTTGATTTGAGGAACGATTCCCTCGCGACCATTTCCGATTTTCTTAAAATTTTGGCAGTTTGTACTATGAAGTCTTAAATGAACATATGCAAAATTTTAGTTCAAAATATACATTTATGACGAGATAAGGGCTTTTTCGTCGACTCTTGCGGTTCATCGGAGACGACTTCGTTTCAAAAGTACCTATTTTGAGTTTCGATATTGTAGCAGTTATAAGAGAATAGGTCCTGAAAATACGTTCCTAAGATAAATTGCATGCGTAAATTACGAAAATAGTACCAAATATTTAAACAAATTTCATCCCTGGCAGCTCTGACCCCATTGTCAAAAAAAATAATGCCAATTTTTTTCGTATTTTCAAATGATCCTGCAGAGGTAAATAAAATACGTACGGTATTCATATTTTGTAGTTTGCATGTCGACATTAGTGTATTCAGGTCAGACGGTTTACAGCTTTGTAGATAATATACTTTGTTAAATTTGGTGCAGCAAACCTGGCACCAAAGTGAGAAACGACAAAATAGCATGATAGGGACACCAGATATCGTTTTCTAGTTGACAGCATTAGAAACGTATATTTTGACTTTTGGTGAGTTCATGGAGTTAATAATTAATAGGCGATTGATAAAAACAGGTTTACTTTTATTTTATATGTAAATCATACAACTAAGAAAGTGAAATAGCACTTAAAAGCACGTTATTCTAGCGATTACTACACAATAAAACACGAAGAGACTTTATTTGTCGAGAGCGCACTACAGTGGAATTTCACCCAAAATTTTAGGCATTATCCGCCGAGACGCCAAAATTAAATATAAAATCCTCATCTTTCTAATGGTGCCAACTAGAAAACGATGTCTGGTGTCCCTATCAACGATTGATACGTGTATCTGAACCGTTATGCTGTTAACAACTGCTGAGAACTGCCATTATTTATATTTAATGTGAAATATCGCCCGGTTAAAATTCCTACCTGCCTGTCTGCCATGTCAATATGACGGAATTCAGAAACGTTGCATGTAACAACTATTTGACAACTTACACAGAATTAATGTGGTTTTTCAGAACGCCATAACGCAAAAACAACAATCGAAATAAACTTTCACACTGTTTAAATTTGGGGAAAAAGGGCGTATGATCAACACTCACGCCGCTCCAATTCGTGGCATTATATTCTATCGTATTGAAATTAATTCAAAGAACTGTAGGAAATTCACAGTTTTTCAATTTGACCGTTAATGGGAGTACTATATTGCATGAAATATATACACGTACATGATAATAAATAAATGTACGTGCAAAATAAAGTAAAAACTAAAACAAAAAGTATTCTGAAGCGCGAAAGCGATTTATGCTGAGATAATTGAGATTAAAAAGATAAATCTACTGAATATTATAAAAAAGAAGTATACATTTCTACGGATATCTCAGCGATATTGGTGGAAACTACAAGTGTAAAATATCAACCTTTGTGTAGTTATTGTGTCAGGATGTAAAATGTATCCAACAATAAAATTTATATTTCCTCACTAGTACATATAATTTACCTATGGTGTAATGTGTTACAATATATAATTATTGATTTGCTAAAATTAAATTCATATTTGAACATATATGAATTTATTTTAGGTTGGTGACATAAATATATAATTACTGTAAAGTTTCGCAGTAGCAACTATTCAGAAGTAACATAATGGACAATGTAATTAAATGTTCAACAAAATAAAATTTAGATAAAAGTTGACGTTTGACCAGTCCTCAATATCCTTTACAATAATTAAGCCACACTGAAAGATAAACAAAGAGCAACAAAGACTGTTTCATAAAAAAATATACATTGAATTTATCTGAGAAGTGTCTCGTTTTACATTTACATAAAATTATTGGATTTAATATTAAACTCTTCACAAATTAAGACTTTTTATATAAATTACTTCTTTATCTAAATTAAAAGTTTTATCAAAATTAAAAGATCTTAATCATTCTTTTAAGTTTGATAATACTTCTATTTTAGATAAGGAAGTAATTATAAAAAATTATTTTTTTCTGAAATGCTTTATATTTAATTCAAAAATACTTTGTAAATATATATCAAGACACTTCACAGTTAAATTCAATGTATGTGATTTATTATATAGTGTTTGTTAGTTGCATCTTTGGGTTATTTTGCGTTATTTGTGCTTATAATATTTCAGTCTGTCTTAAATATTGACAAGGATCACAAGGGGTGGTCGAAAAGTGTTTTAAATAAAATTTTATTATTGTATTCAAAATTTTATTTTATTGTCTGGCATTCGCGTCATATGTCTTATGTTATTTAATTTTTATACTGATGTTAATTTTTCTTAAACAGAAGATAAAATAATATCACTTACGAAGATGAATCTGTTGTTACCAAATTACTTGAAATCATTTAAGAAGGATGTAGTTATAGTATATTTTTAAGGTGAGGAGAATCAGGTTTACTCTATGAATTATTTATATTTGTCATTTCTGTTACCATTATTTATGTACGAATGATTTCACATTTCAAAAAATAGTTCTTTCAAATTAGTACAATATTCATACTGTGCATTATAAAGAACCACTGCTTAGTTAAATATGTACTTATTTTCCTGTCAAAAATAATTAAGTAATTGTAATAAGTTTTATGAAGTCGTAATACAATCAAAGGCTTATTTTATGGCTAAATGTTGCATTCTACATATAATCATGTGCTTGTGTCTATAAGAGTGAAATAAATTAATTAACAAGTAAGAAAATTTAATGTCTCATAATAAAATGTAACAATACTTTCTGATTGTTATTAGATTCACTGACATTTATTGATACTTCCTAATATTAAAGCCACATAGTTCTAACGATTATTGAAAAGAAACGTCACGCACCAATTGATCTCGATAAGTTCAGATAGAAACTATTAACCATTTGTGTTTTAAGTATAGTAATTAGACAAAAAAAGAGCAAAATTACAGATGTTCACAGTTGAATGTTGTTGAATTATGAAAACTCTTTCATACATGAAAAAAAATTACTTCCTGAATTTAATTTAAATCAGTTCCTGTATTGATATATTTAATGATGATGATTTTTCTTTTGAGTTCACCACCTGTTTTGTGCGGTGAGTCGTTCTTCAGATTTAAATACCCTCTCCAAAGCTTTAGGATTGCAGAGTCTTTGTGTGGTATTTATTTTAGCACTTAAATTTGTCATAAATTTGTCTGCGTTTACGATAGTTAGTATAATTTTTATTTTAAAAGATTTTAGAAAAAAATTTTAAATTTTATAATATTTAATCTTTTTTATTTATTTAATGTAATTTTCATGGAGGCCATTAATTTCCATCTATTGTCAATTTTGGTTACAATAGGTTATGGTGCATTATATTTTATTTTATAGTCATTTTAATTTATTAAAACACAAAGCCAAGAGTTGGAGCTTTTGGGACAAAGGATGACGCTGGAAAATCCCGAAAGGGTAAAGTAGATCTGTTTTTGGCTCCTTCTCAGAACAGGCCAAGGAGGGTATGATGGGTTTTGAAGAAAACTAGAGAAATGAGAATAGCGTAGGTCGGGCCCTTTGTAATTGTCCCACGCATCTAATAAAGGAAATCAGAGTTTGTTGCAGGGACGGTACTTATGAGTGTCTACGCCATGACGAGTTTTGGGATGCAGCTGTCCGACTGGACTCACAGGAACAGCACCCAAATTCTTCTCGTATGCTCAACGTCTGCGATCTCGGAACATACACCCTCAAAACCAACCTGTAGGCACGTCTGATGGGAACCTTTGTTTACATTTTTTTTGGCTTAGAAACCAGGATTCACTCCAATGACACCATAGCCCTCTTCCACAGCAATCCACCTCCTCCTCCACACAACCGCAGACCTATAGACCACATCCTTCCTCTCTCCCACTCCGGCATATCCTAACAATAATTTCTTCTATAGTTAACTGGCACCTCATTCTCCGTTCTTAAACCAACTATTCCTTTACTTATCTTCATCTGATCCCCGTCCTACCCTAAACTCTAATAATACCGTAAAATACTAGCCAATCAAATACTTAAACAGCAATAACTTGTTACGTCCACAACTCTGTCATTTCTCTCGTTTTTAAATTGATAGTCACTGGATTTTATATTTATAAAAGCATTCATGTCAATTATTTATTCTGCGAATAAATATGTATACAACAAGTCAGAAAAACTGTAATATCTTCGGATAAAAATTTGCAATAATAATCATAATAATAAAAGAAACCAGGATAGGGGAAAATAGTATACAAACCATTTCACTTGTATATAGTCCGTGAATGCTAAAACACACTTCATTAGTTTTTTTAAATATATTTCACGTTGTTCAAAAACTTCAATCTGGTATTAGATGGTTGTCTACGAGTTGCATGAACCTATTCAGCTATAATAACATATGATTAGCTGAAGTTAAATAGTTAAAACTTCATACATACTACGTATTACTAAGTAGCTGATTTGTTACTTATTTTGAGAGATAAACTTAACATTCTAGCCACAATAGTACTTTGAAGAAAGAACTTTTAAATGAGAGTAATATAATGAATGATATATTATCCGCACACGCAATTTGTCGAAATAATATACCTGAAGCTATATTTATTGGCATTTCCATTACTCGAATTGCGATGCAGGGAAATTATACACATTGCAATTAAACAAATTTGAGGTGTTCTTCAACCTGATGCGTACTGCAGCAATATGAAACGTGTGCTCGCTACGAGTCAAATGAATTCAAACAGCTATTAATTATGCTGTGCCCCAAAGGGACCGTGTGAATGTCACTCTTGCGTGACTTTTAGTTATTTGAACACGTGCTCGGGTTCTGGCTGATTGATTTGCAGCAGGTGTTGGTGAATTAGCGCCTGTGGAGAGGGATTTGCAGGCCATTCGGAGCCGCGTGCCCACACAAGGGGCGCATTCTGGCTAAGCTGGGAAACTCCGCTATTCGCCAGGAGTGTTCCCCTGGGATTTAGCCTATCGGGCGTTATAGGACCCCAAACACGGACAGTACGCCTTCTCCATTCAAACACATATGTGCGTCTTTCACTTATAGAAACAAAAACGACCTTCAGTACTAAACAAAGAATAACTATGATTTGGCCGACGCATAAAACCTTTGATAGAAAAATGAAAAACCAAAGAGGGTCATTCCATGTCAAGTGACCAAGCGGTTCCCGCGAGACCGTTTTAGATTTTAATAAAATTTATAAAGTTTGTACAATAAAGCCTTAGATGAACATATGAAAAATTTCAGTTCGAAGTATGTATTTCTGACTGATATACGAGCTTGGCGCTTCGTCGGAGACGACGTCGTTTCAAAAGTGCCAATTTTGAGCTTCAATATTGTCACAGTTATTAGAGAATACACCCTGAAAATTCGTTTCCAGGATAAGTCGCATGCGTAAATTACGAAAATAATAACAGATGCCAACCCTGGTAGCTACAAGTCCACAAAGTTCGCAAAAAAAATTGGGCCAATTGTTTTCGTATTTTCAAATAACCCTGCAAAGATAAATAAAGTACGTACGATATTCATTTTTTTAAATTTTTTACACATGTGTCTGCAAGTCAGTCGATTTACAGCTTTGTATACTTGGGTATATTTCGTGCAGCAAACCTGGCACCAAAGTGAAAAACGACCAAAATAAGCTTTTTCAGATGTATAAATCGTAGATAAAGACACCAGATATCGTTTGTTAGTTGACACCATTAGAAAGATGAGGATTTGTTCTAAAAGAAAATATATATTTTGTTTTGTTGTCCCGACGGATAATGCCTATTATTTTGGGTCAAAGTCCCACTGTAGTGTGCTCTCGACAAATATCGCCTCATCGTATTTTATTGTGTAATAATCGCTAGAATAACGTGCTCTTAAGAGCTATTTCACTTTCTTACGTGTATGATTTACATATAAAGTGAAGTGAAAGTAATTTTGTTTTTATCAATCGCCTATTTACTATTAACTCCATGAACTTTCCAAAATATACCTTTCTAGAGGGTCGAGATTGTTTTTCAGTACTGTAGCATTAAATTATCTATGAATTTCGTAACACGACGAGTGAGAATCAAATACAACACACTCTAAATTCTATGTGGTGTCCATGGTAGCTTTGCACTATCAATCAAAGATTGGCATCCCCATGGTCCCGATGAGGCGAGACCAGCCGTGGGAGGGATTTTATGCTGCCCAAGTAGCAGAATTCCTTAACTTACGTCAAAATATTCCTTCCCAAATCTAACACCCTTCGTTATTTCACTGTTTCCCATACTCCAATTGAAGTTGTCAAAATGTATCAAAGAAACTGACCGACTTGATTTGGGGAAAAAAAAACATAAATTGCTATATAACATATGAATAAAATTTGGTTTGACTGGGATTGTAAAATTTTTAAGTTTAATAGATTCCTATAGTTAACACGCTAACAACTTTTGGTATCTGATATTTTTCAGCGTAGTTTATTAACACAATTATACAGGATGAGGACAGTAGCTGTTTCAAACTGTATATAGTGAAGCGGGGGACACTGAGATAAGTAATTTGGGTACAAACGGACAGGGAGTACCCAAAAAGCAAACCATAAGTTTCCACTGTGCCCGTCTGATACGGGAAGTGGCTGTGACGTCATGTAAACTTTTGGTTTAGTTCTAGGTCATTTCCTGTCCGTTTGACCCGTAACTGTTTTGTATCGAATTACTTTACTCAGTGTCCCCGGTGTCGCTACGTACATTATTCAGTAGTTACCGTCCTCACTCTGTATATAAGCGGCCACCCACTGCAAATGAATCGTATAGACAAATTGTGAAAGATCTCACACAGTAATCACGTATCACAAACTTAAGAATATTTCTACATGAGGGTGCCTCAGAAACTTGTATTGGAAGTGCATATTAATAATAATTATTCTACTTTGGCCTCGAGTCATAAAATTATTTACAACAAGAATTATATCCAATTCAGGTTCTCCCGTTACAATAGACAAGGAAGTAGGACCTCACCACCAAAATTTACTCATGTCGAAAGTATCATGGAAGGAAGGATTATATACAAAACTATATAAATTCTTATGGCTGATTAGGTCCCAGAAAAGCACGAAACGTCTTTTTAAGTTTAATAATTTTTTGTAATAAGTAGTATAAATAGGTTTCTGAGTAAAGACCATTTATTTATTTTTATTATATTACTAGCTATGCCCGCGATTTCTTTCGCACGGAAATAGTTCTTTTTATTTTTCCCTAAAAACGAAACAACAAGTACAGAATTTTGATAAAGTTGAATTTATTGAATATATAAAAAGAAACGTATCATTTGTTTATTATCGCTGCAGGGCAAACTTTATAACTCGCAGTTGGTTTTAAACAGTTCATGTTTCGGAGACAATTCCATACAAACTTCCAGACAGACAAACTTCTATTATATTTATTGAGGTAAATTATATTTATTTTATTTGCCTTTAGAAATGAGTAATTACAAAAATTTACCTGACATGACACAAAAAAAAATTTAGGTATACATTGTAACGACGATCCAAAGAAGTTTATTATTTCCCAAGGTGTTAGCCCTCTACCAATACCCTACCTCTCTGTCACGCTTCCAAAATTACGCTTACAATAACACAATAGTTCCGATTAATAGGAACGCCTAATAGAACTTATAACTCGTAGTTGGTTTACCCGCAGGCTTTCGTGCGGCAGTTCAATAGATTTATAAATATTTATATTAATATCTTGTGAACTCTTCAAGATATCGAAATGAAACATACACACGAAAATTTAAGTTAAATTTCCTGCTTTTAAACCCTCAAATTTTCATTGTAATCCGTTGAGCCATTTCAGAGTCTACTAGAGACAAATTTCCATACAAACAGACTGACCAATTTTATTTATTGGTATAGATAATAAATGTCATGTTCTTTCAGTATTTCTATATTTTAATTTAAAGATTATTGTTAAGAGTACTGCGATATCTCGGTTTTGAATCGCAGTAAAAGAGTTATACATTTGTAAAATAAATTATATAACACACGACAGTTTATCGTGATATGATAAAGAAATAAATCAATAATATGACATTATCTTCAATTATAAATAATAAATCCAGCCAATTTGTCAGTAAACAATACTGATAATTCCTCTCATATAAATAGTCATATATTTAATAACTATTTCTACTGAGGGAATCCTGGACTAAATAAGATAAATTGCTAAGTTTGTAAGTTTTGAACATGGTTTTATATATAACAAATTGAAACAAAAAACAAATGTAAGATATATTGTTGTAATGCTTGTAATATGCCTGCTGAATTCTTACAAGAGAGACGAAACGTCGTATTTGGATTAAATAATTAGTAATAAATTAATTCGTGACTTATTGGCCGTCTTTTTATTAAATTCAGAACGTTATGTTTGAATTTATCAGTTGAAGTCCACAATTATGGCCGAACAGTTGTAGATGAATATTATTGCTGATAATTTGACTGATTTTATTTTATTCAATTCGTGTATTGTTCAGAGAAATTAATTTCCCTGACAGAAGTGCAGAAATTTACGAGATCAATTAAGTATGTCGATAAATGTGGTCATTCGTCAGTTAAAAGGCGATTAGGGTTTGGAAACATTTAATTGAGGAAGTTACATCCACTTTACGTCTGAAAGACAGATTAGTCAACTTAGTTACTGAAAGATAAGTAGATAAATGTTTTTGTCACAGGTATGTGTAGAATCGAATTAGTATTTAAGATTAATTATAAAGTTACGTAAATATATAAATATTATTTTTTTGTGATTTACAACTCGTTTCTAAACCTGAGTAAAAAATTAAGTCTTGAAATGTTAGAGAGTGATTGAAGGAATAATTTTGAGGAAATGTACAAAAAAAGAAAAATGGAGCCAGTCCTTTATTGTTTCTAATGAGCATGATATTTTAATTTACTTTTATTACTTTATTTCTGAACAGAGTATTATTAATTTAATACGTAGAAAATACGGCAAAGTAACCAAACTTTAGACATTTTGATTTAGTTAACTTCTTGGCATTTTACTAAACATACTAAGTAACATTTCAGCCTTTAATAACTCCTTTATTATAATTAATATATGACAAATAAGCGAACTGTCAACTTAATCATAGTATTTAATCTCTTGTCTAAGTTTTGTTTTTGAGGGTAACGGGAAACTGGGAACTCCCTTTTAATAACATAGGAAGGAAATTGAGATTAAGGGATGCGGAAGGGTTAGGAAGGCAGCCAAGGTCTGACAAAGATCCGCAAGGCAGACACTACAAATCCAGCATCAGGTAGATGGGTACTTGTCTCACGCCGTTCCGAATGGCGGGGAAGGAGTTTGCTGTGGGTCACAGTAGTCCACAATCCTTACATCAACCAGATTTAGGAGGGCAGCTGGCCTATTGATTCAATAGGATCAACCCAAGGTTTACAACCCCGGAACATACGCCTCTCATAGAGTGCACCGTAATTTGATAATTAATTAGATGCTGTCGGTCTTATCTGATAATATTCATATTCAAGAAAAAGTGATATATTGGAATACATAAATATGATTTTTTATAAATTTATAGAATTTTAAACCTTTGTAAATTAGGAACAGTTACCTAAATACAAAAAAAATGGGTAAAATACGATTTCATTTCATAAAGCAACTGAAACAAATTTCGTTATTTATGAATAATTATGCAATGATGATGTAACAAATTCCTGTTATACGTTTAGTAATAATGTAATGCATAATAGTATTTTTTTTCTCAAATAGGACGAACACTTCCGAATGTATAAATTATTATTTTTGAATACTGATCGTGCTCCTTTTCCTCTAGATATACCTACAAACAGTCTGACAAAGCAAATTATTACTTTTAATATTTATTTGAGATCCTAAGAGCCTTTTTTTTAATAAATTTGATGCCTGTAGAATGTTTTCACAATTTTAACGTGATATCTATGAATATTTTTATACTCTAAATTAAGTTTCCAGAATAACACGAAAAGTGCTCAAAAGTATTTGGAGCTCAAGTTATAATGCAAGGCCATTCTTGATTCTTGAGCCTACGGAAGAAACATCAAGCTTGACGTGTAGTAAATCGGATTCGGGACAGGAAAGACGGCTGATCCATCAGGGCCTTTCTTGGAATTTAGGGCTAAAACTTTACTCGCGATGTTTAACCCGATGCAACATTTCTGTCGTTACTCAACATTTGTGTCGGTTGTGTTCCCTCCATATGACGCGTAGAAGGAGGCTTTAATTAAATATAAAATTAAAATTGAAAACTTTTATGGTTTTCTGATTGAAGAAACTAAAGTTTACTTACAAACATGTCGTTAGACTATATAATTATAGGTTGTCTATGTCCCTGTTCGTTGAATATAATACACCTTCTATATTTATAAATACAAATATTAAATAAGAATTATTCAAAGTTTTAATTCAAAAATAAACTTTGTCCCTATTTGGCACACATTTCCTGAAATTATGTCTTTATGTTATTATGTCTTATTTCAGTCTCATAATTAGCTTTCAATTTATACTTTTAGCGATTGAAGGTTAGTACTTACATTGATTCCGTTTTCTTCGCCACTGTTATTATTGTTTCCATCATTTCTTAGTTTGTAAAGCTGACATCGAAAATAGATACGCCAGACAGCAATTTCATTACTTTTGCGAGAATCTCGTCAACGAGATAATGCTATTGGTGCTTGACACGCTACTGTTATTCAGTTATACCTACTTCTGAGCAGTTCTATTCGTCAGAGACCGGAATATATTTTTCTAGGTAGCTTTCACTCAAAAATATAAGTGAAATAACAACACCAAAGTTACATAACGAAAAATAATATTTATTTACTTTTCTGATTACCTTTAAAAGTTTTAAAGTGTGAAATCTAATAAATATACTGAATACCTTAGCGCAGTAATGGGCAAACATTTTAAAGAGGGGGCCAAAGGAAAGGAAAAAAAAAAGCTTAAGGTGGGACAAATATAATTTAAAGTAACAGCATCGTGAAATGTTATATTCTTTTTAAAATATTACATTTTCGTTGGAGATGAGACATAGTGGTGTGGCGTGCCTTTCTATCTATTGAGAGGTAGAAAGTATTGAATGTTTTATGATGACAAATATCTATTTATTATTAAAACACAATAATTGTTTTCCGTAAAAGTGATAAAAAATAAAAAACATTTCCTGGCTAACTAAATACGCACAAGTTCTCTACACTGAAGGTTTACCGTGGGGTGAATAGGAAACCAACGAATTCAGCAGAAATTGATCGTCGCAGAATACAACGTGACCCGTCATCTCGCCGTCATCATCAAACGCAGAATGTCTGATCACCCAACCACTACCTGGATCGGTGATTGTCAAAAGCCTCTGTTTGGTTCCTACTTACAGCAAAGCTTTATCCTTCTACATCACGTCAGCGTAGGGCAAACAGGGGCTGTTTTCCGAGAACCCTTGCAGCGTTAAGCGAAAGAGAGAGGAGCATTCCTTCGTACCTGAGACAGCGTTTATTTTTAAACTATGAGCCAGGCGCATGTATCTAGCTGTTGCACATTCCTATCTTCCAAATTTATTAATCTTACTTACCATGATTCCATGCAACCATAAGTCGCGCAACAGTGGTTTATCCCTAAATACTAAGAAGAAGTACTTCGAACTCCATATTTGAAAACACGGCACTCAGAATCAACTTTATGTTTCTTAGATAACATCTTGGGGTTATTTTTTTACTATAAGCAGAATAAAACTAGAAGACCAACAACGCTAAGATAGATCTGAATCAAGAAACGTTTTTCGATATATAGCCGCGGTAGAGGGGGTAACTACTGCGAAGTGGCTCCGTTGCCAATTTTACTTTTCGCTACACAGTTGCCAGCAGCCAGTGCCTCTCATTCTCAACATAACATTCCACTGTCTAGGATAAGTCAATAAATTTGTATGTCGTCACTGATACGAAACGAAAGAGAGGAAAATATTTATTTTTCGTATAGCCTGTATTATATTTTTTATATATATTGATTATATTATTTTTATTTAGGAATAATGTCTTGCGGGCCGGATAGAACTTTTTAGGGGGCCGCTTCGGTCCCGCGGACCTTAGTTTGACCATTACTGCCTTAGCGTATACTTTACTCAATGATGAGTTATAACAATCAAAAGATTTTTATGTTTTATTCATTCATATATAGCAGTGACTTTCATAACCCCGAAACCTGTATCGTTTAATTTCATGTTATTGATTTGAATAGTTACCTTCTACCCGTCCGATGCTATGGAAAAAGTTACGCCACACCTGGCGGTAGTAATCGTGTTTAGCCCCAAAGTATTGGGTTCCGGGTTGGAGACAAAAATACCGATTTAGTATTTCTCAAAATTTCTCCACTCCCCCTTTAAGATTGAAAGCGAAATTTAGTTTACATCATTCCATACCCCTCTTAGGGGCTGAATTGCAAGATAACCGGCGTGTTGAGTGTTAGAATCAGACTAAGCGACTCTAATTACACCAGTTTCGATATCAAACTTTATAGTTTTCTTGTTGTTTTTATGTAACACCTCACCAAACGACCTCTACAAATTCTTCCTCATATACTGAAAGGGGTTGAGATTATAGACAAATGGAGTCGGAGGAAATACTGCCAAAGTAATTGACCCCGTAAAATATTTATTTGGCTGACATTTTGGCGGGTTTTCATACATAAGGATATTCATCCACTGCACCACAAATTTTGTAAGCATGTTCTTTACAATCTATAAATCAGTACTGTCTGAATAAGACACGTAGATATGAACGTATATATATATATACTGATTTTGAGGTTGTAAACATCGTGTTTACAAAACTTGATTGAAATATCTCCACGCGTTTAGATTTGTATTCTGAACATACTTACATACTCACATATAAACATACGAAACAAGAGCATTTTTACTCTGAAAAATGAATATCATTTTTAAGAATAGTATAGTTGATGCACATATTTGGTCTGTTTATTGCGATCAAAAAAGGTGGGAATGTTTTTTCAAGAGGTTTTAACTTCTCTGTTTTTTTAAGTTGTGCAAATTAAAATGGCAAGAATAACAAGACAATATTTATCCTTTAATTTAATTAACAATCAAAATTGCATTTTATTTTAACAATTTATATAGCTTAAGTTTACTTCCTTTTATCCGTTGGATACATTTTATAACACTATAAATACAAGGAAAAATAGCGTGATTGAAAATTACGTTTTCTTGCGTTTGAATTGAGCTCCGTTATCCAAACAAAAAAATGATGTAAAAAGAAGTTATATGTAAAATGAAACGAAGAATTAGTAGTTTCTAACGGTAAAGATAGCAGACTATTTTCGATCTCAAGAGTTTCCAAATTGAAACATCGACTTTCGGGGTTTTCGAAACGTTTATGGCAATTGGGACCGCTGTGCGACCTTGTTGATGAAACGTTTAATACATGTTTCAATTACGAAAGTGAGTCTCAGCAGGAAGTATGTTCAATATTCTACGTAGGAGAATATTATTCGTTACTTAGGGTGTGTCTCGCTCCAATGTCTTCCAACCAGATCCGTCATCACCGTGAATAGTGCCGGTGTCAAGCGGGTGCATTTCAGTGGTGTCGGTCATTTTTTGTGAAAATGTGTGTACCTTTCGTCCCTAAAACTAAAGTTTGAATCGCGAAGAATTTCTTGAGGACGCAATGCTGTGTTTCTGAGTAAAAGTTGAAAAGTTTTTCTTCTTCTTTTGTGACAGGAAGACGATGTAATCAAGGAAGTACAGAGCTGGGATTCCCTCCAGTTCTCCCACCTCTATATTCTGGGCGGCACAGTCAGCAGACATTTGTCATCCCGAGCCCTGTCATTTCCAACACGCCTGTCTGTCTATTCTTTTAAAGGATCAATCACAGTCGTAATAGGATATAGTTCCGGAACTTCCCCGCTCCTCAACATCCAGCCAGCAACTCGCATAAAAATCATAATACATCACTCTAAACCTTCCTCCAACGTGAACAAGGCTGTCATTTTAGTTAATACGTCATTCAGTCGATATAGTATGATAAACATTAATATGCTCAAATATTATACAACGTTTAAATGGTAAAATATGAACAAGGAACGGCTATTCATAAATAAATTTTAGCACACTAGTTTGGTGTAAGTTCCTCTTTTACACTACAAAAAATATTATTATTCTAAATTAATATAAACAAAGTGATTAATTTACAAAGTATACTATTTAATTTAAAACACACACAAATATATATAATAGTTGTTAACGTTTGGAAGTTTAAATGAGGCCAATACGGACAAAAATTAATACAAACAAAACAATAATAATTTCATACAATTACTTCTTTCGGTCCTGATCTGGATCCCTTCAGATTTAACTAAGTCTAACAATATACAAAACTATAAAAGTACAGACAAATAATACAACAATTAAAGAACCAAGGAATGTTAAAATTTAACAAAGATAATCAGTATACATTTGATACATTATATTTAATTTATTAAGACATTATATATACTATTGACAAATCCATGTCCGTTTCAAAATTCAATGTATTGATTTTGCGTTTAATGTGAAGCATTTCTGAAACGAAAATGAGATTTGTAATTGCTGTCTTTGTCTATACTTTGTAAATTATCCGAGTCAATAGTATGGTTAGATTCTAAGATATGTTTTGAAATGACGGATAATTTGTATTGTGGAAGCTTGATATAGGATCTGCGTTCCTTAATTCCGGTGCTGATGGCTCGTTTAGTTTAGATGCGCTCCATGCTCAGTTTAAAAATTATGTAACTGAATCTTTCAAATGTTATAATAATGGATAAGTTATTGGATTATGTATTTATGAGCTGGATGTATGGAATATGTTTTCCAAACAATTATGTAAAAGTTGGTAGAATGGCATGGCAATGAAATTTGTTAAGGGTTTCCTGGGATTGGTATTGGGTATTAGAGCATTGTATTTAAGTAATCTTTTTTAATAAATTTATTTATGATAATTTGTGGATAATAATTAGCTATTAATATATCGTTGAGTATTTCAAAGTTATTATGCTGAAAGTTATGAGACCAAAAAAAAGGCCTTTATCAGTAAGGCTATACGGAAATTTTTTGTTGGATAGCATGAGCAGAGTAAAAGTTTAAAAGCCTGGCAGATTAAGTTGGTTTACGATACCAGGTTTTGTGAATTGTTTCATTAGCACAAGAAACAGACACATCTAAAAAGTTAAGAGTAAATTTGTTTCTATAAGTTGTGTGAATTTAATAGAAGGATGATAATTGATGAAAGTGAATAAGATAGAATCAATTCTGTTATTAGGTTGGTTGCCCTACCGGAGGTCTTCTTAGTCCCTTCTTTTCTGAAATTGTTTTACTCTATTTAGAATCTGATTGTCTTTCCAAACTCGACTTCAAACCTTTTTATTATTGCCGTTACGTTCATGACATTTTATACATCATTGCTCAGTAGGTTTTAAATTATAATATGCTTTGAATGTACTTTTCTATTTTTGTAATGTAATATTTTGTATATTGTTATCCTCAGTTCAACTTGAAAAGGGTTCAGATCAGGACCGAAACATGTAGTTGTATTAAAATATTATTGATTTTTGATTGTTTTTCGCCTCATTTAACATTTATAGTCAATTAATAATGACAGAAAAGAGAGATATAAATGTTCGTGACTTACCTGAGGTTTACAGACCCCATGCAGGCTTTAAAGATTTTAAATTTTCAGTGGCACCGCCCCCTTCATCAGAAGGTTAGGAAGTTATTTCCTGTAACGGACTGACAATATTAATTTATGACGCATATATATCTTCTAAATACATAAAAGTGACAATATCACGCTAGTTTATTTTTTACTTTAAGTTTACTTACAGGTATGATTTATATTAATTTTTTGCGTTTTAACTAACTTTAAAATTTGTTATTAAAAATTTGTATAACTATTCTTAATGGAAGTTACTAATTTATATTGAAAATGTATTGAAAATCGAGAGTTATTTTGCGTTGCACTGAAACTAATTTCTTTTTGCAACGCAATTTATACAATGAGAGATGTCTAAACCCAATTTGTTCTTTTACTGTTTAAAAGTGAAACAGGCACTATGGGTGACTGAGTATTGAAGACATTTCAGTCACAACCCTAAAGTAAAAATATTTTTCATAGTTGTGCGACAATATATTTATCGTTTTGCACACTGTAATAGTGGGCCTGTATTATGCTTTCTTGTAATTGATGAAGTACAATCATTTGTTATACCAGAACCACAACGAATAAAAATCTAAATTTTTTTATTAATTTCTTCAGAAATTACATAACTGTGAATAATCCACCCGCAAATAAAATTTGAACTACTGGGTTAGATTGACTAATATTTTATTATCCTGAAATTCCTAACTTCAAGTTCACTAGGAATATGTTTAACAGCTCAACCAATAAAAGTGTCTTTTATTGGTTTAGAAATAGATAATGCAGCTGAATTTAAATATTTTCACGACGTGCAGATACTGTAACCATTAAGAGAATCGTTATTCATGTTTAAAATTAAACTACTTCCGAAATTTACAGGGACTTATTCTGTCTGTCTCCTAAGTACTCGGAGTAATTTGATCGTCATTCATGCTATCAGGCGAGGGCATCTCATTACGTCACGTGGATCCATCACGATCGAGGTATAATTAATATAATTGGCTTTATGAGTGAAGGGTTATTTCCCTTATTCGTTAAATGGGCCAATCGTCCTTTACCATGCCCATTGCATAGGTTTATTTTCATTTTCAGTTCGATAATACAATTTTCATTACGGTATAAATATATTTAAGCTTAATTTCAGCACAAAATGTATAATTATTTTGAGTTAACAATATTAATTAATACTAAAACACTGTAGCCAATTACAGTTTGTATTGCAGAATACCGATTTGGATTTTTATTTTTGTAGTGAAGAACACATTTGTTAGGAAAATAAATTGTAGTCTTTTTTAAACTAATATGAAATGTGGTTTGTATAAATTTGTTGAAAAAGGCCAAAGTTGAGTTGAAGATCTTGGTTGAGAATGGAGGTCATAATCAGGTGTTGAAAAGTATGTTTATAAAAATAGTTGTTTCATGTATTTAAATGAAGGCCTGTTAAATAAGTCAAATTTTTATAATCACAAAGTTAAAAATTCACGTGATAAAGGCTAAATGACTTACTGAACTACTGGAAGGTGATGGGAAACTAATTACCAGGTGAGTTCGTACAGAGGTTGGATTACCGTTCATTTTAAAACGTTTCTGTTTTATACAGGTTTTTTGCTCAGATAATTATGACTAAGGTAATGTCAAAGCTTCTGATGTATGACGTGAGAATTTGCTCAATAAATTAATAAAATTTGGGGGATCTGAAATATGGTTATATTCTTGATTATTTATACTTCAAGTACATCACAGTCTTTTTTACTTGATAATAAAAAAGTTTATAAGAAAATATACTCTACGAGAAGACTTTCTAAAGGACCACTTTTATAGTTTTGTGTATTTTATCAATTACTTCAACTTTCATTATGCTATACTGCCTTGCTACTCAAAAGCGTGGCCTATTAATCTATCTCTTCTCTTGGTCAACGTCCTCCATATTTCTCACTATTCCTCTATTATACTTACAAATTCCTAGTTAATACTCTATCCATCCATCTAATTTTCTTCCTCCTTCTACAGCACCACATTTCAAAGGCATCTATTCTTTTGCAAAGCCTACCGTCCACGTTTCACACCCATATAACGTCACACTCCATACGAATATTTTTAGTAATGATTTCATAATATTCACACTTATATTAGCCGTAAGTAAATTTCTCTTGTTTACGAAAGCCACCCTTCTTGTGCTTTCTACTCTTTATGTCTACTATACTTCTGCCATCCCTAGTATTATGCTTCCCAAGTAGCGGAAATCTTAACTTCCTTCAAAATAAACCTTCCCAATTCAACACCGTTTGTTATTCCACTATTTACCATACTTCACTCAATTACTTTGGTTTTACCTCTATTCATCGTCTCCAGGACCACATTTATACTACTTATTATGGTTTGCAAATCTTCTACTGACTACTCTAATGTAGCAATATCATCGGAAAACCGTAAATTTTTTAATTCCTCTCCTTGAAGTATAATTCCTTTCCCATATTCCATTTTAACTTTCTTCATCGCGTGTTCTATATATATATATATATATATATATATATATATATATATACGTTAAACAGGATGGGCGACAAATTGCATCCTTGTCTTAATCCTTCTTTGATTTCTGCTTTCTTTTCTTGATCTTCAATTCTAATTACAGCTGCCTGCATAACCAATAAAATATTAAGTTGCCTTAGAAACCTCCATTGAACTCTACAATACACCTTACTTCTATCTTTCTCCTCTGACATGGATATGCCCTACGTATACGATAGAACAAATATAAGCATTTCCAAGGAACCCTAATGTGGCCATTACAAGATACCTCCTTCTCGTGAGCCTGGGGCCATGGATCATGGTGAGGACCTTAGTAAAATTTCCCGTCCACAGTCAGCAGTGTATCAGCCCCGGACTAGACTATATTTAGTCCGTTTTGTGTAAACAATATAAGTATTCTTTTATATTCAACTTGCAAACAATATAAATTGTATTTAATTCATCTTCTTTCCAGACGAAATTCAAAGTCTTCCATCCCAAATATCTTTCCTTTTTAGTTTCTTTACTATCACGTATCCTTTAAAAATTAAATATTACTCGTCTTCTTGTATTAGAATTTTCCCTTATTGGCTCAAATACTATTCTCAGATTGAAGTTACGAGTCTGAGCAACAGAGTTGGTACACCACGTAGCACCAGAAAAGAATATGTTGCGAAGCATTGCTCGCCGAGTACTGGAATTAGGTGGCTTTGAACGGCGTCCTCTGGTGATTTAAGAGTGCCGTCTTCAAAAAATAGCTACAATCCATCTCTTGGGCCGTGAGAAGAATGCGACGAGGAATCGTGAGATTGGCCTTTGGCACTAGGCTTGCTCTAAATCTCGTGAAAAACTAGGTCATCATCATTCGTTGAACTAGCCTGACATTTTTGAAAGTAGATTGGATGGTTGATTTTGGAGTGGGTGACTGCATGAGGAAAGGAGTGGCAAATACTTTGTATAAATATTTCTGTACGGTATATAGGAAGAGGAGGATGAAGATGATGAAGTGTTGCGGGACAAAATATTAAGGTCGGAGTTTGATAGGGCGCTGACAGACCTGAGCAAGGAATTGATAACATTCCAGCGCAGTTGATATGATCATCGGGCAAAGAAGCTATATCATGGTTGTCCAGAATAGTTTGCGAAATCGACGAAAACAAGAAGAATACGAGAAGGTTTTAGTAAAAACATAATTGTACTCGAATTTCACTTATTACATAAGCGATCATTACATTTATGTTAAAATCAATGTAACGTAACATAGCAAAATCAAGGTGGTCGCGATGTTTTGTGTATAGTAATTTTTGGAGTTCGTTTGGGTACGAAGGATTGCGATTTCCATACTGACCGCCTGGACGTTGCTGACAGGGGTAGATTTATGGCTCTAGGACAATACCTAATAACGGTACTACTAGAGTGGAGGCTAGCGTACAGCAAGCCAAGGCACTACGAGTCGAGATATAATCTGAGTAGCATCGCTTATCAACCTCCATCAATAGCTACATGACTCGTACGTGGAATTGACAACGTCCTTACCAGGTTGCCATCAGCAGATTAATAGCGTGGCCGACCAACTCCTCCTGCAATTAATACCACTGGGTACAGTTATGCGCACCGCAGCTAAAACCAGCCTCATACGAAAACAACAATGGTAATTAGCATTCCTTCACACTCAGGCCAGTTGTAAGAATCGTTAGTAATTTTCGTAAATAATTAAACTCACGGTCAACCTAAGATTCCGCGGCTAGGCCAAATATTTGATTTTGCTAGCATGGAGCTAGTAACTGTAAACATGTAGATTTGTTAATATTCGTAAATAACAATCAATTTGTGTCTTTCAAAATAAAACCCTTAAAAATTAAATTAATAATTCAAAGATGGAATAGTTAAATTATAAGTAATAAATAATAACCCCCACCCCTCATCACAATATACCGAAGAAGATTGGTGCATAAAGATGCGAACAGCACAGTGCAATTACCTCTGTATATTAACGAAAATAATACATAGGAAGATGGAACGTCAAATAGAATGCGAGTTAGGAGATCAGTATGGCTTTAGGAACTATGTAGGATCAAGAGAAGCAATATTCACTTTACGTCAAACTTTAGAAGACATAATAAGATAAAACAGGCCTACGTTCATAGCATTTATAGATTTAGAAAAAAAGCGGTTGATAATGTGAACTGGAACATAGTATTAAGGATTTTTAAGAGCACAGAAATAAAATATTGAGAAAGAAGGCTTATACATAATTATAAAGAAGGCAGTCAGCAGTAATTATAATTGATTATCAAGAAAAAGAAAGCGGAAACCAAGAAAGGAACAAGACAAAGATGCGGTCTATCGCCCAAGCTCTTTAACAACAGGCGATGAAAAAAGTTGAAATGGAGTATGTGAAAGAAATCATACTTCAAGGAGAAGAAACAAAGACCCTACGCTTTTCCGGTGATATTGTAGCATTAGGGAAATCAAAAGAAGACTTGGAAACCATAATAAATGGCATGAACTTGGTCCTGGAGAAAGAGTTCAATATGAGGAGTAATAGAGGGAAAATCATGGAAACAGTGGAATAGCGAAAAGTGTTAGATTATGATGGGATATTTTGTAGGAAGTTAAGGAATTCTGCTACTTGGGCAGCATAATAACTAGAGATGGTAGTAGTATAATAGACATAAAGAGTAGCAAAGCATAAGCAATGAAGGCTTTCGTAAACAAGAGGAAATTACTTACAGGAAAATAAAAGTGTGAATATTAGGAAATAGTTACTAAAAATTATCGTAAGTAGTTTGGCGTTAAATGGATGCGAAACGTGGATGGTAGGAGTTGCAGAAAGGAATATAAGCTTTTGAAATGTGGTGCTATTGGATAGTGCTGAAAAACAGATGCGTGGACATAATCACTAACGAGGAAGTTCTGAACAGAATAGGGGAAGAGTGAAAAATATGGAGGATGTTGACTAAGAGAAGGGATAGATTAATAGGTCACGTTTTATGATATGAAGGTCTTGTAAAATTAACATTAGATGGAAGTGTGTGTGGTGGGAGCAGAAGAGGGAGGAAAAGGATGGAATACGCTAAGTAGATGTGTTTGTTATGCGGAAATGACAAGGTTACGCAAGATAGATTAGCATGGAGGGTTGCATCAGACCTCTTAGGACTGAATACCAAAACACAACACGAGATATATTATGTATATATATAATATTTATATTATTAATTCAGACTGAAACAATCTTCATTCGATGGTTATTAATGAACGATTTGCGCAAAGTCTGCTAGTTTCGTGCAATCAGGCATTTTGTTAAGAAGCAGCAGTGCCAGTGACTTTCCATGAAGCAGAGTTTCGTGGCGTAGGAGAGGTGAGCAGCTTTGGAGAAAGGTAGAGGCAATCTGAAAACACAGTTGTGGAACATTAATGAAACGGCTTTCGAAGCAAGTCCATTCACTCACCCACAAACTTTGAAATCCTGTCGCGTGACTTCCCTTCGCTGTCAGTATCTCGCAATGGGCACTGAATTTCCTGTAAACTAAATACCTACTTCCTGTGTTATAAAGTGGTCCAGAAAATACTGCCCTCAGAATTATAGTATGATTGTAATGATGATCTTGACATTCAAAAGAGAAAGACTTGAAATATTTCGGAGCATAATTTTTATTTTATGTTATTAGCATCATTTTATTTGCTTTAACTTAATTCTGTGAAAGTCAAAGTAAAAATTATTGATTTAAAATTTTTAACGGAAGTAATTTTAAATCTAATATACATTGTCATATATTGACCAGCATTTTATCGTCATATATAGTATTATTCAATATTCAAATCTCTGTTATATTCTGCATGAAAAACAGCCGGATGTGGCTCTGTGAGAATAAACTCGGCAGGAAGCAACCGCAGTTTCCAGTTACTGGAAAACGCCGACAGTTTGCAGGAAGTGTTAAGATTTCATTGATGGACTGGCACTTTTCTAGCTCAAACTGGTTTTGATGAGCCTCTCTAGTGATGCATGACCAATTTTTTGACCTGGTGGCTCGGCTCCTGGACCTCTCAGTCACAGTTGTCTTCTATTTTACTATTAAATTTCGTAAAAATTTTCTATAGTGCTTATTATTTATATTTAAGTTCCGGAACGGTACACCAAGAACTCACGTTATAGATTCTTTGTTATTTCCTTTACTAACTGCTCTTCATTTCGATCGCTGAAAGAGAATCATAAATTAATTTTTCTCTAACTTAGTCTGATTCTATCCGTAATTTAGCAGTAAATTAAAAATATAGCATCCTACTTTATTTAAATTCTCTAGGTACATTGTAAGAATATAAATTTAATCTTAAGGAATAAATAACATATTAACTCGAAGTAACTCGAGTATGTATTACGTAATTAAATAAAATAAGTTCTGTAATATTTGTGTGGCGTAGTTTAACAGTATGGTATCGAGATTACTGTATTAATTAATTCTGATGATTGAAATTATGCAATATTATGTCTGAGCATGAAGTAAAAGATAAAGTGTATTATGTATCAAAAAAGACAGTAAATTATAAAGGACAACTGGCGGAAATGTTTTTTTTATTTAAATCACGGCAAATTTATCTCCCTTAGATTAAATGAATAATTTATTGCTTAAAATTACGACTAATACAAATTTAGGGTCCATTAAATTCCACGGCTTGCATAGATTTAAAATTTAGCAATGGACTCAATCTAATTACAGGATCATAAATATGTGGAAGTTGTTTTGCAGCAGGAATTTGCCATACGCATTTTGATGGAATGCCACTGAGAAACCTGGGATTGTTGTGTTCGTATCGTAAGCATCCTTCGTCGGTACAGCTACCTAGGATAATTTTCTTATAAGAATTCTGGTCGCACCTCATGCCTTCTTCCTCGTCTCTGGCGATTACGCGATTACAACCTGCTGCTGCCTTTAGTCCGTCTCGTTGTCTTCTCTTCTTTACTTACGTCTGTTTATCTCAATAGATTAAAGACAATCTTCTCTTACTCATCACGTATTATTCAATGGCAACCAACTATTCTCGCCTACCACCCTCCCTCTCCCTCCCTCTGACGCTTCTGCCAGACTAACTTGTCACCTCACGTGTTCCAACTCTCAAACTCTCCTTACATTTCCTCTCGCAAAAGTCCCATTCCCGACTGACTTCTCTCCACTTCGTCTCATCTTTCCCACTTTATTCTCAACCGTACCATGAGGGAAGATGCCAGATCACACACGCCAATTTAATTTCATGGTTGGTAATGTCCTTCAAAATTTTCGATGGTTAATTCCCGGGGCGCTTAACGTCCGCTGATCTCCTGTACTTAGGATTTTGCACGATTCGGGTTTCTCTTAGCTGCCTTATTGGCCTCTAAACGAATATTGTCGCCGTCTGACTGGTGCCAAAAGAATTTTTCAACAAGATTGATTCTGTTTAGTATCACCACTGATTTAATTAAATCGTAATCAACGCCTTACTTCATTACAGAGTGAAGGATATAACGAACATTTTAGCTTCTTCCAATCTAAACACTTCCTCAAAAGATGGTTTGTTAAAATTACAAATAGATATTTTAAAATTTTTATTAGGAATGCATGCTAAAAATAATCCAGCAGCACATTCCATGCAAGCTAAGTTAAAGTGTATGGTAAATAAAATGAATATTCGTATTGAATAAATAATTTTTTGGTTATCAACCGGGTCATATTAGAAATGAAAAACAACGTTTCGATCAATATCCCATTTATCTTTATCAATAAAATGCATCAAACAAATATTCGTATTCTTCTTACTTTAAATTGTCTAATCTTATGTAAATTACAATTCTCAATCCCACCAAACGTCTTCATATAGTTTTATGTTTTAGTAGTTTCGTCAATTTCAAACTGTAATTTAATTTGCTTATGTTTAATTTTACAGCAATAAATCTTAAGTTACACCGAATAAAAAATTACAGATTTATATTGAGTGAAGTCACTGCATGAAAATATTAATGAAACCAGTTTTGTAACAATGATATGAATTCAACTTAAACTTTGACAAAATCATAACCAGCTATCACAAGTTCCCATGAGAAGTATGAAAAACAAAATTAATTATCCTTTCTTTGGTCTGATTATGATTTGCATTTTAATTTGTTGGCCTGGTTCCAATAATTCAAATCCATATTACATCCAATTTTTGCAAGTCAAATTAACGGAAATTTCGTTCAAGGATGACAAAATATCCGTTTAATTAATATATTTATCCTCCACCTTGTGGTTGTTTAAACTATTTCGTATCTTCCATAAATTTATTGACGATTAATGTAACATGTTTAATTGTTACGATAATATTAACATCTTATCGTATGAAATTAGAATTTCTTTTCCTTGAAAGAAAATAATGCAGGTCGGCTATATTTCTCAAACTCTTAGAAGAATTTCATCTTTTAAGATCCAATTAACGTCATGTTACGAGTGGTTGGTTCCGAGTTTACGAAAATTCACCGCTTCTTATTGTATGGCGGGTCTGCCTACCAATTATTATCTAAATTAATTTTGCCACTTATTTAAGTGAAAGGAAAATTTTACGGATCTTTAATTAAAATATAGGTTTATTCAATATATTTTCAGAGTTACTTCACAAGGATATTATAATTACATTTCTTGAATCGTGATTGGACTTGATTAATTAAACAAAACCGATCGTTTTTAGCGATAAAGCCAAGTTCACAAGTTAGTTGGTAACACCGGCAACTCGGATGTGTTGTTTCTAAAGTGCGATGAGGCGAAAACACAGTTTCGCGGCACCGTGGAATACGTGACCACACATGCAAATTTGCATTTGTAAGCAGATCCTAAACTCTAAAAAACGGAGCTGTATTTTGCTGGCGTCGTTTGTTGCCATAATTCAACTGCAGCAATGCAATTTGAGATCTACGTTCATTTCCTAAAAGTTTAATAAAACAGAAATAATAATCACGTAAATAAAAAAATGTCAGTATTAAAAATCACATTTCAATCTCTGTCTCAATAAAATACCAGGTGATATATAAAATCTTATTCCACGACTTCATATTTTTAATTTATGTGTTCTGATTGATATTTACTTGGCGAATAGAGAAACCAAGGCTAAACGAGTTTTTTTTGTCACAGTAACGTAAAAGTTATGCAGCAATAAATTTGTCCTCTCTGAATCTGGCGGGAATAAACGCACTTTTCCTTCGCCCTACAAACTGGGATAGGATCGAAGACTTGTTGAGGCAAGCGCACAAGCATCTTGCTTGTGTGCTTATAACTATATCACACGGGAAGTGTTTCGCTAAAGGGGAAATAGGAAATTGAAATATGAAATAAACATTAGGAAGTGGCGTGGAAACAATCGCTAAATATTATTTATTAACACTGTCACAGTTATTATAAGTTGAAACCACAATAAAATATTATTAGTGTCAGGTGTACCACAGTGCTGTAATTTTGTCCCTATTATTTTGATATGTTTTAGTAGATGACATTGAATAATCTTCTTCAATAGTGAAATTTTGCAGATAAACGTAAAGTATATAAATATAGTGCAAATGTGCAAAAAGGAAATATGTTGTTGTGGTGTTCAGTCCTGGCACTGGTCTGATGCAACCCTACATACTAACCGATCTTGCAAAAGCCTTTTCATTTCAGCATAATTACAACATCCTCCCTACTTAGCGTATTCCTCCCTCTTCTGTTCCTACCCCACACACTTCACTCCATTGTTAAGTTTAAAAGACCCTCATGTCTCAAAAGACGGCCAATTAATCTATTCCTTCTCTTGGTCAACATCCTTCATATTTTTCGCTCTTCCCCTATTCTGTTTTGTACTTCCTTGGTAGTGATTCTATCCGCTCCTCTGATTTTCAGCATTTTTCTATTGCACCACATTTCAAAGACTATTATTCTTTTCCTTTCTGAAACTCCTACAGTCCACGTTTCACACCCGCACAACGCCACATTCCGTACGAACATTTTTAGCGACGATTTTCTAATATTTACACTTATATCACCCTTAAGAAAATTGTTCTATTTTTTGCGAAAGTCTACCATGCCTAGTTATTACGCTTTGCAAGTTTCAGAATTCCTTAACAATTTTCAAAATATCCCTCCCCAATCTAACACCCTTTGTTACTCTCCTGTTACCTATAGTACCTTGGTATTTCCTCTATTAATCCTCAAATTGCACTCTTTCTCCAGGACCAAGTCTTCTTCTGACTCCACTAATACTACAACACCATCGACAAACCGTAAGGTTTTTATTTATTCTTCTTTCAGTATGATTATTCAAATTTATAAAGCATGAATTATATTTATAAACAGTGAAAAGTTAATAATATAAAATTAAATATACGTAATTTAAAAAATAGCTGTAAACGTTGTTATTTCTCCTTATAATATTGACGGTTGTGACTTGGAAATATTTAATGTTATTAATGACTTAGGAGTAATGTTTTATTTAAAAATGATACTTCAAGGACATTTTAATGTACTTATTAATACAGTTATGCAAATTTTAGATTTTATTAGGAGCAAATGAAAATTAGTCCCTTTGTCAATGCATATTAAAATGTTATATGTATTGTTGGTGAAACGAATATTAATTTTTGGATTTATGGTTTGGTCACACTTCAATAAATCATCAAGGAAGTTAAAACTGTACAACCTTTTTGATTCCTGTTTATAGAATGAATTTTTCAGACGCCGTTAAAATCAATAATGATTAGAAAATTGCTTATAGCATTGAAAATCCCGCCTTCGTGTGACCTTCCGTCTAAATAATTCAACTTAATCGAATACATTTATAATCTATTACAAGCAAAGTTTTTATAGAACTGAATAGACTTTTCGTCACCATATTTGGTAATTTCTTCCAGTGGTATTTTAGATATTGATGAACAAAAGGAAGCCATATATTTCGGGAACGAAACGTATTTTCAATAAAATAACAATTGTTTGTAATTGGTCCAGCATTTATTCTAATCAATTATTGTGAAAAACAGAGGTTAATTTATTTATTAAGGGAAATGTATTTTTCAATTGGTTAGTAACTATGTTTATTGCTTTGATTGAATAGATAAATTGAATTTAGCGTTCCTTGTAGTACCTCCGGTTTGAAATATGTTTTTGCGATAAGGCATTATAGTGCAAATTATACTTTAAATATTCTTATAGTGAGAATGTTAAATTTAATTAATTCTTTGTAGATTGATTTAAATAACTTAATTTTTCTGAAAAATAAAAAGTTGTTAGAAGATAAGATTATTATGTACGAATATATATATATATATATATATATATATATATATATATATATTAAAAGTGTTTTAAGATACACAATTGTGTGTGATTATTTGGTTAACATAAAATGAACTTCTTTTATTAATTGATAGCTAAAAATAAAGACGTATTGCGGCAAGGTAAAATTATTAGAGTGGCTTCTGTTCAACATTAATTTATTTTCAACTATTCTAGCTGTCATTAAAAATTATAGTTAAATGTGTCGTGCATTCTGTCACCATTTTTTTTAACGTGATCTGGGTTGAAATAATTTTATTTTACAATACACTGCGTTCATTTGATACTCCGAGAATATTCGAGTCAATGAAATTCTGCTAAAAATGGAACATTATGTATAGGACGGTAATTTGAATAATAAGGTATATGTCTCCGTGGAGACTGGGGATTGTGACATCGAGACAATTACCGCCGAGAGGGATTAAAGCGTGGGTGTCAGATGCACAATTTAAATTAAAAAATCGTGAATATATCACGTGTCGAATTCACTTTTTCTGTAATCGATGCCGTTGATTTAGTGAGCGCGGACTCAGTTGTTTTACGTTCTTCTTCATTTGACGATAAGCTTTCCGCTGACCCGCAAACGACTTTTCTGTTTTCTTTGAGCAGTTGTTGTTTGTTTTGTAGGGTTTTCATTGACTACTATTTCCTTTTTCGATGACGTAGCAGTTTGTTGGGATCAATGAAGCATTTGTTTCTCTGACGTTTGAGTGTTGCCCCTGTTATTGCAACCTCGGTTCGTAATTATAAGCGGTACTTGATCGTATTTTGTCTTAGTAACGCTTGATTTCTGGTATATAACTTGTTATGCAGCGTTGAGAGACTAAACTTAATGACGCCGTCGGATTGAATTAGTAATGCGTAATTACCAACTTCCCCACATACGTTTTGATCGGATAGAAATATCGTCATTATTTTTGCAAGAATAGCAGTTTTAATATTTTATTATCATCGTGTAGTTGGTTCTGTAAAGGAACATCTCCCAAATTTTTCAAGATTATGGAAATGTTTGGCAGACTAATATTGGTCTACTAAGTGTTACGTAGTATTTATTTGCAGGGTAAATTTATAGTTATGACAACATTGATATTGGTTTACAGAAAGTATATGTAACTCTTTATACTCAACAGGTAGACAATTTAATCGCAGTTTTTATTAATAACTAATTTATCTCTAAACTGATATAAAATACGATAAGCTACAGCATAAGTTATAGAGTATGCTGTAATTATGAAACAATTCGTGTAGTAGTTATTATACACCTGTAGATTTAGATTAGTTTGTTAAATAACTCTATTATAATGAAAACAGGAAAAACATAGGTAATAAGAGATGCAACACAATTATTAGTCACGAAATAGTTAGTTACATTAGATGACATTACAGCAGAAAAAAAATATAAACTTATTTAACATTAGTTATAGACGACGATTCGTTCCCAAATTTGAAACCTCGTCTGGTGAATTTAGAAAAAATCAATAAATTAAGGGTGATGAAAATTTGGACGTGCATGCCGTACAATGGAAGCGGCCTTTCTCTATAACTTATAATTATGAAGAATTATTTCGTGTATTTGCAATTAACAACTAATTAATTTAAGTAGGTTTGATTAAAAAAATTATCTATTTTTTATATTTCTTTGAGATTTCTTGGGAAGAAATCAAATTATAAAGCATAATCATTTTCCGTGGTTCAGTGAACTGTCATATTGAAACGATCGTTACAAACAGAAAGGAAATATATATTCAAAAATAGTTTGAATTGTTTTCCACCCTTCCATATTTTCCTTGTGTTCGTATATAATGCAGTATATAATTAATAAAGAATAAGACGAATTAAATAAGTGACGGCTATCTTGTGCTTCCATATGGCGAATTACTCTGTATTCTGTCTCTCAATGCGCGATGACGCCACAAACGTACGCATGATGACATGATTAGATTTTGTTTCAATGTTTATATGCACTTAATTCATCTGAAGAATATATAAAAAAATTAACACATCCTTTATATTACAGAGAAATGCATAATTTATTGATGACGAGTTGAATGTATATAAATATGTATATATATATATATATATATATATATACAAATTTTAATTTTAAAGTCGCTTTGACAGCTATGTCATTACTGACTACATATAACAAGCAATAATATTTTTTAATGGAAAATGCTTCACATCTTCTATGATTGTTATAAAAGTTCCAATACATTTACGAGACTGTTAGTTTATTAGACTGGACGTTCCTCAAGGATCAATTCCTGAAGCTTTACTTTCCTTTAATTTTTAGGCAAAATACATTTGTGGTTTAGTTCAAATAAATAATTTACCCAGAAAATGACTGAGTTACTTTCAATTCTCAACAGCTACTAGTAGCATTTCTGAGAATAATTTTCCTGGGGATGCGTCTTTCTTGAGTCTTTGGGTGGATAGAATATTAAAGTTTGGTCACCATATTACTTGCTGGAAAACTTATCTCATCGAGATATTCCCACAGGACATGGGCTATACGTAGATTTTCCTCAGAGAGACCAGGCGATGATGAAAATTAGACAATTATTTTTGCACAAGGAGTCCAGTAATCTCATGTGAACCACGTGGCACTGGATTAAATAACAGGGAGTATTAGGATACCGATCTATGTTGACGGAAATTTTTCATGGTCTAGGGAAGCGGATATTAGGTTAACGAGAAAATATACCCCACAGTCAATGAAGCTGCTAAAGAATTGAAAACATCGGAATTTATATAAATTTACGAAACAAAATACAGGTAACTTTGGAGGCAATTAAATACATACAAGCGTAAATTAAGTAATAATTTCAGAAAAATAATGCTACTCGACGACGGTAAAATATTCTCCAGCAGAGATGCAGAGTGCTAATTTAATTCGTGGTTAATTTTTCATAAATTACTACAAAACGCTGTTGTTTTCTGTTTCAACCGGGTACGAATACCGAAATAATCAACGGCAGATAGGTATGGCATCAGAAGCAAAATTGTGAAGCACTGTGCCGAGGAACTCCCTTTCAAATCATATTTAACGCGTGTCTTTCCACCGGAAAATTTCCAGAGTTTCTTAAACGAAAAATACTCTTAAATCATATCAAATTACAGACTTGTTTCAATACTTTTCATATTTTTAAATATTAAAAAAATAATACACAATAAATTACTTTAAAGAATAATTATAATACTTCCGCACAATACAGTTATCTCAAAAATAAATCTACATACACCTATTCGTACGATTTCATTCCAAATATACCAATTTCCCGTAATGAAGAATTTAAAGTAAGCGGAATATTTTCCGATCCACCCAAGGCTTTTCATCTTGTAGATCACTGCATTTTGATAATAAAGTTACAATATTATGGTATCAGAGGCAATCTCAATAATTAGCCTCATACTTCAATAATTTAAAACAGAGGATCGCTTCGAAACAAAGTTGTGGAGGCCTATTGATCAGAATGGGAAATAATACCTCAGAACTCAATTGTAGGTCCATTACTTTTTATCTGTACATTAATGATCTACCTGAATATATAGACTTCCTAAAATCTATCCTATACGCGGATGACATTTAAATGATCACAATACTACGATTGAGAATGCAACTTGAAACCATAATTTTTAGTTTAATGCCAATAAATTAACCAATAATGAGCAGAAAAATAATTTAGTTTGACTTACAACAGGAAACTCTTGTGGACTGCTGCTGCAGAAAGTCACATCAGACGTTTACAGGTGACTGAAAACAGAAGTATGCGACACATGACTGGAGCACCCACTGTCCAAACAACGATTCGACTCATGTATACGTGCCTGCGAAATGGAACTTTGGCCATTTATCATTTCATCAATTGTGGAAGCTCCTGTCGTCCATTCAAAAAATAGAAGATTAAATCGGAAGAGACTCCATGATTCGATTGACTGAAAAAGGGGAAGAACTAGTTTCGGGCAATTGGTGAACTGTACCGGATGGCACATATTATGTCAATTAAACCTTTTTGTGTTTACTATACCCTTTGCGAACAAAACTGTAGTGATAGGACAAAACGAAACAAAACAGAAAAGGCTAATATCGTAACCGATAAATTCTCAGTTCATTGATTGCTGGATTTGACTTATGGATTTAACGCCAGATTTGGGAATCTGATGACGACAGAGAGGTTGATATCCTTTACTTAATTAATTTAAGTTAGCACGGAGAGTTAAAATATAGTTTTCATAAGGTAGGAGGAAACTACCAGTCTGCCAAAGTAATTTGCCAAGTTCTGAATTATTAATCAGTCACGTTAAGCGTTCGCCCAATTTACATTGGGGAATAACAACATTTTCCTTTCCCAGTCAATATGTGAGGAACGAAGTTTGCGCTTATATAGTCTCAGCACATGTTATCATTTAATGCTCAGGCAGCCGAGTCGAGCCATTCCAGATATCAGCAGTGAATTTAACAAGCATTTCATATAGACGAGGCACGACTATTAATCTTGTCATTTCCTAGTTGGAATGGCCTAGGTTAGCTTGGCCAGACATTTCATAGATCGATAGACTTTTTCTCCGTTAGAAATTGACGTAGTATTTTACATTAATAATAAGGATAATAGCAAACCGAAATAATTTTAGAAAATCTTACTAATTATGTTCAAAAATAAAAATAAATAATTTAATTATTCCACGAAAATAATTTAAATGACGCAAATATGTTTAGTATTCTATATTTACACAAATTTTTATCGTGAGCCTTTCCCCACAAAACTGTGTCAGTAAATGCCATCCATGATCGATCCTCGCTAAATCTGTGTAACGATATTGCACTTTGATGTGAAAAATGAGGGATGTCTTTAACCTGTATATTTGTCGATATTTTGTGGTGTTGGCGGCGGGGTTGAGGACACGACTGTATTTTATCATGAACTTCAAAGGTTCGTTCTTTTTTTAGTCGCGCTTTTGATAAAAGGAGGAAGTTTTCAGTGTTAGTGGTTTTGATTTTAAGCAATACATTTTTTAGCTTAATCAGATTTTTTTACATTAACTTTGTCTGTTTAGTCCTAGGATAGCTTCCGTTTATCAAACAATAGTAAAATTAGTTTAAAACTATAATTACATAAAATATGGAACATTTACAAAAAAATTTAATTCATTTTAACTATTATATTTTATTGTCTTTGCATTATATCCCAAACGTTTTATCAGTCACAAAAAGAACAAATTTATAATTGTTTACTTTTGAAATTATCTTTAAACCTTCGAAAATGTTTCCATAGTCAGCATTAGAAAAGAATATACGCTGCTACTTGTGTTGTTTACTTTTTTCCCATGTAACTAAATATACATTCTCACTTATAATATTAAGCAGAGCTCCCAACGAAACGACTTGATAAAAATTGGAATTCCTTTCTTGCAAAATTTGTGCGACCCTTTGTATCTTTACAGTTATTTATGAAATATAGCTCATTTGAATTATTGTTCAAGAATAAATTGAAACTCTGTAGAGACAAATATTTCATTTTAATTTAATTCACTGTTTTACATTTTCTGTAGTCACGTAAAAACTGTAACAATTTTGAAAATAAAAAATTATAGGATTCCGTCCTAAAATCACCGCTCTAGCTTTACTTGCGTGCGATTTCACGTTTATGAAAAACAGAGCAAAGAATACTTTAGGTTAGTAAAAATTTAATGAAAGATAAACAAAACAAGAAAATTATTTGCATGAATTTTTCAAATAAATAGAAACGAGTTACTGTGAAATAAATAGGGAACTTGTAGGCAATCAACCGTGAATAGATACTAATAGAATAGAATAGGATACAAAGATTGAGGATAATATCCGGAAATGTTCTGATATACAACCTAGGAAACGTGATGGTGTCTTCTCCCCTTAAATAACATAAAGATGAATGGAAAGAGGCGATGTGAAGGAAGTCCAATGTATCCTAGGGTTAACTAGAGTCTATGAGCTGTAAACTTAAAGTGACACTAACGTTTAAACAATCTCATATACGTCCTAAATACATCCGATTACTCAACAATATTGAATAAACTGTCAACTTGGCTGCACGGACAATAGTAGCGGAAGTGCCAGCGATAGTCGTATATAATATAGCAACAATGTAAAAAACATTTATTGCAGTACTTCAGGGTACACTACATTCATAGTTCACACCAGAGGGATCACTTTTAGCTAGAGGGGTGAATAAATACTCGTTTTATATGTTTTCAAAAACCTAAATCTATTTCTGTTGTCAAATCCAACCTATTTTCAATCCTAGATTTTTTAAATGGTAAAAAAGAGTAAACATGGTAGCATTTTGTAGAGAGATGTCATTTAGACCGATTTCCGGTGGTCTGAGAAGAAACGTTCGTGTGACGAAATTTAAAGAGAATGTAATTTCCAATCGACAATGTTTCAAAATTTATTAGGTTTTTAACTATAGGATACTAAATTCAGTTTTTATTGTGTTGTATATGCAGTATTGTTAAGTTAAAGTTTATTTAATTTAATACTTTTACCTGTGATGAATGTCACTATCAAATACATAAAATTTTATATGCTTTTAAAAATGAGCAATTACTAAATCTTAGAATTTACCTTACACCAAAAATTAAACTAATTTTCGTACACATAGTATCAACGATCCAAAGAAGTTTATAATTTCTCAGGGAATTATTTCTTTACCAACGATAGGCTACTTACTGCGCGAAATGTTTCAAATTAAATAAGTACATATTATTATAGATGAAGAATATATCGAATATCTCGATGCGTGTATGGGACACGAAAATATTTACGTAAAATGTTTTTCACTTTACTCATATATATATATATATATATATATATATATCAAACTTAAGTATATTTAAAAGATTAAAAAATATGGACAACTTCGGGCCCTGAGGAACATGTGGACCAGATTTAATCAAATTCGGGCGGGCAGTTTGGACGCATATACTTCTGAAATACATACTGACACATTCAGAAAGGATTTTAAATATATAGGTTATTGTTATTTTTTTAGAATTTATAGGAAGTGGAAATTCTGCAACATTTAATGCAGGGATTTTTTTCTCCACCTTAAACAGTGAGGTATTATTGGATAATTTTGTTTTCTGAAATACACCCAATAATGTAACAGTAAATTATTTGGAAAAATGAAATATGGAGGGGAATGCGCATAATAAATTTATTTCACGAATGAATTAATTGGTACAGCCAAAATAAAAATTCAGAACAAAATACATTTAATCCGTTTATTTTGAATTTATTTATGTATTTCCTATAGTATTTAATTTAGGCATCTTTTTTGTCGTTCGTATCCGTCCTGGGAAATTGTTCGTGACACCAAATTTTTCAAAATGAAAATAGCTCAACTTATTATACCTGAAAAAGCCCACAAAGTTGAATTAAAAGCTATATTTATATTATTAAATACTAATTAAATTTATTTGATGACTTATTTTGGCGTATTTTTATGTAATATATAATTTAAGATTTTATTAACAACTTCCATGGCAATTGAATATCAAACACCTGAAGAGTTCCCAAATAAAAACAAACGAGTTTTTATATTAATTTTCATTGTAAGCTGAAAGTTTTATAATTTAACTCTTAACGCACTAATTGAATAAATTTAGTCACCCGTTCGTGACCATATTTTATAATTTAATAAAGAGTTAAATCATGTTATATATTAAATGATTTATTCTGAGAAATTACTAATTTAAATTACCATGACAACAATTATAAAATTAGAATTTGCAAGTACATATTTAAGTATAGTGGAGTAATATAGATACGTTCTGAGAACTCCGGTGCACGAGTCGGGCAAAGCACGTTCCTTCCCACTAGAGAAAGTGATGCAGCATGTCAACGGCGGCCCGTCAAACTCTATCTTCGTAGATGGTGGAGCAGGTCCATTGAAGATGAAAATAACTCTGGAGAGTTGGATCTCCGATGCGTAAAGAAAATTCGAGTACGAAGTTCTACGCCATGGAAGATAAACATCCACCACCACACAGCGCGAACAATTCTATTTTAAAAGACGACGTCTGTGATATTGATTTACATAAAAATATTTGCAGACTTAACAAAATGAAAGTGCGTTGATTGTAACTGACTATAATTCAAAATTTACGCCTACCTATTATGTAGAGAAATGACGAAAATATTTATATTTACTTAATTAATTTATGAATTAATATTAATGGTTTTGGATAATTTTATAATAAATTGGCTCGAAAATAAAGGAATTTACGCATACTGATACGATTCATGAAATACTTGAATGTGATTGGCAGTTTACAATTACATATTATTTGATGTTCTATAAGAAGCCTTAGATAGGATTCAAAGAAAGATAAGGAGAATTTATTTTAGTATGAAATGAGGTTTTCTAGTCGCAGGTAATCTTTTCAATAAGAAAAAAATTAATATAGAGCAAACTGTTCTCCATAAATTACTAAATTATAAAATCAAAGGGAAAAGTTAAATAATATTTGCAGGATTATGATTCATGAGTAAAATATGACGCTGTCCTTAGTAAAAGTAATCCTTACTATTGTAGAGATCGTTAAAATTTTATGTGCAAAGAACAATGCAACGCATCTTAGAAATACAGTCTGGCTAAATTATGGTTGAGTAATTTCCATACGTTTTTAGTTGCAGTAATATTCGGTGTTAGGTAACCATTGGACGGTTGCGGGCCGGGTGCGTTTTCCCGTCCCGCAGTATCCACATTATGCTGCGGAGAAACGCAACACGTCCGGTGATAATTGGATGAGGGAAGAGGTTACTATAGGAACAATATCAATTTTATAATCTTAATCAAGTAATAAACTAGCATTATTGGTATACTAAACATGTTGATTTTAGAATTACAATTTGATAATTCTTATTTATTAATTTCAACATGGGATATTTCAAAATTTTGTTTCATTAAATAATATGTAATTTTTTCAAGACTTACGACCTGATTAAGGCTGAAATGAATACCAAAACGTATCTAGAAAAAAATTAGAACACAAAGTTCGAGTCTCTGTCAATCCATGGCAAGTGGTACAGGAAAAAGGAAATTGATTGCTTATCTTCTCAGAAAAAATTAATATTTTTTTGGTATATTACATCTTGTTCTTGCAGTTCAACTCTATTTTGTTTCATTTATATTGTGTCCGGTTCAAAAATAACCGACGCTTTTGTTATAGGACGCTCGCTGTTTATCGCGTTCCCAGTTATCTACGATTATCTAAATTATTCAGAATTTTGTAGCTTGCGAACCTCAATATATTTCGTGCTTTTACACATAATGGTGTAGTTACTTTATATACATTATCAGTGGTGAGTGACGTACCATTTACAAATTACATCCTTTTACAATGGGATTTTAAAATTTTTTTCAAAGTTTGATTTACAATATCTCGGTATGGCATGCAGATAAAAATCTGAAGTTGTACATTTAATAGTTTTTTATAGTATCAAACGACATTATAAATTGCAACTTTGTTATTTAATTCAAAGTTGGTATAAGAATTTCTTAGATATAGCCAAAAATGCTTGATTTTCCTCTGTAGGAAGTATTAATATAATACTTTAACTATTTAGAAACGCTAAACTAAGAAAACTATTTTGATAGCAACATAATATATTATATAATTATTTGTGATAAATGTTATTGCATTATTATGGAATTTTTAATTCGAAAAGCGTAATGATATACAGAAATAATAAAAATAAATTTTAATAACAATGATATAAAATGACATTATTTCCCTGAACTAGTTAATTAATAACTGTAAAATATGTTTTAATCAAGAATAAATTTTTAATGTTTATTTAACAGTCATGATATTTAATTTCGTTATTAAAAGTGCGTCTGGTCGCCGTGGTGAATTCCAAGCTAGTATATATTTCTTCAATATATTTTTTATTGGCTCCCAAACTTTGCGTTTTTTGTAATGAACTCTTTGTTCCTGGGGAAGTGTCAAAATATATGCACTTTTTTGCTGTGTTCATATACGATGTTTATTTCCAAAACCCATAGCTGACCTTCATAAATGCATGAAACTGTGTCTTTGTTTGGAAGTGTCAATGATACAACTCCTGCAATTTGCTGAAATTCACTTTCTGCTGACGAATTTTAGCACAGTTTATGATTGTGTTATAAAACAATAAAATGATATAGTTCTTTTAGTTTTGTGAATCATCCTGATATTAAACGTCCCGCACGCACCCGCTAAATTGTGACACCAACACCCGCACCAATTATATTCCGCTGCGACCCGTCCCGCTCAAGTGTGACGCTTGCTCAAACTGGCCAAGGCACGGAGGCATAAGGTGTTTGGTACTTGTCTCACTTCAGTATATGATCTTACTTTCGTGTTGCAGAACTCTTTTCTGCACATCAAACTTCTGTCACGCCATTCGGAAGGGGCGTGTGGGACCCAAACTACCTGATGCAGATTTTGCAAGGTTAAACTATAGTCCGGAGGCCCTAGTCAGCTCTTGGCTACTTTCTGCATCGCCCTTAAAGGGGGGCTGCCAGTTTCCAGATCACCCTCATGTACTCTGTTACCTAAAACAGAAAAACTCCCTTCCTATGCTATTAAGTAGGACTTGTCATTTATTATACCACTTTATCTCACTGTGACAGATAATCTGAGATCCTTTCAGAATAGATGGGAATTACCTAAGGGAATATCTCATTATCTCTCTGGCTTCCATGCTGAAACACCTCGGTCATTTATGAGAAGTATTTGTTTTGGGTTCGTAGACCTTGGACGTACAAAAAGAGCTGTCCACCGTTCGTATCGGATCAGTCGGCCAGCTGCCACGTAAACCTGTCGAGGCAACAAGACAGCATTATCATCCGCTGCCATTCGTAAGGGGGTGAGACAAGTACCCAATACCTGATGCCGGTTATTAGGGTTTACCCTGCGTCACTTTCAGTGGGTAGGATCCATAAACTATAGCCCACGACCTTATGTAGCTTTTTACACCCCCTTAAAATTAGTCAATCCTTTGCTGTCTTCCAATCCCTGTTACCCAAAATAAACTATTACATCACCCGCATGTAGCTCTTAAGCATAAAAATATCATCGAAGCAAAACAGTACAAGTGTTCTTACGAAAAATGAAAGCAACTATCTTAAATTTTATGATTAGTAAATTATCCAATAAAATGATAATGTATGTTGGAACACACATCCAAAGTGAAACTAGTTAAATTAATTACAAGTATATTCATCAATGAATATTGTATTAGTAAAATGTATTATGAATTAATTTACCTATATTTTCCGGTCTATAATAAGCAAGTTTTTCAGAAATATTTGTAGTAGTACAACTTTACAAAGAATGAATTATTGATTTTAAAATTGATATAATTTCGTATTATTTATTTTTTGTATTGTATAATTTTTCAGACACATGTCTTCCGCTCCTTTCTAGTTCTTAATTTTCGTTTGCCTCCTAACTTTAATATTGTAATGCAGTCACCATCACATATTGAAGATTCCAGCAGGAGTGAATAAATTTCAGTCAAGGAATGCTAATAGTTAGGTATTAATAAACATTCTTGTCAGAATTACTTTACGCAAGTCTATTTTAAAATGATTTTTAATTATTTTTTCTGTTGTACTTCAAATAAATCTGATGTGTATATATATCTGTGTGTGTGTGTGTCTGTTTGAAAAACATACACGCACCACTGTTGTCATATAAGTAGTTGGTCACGGATCATGAAACGGAATGATGAACTTGGGAGTTCACCCTGGAGATGTGCAACGGGAAAGCCTATTTACGTGCAGATGGAGAAGCTGAGGCACGGCATCGATCGCTCTGTGTTGAGCATCGGGACGTTATTTGTCATTGTTACTGGAGTTGGTTCGCATCACACGCGACAGGTGAAATTCCGTACAAATGGCGACCGCAGCGCTACCATTTGTCCGCCACGCAACAAGCAAACAGCTGAAAGGCGGCCTGACACCGACATTTGTCACCCTTCCAGTGCCAACACAGCTAAAACCTTTCCACCTAACAGCGTATATAACGGCAAGACACAATTCACGACGAAGAGCAATCAAGGCTATCTCGACGTGGAGCGTGTAAGAGAAAGCGAGTTCTGAAAACTCTGTGGTAGGACGTCTGTATGCTGTCACCCTACGACAGGGTTAAACTCAGGATACGAGGATCTCGTGTTTCCAAGACATGCAACTATTAGAAATAGTAATTAATTAGCAATAAATAAATATTTTACAATCCAATACGTAGACTTCTCTTATCTATTAATGTTATTCTTTTACCATTGGTGTAGATAACCACAATTAAGGTTACAACAATTAACGGAGATAGATCTTGGTTTTGACATTATACTCAAAACATTTAATGTAATATAAAATTTTAATTAAGTGAATAACCGGTTACCAAGCATTATCCCAACCCGATACAGTAAGAAATTCGTAAATAATTTTTTCATTAACAATACCATTCATCATATTGCCATGAAAGTTTGGTGTATTGTAGTGTTGAGACCGAAGAAGGTTTCTTTCAAAGAGTTAAATTTCTTACTTACCCCCATTTAGCCCCAAAAAAAACATTGTACCCTAAAGACATATAGAACTTACAGCTGGATAGATTATGACCTCCAGTAACCTGTCAAACGAGACAACTCAATTGCTGTTAAGCTTAAATAATGCTTAATTTTAACTAACGTTTTATTTCACGCTACACAGACAGAAGTGATTGTTCAAGTATCTCCTTAAAATATAATTAATTGTTTATGTATATTTTTCTGTATGTTTTTGCTCGTTTCAGGTACCAGGAGATTTATTGACGATTAAGATACTGACTATGAGGAATAAACTTGACGTTATTTTTATTGCAAATTGAGCAGCAACATTTGCGCTGTGCGACCTTACATTATTGTGGCCTAGTCTGTTTTGTTGGGGGAGATTTCTGTGACGTTGAAGAATTGACACAACTATACATTATTCACAAAAATGCTATTACCACGTCTTTCTAAGGCGTAAGCCACCACATTTTGGTGTTGATACTGGAGATTTTCACACAAACAAAATCAATATCCACGATGCTTAACGAAATCCATCCTGCTGTGACGTCTATTTTACGTCGCAGTAGACAAAATTAAAACATTTTGATGTTGCATGCCTGCAACAGAAGATTCACATGAATCAAATATTTACAATTTGTACCATATGTGCATTAAATATTATTCTCAGAGATAAAAATTGCAGTACTGTTTTACAGAAAACATTCTGCGCCTATTAATGCTGGCAAATCACTACTGAACAGCGTTTCAGTATTTTTATGTTTTATAGACCTAATTATTATGAATAGTTAGCATACATTATATTGAGAAAATTAGAGTGATATGTAATTAAAGAAATAATTTATAACATAACATAATAATCATATTTTGTGGATTCTACAGTGAAGCAATGCTTCGAGGATATGGAACGAATCAAATAGTTTTACATGAATTTATTACACTATTATTAGGATAACGTTATATATAGTTTTACATCAATAATTACAAAGTTTCACAAATTCCTTTACAGAATAGAAGGAGTGGCTTAGTAAGAAAGCGGCTAATTCAATTAGATATTTGTTAGGTTGATTTCGGAGCTTCTTAATGTGTGGGGGAAGCTTGTTAGACCGTGTTGTTCCCTTATACTGTACAGAGTTTTGTCTTATTGTTAGTCTCTTACATTCTATATGAAGGTTTTTTTATTTTTGGTGCTAATTCTGTGCACATTTGCATTCGTAGTGTATAATGTATTATTGTTAATCACAAAGAGTATTAATGAAAGAATGTACTGGCTTGCCTAAGTTTTTGAATTTACTTGACTTTATTCTAATGACTCTTTTTTGGATTATAAATACCTTTTCTAATGTTGATGAGTCGCCCCAAAATATAATTTCATAAGACAATACAGAATTAAAATATGCATTATATACTAATTTTCGTATTTCTTTGTTCATATAATTAGATATAACTCTTACAGCATAAAAAGGTGTGGAAAGTTTCTTTAATATTTGATTAATATGCTCTTTCTAGTTCAGTTTATTATCTACAGAAAGTCCTAAAAATTTAGTATACATAGTTAAATGTATTTCCTTATTATTATTTACCAGATTGCCAGGAAACGTTGGTTGTTTGGAATTTTACAAAATTGATTGCACTAAAATTAAGTGATAGGCCATACACAGAAAAACATCGAAGCACTTGATTTAATATATTATTAGCTACATCATTTATTGTGTCCATGTTATTTATTTAAATGCTTGTATCAACTGAAAATAGTACATCTTTTGAGAAAGTATCTAATATTTTTGGTAGATCATTTATGAAGATTATAAATAATAGGGGACCCAACTCTGAACCCTGTGGAACTCCCGTCCTTATTTCTGCCCATTAAGAATGAAACTTTACTCCTGTTAACGGATCATTTAATACTACTCTTTGTTTTCTAATTGCTAAATACGATTTAAACCAAGAAAAATACATTACTGTTATTTCATAGCATTCAATTTTTTCTAATAGAATTTCATGGGCTTCACAATCAAAAGCTTTAGACAAATCACAGAAAATTGCTAAAGAAAATCTCTTTTCATTTAATTTTTCTCAAATTCATCAGTTAGAGTATAGATAGCTTTTCCATATAATAACCTTTCCTAAATCCGAACTGAGTAAGTTATTTTTGTTGAGGTGAGTGTATACATGTTATAAACAATTCTCTCAAATATTTTAGAGAAAACAGGTAAAACTGAAATTGGACGAGTTAGAATAAGTCATTTGTACTTCCTTTGTTAGAGAGAGTACTTGACCCTATCTGGGAACGTACCACTTAGAAGTGAATGATTACAGCAACATGTTTTACAACAATACTTGAGATTCATCGTATCATGTATATTGTTTGTTTTTCATTAGTTCTATATAGTTTTTGTTATTTCTAATGGGGAGGTCTTTAGTGGCATTGTCACACATCTGAGATTGCAACTTATTTAGTTTATTTGGTTCACTTTTACTAACAGTCCTGATTTTATCATTTACTTTGTTAACTTTTGTTGGCAGTGCATATTTTTTAGCAATGTTTATATTTTTACTTAATATTTTGCAGCAGGTTTTGTAATGTTTCTTTAACTCACCGCTTAGGTTGTTTCTAATAGATATTTATAATTTCCTTTTGTTTTTTGTTGATATATTTACCCCTTTAGTGATACAGTCAATTGACTTTATATTTTATATCTCCCTTATGAAACTACAAATCTAAGGGTTTTTCCTGCACCTCGTTCTGGTTACTCGACAGGTATAATCCTTAAACAACAACCCTGGAGTCCTCAACAACCATTGCCAACCTTGCCAACCATTGGCTACCTTCCAAATCTCCCTTTTGAAATCCCTTACTATGCTACTAAAGGTGAGTTGCCTGTAGCCTGTTACCCAAAAAATAGATTGAATTAGTAATATTGTTCTCTTCTTTATTAAAAACCGAAACGAATAATATGTTTTCATAAAATTTTGCTAAGAAAATAATGGTAACGAAACAAGCTTGAGCGCTTAATTGTAGTTTATAAAAATTAATTTTACTTAAATTGATTTCGTTACACAAACCTATGTTCAGATGATATTGTTTTGGAGGTCCTACCTGGTACTTCTAGAAAGCTGCTTAATATAAGCCTCGTTCAAGCGGAAAGGGAAAAAAAACATTTCAATGGGTGAAATAGCCGATGAATTCAATTGTATTTATTCTGGTTTGTCAATTGGAATTTGGCCTTTGTTAGGAACTATATTATTTTAACCTTATACGACTACATGGAACGCTGATTAATACGCGCGGAGCACATCAGTCTCTTAATATTAATTAATTTTTTAATTTTTCTTTACAAAATAATTAGTGAAGAAAATTTCACCCTCTACATTAGTTTCCGTATATTGACAGAGAAGTGCTTAACTAAAAGAATTGTCGCGTGCTTTTCGGTGGTCCGCGTGAAGAGGAAGACCTCCATTCTAATATTATTATTTACAACAGAAGACAGTTCCGTTAAATGATATAATCACTTACAGGGAAAATGTCCTAAAATTTATGAAAGACAAAGGTGTGAGGAGGCGATTGGTTCGAGACTATTCGCTGAAAAATATTTGCATTTATTAAGTATTTTTAAATAATCTGAGACAAAAATTAAATATTGAGAAGGGGATCGTTGCATGCTTGTGAAGATTTTATAAAAGAGTTTAATTATTAATTTAATGATTTAAATATTACTACTTTCCATTAGTCATTCTATGCTTAGATTTATTCATGCATATTGTTTACAGAATAATTCATAACGTACTTATCAACATTATATGCCAGTTATCTATTTACATAAATTACTCCTTTATTTGTTACAATTTTCTGGTTTATTAAACGTTGGTCGGATTAGATGAAATACTAGTAAAAGTTGTCCATTGCAAAATTATATTCATTTATTTGTAATTATTTATATGATTTCATGAATCTCTTCGTGATGCAAAAAATATGTACTGGGCTGTTTTGTTTAGATATCTATCTACTTAAAACGTAGGAAAATAAACAAATGAAATAATCATTACGTATGCAATGACTTGGGCCCATTGAAAGATTAGTTGATGTTCTTGTAATTCATATACAACATTTAAACAAAAAAATGGTTTTGTGAAAAATACAGATAGAAGATATTGAAAATAATAAAAAATAATTATAGTCTTTAGTTATATATGATACAGGCTCAATGAAAAAGGAACTTTTCACGTAGTGAGTCACATGCATTAATAAGACAAAAATAATTACTTAGAGTGTATTTTCAATGTTAAAGGTACTATATATTACAGTTCATTATTTATGCGGCCATCATCCAGAAAAAATATATAATTCAGGTACAATAGTGTTCTTTATTCTTTTCTGAGTAGACTCCATATTAGCTTTTTTACATTTTGAAGCTCGTGGAAAACTATTTAACCAAATATCCAATACTCCTATCCGGAAGATAAAATATTAATGACAAGACGGAAACGTGTTTAGTACAATTTATAAATCACACTCTTTTTTCAAAATAGTACCTTACAATATAAAATTTTGCAAGCTTGTTACAATTTGAAATGAAACCATTAGTAATTTTAATGTTAATTATCTTGCTTGAAATTTCTTTTGCATTTAAGGTATACATCAGTAATGTGTGCAGATTATTTCTACTGACGACCAAGAAGAAAATTTAAAGTCTGTATTTGAGGTTTCACGATTAATTACTTCAAATTATGCGTAAATGTTAATTAATTTTCAAATTTAAAGTTTCTAACTCTGCCAATCTCACATGGACTCGGTCCTGTTGACTGGATGAAGGTCTGTTTCTTGATATCTGTGAATGAAAAATTTGAAAGTTAAGATTTTAGAAAAGCCAGCGATTCGTGTGTTATCTCACCTGGTGGACAATGTTTTCCTTCAACTTCCCATAACATTCTAATCTTTCCTCGGAGTCGATGTAGCAATCATCTTTGTCTTTTCAATCATCCTCTAAACGTTAGGTAGCCGATATGGCAATTATATGTATGTTATGTTCATATATGTAAACAAAAGATGACATTTTAGTAATTTCAATTTATTTAGTGTGTCATAGGTATAATTTCACGTTAACGCGGAGTAGATTCACGAGAAAGGAACTCCGACTCTTGAAGAGGAGGTTGGACCTCCAGTTAGATGTCACCGCTGCTGCTCTAAAGGCTTGTCCAATTAGAAAAGTTTTTCATAAAGTACACTAAAATTATCCACCGCTCATTACAAAAATTACTAATGCTCTCCCTTATCTCATCGAAACAATAAATAAGGGAATGACGTTTATGAAATGGGTCTTATTTCAAAATGAAAAACAATAATTAGGCTTTCAATTTCACTATAATGTAATTAACGATTTTAAAAACAAAATTAATTCTGCATAGGATGTTTCCATTCATGCATAGTAAAATATTTCTTTTTGTTCCAGTGATTTCTAAATTTTTTTGATAACTCTAAAACATTGGGTTCGTGTATTCTACTGGCGATTTGAGTGTAATTGGTATTGATTGATTGTGAAATTGTAATTTTCCAATATTTGATTGGAGCATCCCTAATTAATAATATCATTAACTGTACGGTATGTTCAATCGTAAATATTTAATAACGATTCATATAAATAAGTTTAGAATATCTGTATCATTGACAATTTAACCATAATGCTGAACATGCAGTCTGAAACGTGCTGAAGTATGTACTTTCTTCAGGCTGAAGCTTTATTATGCTGGCGTCGCATTGTGGGGCGCGTTCGTTGTGAGTAATTTATGGGCTGCACAGTGGTTTCTCCGGCCACGCTCTGCTTGTCCCCAAGAGCAGAGGTGCGTTCCTGCCATTGTTCTCTCCGGCCGCTGAAATGCTTACGTTAAGCGCATAAAATGAATGCTCTCGGTGAAAACCTCCTGCCAAACGCATGCTGCACGTTAATGTTACGAAAATAAATGTTATTTCAAGTGAAAACCATTGGGTCACACTTAGACGCACGCGAGACAATAAGAAAATTTACTATTACAATTTTTTAATAATAAAATAATTTCGACAGATATATTTAATTTATATTAGGGAGGTCATATTATTATAATACTCAGAACAAACGGATATACCAGCATTATTAAAATCATTTAATGTCCTCTCGCCTCGTCACAAAAGTAGAGCGCACCTTCCTGAGTGCAACCCGCAATACAACTTACATTCGAATGTTCCTTATACTCTGAATGGAAACAAAACTACTTCTAAAAATTGCAAGTATCTAAGGAGTAGTGCATTCTTTTACATAATGTTTTATTAAAAAATATTTTAATAAGACATATGAAAATATCACTTAATTCCCCACTAGCGTAGACTACATAGAAATGTTAAGGTCTACAACGAAACCATTGGTGTTGTACTAACAATTCTACTCCCAATCAACCGCATTTTTACGTGGGCCTTAGCAATACTGCTCGACAAAAACCCACAGAAAGCGACTTCTCATTTAAAATAGAATACAAATGTAACAGGTAATGTTTATCGAAATAGACCTACTTTGCGATTCATTGTTAACATAAATTGCCATTCGTCGTGTTTTTTAAATTACCATCGCTATTTTAAACATTCTATTTCACATATTTTTACCGATTTGTTTAGACTATGCGATTAATTTTAACTTTATTATTGTATGGAACTCAAGTCCACACAGTCAAACAAAGGCGGCGATACGGAGAGCTATAATAGTTGAGTTCGCTTCTTGGGATCATTGATTGGCCCAGGGCACCATTGATAAGATTCTCTTGTTTCTGTTTGCTGTATCTGTCCTTTGTTTCCAAAGCTTCTTCCCCCGTGAGTATAATTACCTCATTCTTGTTTATTGGGTGTTTGTTTGCAACACTAGTATTCGGCTAGCCAGGCATTGAAATCAGGCATCGATTGTCCGTTATTATTAAAACCGTAGAAATATTTTCCTAATTAGAAAAAAATTCAAATAACAACATTTGAATTCCATATTTTATGTATATTGTTTCCGGATGAATTTCGTTTCTAGATTATAAATTCCTGAAGCGCATAATAATAAATTGCTAATATGATAAAAGATCTCAGTTTGTTGCAATATTCAATTTTAAAAAGAGCTTTGGCTTAAAAAATAAACAACACCTACTCTATGAATACTCAAAAAGTTTTTTTTATAAATCAACATAGAGAAACTTGATGCAATTTTTTTCAAACATGCAACTTTACAAAATCAATAACCTTTTATGATATATTTTATAATCCTCTGTAATTTATTTCAATTGAACACAACAATATAACTGTGTGTATTGATGTGTAAATAACTGTAACATAAATTCTAAATCAGGTACAGAGTTATCTGCACACAACAAAACTACTAATTAGATTTGAATAATAGTGAAATATTTCAATATACGAAACACAGACTTTAAATAATTTTTTAAGATCTTTTAAATTTGTAAGAATACCAATAACATTTAGGAATTCATGATGATAAATGTAGGATATAATAAAATTCGTGCAAACATTACATATTCATAAGTGATCATCAATTTTAAAACCAATTTGAAACAGTGGAATAATGATTTTACATAAATTTAAACGCCGGAGTGTTGCAATAAAACCTAATACAAATTATAAAAAGAAACAGAAGAGAAACAGTTGGAGATGGGGGAAGGGGATGAGAAACCCCTGCTAAACTCGTATAAGGATTTATAGTTGAAGGAATATGCGAAAATGTCAACATTCTTCAGTTCGTGTCGTCATCGAGAATCGAGACAGACAAAATACTGGGAAATCCGCCATATTTAAATGCGCGCAATATGACATAATTTATTTTCATACTGCTACGCTCACATTTGACCAGTTATAACGCATAGGATGATAAAATACAATACGTAAGATTGTATACTTAAGTTTTATTTAGTACCGTCTTTTAGCAGGACTGATTTCATAAAACCGATTATGATAACCTGCGATACAAACCTGAGGGAATATCTGTAATCAATAAGATACAATATGTAAGGTTTTTTTTAATCATTGTAAGAATGGTTCTCAATTGTAGCGGTTGACGAAATAATTTAAGTGAACTTTCTTGAAAACTTTAGACCATGTCAGAATTTTCTGTTTATTATATTTAATAATAGTTAAATACGAAAAAAATATCCAATCATTATGATGTGTAAAGTCTAACAAAATAATTTCATTTGAGAATGTCATACAAACAACGAGATTACACAAAATTAGTATTATTTTCTAATAAAGAGTTAACGGATTTTGATATATTTCTACATTTGTTTTATACAGTGAAATATAATTAATACTTTAAACTTTGCGCGCAGGTTTGGAACGCCGTTAAAGAAGTTTTAAGTTTTCCTGTGCTCTCCGATTTTAAAGTTCCTGTAACGAAACGGGACGCGACACCAAATTCCGTATTCTTCATAAAAAAAATCGTGGCATGTTTGGACGATGTTTTAATTAAGGAGGACAGATGGACGGAATTAAATAAATCACGGCATCCTCAGATACTGGAAGTACTTGTAATACTATAATGGTACTAGACGAATCTTTTTTTTCCTTAAGGAACAGGGAGTATTTTTCACCGCTTTTATTTTTTATATATTCAATGCAGTGAGTGATTTTTTAACACAATTAGAGTTCCGGGAATATTTTCAGTCTGTTGCGATAGGTAGGCGAGAAGAAGAAAATGTTCAACAAATAGATGCGCTCGATGTCGATTAAACCACACGATGACCAAGAGATTAGTGTCTAATTAAAGCCTGTCACGCTAGAAAAAGAAAACAAATTCATATCTAGAAACTAGAGTAGAAATCTATACCAATAAATAAAACTGAAGTTTATTCATGTAAATATTTATAAATCCATTGAATTGCCGATACCATTCATTCCACTTACTGTGGTAATTTTGGCAGCATAAAAGAGGTAAGGAGGGGGAATACTCTCACTCCATCTATTGTTGCAGTAGGATTCGCGCCGCAATTGACCTATTGTTGGCAGAGAGCAAACTCCCTGAGAAATAATAAACTTCTTTGGCTCATCGATACGATGTATACGTACATTGGTTTTATTTGTCGCGTCAGGTAAATTTTAGTATTTAATAATTCCTCATATTTATTGGCTCCGAAACGAATGATAGCGGGACCTGTTTAAAACCAACAAGTTATGAAGTTTGCCGAGAAGCGATCATAAATAAATGATACCATCCGTTTTATATATTCAATGAATTCAACTTTGTCAAAATTCTGTGCCTCTTGTTTCGTTTTTAGGGCAAATAAAAAGAGTTATTTCCGCGCGAACGAAGTCGGAGGCATAGCTAGTATAGAGAAAAAATGAATTTCTAAATATACATATTAAAATATTCCTGTTAATTTTTTCCCTTGCATTTTAATTAAAGAACAGCGGGTGTGTAAATAATCAAAAAATATTTTGGGCAGCTATAAGAAGTAAGTAGCTTACTATTCTGACACAGGAGAAGATAAGTTACACGAGGGCTACCGCTTTTCAAGTTAATTATCTTTATAATAGCAAATTTTACTTTGTTAAAACCACTGGTGTGTCATGATAATAAATTCGCGTAAATTTACTATCCGTACATATATTTATGTATAACCAACCCCTTATGTTCTGTAGTTTTTTATTAAAAATTATTTGGAGATATAAAGCACAGTTTTACGTAATGGAGCGCTTTAGATATTAGTTCTAGAATGTTTTCTGTTTTGTACGCTTAGGTATATTTAAATTTTTAGTGTTTTTAGTGTTACACTGCTTTTCAAGTCCGCAATGAACTGCAGTGTATAAATTACATACGATAGCAACATGTATACTTTTCCACATTTAGTGATAAGATAAACATGGCAAAAAAGTTCCAAATCAGATAAAGCAGCGCTGAAAGCAATCTTCAAGGAGACAAAGAGAAGGTTAATTACTGGAGGGCTGCACAGCCGTTTTCTCTCTTGTGAAGAGTAAAGTGGGCGGAGGTTGAGATACAAGTCTGCTCAGACGCTGAGTAGTGTGAGTGTTCGGGCGGAGAGAAACTCGCTAGAAAAGAGAAATGGAAGCAAATATTTTGAGCGCGTTGAGAAGCACTGGTGGACAAACAGAGGGTTATTCGGCCGCATTCCCAGCTGGCTTTATATTGCACACACAGCTCTGCCCACCTCGCTGCACTTCGCAACAAGACATAACGAACCGCAAAGACGACAGATTCGGAGCAGACGAAAATCACGGAGGTGAAATCTCTGTTCAACTCATTCCGAGTTCTGCACGTTTTTGTTTCACAAAATTTAAAAAATATATATATTGAAAATCAGCAAAGAATATTAATTTATACTTACTACAAATTTAACAGTAATTATTGTGATAATCATACCAATTATAGTAAACGCATGCCATTTTGGCCTACTGCTCAAAAGAATAAACAAACTAAGAGAAGTTACCCATGGACTTTGTTACACCAGTCTACGCGCGTACGGGTTCTGAAATCTATCAGCTGCCGAAATATTCAACAATCGGAACAGATCTGCGTTTCTACTGAGACGATTGTCTTTGAATCCAACGGTAAGCTATCCGGTAATTCTCGGATTTCTTATTTCATTCTTTTCAATTCGACTATAGCCAAATTTTCTTTGCAAGTCATGTCTATAGGTAGCATGATTAGCTAAAAATCTCATGTTGGTCCAAGAAGAGACACGATTGCCAAAATTAATCGATCTGGGAAGGGATCTGCAACACTTTCGTAACTCTCTGACAATTATAATTTTGTCAACTAGCAGCTAATTTTTCATACTTTGTTCGTGACTGTCAACGAGGTCCGGAGATTAAAGATCCGACATCTTGGTACATAAACATGCAAAGTTCTCTACCATAGCTAAAATTAAATATGTTTACTATTGCCCTATCGCTTTTACCACTTGAGGTATACATCTGGTAGATAAAAAAATCACAAATAAATTAGGTTTATAAATTTCCGAACTAGACATTAAATAAATAATGAATTTTAGGACTCATGAATATTGTTTAAACAAAAATATACGTTCACTTGAAATGTGTTTTATTGCAAGACAGGTGTTTCTTGGTGGTCCACAACCGCAAGAATGAATAAATTGCCAATTTTACGAGCGTCGCACCTTAAAAGTATATTTTTATCCTTTCTTTTATTATAACGTTGTTGAAATCTTAATGTTTTTTTGTTATCAGTTTCCATTATTTACAGTTACATCATAGTCTCATTCTTTGATCTGAACAATGGGAAATCTTAATTAAATATTATATTTTAAAGAGTTTCGGATAATTTATGGTAAAATTCAGAAAAAATGTGTATTTTACATTTGACGCACTACATTAAAAATTCAGACAAAAAGTAATGTGCTCGCAGAGAACAAAATGTGAGCGAAAATTACTGCTGGTTTGGTCTGCCCCAAGAGCAATTATTCTTCCGCTTTCGTAAAACTCTGGACGGGAAAAAGTTTAATGACAATAAATTTTCTTTAATATTTTGCTTACACAAAACGAAATTTATATTAGGATCACTAAATCTGAATTGTCTTTTTGGAATCTCCATGCTAACATTGATGTATATTTAATACTATCAAAATATTGAGTGTAAAATTTAAACAATTTTTACTAACTAGGCATTTAATAATAAACAATTGGTTAAACTAAAACAGAACTGAAAAATTAAAAGTATCATTAAATTTGTTATGAGGACTTTGACAAAATAACAACAGTTCTATGACTGATTTACGAATAAAATTACCTGCCACATTCTATGCTGAGTTCTTTTAGTTTTCAGTAATTTTTGTTGTACAGCCTACTTTGTAAGGTTACCGTTTTTAAGCAGTGAAAATACGTAATTTTACGTTTCCTTTCATTAGATGTAGAACACAAATTGTTACTCATCCAACAAAGATGTAAATAACACATTAAATTAGAGAAAATCGCAGAATGTTAAACAAATAACTTACCTGACATTGGTTCCAAAACTATTTAAAGCTAATGCTTTCGACATATAAAATGAAATGCAACGTAGCACAAAGGAATTGCCGTTGAAATATACTGTGTTGCCTACAATAAATGTAACTGTTATTATAAATAATGAATATAATTCAAGGAAATTATTTTAAAATTATAAACACTTTTTGTCACATATTAAAATACAAATGATGAATAATTTAATTTGGAATTAGTTAAAATATACAGTTAACCACTCAATTAACTTTATACTGTAAAATGTAATCGTTGCTTTTATATGAAACGTTAAAAATATCTCAAAATGTTATGTCTTAATTATAATTTATAAACAAACATTTATTTAGTGATATTTTTATAACGCTAGATATCACGCCGAAATATATCCTCAAAAACATTTATTCCGATGCAACAGTGTACTGAGTCACGTCCGTTCTGGGGTTTTAAAAATTATTTAGGCAGAAAACCTGGAACATCTATTACGAACGCATATTTTTCGATAGAAAACAAACACCAAGTTTCAGGAATACAGGCCAATTACTGAGTGTTAGAAGTTTGATTGATTTATGGCTAAAACATTGCTGGAAGCGATTTTTGTTTGTTGACCAAACATTGCTTTGTGAAAGTTACATTCGCCCCAGGAGACCAAATAAAATCTCTAAAAACATTCTGCTTTTCCATTGCGTCAAAGAATCCATTCACTATTATAGTCTTGTTGCCGCGAAAGCAATCAACAAATTGAAGTTACTCGCCCAGACTATGCGATAACAACTTAGAATGCAAAATTCAGTGCTTTCAGTTTTCATTACATAATCCTATAAATTTACCATTTTCTTCATCACAGTTTGTTCAGAAGCTTCACTGTTCAATCCTCATCAGACAAATCGATCTCTCAGTCTGAATGCAGAAAGCAATACAGTTTTGGTTCTATGCATTTATTCGGCTTTTATGGTACTCAGTCCTAAGACTGGTCTTATGCAACCCTCCACGTTGCGCAAGTCTTTTCATTTCCGCATAACTAATACATCAAACATACTCCATATTATTCTTGGCATATTCCATACGTGACCTTCCTCTAATGTTCATACCACTCCACACTTCCCTCTAATACTAATTTTACTAGATCCTTATGTCTTAAAACGTGGCCCTTCTCTTTGTCAAAGTCATCCATATTGTTGCCTCTTCCCCTGTTATGCTTATAACTTCTTCGTTAGTGATTATATCCACTCATCTGATTTTCAGCATTCTCCTACAGCACCACATTTCAAAATACTACCATTCTTTTCCTTTCTACAACTAATATCGCAGGCATATAAAGACACACTCCATTCGTACATTTTTAGCGATGATTTACTAATAATAATACTTATATTACTCGCAAGTAAATTGTTCTTTTTTGCTAAAGTCTTCCATTACTGTGTTATCCTATTCTTTATGACTACTATAACTCTTATATCCTTAGTTATTATGCTTCTGAATTAGCAGAATTCCTTAACTTCCTTCAAAATATCTCTTCCCAATCTAGCCCCCATTTTTATTCCACTGTTTCCCATACTACACTTAACTACCGTGGTTTTCTCTTTGTTAATCCTTACATTGAACTCTTCGTCCAGGACCATGTTCATGACATTTATTATGGTTGACAAGTCTTCTTCTCAATCCCCTAACACTACAATGTCATCAGCAAAGCATAGGGTTTTTATTTCCTCTCCTTTTAGTATGATTTCTTTTCCATATTCCGTTTTATCTTTCTTCATCACCTGTTCTATATAAGTTAAACAACATGGGCGACAGACTGCATCATTATCTAGCTCCTTTCTTTTTCTAGTGACAATAAGACTGGAATGTGGAAATGAATAGATATTTCTCTAGCTTAATATTTATTCTTTTTCAAGATTGTGTTGATTTATACATTTTTTATCTTCAATTATAATTTATGCTGACTTCCTTTTTGAATATAAAACAAGAAATGTTACGTTAAACATAACATTGTTCACTCGTGGCAACTTTGATTTATCCTGCAAGTCTTTCCCCCGTTAAAAATGTTCTCAAAGACAAAAGACGAACTTGTTTATCAGTTACAATTTAAAAATCTATACGTTTCACTGCAGTCTACATTACCTTAATTTCTGATTAAATTCGACGTAAATGTTGTAACTATTCGGGGCACTAAACTCAAAAATCAATTTCATAACGCCCTTCACAATCGTGGAACTAGGTGTTATGAAACTATTAAATGTCTGAGATTTACTTTGATTAGCTTCGTAGTTATGTTGGCAGCCTGTAGTCCAACAATAAATCCACGAGTCGAAGTTTAATATTATATTATTCTATTTCGAAAGATATATGGGGATGCTGAGTAGAATTAAAATTATTATTATTTGTTTCCATGAAAATTACAATTTAGAGAAAGAAGATATTCTTTTCTCGATGCCGACCCGTAGAATGGACTGGCCTACTTGGATAATAAATATGAACACAAACAATTTAATTCCGAATGAGGTAAGAAGCATAGAGAAAATACTGATTAATAATTTTTTAATATTCATTATTTATTTAAAATGGTAAGAAACTTATAATACAGTAATGTAGCGCAGTAGAACCTGCATCCAATTTTTTATTATTATTTACGGAAACTTAAATAACAAATATTCCGGCATGAGCAAGTCGCTTGCCAGGAAGAAGGGTTTTTTTCCGCGCGCCGTCTTGGCGGCTCGGAATAATATCAAAGGGACTGCGGCTGACACCTGGACCATAAAGCTCGGACACCTCGTCGCCGGTTCCCCAAATGAAACGAGGGATATGATTGGAGAATATCCATCCCTGCCACCTTAGTAATAGATTTCGGATAAGTGGGGACAAGGTTTCAAAGAGGCTGGCGGAGACAATTTGGGAGATTTTTGGCAGGTGATACAAGGTGATGGCGAGAGGATATTGAAGGAGAGTGGTGGAGAAAGAGATTGCTGGTGATACAAGGTGGTGGCGAAAGGAGATTGGCAGCAGAGTGGTGGAGAGAGGAGATTGGTGAGGTGGCAGCGGAGAGGTGGACCATGCTTTGATCAGTCCAGGGAGCAGGGAAGAAAGGTCTTAACAACAAGGGAAGAAAGAGGAAAAAGCGGAGTTTGGTAGCACGACTTTGTGCTATTGTCGACCGGCCGCTTCAAGTTCCACAACACGGAAATTACAGCGAGACGCCTATGAAAACAACTCAGGTTCGTCAACGAACAAATCTGCTACACGTGGTCACCCAAACCATTAATACCCTGAGATCTTTAATACAATACCATTTTAATTAATTATTTTTGTACATAATATATGCACGCACTACCCATATTAAAATTATTGTGTTTACAATTAATAAATGTATATATTTAAATGCAATTATTAAATTCATTAATTAATACCCCTCCCCATTCATTTACAGTAATTTTACTACGAAATTTTCATCCTCAAATTTATGTTGTTGTGGTATTCAGTCCTAAGACTGTTCTGATGCAACCCTCCAAGAAAATTTGTTATACCTCGATGAAGATTAAATTAAGTGCTTTTCGCCGGTAATTTAATGTGCATTTCATTTATTTTAATAAAATTAATTGGAAACTTTACTCATATTTTCTCCGTACATGCTAAATTTATTTGTTTTAGATCACTTACGTTATATATGTACTCTATAGCAAGTTAAAATTTACAAAATAATTGTTTGCAGCTAGTCCCACAGTTACACTGTATCTTTCAGAAGTTCACGCACTAAATTAAAAATTGGATCTGTTTAATATTACTTGTACACTTTGGTGCCCTTTTATTGTAACTGTAGAGGATACAGACCCGAAAGGCTGCCAATGTCGTCGAAAGTCACGTACACGAAGAAACGTATCGCGACTATAGAGGTAACTCAAATACTCTAGACATCGTGACGATGTAGTCCATGCACGTGGAGCGTGTGACGCTGTAAAGAACAAAGTTAACCACAGTGTTTTTGCATCAACGATCTCATTTCGAAGGGCTATTAAGATGAAAGTCCCCATAATTATACTGCACTCTGGGCTCGTCTAAGGGATTCTCAAGTTAATTATATCACGACAGGATGCATATTTCACATACGCCCCATGTTTTTTCTTACATTCACAATCATCGTTAAGCCAGTACGTTTTACGTGTATTACATCAACTGACGATGATGCTTCATCACTGTATCCCGTTAAAACATAATGGATATAAGTTTCTTAAATGTCATCATAGGCGATATCTGATTATGGTTTTGGCACGATGTGATTTATTTTACCTGTGTAGGAGGAGGAAATTTTCTAAAAAAATATTATAGTATTGGTAATAATAGAAATTTATTAAGAAACTTAAAACGGAATATGGAAAAGGAATCATACTACAATGAGAAGAAATAAAAACCCTACGCTTTGCCGATGATATTGGGTGTAAGGGGATTCAGAAGAAGACTTGTAAACCATAATTAATGACATGGAGAAAGAGTTAAATATGAGGATTAATAGAGCGAAAACCAAGTTAATAAAGTGTAGTATGGGACACAGTATAATAAGAAAGAGTGTAAGATTGGGAAGGGATATTTTGAAGGAAGTTAAGGAATAATAACTAGGGGAGGCAGAAGTATAGTAGACATAAAGAGCAGGATAGCACAAGCAAGGAAGGCTTTCGTATACAATAGGAATTTAATTACGGGTAGTATAAGTGTGAATAGAATAAAAGCCTTTGAAATGTGGTGCTATAGGAGAATTCTGAAAATCAGATGGGTGGATTGAATCACTAACGAGGAAGCTTTTAGCAGAAACGGGGCGAAGCGAACAATATGGAGGAAGTTGACTAAGAGAAGGGATATATTAATAGGCTACGTTTAAGACACGGTACAATTAGCATTAGATGAAAATGTTTGGGGTAAGAACAGAAAGGCTTGCGCAAGATAGGTTAACATGGAGGGTTGCATCAGACTAATCTTAGGACTATGATTACTTTTCTCTCTCTATTGTAGTAAAGGAGTAATAAATATACCTGTTTTGTTAAAATACTTACCTTTGGTACCATTATATATTATGATTCTATTCTAGTACTGTGAGTCATCATGGAATTAATTCTGAAATAAACAGGTAGGCGCCTAAAGAAAAATGTTAAAAAATGACGTACACGATACCAAGTAGTCCGAGAAATAAGTGTGGAATGGTTTCGTTTCTTCATTAATGTAAATGAATTTCCGGTTAACTTTGGGCATCCAGCTACTTCCTTCATAATAAAATAGGCTAAAGAATTGATAAATTTAATTGTAGACTTCTTTTTAGAAACCCTACATCCGTTTATTGAAAATTATATGAATGAAAATTCGTGGTTTCTTCAGCACAAATCTGCATCATTTGTAAATAAAAATCTTTATTGTTATTCTTTCATGTAATTAACTAATTATATTAAGTGCATAATGGCATAAACGACCACTTCAAATTTCATTTGCAAATTTCTTTTCTCCTCAATAGTCTTATAGTACATTTATCAACTGTATGTATTATAGAGAATATTAGTGAAATTTGAATGATAAACTTAACTCAAATTTTTGTATAGCGTGTCACAAACTTTGTTTTGTTTTTTTAATTTTCATCCTGCATTATGTAAGCTATTCGTGTTTATGATTTCTTACACCTCCTTTCAGAACTTTGTCATATTTTCACTGTTATTCTCTTTACCGCTTATGATCTCGTGCATTAATCATTATATATATATATATATATATATATATATATTATAAACAATATTAATAGCTGCATTAAAGCCGATGAATAAATCTTTTAGAGTTTTTAAATTTTCTGCTTTCAAACAAACGCATTTGGTTAAACGGTCCATATCAGTTTGAAATTAGCAATTCACTTCTCCACTTATGCCCCCTCAAAACCTATCGAGAATACTGGAACCCCATATCCAGTACACAGAAAAATCAATGTGCTCTTCATCGTAATATCTACCAAAGTTATACATTCGACAAGAGCTAAATTTTATAACACATTAATAACAAAAACCTTAAAAATTCTGAATTATATCAAAACGCTTGGAATTAATTGGCATTAAAATAAATTCCATATGCAATGAAATTCCGAATAAATAATGTGAATCTAATGTTAATTACAATTACGAGGATATAATTTCTCTACTCACAACTGCAGATTTGTTACTGTGTCAAAGCCTACCTTTTTTTGTTAGTTTTGCTCGTCATCGCATTTCTTTATAACTTTACAATGTCTCTGTCGTTTTGTAAACCTATAATAGAAATATTTACATAAATTTTGCATAATACCTATTAATTATAATAGTATAAAGACATTATTATATGTTACAAAAATGTGAGTGGGTTGAAAACATCTCAGACGATACCGCTTTATAAGCGAAAGTCTTCATTTAAGTTTCCATGTAATTGGGGAGAATGAATTTTCTCATTCCTGGAAGCTGCTGACTAAATTGGTTGTCTAAAATGATGCATTATTTTTGTTCGCCCTGAGCTCCAACCTGCCAGTTATTAACACACGCCATTAGCCCAAGAGGAAAGTTTTTGAAATTTCCATCCTGGACTACAAATTACTGATTCCGTTCCACTAAATTATGCACATACAATTTGTCAGTAATTATGTTGATATACATAAATTATGACTACTCATTTTAAAGCCACACTAGTATTTCTTAAAATTATTGGAAATTTAATGGCGTGCTTGGTCTAGCTCTATTCAAATCATGCGGATTCAATAATCAATTTTACTATTAACGGATACTCATTAGATACTCTGAATGTTATATACTCCTAATCACTAAATTAAAAATAAATGTTAATAATTCTATAAATTTAAGTAAGTTGTAACCTAATCGCAAATAACAGTAAAATATTGTTTAAGGGAAAAGTTCTTATCATCAAGACATATGAGAGACATTTTGATTGCCACCTTCTACAATCACGATCTATATTCAGCCGTGTTTCTGTCTGGCATTAATTATCCTACACAAAATGATAATTATCGCTTGTATTTTAATTTATGATTATTGTGGAGAAAAATGTTGATAATTTATATTTCGACTTGAAAAATAATTTATTTTCAAAGAGAAATACTTCTATTTTACAAGTTTGATTACTTTAATTTGTTCGTATTAAAAATAAGAAATATATTCCAATAACAATTATATTATATTAACACACTCCAAGGAATGTGTTTGGAGAGACCAACTAAATCGCCTTTTATTTACTAATAGCTGTTTTGTACCTTTACGTTAGTTGCAAGTTTTAATTTTCGTATTTTAGGTGAATCTAACTTTCGTAGTTCTAAAGACGTATCAAGACAAAATATACATGCCTTAGATTTAAATTATTTTTGTAACTTGTAATAGTAATTGGGGGTTAATGAATACTGAATACTTATTTTCTGCATGTATTTCTGATAAAAAAAATTACAAATTTTTATTACAATTATTATTATTCACTTATTAGATAAATGTAACTTACTCTCAAGGTTATAAATGGGAGCTGCATCGCAACAACAAACAGAATCGTAACTGAATTGAAACCAATAAAACTATTTAAATAAAATGATTAATCATATACATTTAATATACAACCGGCTTTAATTTATCGTTCACGTACAGTTCGTGAATTTCTACATGGCGTGTTTACATGCGCAGTAGGGAAAGGAGAAGGGGAGTTTTGTCGTTTGAGGAGGAACTGCCGCACCAAGTGACCTGGCGAAACGCTACTAGCAATGTGAAAAACGGTAATTGTTTTCTTGCGAACAGGATATGGCGACTGCGACAGTCTTAGCGCACCCTATACTTATTATCTATTACATTTTACGGATAAGTTTCGTGACGTGTAATGATCTGAAACTTAAGAAAAACTTTTCAGAATTAGTTATTTGGCAGTGGAGGGATGAAGCTGCACAGATATTATTCCAGTATTCATAATAAATGCGTAGCAGGTGAATAAGTGATTGAACTTACGAAATGGAAGGAGTAAGTTGAAAAATTTTAAAGAGTAAAAATTTCTTCGTTTAAATTAAGAACAGATCTCGCTTTTTTACCATTGGATCAAACATGCATTTATAACTCGGGGCTAAAACTATTATAATATACATTACCATTTTATTTTTTTACATGTCAAATTTCTACTCGATTACTTCTTTTGATTTAAATAAGCAAACAATTGAAATATTTGTAGCCTTATGGAAGCTTTCTTTTAAATGTTTTGTTACTGTAACTTTTACGTACGTACGTCTGATTGATATCGCCCAATATTTGTCAACCAGTTATTAATTTCAGTTCAGATTTTTCATATTAACTTCGGTTTTAATTCTTCTTTTTTAAGTTGAAGTTTGTTGACAATAGTGTTGATATCTTTAGAGAAACGTTTGATTGTGATGACATTTGCGCGCGGTGTCGCTATTCTTCTGCTTCTGATTCCCTGATGAGGTGAGTTAAACTACAAACACGTTATCTCGCTCCTTGCTACATACATATTGCAAATTATATGAATACGTCTATTGCAATTATTATTTATCGCTGCTTACTGATTTTTCTACCTTTTCTTACCCCTCAGCTTCATCTCCCCATTAAAAAATTCTTACTTGTATATCAACCATATAATTGTATATAATATCCACTTAGCCCATTTCCTTTTCCGGGTTGATTGTCAATGTCAGGTGTTTCCAAATGTCATTTTCTAAATTTCTTTCTCCTAAACACAAACAGACAGCACCCCTCTGTTTATGTCTCAAATCGTCGTCTTAATCGACATTTGCTGACATCTGTCTGTCGTCCACTCAACTAAGATTGGCTCAAAACAAAAATTGACTTTGTGTAATTTATTACAAAATGTTTATGAGCAAGTTGCAATAACCTACAACAGAGGAGAATACAACTTAGTTCTTGCTTTTGGGAGTAAGTGTAATTATTCGCAAGATGGGAAGAGAATGCAAAATTTTATTTCCTTCCTTGACCTTTCAATGTGTTACGCAAATAAACAATTGAATAACTGCTAAGCTCCGATCTACGTTATAATTTCTTATTCTCACATCGAAGTTCAACCGAATTCATGTACATAGTTTAATATTGCATTAGCTTCTAATCCTTCGTGGAAGCTCAATTTATGTACTGAATATTAATACAGTATCTACACTGAGGCTTTAAGGTTTATGTTGGGTGCACTGTTCTGTACAAATCAGGATCGCTGACCCGTACCACACGGAGTTAGTTCACTGTTTGGATGAGGGATACTCCAGTAACGGTAGATCACTGACGGACCAGGAGTGGAAGGTGTAACAATGTGATATCATCAGATGTTTCCCAATATGCAAAAGACGGTCGTTGCTTTGATATATGCAGAACGTATACTTATGTAAAGAATTATTTTATAATTCCTCCAATGAGCAAGACGGGATTACTTAGTTGCCAAAAGCCCAGTAGAAAGTCCGTGTCCTGCCCCAGATCGAAAAGAAAAAAGTTTTTCCCGTCAAACCACAACCCCAACGAACGTGAGTTAGGACGTGAGAGATGATTACACTATTGCCGCGCACTTTGCTCCGTTAGCATTTCCGTGCTCAGAGTCGGACCGCAGGGTGGCGTTGCACTTGCCATATGGCATGACTGCCAAGTTAGGCCTATCTACTACAGTCGGTAATAGGGTACTACTAGCGGAGAACTGTGGTGTATCAAGTTAGTGTTGACTCAACAACGCCTTCTCATCCCATACGAATGGACGGTCTCCACCACGTCATTGGAAGAAGGGGAAGCAACTTCTCAGACTGACCCAACAAACGAACCAAGCTTTTTTTGTCGCCTACACTTTCCCCTCGAGTCACACCTCCGGGGAAATCCTCTGTGTCCAGTGTGTTTAGCGAGACTGCTCCCACCTTTGATGTGTGAAGAAAACAGCTTTCAAAGCCAATATCGGACAACTTCATTTCCGTCCTTGACCAACATCTGCCAGTACTAGGAAACCCCCGTCCACACCATAGCCATGGCATGCATTGGCCCTGCATCGACCATAACGTGAAGGGGCCATAATACTACTAGCCGTGAGAATATTGCCAACATATGAAGAATAAGAAACACTGCTGGTCGTTTTAAGGATAAAACACGTATGATCTGCCCCTGGACTCCACGACTCTAATACTATACTCTTAAACAGCTTACGGGGACGACATTCAGACATCTGTTATCAAGCGGTTCACCCAACTTAAAAATAAAATATATTAAATTGACTCAGATACGAAATAAAATAAAAATTTGGTACTACTTCAGGCAAAACCAATATATATAATTTGCATCAGGTTTTATTACTGCAGGCAAAGAATTACAATTTTAAAGCCACAATATTTCGTTAAAAGTAAATTATTAAAATTTTCAAGTATATAAAAATAACACATACATTTCTGTAAATATTCAATTGTACACAAATGTTAATATCATGTAAGGGTTAAGGTAATTTCAGATAAAAAAAAAGTATGTAAAAGAAGTTAGCAAGCTAATTTGTTAAAAGTGGTATGTTAAAATCATTCAACAAATATAGCAATTAGTAATTGTGAATCATATATAACACTTAACAATGACGTGTGAAACGTTGTAGTATGACTACAAGGGAAACATATCATTGCCTAGTAAGAGGAAGAAGGATTATCATGTTTGGTGGAGAGAGTTATTATCGCTGGGGGTTTGTCCTGGCCAGGCGACCGTCCTGTTTGTTTGGACATTGGAAAGATATTCATTTGCTAAAATTGAATTAGAAGAGAATTAAAAGAACATTGATGTTTTAAGGAGATATTTATAGGAGTAATTAATTTTAATGGATTAAGACAGCGTACAATTGGCAAAGAACTTTGATCCGGTCAATTGTGTGTTATGATGTGAAAAGGTTTAATTTATTATTTTCAATACATATTTTAAAGTCATATGAACCTTAGTAAATTATTTGATTGCAAGCCACGAATTTAAACGCTGAGAAAAAGATTAGAATTTTGTTTCTAAAACGTGACGTATTATGACGTCAGTAATGTTTGTTTTAGAATAGCATCTTTTTTGGGGGTTAACAAGTTACATGCGGGTGATCCTGCAACGGGCAACTCCCCTTTAATAGCATAGGATCGCGCGTGTAAACAGCCATGACACCCATGATCTCAGATATTAGTGAAACTTGGCATATTTGTTCCTTTCATAGATATAAGTAAAGATATAAAATATTTCCGCTGTATCACAAATAGTTTTTGTTTTACAGCCGGTTAAAGTTTTTGAAACGCGTGCATTTTATCGATTAGCGGGGGTAATGGGATTTGTTCTTCCATAGAAAATAAATTTTACCTTCCTTATTTACCAACCAATGTTAATAAACAATTTTATGTAAATACTTCAATAGGCAAGGAAGCCATAAAAAATTATAGTAACTATAAACTATCTGTAAGTGCTCTGAAAAAAATTCTGAAGTGGTGAAATGAATTTTTTAATGAAATATGAACTTCCATGAATATCATCATGAGGGAAAAGGATAATGACAAAAGTTTTTTGTTATTATTATTCAAAAAGATGTACTCTACTACATAAAAAAATAAAATTAATAGTTTCTTACTCCTTTATTGGTTTTTTTTCATTTCAAAAATAGGAAATGGGCCATTCCATGTCAAGTAAGTTAATTTTCAGAACCAATTACCGCGCGACGATTTCCGATTTTGATGAAATTTTTACAGTTTCTACTATGAGCATCTGAAAAATTTCAGTTCAAAATATGTATTTCTGAGTGAAATACGAGTCTTTTCGCAGAAGGCAGCCGTTCGTCAGAGTAGACGCGTTCCAAAAATCCAACTTTTGAGCTGTAATATTGCAGCAGATATTACAGAATAGATCCTGAAAATTCTTTTCTAAGATAAGCCTAACGCTTAGAGATCTCTGAGAGATATATAAAAATTATTACAGTATGATTAAAGAATTTAATGTCAAATTAGATGATACTTTACGGTACGATAGATTTCACCAGTTATCTTCCGCATGGCATATATCCCATTTAAATTTTCAGAATAAAAAGCTTTAATAGAATTTTCATTCCATAATCGGACTAGACGTCGTTTACTGTGTTTTATTCCAATATCTCGACTCCACGTTTCTTCAAAGTCCTCTGAGAAATTGTCGTTTATCTCATAGGTATGCCCAGCTATATACGTATTACTCTCAAGCTTTTTTTTTAATCCCTAAATGGAATCCATATACGAAATAAAACGATCTCCAAAACAATTTTATCTACGTTTCATTCCGTGGTTCATATCAATCTCTCACTATCTAAAACTGCAGGTTCATTTGCGCAGCAATTGAATATTATAAAATTATTATCCGCATAATTTTTTCTAGCGTGCTGACATTCACGGTCATAAACACTTGAAAATCGAATTCATTATATAAAATTTGAATACTCCGTGTTATATTCATCTGGCGCAACACGAAATTAGGCTCTTCTGATTTTCGAAAATGTTGGCACTAATCCAACCACAAATGATATGCACAATGACTAATGTTTTAAAATTAACATTCTACCATTATAGTGGGGATCGTCGCGATTGTAACGCACGATGAACGCAATGCAATGATAAAGGGATTACTTAAATATTCTCAGCATTAACTCATTGTTGAGCTTGGCGTAATGCACGTCGGCCGTCGGCCATGCATCGTAAGCTCGGCCCTGCAGCGAACCTAAAGAGAATAGGAGTGTGTGCGGTGACAGGGGATGTTCGGGATGGACGCAAAGCGGCGGCTCCGTGAGAAATTAATGTCACATTATTAGCGTGCGGTGTTGCGACTTTGGAGCTTAATGTCAACTACTCGCTGCCACCCTCAGGCCTGCGGTAAGCCTAGAGACACGGCCATAAATCATAACTCATGGAGCCATCAACCGAGACTTGCAGAGATTGTAGGAACTTGAACCGCGTATAACTGGGGCAAAAAATATCTGACGTCAGAGTAAATATGTTAAGTTGCTTCTAGACAGCCAAAATGACGCAGCGGTCGTAAAACACCACAAAACAAATTGAAAATATTAGGGAAAATATACGTGACAGTTTCAATACAGATCGCAGGTGAGAGTTTCAAGACATAATATCATTCAACATGAGCCGATTGAAATTCGAATTTTATCTATTGCGTATCCCTTATTTTTTTGGAGTATGCCATATTTTTATCGAAAATAATATTTTAATTTACAAAATGGAAGGTTTCGGGCTCGCAGTGAGCTTAAAAGAGAAACAAAAATAAAAGATGGCCGCTAAAGTATTGGAAAAGGGAAATTGTTTCAAGGTGCGGGAAATCCCTTGACCAATGAAGCGAATTTCTATAAATAGACTAACATGGGACGCCACTCTAACTTCCCAGTATTAACTCTGTAATTTTTCAGACTGATTGGCTGCACAGGGCTGAAACTCGCTTCAAGCCACCACTTTTTTATGCGGATGCAATAAATACACTTTGAGTTGAGTGAAAGCCGGGTTAAAATGGCAATAAATGAAATTTTATTATCATGAAGTAGTTCCAATTAAACTATTAGTATTTATTTCTGTCTAAGATATTTGAAATAAATAAATACAACAGAAAACGTAGTAAAAATAAAAGAATAGTAGTGCCTAGCGTTTCTTTCTGCGTACCCTTTCAGGTACAAATATAAATTTTTATAACTCATATATATAATGAAACTAATAGATATTAGGTATTAAAGATGGCTACCAACTTCGTGGGATTCGTATTTCACGTGTTGCAGTTACTAATTGCTAAATTTGTTGAACGATTTTAATAAATTAACTTTCTAATTTGCTTTACAGTGTTTATGTACGTGAAATTTTAAATTTTTACCCCTGTTTATATAAATACTGATGAACAACAACATATTTTCATAAATATAAGTAAGCATTTTTATAAATTTCAAAAATTGAATTACTTATTTTTTTTAAATTAAGTTATGAATTTTTTACAACCGCTTTTATTTACCTTAAATTGCATATATTCACCCCTATTTTATATGAAGATTGATTTATAAGTATATATTTTCAGAAATGTAAGTTTTTATAATTTTTTATATTTGAAAAATATATTTTATTTTTGTAATAAATAGTCACATTAAACCCTTAATTTTTGTCGGTTGTGAGAAACACCTAGCAAATTATTTATGGCTTCATTTTTACGTGATGTAGTTCCAAATTTCAGGACGAAACGTTGTAGCCGAGTAAAACTTCTGAATTGTTTATCAAAGTGATGTATAGAAGTTCAAATAATTCTGCATTTATGAGAACGGAGAACTTAAGTAGTTGGAGACATTTCCAGTATTTCCAACTTAGCAACGAAATAACTATCACTTTTTACTCACAATATCATTAGAGGAAATATAATTCCTGTTCTTCAAAGTGACTACGTGATACCAGATGGTGAATTGCGCTGCTGTAATCAAGATATAACTGGAATTGCCGCACTCGCCAATATGATATTAACGTGCAACTCCTCCGAGACTACGCCTTACAGCAATTTCGGATCTGTAATGGACGACATCCATAACTTTGGCTGCCTCATCACCGCAGTTGCATTTGTAGCAACTATCTACGTTGATGGTTGAATTACGCCGGACAATTTGAACCTTGTGAATAGAAATCTTGCTCGTGCCTGTCGTCTGATTGCTGAATTTAGCCTCCGGAATATGGCAAAAATATTTTCGATTCAAACATGCTCGTGAAGCTCTGACATTCGATCATAACGTTCAAAGATTTCAAGCATTTTTTATAACTTCCATACAGTTTTCCATCAAAGTAATGAGACATAATACTTCTACTTTCTCTCGTAACCTTTGACCAAACGACTTTAACGCCTTCGCGCCCCTTAATTGGCACACAATTGTATTTAAAAAAAATGATTAATTTCAGACACTTCACGTATGTTACGACTCAGCTAACCACTCAAATGCAAAATTGAAAATAAAACAATCTCATTATAGTGATATAATTCAGGAATGCACAACCGTTTTTCTACTTCCACCGTGTTGACTTTTTTTAGCAAATTCCCATATTCTTGTCAAGTATGAGCTATAAGGACTGCAATTTAACGGATCGTATGTAATTATAAGCTATATTAAAATTTAATGTGATGATTGCAGATGAAGCTTTTGCATAGAACTTTTTTATATTAGGCGATCAATTAATTAATAAAGGACTAGAAAAATCTAAAAACATTGGTAATTTGACAAAGTTTTACCGAATATATTTATTCTTTCAAAACCAGTCATTAATACCCATTTGAAAATTGATTATCTGTTATCAATTATCCTTTTATTATATTCCATTTTATATCTGCACCAACATCGAGATCATTAGTGACTGTGAAGATCAATAACTTATTTCCTTTCCTTTTTTAGTTATAAATTTTCATGTCGTGAAGAATTAGTAATCGTTGATTTAAAAACTAAGAATTTATAATAATCGTATTCAAAATTACTTTGACTTTCGATATTTCCGGCTAGATAGCCTGTTTCTATACTTCATCTATAGTCATGAACTTCTTGGGCAAAAAACCTGGCGTGCTTAATTGGTTCCATATATTCTTTCTTTCAGAAAACAAGTTGCATTTAAGAATATTAATAACGGTACACAACAAACTTCAATTATCATTGTCTATTTCCAATGATAAATTAATACTACAACAAGACTTTAATCGTCAAAGTTCGGTATTAAACCTATATAGACCAATAAAGCAGTCCTCATAAGAAACAAGTATTTCATTTGCTATTCGCCATTACATTAAAAGACAGAAGCTTTTAGCCATGAGTACATATTCATCTGTTTTTCTCATACAAGTAATCTTGAATAGTCAACAGTACACTGTTCACTGCACGAGAAACAGATCAATATGTGATTGTGTCTGAGAGCTTCTGTGTTTTAATGTAATAATGAACAAATTTTGAGGATTGTTTTAGGAGTTTATTTATGTTGAATACCAATTATTTATTTTATTATTTTTTACTTACTTTCTAATTTCGCATTCAATTTAAGAATTGATTTTATTTAAGATTGCATTTGTATTACGGAGTGATAAGAACAATACTAATGATTTTACATTGTGATTTCTCTTCGAAGTCTCTGTATTACGCTCCAGTTAAACTATTGGTTCGCTTTATTCGGCGAATTTGCTAAAAATGATTAATATTTGATCACAGTGAATCCGTCCCAGAGAACGAAAGAAAAAAATGCAATTATTGTGGAATTTACAACAGGACGTCATTGTCAAAAAAAAATATTAAAATGCGTTCCATTGACGTCAGTTCCACAAACCGTTCAGCCGTGGCAGGGAAACGTGTAATGTCCGTTTTGTTATCCGTGATATCCACTGACTTGGAAACAATATTTTACCTGAAATGTTAATATATTCTTGTCGGTGACAGATGAATTCAGGATTTTATTGTTAAGAAAAATATTAATCGCAGACTCTAAATACTATAACTGCGTTGAAATAACGCATTATACGTTATTTTCCATTTTCCCTGAATTCTAATTCCTATGTTTTCACTGCAAAATGCATGACGTTTGAGAATAATGAAATAAATTTTTATTATATCATATATTAATAATTTTCTGTTAGAGAAACAGTTGTACATATACATTCACAGCGTTGTCTTTGATAGATATGACTTGAAGTATATCGGATAGAATAAACAATGTGAATCAAATAGATCCGTTATACTTGCAGACGACAAACCCTTCGTGCATTACAATAATTTAAAATTCTTTCAAAGGCAGAGAGGCAAATAAATACAATTTCTTTGTTACAAATCAGAGTGGCGTGTAGTTTTGAAATCCATGGTTAGATTTATTCATGTTCCGTAGCAAAAATCAAAGCTTTTGAAGGAATTGTGCGCCTTGAAGGAGGGAATTCAGAACCGCCGCTTTCTGTGTGTGTCGAGGGATTCTTTCTTCCTTATCACTAGGAGAACTCCGATAGACATGACGTGAATGCGGAATCTGGAACGCAAAACCCGCTGAACGCATTACGGTCTCATTCCATCACGGAAAAGTGAAATATCTCAATATGTTTCTTGGTCAAAAATTCAAATTTCTTCCACCCTTATCTCTACAGCAACATACTGGCTTAGAAATTGTTTATATTTGCATACATTTTGCAATATTCCCGTTTTGTGTTAGGCAGTAACCTCGGCTTCACTTCGTTTAACCCAGTTTGTTGATTTTTTCTCTTTGGGATCTCGGGCTAGTACGAAAATAAGTTGAGTGCCATCAAAAAAATTTCCAAGAAGCTCGTAAAATAAATTTTCTTTATATATAATAAATAAATATTTAATTCAGTTGATGACGATTTTCAGAGAAATTACTTAATCTCCTTCAGGATTCATCGAATTGTCGCCGAAGGCTAAAACTATCGGACATAACATATTTAATGATTTCACAAATTTACAAATTTTACAAAGTTTCCTAGGTTTCCTAGCTGAGTCGTGGAGTTTGTTTATTGGTAGTGATAGGCAATTTAGTTCTTATAAGGAAATACTTTAGTTAAGTTCGTTCCATGTACTGAACTAGTCCTTTGAAGTAGTTCAACTGAACTGATTTGTTCATTTGTCTCTCATGAATATGTTACAAATTTCGTTGTTTAACACACGCCAAGTTGTCACTCTGGACCCAGGCAGAAATAAATTAGTAATTAAATAAATGCAACACAACGTTTCTGCTACCTTTGTAGCCTTCGTCAGAATATAGCCAAATTCTGCATTGACTTCTCTACACTCTTAAGAGTAGTAAAAAACGTCCAAAACACATTTGGAACCACCTACACTTCTCAGCAGCTGCGTTGCCTAAATTATCGACTTTTCTTCGTTTCCTAATAAATTATGAAGTAAGCAAGAAAATATGTTAGCGCAATCCCCGTGTGATTCCTCAAATGGGAATTGAGTTAAGTAGAGTTGCCCTTACGGTCGTCATTCATTGTTAACACGCTTCCGGTGTAAAATGGTGTGATGATTAAAATACCATCCACGAAGTAATTTATTCCTGAGATCTGAACGGAGAATCGTCACTAACTGATAGTTGAGGATCGTTATACAACGACAAAGTTATTTAATATATTGAAATACTACAGCTGATTTAGAGACTGTTTTACTCACAATCATATTTTAGCCGAAGTTAGAGACGACAGTAAGGCTCATGAAAAGTTCCTTATAAATAGAAACTTTTATGAATATTAAAATAGAATATTTTTTCTCGAACACGTAATTTTTCCAAGAATATTTTTCTTACGTAATATCGAGAATATGAATCGATTAGTTACATCCTGTATTTACTAACATTTAAAACATTGATATGATTATTTTTTTAGCATTAGAACAGCAGAAATTTATCTAAGGTCAACCCAGACAAGGCCCATATTTTTTAATAATTCACAAGTGACCTTTTCCACTCCATATGGTTACTTAACATATCTTCACATAATTTTCTTCAAGAAGTAGTTTTTTACCACTCCTCTGATTGGGGATGATAACATTTTATATTGTATTTGGCACTATAATTATAATTACCTCTTGGTCTACGGAGTCTAGTAGTGTAAGATAGATAACGATTTTTCTATTTATCTTTTCTGAGACTTTACTTTTACATCGGAATAAATTTTCAAGATTTAAATTTTCATGACAGCTTGTTTGTTTTTTTACGTCAATGTAACCATGTAATTGACGCATAAAGCTGTGCAGATTGAGAGAGATATCGAGGGATCTGTTGAATTGTAAATTACGTATCCTAATGTTAGAGATAAAGCTCAGGGTTAATAAATTTATAATCATGTAACAAAATCGTGTTTGATAACAGAGTAAACATTAGTTTATTTTAATCAATTCATTTAGTTAAACCAAATTCTGTCAAAGCTAAGGAATCTGCTGTTGTAGCTATCGCAAATTTTAAGGTACTACTACTTCAAAATTTAATACTAAAACTTTCTTATTTTATAAATAAAAATAGGGATATTATATACGTTTACAGAAAGCACTTATTTATGTGATTCTGAAGGAGCAGTAATTCTATTGTCATAAAAATACCTGTAATTATATTTATAACTATCTGCGTGACCGAAGCTGCCCGGGTATTTATTTATATTATCCCGGTACAGAATTAAATTATCAGCGACAAAAATAGCCCCGTAGGAATCAGCAATCTCGGTTAATATTGTGCTATTGCCATTCACAATCCAAACAACCCCACTCCCGAACTCTAGGCCTAAAATACAACTTGTCTTACATCCCAATATGCTGAGAATACTACTGGTGCGACTAAAATAAGTCAGTGATTATAGAATATATTCCTAGTAGCTTCAGATAGTGAATGATACCCATGATCCCTCAGTCCACAGCAAGATCTTTTACCCATGTAGTAACATGGTTACAAAGTTTGATTGAAATTGAACAAATTGTAAGCAAATTAAAACTTACCGGCAAGTTCAGTGTCGGAGTTAAGCTCAGTGACTTGCAGAACCGTGAATTAGACACCAATAGCGGTCGATTTTAAGGAATGGTTCCACCCCCTCCTACACTACCGTCCCACTAGTGAGATAAAGTTCATCTTAACCGACATCTTTAATGTCGTAATTAAACTCAGAGTAATCATAATACCAGAATAGACACAAATCTCGGGTGATTTCGTGCTATTTATTTTCACCCCTTCCACTCCACCGTCCCATTATTTGGAGATATACTATCAATCTCATTGCCGCCTCCCCCCTCCGAAGAAAATTATTCTATCCAAATGACAGCCATCATTGTTTTCAAATTTCTTCTTCTGTCCCTTAGTTTGATAGATGGATGGCAAGTAACATATGAACACATTATTTTTCAAAATAGCTCCATGCTTTTGCATTGTACGCGGAACTTTTTTTCACTCCCGTTCCTAGGGTTAAACTTAAACTTAACCGGCATATTTAATGTCATAAAAAAATTCCACGTCTTCTAAAAACTAGAATTCAACAGCAATTTGAGATGTTTTCGTGATATTTTTATTTACACACGTCCAATTGTAGATCAAGAGCATTATTTTCAAAGAAATGATTCGTGAAAATTTCGAACGTTAATGCATTTTTTTTAAAATTTCGTCCCCCAAACATCAGTCTGTGTGGTAGTCGTTCTTACGCGACAGTGCTGTTTCCGCGTCGCAAGGAACATGCAGACACAAATTTGGTTGAGATTGCTTCATCCGTTTAAGTAGAGCTTTATTTCTCCCCTTTCCATCACCCTCTTAAAGGCTGAACTGAAACTTAATCGGCATGTTGGATGTTAGACTTTGACTCAGCGACTTCTATAACGCTATTTTTAACACAAATCGCGATTGTTTTCTTGTTACACCTATATATTTCCCTCCCATACTGAATAGGGTTGAATTAATACATAAATAACACAGGCAATGTAATTAACACCGAAAAATATTTATCTCACTCAAAAATGGCCACTTCGTGTATATTTTAAGACTTCCCCACCCTACACCTACGCCTCTGGAATGGTATTTGTTTTTTTTCACAAGGAACATGTTCACAATATTTGATCTATATTTTACCACTCTTATTACAAATATACAAACAATTTTTATTATGCAGAGAGATAAGGTATTCAGCTGTTTTCTAACATCCTAGTCTGATCAGTTAAAATCTGGTTTAGTATTGCCTCGTTATGAGTCTCGAGATAGCACATAGCAATCTGACACAGCTATAAATCTCTATATAGTTAAAAGTAAGTTTTTCTGGTGCGTAACAAATAAATCAGCGTGACGGACAGAAATTTAGATTCCGTCGATTCTGGATCCATTATTGCATAACACATGTAGATAAAATGAAATGGCTGCATTCGAAATATGAGCAGACAAAACTTATTCCGTTGATTTTGATTGACGGCAAGTTCAGCGATAACCCACTACTTGTCACAATTGCGCCTATACAGGCTTATTGGACCTGGGTCTGGAAATAGTATATGTCAATGCAAACGTGCATGAATTTACAAATTTGTTTTAAAATGTAGTAATGTAGGTCAAATTAAATATACTCGTAAGCAAACACCACATGTAACAGTAGACTAATTCTCCCATCATTGCTAAACTAGTGTAATTTTAATAAACCACTTCGTAGATAAAGGTGGTAAAATTAGTGCCATAAAATAACTAAACTTTTTCATAACTATTTGATGATTTGTGTAAAAATTATTTCCGTTATAAATCATTTATTAGTCCCTTAACATTTTTAAGACAACAGCCTTTTATTTCTTAGAATCGAAGTAAAAAGCGCTTATGTGGAGGAGAGGTTCTAATTTTTTTAAGAAATACTTTTTATATTAGGGGTAAAACTTCCCGAATGTTAAACGTTTCTGCAATGAAAATTGCGTCAGTGAACCGAACAACAATCACAATCTTCCACCCCAACATGAAAAATTATAGATACATTGCTTATTAATTTCTGTAGCATACTTCAAACCATCATGTCTTTTACTTACAATGAATTAAATGTTAATTACTTCATACAGTACTATGTAGACTGACTGATTTTAAAGTGAAAGGGAAGCAAGCAATTTGTGGATTGTAATTGTTACTTTTTATTCTGATATTATCCATCCTATAGTTTAGAAACAAATTTTAATAAATATACTGCATAAACCATCAAATAAATATATTCCTCAAGACATGATGAATATTAGAAACTTTCCTTGTTTGGTGCCAGAATTTTCGTATTATTTTAACACCTACATTAAAGTTTTATTTCAGTTGCTGTTTTTTTCTTTGTATATCTTCGTAAAGAATACTGTACAGATTTATTGTGGATAAATTAATGCTATTTCAATGAATACGAAGGCAAACTACACTGAATCTAAGTCGAAATCCGTTATTAGTATCGTGTTTCTGACGAAAGTAGAAAGTAGATTGACATTATATTTTGGATATTTTTTATATTTCTAATGTTTAAACGCACGGCTACCTTTTTGCAGTCTGAATAGTATAGGGCACATATAATATAATCTTAAACAATTTTCACGTTTCTGATATCCAATTCCCACAATTTGTGTAGCACTAGCAAGTAGAACTAAATTTGATGTTCAGAAAGTCTATCTGAAGATTTCTCCGTAATTTATCAACCTGTAACCCAAGAATTTAGAGAGCACGTTATCAGTGTGGCTGGCTTTATCTTTGCAACTAATTGCTACAATTTACTTATTGCTGTTTAAATGCCTAACAAGTTGTCGTGAAAGTGCTTGCATTGACGTAGCAAGAAGATGCATCCAGTAGTATAGTACCCCGCCAAGCCCTTGCATGAATAGATGCAACTTTTATTTCCCCTGCAGGTTTTAAAGAAGCTTATTTGGAGACCAACTAAAGGTATGTGATTTTAAAATAGTATATTCTACGTACATTTATTTCGTACACCTGCAACCATTTTATTTTATAGTTTTTAAATTACGTGAAAATTACTTTTATTTTATCATAAAAGATATGGCCAATGAATCAAACATTCTTTACAATTATCTTTGTTCATTATTAATACGTCTCACTCAAAATTAAGCCATGGACATAAACATAATCAAAGAATAAATCATGAGGTAGGTTAATAGCCATATTTATCTGACTTATTTGAATTAAAAATGATACGTCGAGTCATTTATAATTACATATAAATACTGTGTTGTAATTTTTACTTTGTTAAAATATGTTTGCGGCATCATTGGTTGCTTTATTCAATAATTTAGAGGGTTCTTCAATTTGATGACTCGGATATAGTCAATGCTTTAAACATGCACACGTAACTTGCAAGAGGTGAATTACAGTGTAAAGCCAGCATAACAAAAGGTTTGGCCATTAGAAAAGTAATTTAATTATTTATTTTATTTAATCCGCGGTCTTTATTTACAACGTTTAATACTGTCATGAGAGAATTATTTCATATCCGTTTTGGAAACCGTCATATTTGTGTTGTCGTTATACAAAATAAAATATAGGGGATGAATATTTTGCAGAAAGATCGTTGACACACAAAGTTCACGAAAGATGCTGCTCAATTTATTACATGCCTATCTGAAAAGGATATTTCTTCTCTTTTATTTTTTAATATATACAAATTGTTTATGATTATGAAACTGTCACATTATAGACTAAAAGCATTTTCTCTCTATACGCAACAGTTTAATTTAATGGGGCATTGAATAATGAAAGGGATGAATTGATCTAGAAAGAAAACTGTGTTTTTTCAAAGTGTTACTTTTACTACTTCTCAACATAATCCCCAGGAATATACTTCCCCAGAGATGAACTAGTTTTTTATGACTGATGCAATGAAGTCTTTCTATTGTTGTTTGAGCCAGTTCCCCGCAAATTCTTTGACATCCACGTAGTTGCTGAACTTTCTTCCACGTAATGTTTCCTTGAGTGGACTAAAGAAATGAAAGTCGGAGGAAGCCAAATCTGGACTGTATAGAGGATGAAGTATTATCTCCCAACCCATTTTCTAAATAGTTTCTTGTGTCAACTGCACTTGAGCTTGTCACTGATAACGTTATAAATTGTGCTGATTCTTACTGCAACTTTTTCTGACATATATTTAACACTAGTATATATATATATATATATATATCTTCAATAAAAATGTCGTCATTGCTGGTTTCAAAAGAAGAAGTCAACACTTCAAATGGCCGGCCATGTCGTTGCACGTCAGTCACTGTTTGAACTGTTTTACTTAGTTATAAAAGCTTCCGCGACTCAATCTTCACCAATAAAATCATTCGAGAAAAGATTTCAGTCCGTTTTTCAATGTGAGAAGGCAAACGGGATCACTGAACGTTGTTCAAATAAAGTGCAAACTTCGAAAGGACACGTCATCGTTAACTGAAATTTAAAATATTCTACATCAATTAATTTATTTGATTATTGTCCCTCGTTGAATGATTTACAAAGCCTAATGCGTAGGAAAAATCTTCAAATTTTCAATATGAAGCCATTATTCTAGTTTGGAAACAACTCCTTTTTTTAGCACCTACCTATGTTAATTACGTGGACCGCAATTGTATATATGAGTATTTTACAATATGGTTTTGGTAAACACTCTTTAAGTTGATATTCATAATACCATTTTTTGAACATTTATTCCCCCCGGTTTTAATCATAGATAAGATTTCCATTAGAACATACTTGCATGAGATTTAATGAATATTCCGAACAGACAAATTGTCCAAGGTAGCAAAGTGGATTTTTTGGATTTTCCGTGCCGTAGAACACTGACTGGGCTACCAATTAAACAAGACTGCCTATTTCTAGAGAGACGTGTTCGTTTATGAGCTGTGTTCCAATTAAGTCACAGGTCTAGAGGCAGATCCTTTCTGCCACAGGTTAATTAGTGCGGCCCAGGGAAAGCTGGCTACATTTCACTTCGGTGTCTTCAGCAATTAATTTTACAAATGTACGACTATCTGCAACAGCACAAATACCACCTTAAAAAGTACACATTTTGAGGGACGAATAACTTAGATACCTTTCCACTGCCTCGTAATATGCCAACAAACACACACGCTACATAAATCATAATCACAATGTTTAACTAAAAATATTCTCAAATCGTTCCGTGTAACACATTTCTTCCACTAAAACATCCCGTAGCAAAATCATGTAGATTTCATTTCCCAAAACATCTTAAATAAGTCTTTCTTCTATACTTAAGAGGTCAAGTAAGTTAGTTGCATTGTTTTCTAACGGATAAAAATTTATTAATAATAATAATTATCATATTCCGTAGATCCTGTAAAGAAGCTAAGCTTCAAGGATGTGGAATGGGTCAGGGTGTACATTTATTACATTATTTTATTGTATAAAAGATAAATATTCTTATAACAAATTTTTGTATTATAAACTATTATAAACTAATTAGTTAATTACTCTTCTACAATTCTTCTATAAATTCCTTTATTGAATAGAAGGAGTGGCTAAGCAAAAATGAGCGTAATTCAGTGTTAAATTTACCTTGATTATCGGACAACTGTTTAATTCTGTGCGGCAGTCTGTTGAAGATGGATATCCCTGAATAATGCACACCTTTCTGTGCAATTGACAATGTTTTACATTTTTTATACAGATTATTTTTGTTCCTTGTATTGAAGGGATGAATATCAGTATTATTAAAAAATAAGTGCCTATTTGTGATTACAAATAACATCAATGAATAAATGTATTGGCACGTTAAAGTGAAAATGCCTAACTTTTTGAACAGAGTTCTGCAAGAAGTTCGTGAGGAAACCTGACATATTGCTCTAATAACACGTTTTCGACTAATAAAAATCTTATCTACGCCTATTGAGTTGCCCCAAAATATAATACCATATGATAAAACAGAATGAAAATATGCAAAGTATACTAATTTTCTTGTTTTTAAATCACTGAAGGTGGACATTGCTCTACAGCATATGTAGCTGAGCTGAGTTTCTTAAGTAATTGATTAATCTGATCAGTCCAATTTAATTTATTATTTACTAAGATACCTAAGAATTTAACAGAGGAAGTTTCATTTACATTTTTGCTGTCGTATTTAAGTGTTATAGATTGTAAAGTTGTGTTGAGTGTGTGAAATTGCATGAAATGTGTTTTGTCACAGTTATTTGTTAGTCAGTTCGCATTAAACCATTAAATGAACGCGATTAAAAGTGTGAAATAAGACTAAAACCTTTCTATTTGATTTTGAAAAGAGCACGTAAAAATCGTCTGCAGATAAATAGTCAAGCAGAAATGATAATTATGTTCTAAAAAACGTAATTAATGTCGTATATAAGGATTAATAATTTGACAATTTTGAAATCCACATTTAATTTAACAAATTCAAGCTTGAAAGTTGTATTCCTTTATTAACTCTTAAATTGAATTGAGTGAATCAGCTATTTATAAATTAGTATCGTGAGGACTTAATTTATCCAATTTAAACGTTTCTCATTAAAGGGATTTCGTACAATCGTAATTTTAGATTTCTCTAAGTACATATAATAAAATTATATTAATTTATCTTTTCTCTTAGTCAACGATCTCCATATTGTTCGCTTTTTCCCTATTCTGTTTAGAACTTCCTCGTTTGTGATTCTATCCACCCATCTGATTTTCAGCATTCGCCTATAGCAGCACATTTCAAATGCTTCTATTCTCTTCCTTTCTGCAACTCCTATCGTCCATGTTTCGCACCCATATAACGCCACGCTCCATAAAAACATTTTAGGATCGGTTTCCTAATATTCACACTAATATTACCCGTAAGTAAATCCCTCTTTCTCCTGAAAACCTTCCTTGCCTGTGCTATCCTACTCTTTATGTCTGCTATACTTCTACCATCCCTAGTTATTACGCTTCCCAAGTAGCAGAATTCCTTAACTTCCGTCAAAATATCCCTTCCTAATTTAACACCCTTTGTTATTCAACTGTTTCGCATACTGCATTCCATTACCTTGGTTTTCCCTCTATTAATCCACATATTGAACTCTTTCTCCGGGACTATGTTCATGCTATTTATGGTTTCCAAGTCTTCTTCAGATTCTCCTAATACTACAATATCGTCGGCAAATCGTAAGGTTTTCATTTCTCCTCCTTGCAGTATAATTCCTTTTCCATATTCCGTTTTAACTTTTTTCATCGCCTGTTCTATATAAAAGTTTCTGTAATTATGATAATGAAAATCTATAGTTGCTAAAAGGTTTATAATATAATAATGCTGTTGATTTAAACGGTGTTTCCACTCTTATAGACGTTAATTGTTTCATTTTATCCTCTCATTAAAGCAATCAAAATAACTATAAACGTATTATAGGTTAAAATTACGCAAAGAAGAAATTAATTTCCCCGCCAATCTCAAAGCTGCGTAGTGATTGGAAAGTTCTCTTGTTAAATGAGTTCACGGCATGAAATATAATTTGTACGATTATTTATACACGACGGAAAGCAACCTTTTGAAACGTAAAATATAACAAAAACTAATAAATAATAAATTGCTGTAAATTATGGATTTTTTTTAAAGTCATCTAATTGGAAAACGGCAGAGGAGTAAAACAAAGCTCGTTGTGGGGAGTATTGTTTTCGAGATGACAAACTTTCGCAGGGGTGGCAACCGGTAGCCGCCAAACACTAAATGAGCCCAAATCGAAACAAAACAGATCGCGTTCATTCAACCGCATCCATTTTTCAGAAAGTAATTAAATCATATTGAGAGCCAGCAGGCAGCAATGATCGGATACGGGGATGGGAACCAAAATAATCACAGTTAAATCAAAAAATTAAAAATAAATACATAAAAAATGGATTAAAGACAGCAGTAGGCGATAAAACGATTACTGTCGGTTATTAATATGATAAAGCCATATAATTTCATGTTCCAACAAATACATGATTTCACGAAACACGAATGCCTATCATTACCCGCACACTGCACTAAACGTAAAAGCTTTGATCATTTATTCAAGTCCTAAATTCCATCTGGTTTTATTATAATCGTACTTCGTAACAATGAAACTTTTTGAAAGCTGTAAAGCAAAGTACATTTTAAAAAGCATTTCCATGATAAATATATTATGTTTGAATTGTATTATGAAGTCTGATTTAGTAAAAGGCACAAAAAATGTTTAACCCCAACTATTTAATAAAAAATTACAGATTATTAGTAACGGTATATAAATAGCAGTCTGCAATGAAACGTAGAGTTGACGTTTCGTACAGTAAATAGATGTGTGAGCTGTCCAGTGGTTTTTGTTGTTGTTGTGGTATTCAGTCCTAAGACTGGTCTTGTTCAACTCTCCATGCTAACCTATTCTGCGCAAGCCTTTTCACCAGTGCATAACTACCATAACCCAAATTCTCCCTAATCTGTTTAACGTATTCCATCCTTGGCCTCCCTCTTCTGTTCTTACCTCACACACTTCCCTCTAATGCTTAATTTACAAGACCCTAATGTCTCAAAACGGGGCCTATTGATCTATCCCTTTTCATGGTCAAAGTCCTCCATAATGTTCGCTCTTCCCTAATCTGCTTAGTTTACTACTTTAATTAAAAATTACAGTTTATTAGTAACGATATATGCAGAGAAAGGTACAGTTGCTGACGTTTCGTACAGTAATAAATATAATAAATGTAGTACTATTAGCCATTTAATAAGTATAAGTGAAAAATTTATCGCACAGACGCAAGATCCTTCTCTTTACTTGATCATTAAGTTTTTCGTTTTCATTAATTTGCTTAATTAAAAGTTCCGTGACTGTTTTGAGTCACCTTCTGGCTTCATCGATATCCTTCTCAACTTTTTCGAGCTTTAATTTAGAATTTATGGTTTCCCATCCTTTATACTGGTATAAAAACACGGTGAATGGTTCATAGCGTTACCGTTAACTTAACACATAAAGATTTATCTATAATGATATAAGCTTTAACTTAGAGGACTGATGGAAATTAATTCGGCGAGAGGTTTGATCTTGAATAAACTAACTACAACCCTTGAAATATAGAGCGGGTTATTGCTCCAGTATCATATTTTTCTTTATCTGATCATTAATTATTGGTTGTATCCATAATATATTTCACAACAATGGTATTTTAACCAACACTCGGTAATAGAAAATAAATGGGAGAGAAACGTTTTAAGTTTTAAAGGTTTTTAATATTTTTTAGAATCTGAGGTAGCTTCAAAATTCAATCCAGATTCAGATACAAAATAATTTCAACATTTTCTCTGTAAAAATAAAATAATCCCTGTCCAAACACATAATGCCTTCTTTCATACTATATTAAATTATCCAAACCCTAACATTAAGTATTTGGGGAAGGTTTATTTATTTTTCTAGAAAAAATGATTAAATTAATTTGTACATATAAAGAAAAGCGTATGAAAGATCAGAGATCAATAAGATAACATCTCATTAATTTATCATAAGGGAATAATATTCATACGGAATTATTTTGTGACATAAGTTGATTAATTCTGAGAGAATTCTCAGAACTTGTTTATTAGCAACATCAAACATTTATTTTCTCAGGGTATAATAAAGTTAAAAATAAGTAATATTTACAACTCCATGTATAATAATTATATTTATTTCATGTCGCAGAGAGAATGAGTGCAGCTACGGAATGAAATGGATTGGATCTGTAATTGAACCCCGTGGCACCCCATACGTAATTAACTCTCAGCGGCATAATAAATACATAGAATAAAAATACGTATCATATGACACAACGCTATATTTTCCGTCAAGGAGTGAAACAATAAATATAATTTTTCGTTAGTTTTAATGTCACATTTTCTCTTAAGAAAATGGCGGACCGTATTCCGTTAAACACTTCTGTATGTCTTCAATGGTTTTAGAAATATCAAATCCACTATGTTTAGAAAGAATGGTGGGCGTTTCAAAATATGATATTAGCTGCTTTGACGAGGATTTTTAGGAAAACGAGATAATATTTACATTCGAAACGGTAATTAACTTTTTCGGTAGTTTTAAATTTGCATCCAGCATTTGGAAAAGTTTAATTTTAAAATTCAGTCGGCTCATTCTACTTTTCTGTTTGCTTATCACACTGAATAATATCACGATCGTACTTGTTGAATTATTGCGGAAATTTCATTGTTGTGATATGTTTAATTTATATTTGATAATCCAGAGCAGCCATGTAGGTAAATTGAAATAGTGTAATTACCGGAAAAGGTACATTTACATTCTGTAAATCAAAACGTTACAAACTCTCGCCCACAGTCTCTTGAATAAATATTTAACTGAAATTTTAAAATTTCTTTCTACCTCACCGCCCTGCAGTAATTTTTAACAAAAACTCGTATCTATTGTTAGTAGTCTTTTAAATTCTGAATCAAGATCAAATGTTATTATCCGGCAACGCTGCTTAAATATGAAGCATAATAGCTACTTAGTATGCTTTGCTAATACGAGAATCCCCAGGAGAAGAGTCGGCGGTGGTGCGTGCACACAGATTGTGATATTCATGGGCGTGGGTGTTGACCTCCGTACTTCTTTCAGCAACGTTCCTATCTAGGAATGACGCAGGTCGTCTCTGTAGATTGGCTTTCAGAATTCATGAGCCTTTTATGATTGACCGCTTTTGGACGCGCGGAACGGCGTCATAATTTTATAAAAATTTCACTAAAAACTAACATTAGAGAAAACGTTTCGACCCTCTCTATAGCTGAGATGAGTTCAAAATTATGAGGTGCGGCGCTGATAACCACACAAGAATCAAAATGTAATGCGACACCGTACTTCGACCCAGCTACGCAAATTGATGTTTACATAACTTAGTAAACAGGAGAGAACATTTAAAGTTTCAGGAAAACGTACAAGTATTTCGTATTTAATGAAGTACCTAATTGTATTCAGGAGACCCGAAGGTAAGTCTGTGATTCATAGTTTCAAATTACGTTAAAGTTGAGTGTGCTTTTTACTGGGAATATTAAATTGCGTTATACAGTGTTTTGAATCTAATGAACGTCGCTTTCCCCCTGCCCCACGATACATAAAACCTGGAGATTCCTTTACCAATTCTGTAATCTATTTAAATTGAGTTTTAGCTTTTAATGGCTGAAATACCCGGCGCTACTCAGATTCACGTAAATAATAAAGCAGGGATAAGTTTATTACAGTACTTGAATGTGCACTCTAACCTCTGTTGTCAAATACAACTTATTTTCAATCCTAAGTTGTGTAAATGTCAATAGATCGTGAAAATGGCACGTTTTACAGAGAGGTGTCACTTTAACCCATTTTCAGTGCTCTCAGAAGAAATGTTCATATAATCAAAATTGAAGACTATGAGCCGAAAAAGATACCTAGAGAGATAATAAGCACTTTCTCGTTTCTTCAGTTTAAGTACGGACTTTGCTACAGGCGAAAAACCAAAACACAACTTCAAAACTAGGAACAAACGGAGGTTTGTTGACATTTACACTCTTTCCCACGCATATACAGTCTTGTTCTTATTAAAGTTCATTTAATTTAAAACTTTTATCTGAGATGAATGTCACTATCAAATGCATATTTTATTTGCTTTTACAAATGAGCAATTACAAAATATTCACATTTACTTGACGCGAAATATAAAACTAATTTCATACACATCGTATCGACGATCCAAAGAAATTAATTATTTCTGAGGAAATTAACTGTCGACCAACAATAGGTTATTACTTCAAAAATATATATAGCTTTATGGATCAAGAATATAGGCACTTAAGGAAATCTCAATGCAAGTATTGAACACGAAAACTATGTAGTTAATTTCCTTCACATACAGTATATAACTTCAGTATGTTTAAAAAGCTTTGGGCTCTGAGGAACAAGTGTGCCAAATTTCGTCAAATTCAGATCAGTTATTTGGTCGCCTGTAGCTGGGATATACGTACATACTGACGCACTGACAAAGTTTTTTAGATATATAGGAGTATAGATACAGGAATGTCTCTAAATAATACACAATAAATAGCGGAAATGACTCTTGAGAGCATGTAATACTCGAATAAACATTAATTATGGCTACTTTATGCGGGGAAAAATCTTAAAACAGAATTTTATTAGCTTGTCCATAAATCGGAAAAAATCAATCACGACACTGCAAAAATACATTTTCTGAGACGCAAATCTATACTTTTGTTATCGTATTCGACCCAAGGCTATAATTATTTCTTTTTCTCCTTCCACAATAAAACACGCAATCCCGAAAATTCCGTTAAACTTATTATTATTAGCATGTGTACAAACTTTGGTAGAATTTGCTCTGCGTGCTTATGTTTGTATAGGAAACAACCAGTTATTTCCAGAACCCCGGACACCATTTGTGTGTATTTGCTTTACTTTTATGTCCGGCTGCTTCACTCCACACCTAAGGTTCCTGCCATTTTTATTATTCTTAAATAACATCAGGAGAAGGGATATAAATATTATTAATCCGGAAAACTTTAATTCCACGAAATGTCGGTCACTTTCACTATGAGGCATAAGTAGTTTATCCAATTCGTAATGGAGACCGTTTATACATATTCTAAATTTTACATCCCCGTCCTAGGAGCGCTTCAAGGGACGTGTGAACACAACGCAAAGTTTCATCGGTATCAGATGAATGGTATAGGAACACATAAAGGACGTACAAATAAATAAACAGTTATTTTTGTTAGCTTATATATAGATCTGATCTTAGTAACTGATCGTGAAATATAACATTACCAATTTTAGTTTAATAACAAATAAAATATAAAATAACTCACTTCAATTAAATTTCTGCTGGTCGATAATCCTCTTCGTGTACATTTTCATTTTTTAATGAGATCTAGGATCAAAATAACATAACATTTATACTTCAATTTCAAGTGCTGCAGGTCAATAATCTTCTTTAGGCACAAGCTTTTTCCAAATAAAATTTGGGATCAAAGGCTGAGGATAAAATTCAAGACATTTATTATAAGTCACTTGATCAAAAGTGTCCTCAACTGTCGCATCTATTTATTTTCCTGTAAATATGGTAATTCACTATCTCCATTACCGACCTCAGAAAACGAATATGTATGTACGAAAAAAATGTATTTTAATTATTTTTTATTATAATTCAAATTTCAATAAAGTAGTAACGTTCCAGTACAAATACTATATTATTTATTTATTCAATAATAAATAAGCATATAGGCTAATTAGTTTTGAAAAGATATTTTATGTATAATAATTTCTAAAATAGATGCAATATAGCCAAAATCACTGCTAATAAATATTTTAGGGAAAACGTACTTAGTCACTCTTAAATTTTTTTATTATATATATATAATATTACAGTTCTAATCTAATAACATCATAAAAGACAAAAAAATTTAATGGATTGAATTATTCGCGCAAACATTTATAAATAAATAAATCTGTGTAATAAAATCATCACTGCCAAATATAAATATTTAATTGTATGCCGAATTTAAATTCTCAATATTACTCTCTGTAATCTGATTACTGTGTATTTAAATAGGACTGAATAATTGCACCATTAAGTAAAGGGTGTTAAAGCTCAGTATAGTTATTTTGCACTTTCCCATTATGCTGAATTTGTTTTCATGAGGCCGTTAGCGAACCGTTAAATGAATTTAGCTTGTCGAAAAAAAAAGATAGGAAAATAATTCTAGTAATTTATTGTTCTACAAAAAAAACTCTGAAAAATCAGTGTTTGCAGAGAATAGCTAGAGAAAAATGGTAGCCGACTCAGAGTATGATGGTGTTGTAGTGAGAGTAGACCGGAAATCTGTTTAATACGAACTTTGATACGGAAACTTAGAGCAGTAAAAACTGTTCTGAAAATTTTTATGCTAAAAAATATTCTGGGTTCCGTTTATAATGTTCTTTAAGTCAATAGACAGATCTTAATTATTCACTTCAATTTAGTTGCATACCGAAGAGGACTGGGGTTGGTAGATGCGAACAGCACAAGACAATTAGTTTAGTGTTCCATGCGTGCAAAATATTAACGAAAATAGTATATAGGAGGATGGAACGTCAAATAGAATGCGGGTTAGTAGATCAATTTGGTTTTAGGAAGAATGTAGGGACAAGAGAAGCAATATCGGCTTTGCGAATATTTTTAGAAGACTGAATAAGAAAAAAAATGCCTGCGTTCATGGCATTTGTAGATTTGGAAAAAGAGTTTGATAATGTGCACTTGAACACACTATTAAGGATCTTGAAGAGCACTGGAATAAAATATATAAAACCTCTACAGAAGACAGGCAGCAGTAATTAGAATAAAAGATCAAGAAATAAAGCCGTAATCAAGAAAGAAGTAAAACAAGGATGCAGTGTGTCACACATTCTGTTTTACTTATATGTAGAACAGGCGATGAAAATGTTAAAACGGAATATGGAAAAGGAATCATACTGCAAGGAGAAAAAATAAAAACCCTACGCTTTTCCGGTGAGATTGTAGTATTAGGGGAGTCAGAAGAAGACTTGGGAACCATAATAATTGGCATGAACGGGAGAAAGAGTTCAATAAGAGTATTAATAGAGCGAGAACCAAGGTTATGAATTGTAGTATGGGGAACAGTGGAATAACAAAGGGTGTTAGATTGGGAAGGGATATTTTGACAGAAGTTAAGGAATTTTACTACTTGGGAAGCGTAATAACTAGGGATGGTAGAAATATAGTAGACATAAAGAGTAGGATAGCACAGGCAAGGAAGACTTTCGCTAAGAAGAGGAATTTACTTACGGGTAATATGAGTGTGGATATTTGAAAATCGTTGCTAAAAATGTTCGTATGGAGTGTGGCATTAAAAGGGTTGGAAACGTGGACGGTAGGAGTTGCGGAAAAGAAAAGAATAGAAGCCTTTGATATGTGGTGCTATAGGCGAATGCTGAAAATCAGATGGGTAAATAGAATCACTAACGAGGAAGTTCCAAACAGAATAGGAGAAGAGCGAACAACTAGGAGGACTTTGACCAAGAGAAGGGATAGATTAACAGGCCTCGTTTTAAGACATGAGGGTCTTGTAAAATTAGCATTAGAGGGAAGTGTGTGGGGGAAAAGGGAGGCCAAGGGTGGAATACGTTAAAGAGATTAGGAGTGCCAGTTATGCAGCAGTCAGTTAATACATGATGGGTATAGGATGAGGTAGAAAGTCCTTAGGGCTGGCTATAAGAATGTAATGATTGTTTTTTAGACTAACAGCTTCCCTGCAATCGAATAAACCCCTATCACATTACCCCTGCAGTATATATCATACTACTTGCCATTTCTCATAACGTATTAATTTGAAAAGGCGCAAATAGATGATCAAAATTATGCCGCAGGACTAATCGTGCGAATGCAACAAAAAACATTAAATTTATATACGTTAATTCTTTTAATATATATTATACTTACGTTCAGAACTACGCTTTTGTGTTTTTATTAAATGTGAACAAATATATGTATGTCAGTCGGATGGAATTGTCTAATTAGAATAAACGGTGGACCCAACTCATTGAAATCTAGTATGTAGAACACGGAAGCGCTTATGAATTCAAAGTGCAGAAAATTTTGCCCAGACTTGGCAATAGACGATATTTTTGCGGGATTCACCCCGCCTTCTAAAGTAATAAGAAAATTACTCGTTTAAAAGCGTACAACCGAGAGAGCCATTAAAGTTGAGAACCAGGTCGTTCTGCGCGAAGGAACTCTATCAGCAATTTACAAGCGTCTTTTAGTAATGATCTTAACCCAAGACCTACGTGTCTGCCCAAGTCAAATTTAATTCAAACTTCTCTTTCCCCGGAGCTTGGAAATAAAGTTTTACTCATTTTATACCTCGGCCCTATGTATTTAATTTTGAGATACCTTCTTTGAACTAAGTCTTATATCAACTAAAATCTATACATTTCAATGTTAACTAGTCGGCTTTCTTGAGTTAATTCAATTTATATGCACTATAACCTACGAAATTTCATCAAATTAAATCTAAGTTTAGTGTAGTGAAGAGATCAGTGCTGTGAAATCTCTAAAAATATACTACAGTGAAATATATTTCCAGTTTTTTTGTTTTGTTTCTTTTTTTCAGGCAAAAACAAAACTATTCTTTTTTTAAAAAAAATCATTCTTTTTTTTTGGTTTACAGGCTACATGAGGGTGATCCTGAAACAGGCAACTCCCCTTTAATAGCATAGGAAGGGAATTGAAAAGGGGGGATGCGGAAGGTAGAGCAAGGTAGCCAAGGGTTAACTAGGGCTCCCGGGCTATGGTTTAAGGATCCTACCCGGTGTTTCACCTAAAGAGATGCAGGGAAAACCCTAGAAAACCTGCATCAGGTAGGTCGGGCATTGGGTACTATTCTCACGCCCTTCCGAATGACGGGAGACGAGTCTGCTGTGGGGACGCAGCATTCCCTTCTCCGTGTCTCCACCAGTTTCAGGAGGCAGTTGGCCGACTGATCCAATGGGATCAGCGGACAGCTCTTGCCATATGCCCAAGGTCTTTGACCCCGGTACATATACCTCCTAAAATAGGTGAAGGTGTCTCGGCATATGAGAACTTTGATAAAAAGTACCCAGAGAGAGTGCGAGGCATTCCCGACATGATCAGGTATGCCCCGCAGTCACTCTGGGCTGACATTTATTTATATTGAATATAATTATACTTTCAACTATAGGTTAAATATGGTCCTTACGACCAGTTTATTAATTATTGTTTAAGCTCTATGTATCTCCCACCGGGCATATGCCCATTTGTAGATTTAATAAATACAACATATGTACTTAATAATTTCATGATTTTATGGTACATACATTTTAAGATAAAATACAATAAATGACGGAATATGAAAGGTTTTTAAAGCTCAGGCTTAGGATGAATATAACTTAGTAGCTGTTTTATGAAAGATTTATAATGAAGTACATAAAACTGTTCGTCCTAAGCTGTATGGGAGAAACTTACACATACTGCCCTACTCAGTTCAGCTCCACCATAGAAGAATGGCCACATCGCTTTCTGTAATAAATATTGTTAAACTTATCTCGCTACTCCATCTACACGCTTCTGTTGGTAGTTCTATACTCGCTTATACTATATTCATACTGTATATTATATGCAAGACAAGACAAATTAGGTCATGTACAGTATATTATTAATATAATTTTATTTAACGGAGTGTTTCCTTCTACGTTATAAAGTGTTTTGCTTTAATACTGATTATATTTCATGAATATAGCAAATAAAATTTTCATTCATATTTTCCTAAGCAACACCTTTCGAATCTCCTTCACATTGTTCTGGACTCTAAATTTATCGCAAAAGTATTCATCTGTGTAAATCTAAGACGTATTTCTAGCATTATTTAAAAAAATCTTGCTCTATCCTCCACTTCCCCCTTTTGAATTCCCTTCCTTTGCTATTAAAGGGGAGTTGCCTGTTACAGGATCACCCTCGCGTAGCCTGTTAACTCAAGAAAACTGGCTAATGATGGAACGAGTGCTTGTGGACGTTTGTGGACAGTCTCCAGGTTTACTGCGGGCTCACCTGACATAGTTACGAATGTCTCGTACTCCCTCTGGTTTTTTTGAAGTTCTCACATGCCGAGGTACCTTCACCTATTTTAGGAGGTGTAGGTTACGGGGGTCGAAGACCTTAGGTATGCGGTAAGAGTTGTCAGTTGATCCCATTGGATCAGTCGGTCAATTGCCTCCTAAAACTGGTGGATTCACGGAGCAGGGAATGCTGTGACCCATTCGTAAGTAATTGATAATAGTACCCAATACCTCGACCTACCTCGACCTACCTGATGCAGGTTTTCAAGTTTTTTCCCTTCATCTCTTTAGGTGAAACATCGGTTAGGATCCTTAAACTATAGCCCGGGGGCCCTAGTCAGTCTTTGACTACCTTGCTTTACTTTCCACATCCCCCATTGTCAAGTTCTTTCGTATGCTATTAAAGGCGAGTTGCCTGTTTTAGTATCACCCTAATGTAGCCTGTTACCCAAAAAAAAATTAAAGGGTTACTTATCAACCGTTCGAAAGAGAATAATTTAGTTTTTAATTTATGTGAAATAATAGCAATGTTTCCTGGTGACTAATCAGAGCGCAGCTACTTCGAACCGATCGATCAAGCACCAATGAAAATCCGCCACGTCAACTAAATGTTATGAAAGGCTAGAAATTAACATTATTTAATAGCCATAAACCGGAACACAAAGCACACACGGGAATGTAATAAGGAAGAATTTTACTTTTTAATTATATTTTTATTTTAATTCAAATACACAAGATCCATAGAGTTCTTCTATAGTTTTAAATAAAACTAATAAGCAAATTAGCGTCCGCAATGGAGTCCTCATCATTTTCCATTTTTATAGGAGACATCTTGAATATATTTTTCTTAAAAAATTATAGATTTATATTTTACTACACATTTTCTATCTATTTTGTTTGTTTTGTATAAATAAAAAATAATATAATACAACAGTCACAATTATATTATATATTTTTATTTTGCATAAGATGAGGGGAGCGTTTGTTTGCCCACCAGTTTTAATGGGATAGTCTGAAAGCCATCGAACAGATTTCAGTGTACTTTCATATTTGTATTCTACTTTCTCAAGAAATAGGCAAAAGGTTTACAAAACTTCAAGCCAAGGGAGGGCGATTAGATGAAAGTCGACATACATTACTGGAATCGTTTTAGATTATTTGATTAAAATAAAAATAAAATGAATATATTTAGTAATTTATTTATTTTAATATAATTTTGTAGCTATTGTAGCGTCAAAAGCCCATCTTTAAACATTTTCATATTTCCTACATTTTTTATGACCTGTACTTCCTACAATATATTTAAAAAAGAGTTACCATTGAAATAATTCATATGTTAAGTGCGAATCATACATCTTGATTACGAGTGAAAATAAGTGAAATTTTTAAACTCTTTAGAACCAAATGTTCGATTATTGGAAAACAATTTCTGAATTCTATTATTTCACGGTATTTACTGTCTGCGTCTTCAGAAATAGTTCCAAGCAAATACTATTACATTAAATCACGAGATCCTATCAATATAATTAATCTAATGCAACTATTATCTCGTTCGGACAATACAGCTGCAGTAAAGAGATAGAGGAGGAGAATCTCACATAATGACTCCCGGAATAGTCTGCCTCTGCCAAGATCCGTCAGTCCCTTTGGGGTTAGGTGAGAGAGTAGGGAACAAGGGTCTCTTCTTTCCCTCGGGAACGAAAACTGCTTATAGGAAGATGAATCTACTGTGATCAAGTGCATGGGACTGCCGAAGGCGAGCTGAAATCAATACGTTAAACTGCCAAATTAGCTTCATCAGGAGTAACATTTTCTGTTAGTAAAAGTTTTACAAAAATTCTGATTAATTACAAAATTGCCGGCTTTCTATTAATTTCTCTACTACGCCCTGACAACAAAACATTTTTTAATTACGGAATATGAACTATTGAACCGTTAGCGCGATGATGTAAATCAAACAGAAATTATTGAAATTGGTTTTCTTGTATTATTTTACTTCATGAAAATGAGAATTTATTCTCCCAATTAAAGGAGATACTTTCTTCAATATGAAGTTGATGTTTGGAGAAGTATTAGCCATTAAGTAAATCGACCCTAAACGTCTAAGAAAGACGAATGAAAGTATAACCGTGAACTTAATACTAATTTCTTCGATCAATCCTTATGTAGTAAATATGACACTTAAAATTATATTTTAGTACTTAATAAGTTAACTCAGTAACAAAATACTGAGAAATTACTTAAGTGTTGGGAAAAGCATATACGTACAGTAAGTACAAATGGGGAAAAAAGGAAAGAAATGATAAAATGTAGTGAGGACATGGAATGGAAAAAATATTATATTAAATACTAAATTTGGGTAATAAATTATCAAATAATCACGTAAATAAGGTGAAAGATTGTCACGAAGAATTTAGAACAAAAATAAAAAGATATTGGTTAATGAGAAAATGTAATAGTATATAAAAATAAAATGGATCAAATAATGAGGAAAATAAAGATGAATGTGACACCCGAAGATTATGGAGTCATATCTATTAAATTTGTGGGCTCAATAAAAATTGTAATTACTTTGTACGTTACATCTAATATATTTTTGTACTTATTAATAAATAAATGTTTGATGAAAGAGATCTTGTTATATGTTATGTTTTTAAATATTTTTCAACTTGTATATCGCTTGTATGCCTCAGCGTTGGTAGAAATGAAATGGTTTGCAGATGAGATTTTACTTCATTGGACAAAAATACCTAGTTTATTATTGCGAGTTAAATGAATAGTAAAGTTGAAATATTCCGTATTGGCTTTTTTTTAAACAATTAGCAAACTTAATAATTTATTTGATTAACTAACCCACAATTTTCAAGTTGTTTTTTCCTTACGGAGGCTATTTCTATCTAAAAAGGTGGCATCATTGTCTTTTGGAAGATCTGAGCGGCCTGGTTGGTTCCAAAGAAAATATATCTCCAGGGACCAACAAAAGATCGATATACTCAGCCACATAAAAGAATTTAGCTTCGGCGATTCACGAGGAAAAGTAACCAATTTTGCGGTTCATTACATCATTATAGCGGTTATAGAGAAGGAATGTGAATAAACCTCCGGAGATTCTTATTTTGTATTATATTAGTGATTACATGAGAAGGATAGTAGGTCTCCAATTCGAAACCGATAAATATAAATCTGGGTAAGGAGACATGCTGTTTTTCATACACTCATTTGAAAATACTGTGAAGTAGTTATGACACCTGGCACAGTGCATGTCAAAATAAATGTATTTTGGAAAAAACCGTTACACTAAAATTTTACACATTAATTATAATTCTGTTTCTACAGATGTCGCTTTAATGAAAGACTTTAAGACTGAAAAACATTCATGAGACCATCTCTACTGACAATGCTAATAACGTTCCTTTTAAAAAATATTTAAATATTTTTTTTCCCAGAAATGAACTACCTTGTTTTATAACTATAATACATCGCTAAATTTTACTCTTAGCTGTGTGGTCATCATATGAGCTGCATTTCATAAAATTATGCGTTACTTGAGCCACATGGATTTGTTGCGTTCTAAATTAACAATAGGCAAGTAATTTGTTTTCATAAGACCGTGATCTAAAGTTATGGAAATATTAACAGGTTTTACGAAGCTACTGCAATAAATTATTTACACTTTTCATTCCAGTTATTGCTCCATTATAAACGAAAATATATAACTGTAATTAATTACACTTGCTTGTGCGACTGGCACGTATAAATTTTCGTCCTTTTTTATTTTTTGATTCCATAAGTAACTTTTAATTTTTAGATGATGATTGAATTATAGACATTTTATTGTAAATATCTTTTCTATTTCTATACTTGAAATCTTACCATTTTTGGTTGGGAAGGAAATGTCGCGAATTAACTACTGTTAGGACTCAATATCAATTATATTGACGTTTTTCTGACGTATAGGTTTCTGTGTTATTCATAACAATTCATAAAAATTTACAATAATTAAAATGACGGCCAATAAGTCAGCAAAAAAGCGACGTTTATTGGAAATTTTAAAGTCAGAAAACTATGTCGTGATAAAAATTTACTTTTTTATACTCAACAAACAATTTACACTATTATTATTATTATATACAAATTCAATGGTCTCAAGTTTATTAAATTATAGCTATTAAATATTCTCTAGTATTGGTTACGATAATTTTATTTAATACATGTTGAAAATCCGTTTGTGTGTGGACCAATTTGAGATGTTTGTAGAAAGTAAAACTGAGAAACGCATATGTATTATTGAACAATCTTTTACCAAGTTTAAAATGGAAATCAGCTTATTATGGTGTATCCAATGTATTCAACCGGTGTTTTTAGGAACTTCCTACATATATAATAAGTTAATGATAGTAAATTACTGTATTTATTTGGAGGGGCTAAAGAGTAAGCGGGTACATGATGACTTGACCGGATGATCATCTGGTCCACTGCCTGCCTTCACTCATCTTGAATTAACTGTAGTATTTTATATGGAGTGGGAATGAAAGACTACGATCAAATGTATAAATTTTGGCACCAATTTATAATTATAATTGTAACTACACTTCGAAACTGAGTTCGTTTAATTTATTGGTCCATCTTCTTCCTCGGAAACTCTGGAAAATTGGGACATTCGCCCACAGACACTCGACAAAAGCAAAGGCTTATGGCCACATCTCCTAACTCTACTTTTGCTTCAATTATTGTATTCTAAATTACCTGTTCCATATCTGAGAATGTCTGTCTAAGCAGTGACAACCCATTTCTTTCCTATCGACCTTTAATAAATTCTTTCTTCACTGGACACCTCCACCACGATCTCGGAGTTTCTCTCATTCATAGACCTACCGACGATATTGCAAATGCAGTTTAAAATAATTTTTTATTGTTTATGGACTCTTATTATCATGTTGTATTGTATAATATAATTTTACTTATAATTTAGATAAAATATTTTGGATTTCGAACGCACTTCGGCTTTTTGTCCAGTAAGGTTTAATTATTTAATCTAGACGCCTATTCAATCGTAAAATATTCAATCTGCGTACACTATTATTAAAATATTCCAATGAATATATCCCGGCTAGATATCCAAATAATCTGAACAACGTAAACAAAGCGAAAATGCATGTATTTTTTTCCAATCTGCAATCATTCTCCCTCTCGTTTGAGCAATCAGGTTCATTACGCTACCTTTTGATCAAATTACACTCTCTGTATTTATATGCTATTATACATTCTCGACTGTAATAAAACTGAAAAATAATTTTTAAAAACATGTTGTGAACTTATCACAATATTAAACTCACAGGTTCGGCAAAAGATTACGGAGTTATTAAATTCACATTCCGCTCCGCGTGAAAGAGGCTTCCTGTTAGATTGCTTTTTGAATAGAAGAGCAAGCTGGGATTTTGTCGCAGTGGAATATTCCCTTTAAAATGGGATGGGAGTACCATGCTCTACTTGTAATCTTGATTTCTCAAGATGCTACCTCAGCCGGAGCAAAGTAACATGGCACACTCAGGTAAGAGTTAATTGATGAATCTGTGTGTACTTCTCTGCGTCGTTCGCTAATTTCGACGCGAATGAAGAGGAAGACTGCACGTCTTACACAAGATGAAAGCACAGACTCCATGTCAAATCCTTTGGCAAGGTGACAACATTTCCTGCGAAATGATGTATAATTAGAGTTAACTCAGTAAATAAATCTGTCGAGAAATGCTACAAATAAAATGGAACACATAAAATACAAAAGAGATGGATTTATCCACCTGTATTCCGTTCTGAGTAATAGTGAAGCACTGTTGACTTCCAAATATGTAATAATAATCTGAAACTTAAGGTGGGACAAAATTGCAACGAGACTTATGCTTTAACTTACAATCTATTTTCGATCCAAAGTTGCTCGGTTACTTCTGTCCAGATAGAAAGCTACAACTTGATTTATCGACTCAGTTGCCCTATAATATGTGTGGGGTGGGGGGAAGTGATAAGACCGTAAAAGATGAAGTTTCGCTTAATGGTCACCAAATTTTACTGAAAGCTTAAGGCACTAAATTTTAGTCCAATTCTCGTAAATTATGTCGGTACTAAAAGGGATCGTTTATCAGTAACTGAAGAGATAAAGAGGAAAACGTTGGAGCAACTGATAAACCTATCAAAAATGAAAAAATAGAAAATATTTGAGACGTTGAGCATATGTTTTGACCATCTGCAATTGTACATATCAGCCAAATAAAGAACGTATCAGCGAGTTCTATTTTAATTGAAGCCAGCAGAATTATTTCCGAAGGTTTTTTCATATTGTGATAAAAGTGTTCCCTTTTCTTAATTTACGTATCCAAACTTCTGTAAAATTTCGATAGAGAAATAGTTGGATGTGGTTGCCTGAGAATAACGCCATAACAAACACAAAAGGCGTCTTGTTTCAAGATAACACTTGCAGAATTAAGGTCGCATACAGTTACAAAGATAACCTTGCTTAAAATCGGATTTAACTGGTAAATTAGGGTCCCCTCAGGTCCACACGTGACTAAATTTTGGATTTTAATTAGATATTCTCTCACATTATTACATTGATAGGACGGTGAAAAGGGGGGAGGGGGGCACCGAAGATTTTGAAAGCTATAAAGAAGTCGGTCTGTGTTTTTTCTGGAAACATGGCTAAGTTCTTGGATTTTCTTCAGGTTGGTATTCTATTTCTAATTTATTAAACTTAATCTTCAAACTCGTTCTAGCGTCTTGGATTGCGTTCAAGTTTGGACTGTTAAGTAAATGAAGCTCACGTACCTACTATCTATCCTGAATTCTCCTCACTTTGATCGTTACAGAAGAGAGGACGATGTATATATTTCTGAGCCCAACTCCATTTCATTCTGATCAATTTCTGTTCTTGGCTAATAACTTAAATTTGAACACCTATCTTATTATGGGTTTATCAAGTTTTATCCAGGGACAACATTTCAGGTTATTCAGACTCGTGTGACTGGTTTTTAATCTTTGTTTCCATGAAGAATACTTTCTTGCTGAGATAAATGTCCTATAATGCAGCCTCATGGAATACTCTATATATCCATAACTAATGTATCAACACCACAGTCAAATTAAAGTGCAAGGTTGGAATAATATATATATTTTTGACAGTCTTCAACATTTATTGACTGATCATTTAAAATTGTGTTGATAGAAGAAATAGCCGTCCGTTTTTCGACTAAATTCTGGTATTCTCTGTCCAGCGATCTTTCAGTTATTATTACTCGTTCAGTTTATAGCTGTGGGTTTATAGATAACATCATTTTAAATCAACAATCCATATCATTGTCATCGGTCTAAAGACTAACTTGCAAAATTTGTGACCACTTCAAATTGAAGGTAAATGGCTTAGACACAAAATGTAAATAAAATTATATTACATCATTCTATCTTTATAAATCGTACTTTTTTATGATAAACCTCAAGAAAGGTTGTTGAAATTAATTTCAGTAGCGTACTTACATATCAGATTAATCACCTCAGAGATCCGTCAGGCTGCAAAACATGCTCAACCGACGCAGACGCTTCGTTTGTGGATCGTGTGATTGAGCATTCTCGCTTCACTTGGCTGGAAGCAGAAACGGGGGATCTATCCATCATTAGGACCTGAAACATTCATGAAGTCCCGGCAGGCCGATTATGGGGAAGAAGTTCTGTCATCCGCCAAATGCCAGGCTAGCAAATCCGTTTTCTTTCAAACGGCACTCAGGCTGGTAGGGTAGCAACCTTTTCCACTAGAGACATACAATTTACACAAGTCGTTAGTTTACGTCGGAATCGTAATGGAGCAGTTTCATATTGGGACAAGGAACAATTTCACGAATTTTCTGAATCAGTAAGTTCAATTACTTGCAGGGTATCAAGGAATTAAAAAAGAATCGTTACTGGTGACATGAAACCGTATGAGCCTCTTTCATTATAATTTTTCCCAAGGTTTTATTTTACGTTGTCATTATAAAGGAAATTTATTTATTTTTGAAGGCTACATACGCACAAAAATAAAATAATTGGCTGGTAAAACTCTGCATATTATTATTTGAGAGTAATGATTACTTTAAAATAATAATTTTATGCAATAGCATTGATTAAATGTTATGAATCATGTTAGAAAATGGTATTTCAGCGATCAGACACCATTTTACTGTTGAATACATTGCACTGATATAGATTCAGTCAATCACGCAGTCAAACTTTATCATGTTCACTGAACGCGTTTCACGGTCGAGTAGTTTATGTGAGCGGATTACTCAATGCGCCAGGTCGCAATCACCCAGCTTTCAAAAGAACTGATGGACCAAACAACCTTTGAGTCTCTATAATCACTGGAATATCCCTGACCGGTAACTATTCTGATCTACATTTAACAGTTTCTTATTGTACTTCAGGAAGACGAATTTGGGATCAGAGTTATTGTTTTACTGAGGATTGACTGATAAAATTTGGACCGAGGAATTCGATATACGGAAGCGATCAATAGTAAATCATTTAAATTCTAAGAGGTTTACCGAGAATATAACGAATATTTAAGTTGAAAATGAGCTTTTATCTTAAATTCGGAAATAACGGTCAGGGAAAGGTTTTCTTCAATAAATAGTCAAAATGATATTCAAGTAGCTCAACAACTTGAGCTCAGGAATGGTAATCAACCAGTGTTTCCCAAATTCAAACTCAATACGACAGAACCTTCACAACTGGTACATTTTTGCGGATGTTTAATATCAAGGCCAACCTTAGCACTATTTTCGCCGTAGGTTAAGACGAAATAATGACCTCTAATTTAAAAATAAACATGAAATATTTAGTAAACAGAATTATAAAGGAACCAGGTTAACTATAAGAAAATAATTGAATTAAGATTATCAATACTAATAAAATAAAATATTTCTAATTTTGCTTTATTTAGAATTAAAAATTTACATATTTACTAAACTAACGATAATGGAGTTACATTCTAAAATCAGTAACTTTTACATTCAAAAATACGTTAAAAATACATTTAATACAATAATAAAAACTACTTATAGTATAGAAAATTTAAGGCAAAATTAAAATAATATATTTAGCTAGTTTATCTGAGAATTAAATATATATTAAATGAGTTAAGTCAGCCTCTGTGTCAGTTATTTTATTTAAATATTACAAAGTTTCGTCCCTCAGTTGAGACTTCTTCAAGCACTACAAATATTTAGAATAGATTACATTGGGGTCATATGTTATGAAAAAAAAATTAAAATACAAAACATGGTTTTGAACTAACAAAATTTATCTGTACATGGAACCTCACTCCATGACTCCTTCGGCCGAAATGCAGGAAAGTGCCGAAAATCATGCTTGGGAGTGAAGTTCCGTTACAAGTTTAAACCAACAATAGACTACAACAATAAAGAATCAAATATACAATTTAAGTTATTGGTATCATTTTTTACGTTGATGCAATGAATGTTTTCTCGAATGTGGAGCATTTCGCTCAATATTCTCGAGAAATAATTTTGATCTTCATCTAGAATTTCGAAATTGTTCCAGTCAATTTGCTGGTTATTCATTATTATGTGTGAAAAGCTTATTTTTAATGATCTTCTTGTCTGCCCTACACATGTTGATTGGCAATCCAAACAATTAATTTCATACACAACATTGTGGTTATGAAAAGTTTCAATTTTATCTTTAAAGTTTTTAACATAATTCAAATGATTATTGTTTTTGAAAATAATCTTATATCATATTTTTTTAATAATTCATTTGTGTTGTAAGCAAGATATATAGGGAAATATTATGAAATTAGAAATTTTATTATTAGTGTATTTAATGAATTGTAAATTTCTCTTTTATACTTAATACTATCCAATCTGATCTTCATATGCTTGTTGGTAAATTTTGTCCAAAGATAAAACAGACGATGAGACTGATTTAACTCATTTTTTCGTTATTTCCTGCCAAAGTATCAATTCTTTCGGATATATTTTATTATTCAAGTCATGTTTAGTGACCAACACCGCTGGCCCATTTAATAGACATGGTTCTTAAATATTAATTTATAATGTTTAATTTTGAAAACGTTCTTCCGCCGATAACAAACGTTCTGAGCAGCATTAGCAAATTTTTTAATAAATACCTAAATTTGGCCCAACTTTATGGAAACTAATGAATTTAAAATGTTAAAAGTGTAGAAACTAGTCTGATTTCGTGAGCCAGTTCTGAAATATTAAGAGCAGAAGAATTACATGTCGAAAATGTTCTATTCTTTTTGCACTCCAGCTCAAGCGGTTTTGTCGATCGTAAACTTTTCCTTTCCGCCATAATATAAATACAGTCCGGGAGAATTAGATAGTCATGGAAATAACTCACTATTACTCCGGCGTTTGTTGAGACAAGTTGGTAGTGTAAAAGCAAATCTGAAAACATTGGCGTTGGGAAATATATTTCATTCAGTTCAGTATATGTTGCACGTCAAGAAACGCAACCTTAAAATGTAATAGATAATAAGTGTAGCGCGTGTTAAAAAGTTGTCGTCGCAGTCTCCATATCCCGTTCGTATGAGACAATTAATGTTCTCAACAATGAAATTAGCGTTTCACGAGGCCTATTGGTGAGGTAGTACCTTCTCAAACGACAATACTCCCCTTCTCCTTTCCCTTCTGCTCATGATAACACACCATGTAGAATCTTATGAACTGTGCATCGCTAGTGTCGAAACCATCGAATGACAGTTCCCAAAACTTTTAAGCCTACACTTATTCAAGCATAAATCTGTCGAACCTTTTTAGAAGTACGGCTCAAACCAATTTAATTTAAGCTATTCTAAAAATATAGAAGAAAGAAAAAAAAGGAAAAATAGGAGAACAAAGCATTTTTCAGCCGAACTACGGCTCAAACCAATTTAATTTAAGCATTACGAAAAATATACAAAAAAAGTAAAAGCAGTTATAAGAACAAAGCATTTTACAGCCTATGCATTTGATGTCATAATTGTGCTGTTAGTTGAAACGACTGATAAAGTGATCATACAAATGCAAGGAGGTATTATACGTAGTGGGGAAAGTTACAAAATAGAGACAACTAAATGTATTAAAATATTGGTTAGTAACTATTCCTATTGATAAGCTCTTCGTAGAAGTTTTAAATATGAGAAATCCTCAAGAAATTTCACGTCACTTGAAATCTAGGTTATGGGATCCAACGTTTTATTGAAAATTGTCAGTCTTAATGTTTTATAATTTATATAAAACCTAAACTACAATCTCTGATTGAGTTATAGATATATTGTGTTGTTGTGGCTGAATGAACAGATTTTATTCCATCATATAAAATTTTCCTTGAAATCTAAAAGCGTACAGAAGATAAAAGCTTCTATTTATAACTTGTATCTGATTTCAGACTCATTTCATTATAGTTTATATATTTCAGAGTTGTTACGAATGCCTATCGATGGAGGAACCGTATCTAGCAATGTCGTTATAGAGCCAAATTTCTATTTAAGTTGAAATTCCTGTGTCTTCCGATAGCATCGTAAGTACGCGTACGTTATGTTATATCCAAGGCGAACCAGTTACGATCGACGAGAAGAAAGACCCATAAGAAGAAATGCATTTGAACGCGGTGGAACATGCTCACAGATCACAGTTATTGGATATGAGATTTTATCATCCTTCAGTAGCGTGTCGTTATGAAATTTCTATTTTCCTTTATGTTCCCTTGAGCTGGCAGAGTTATTTACGCATGAAGAATTCCTCCTGCAAAGTGGCTTTTACGAAAGAAATATTTACAGTGATATTTTAATATTTTGAAGACGAAAATTTTAATTCATGGTGGGTTCTGGTAGAGCGAGTGTAGAAGAGTCATCTCGCTGTATTCCTGTTCCAATTCTTTCTTTGTATCAATATTACGAATACGTCACGTGGAGCGAACAAATTTGAGATACAAAATTTAACGGTCTAACTATGCGACATGTTTTGTTTTGAGATAATTAAGCAACACATGTTTCACGCCGATAGGTCGCAAATATTTTCCAGTCTAGCAAATTTCCCGAGACTTGCATTAACGATGTTGCAAAGCAGCGTGGGAAATAATCACAATTCCCTCCAGACCAAATTTAACTAAACATATGAAGATATATTTTGTCAACTAAACTGGCAGTTATGATTTATACTTTAGAAGAATGTTTTACACTTCTGCGAAATTGCATGCAGGTGACCTTCCAAACTAAACAATATAAAACTTGATGTGCAATTCCAGATTTAAGATAGTTGAGTTCAAAGTATTCTTTTACAATAAAGTTTTATACCGAACTAGCTGGGTGTCCGGCTATTCCAGGGATATTAATGCTTAAATATATCAAACATTTTACAAAATTAAATCCTTTTAGGTTTTTTGCGAACGTCATCGTCGCCGCCGCCGCACGTTTCCACACAGGCTATGTAAGGGCATAATATATCCTATTCTATATGTCATTAGGGTAGTGCGGATACAAATTGTATCTCGGTAAACACCATAAAGGTAATTGACCCCGAAAAATATTTACTCTACAGAAATATGTGCCTTACCCGGACTGTGCTGCTTTCCGAGTTACTAACAGCGTATGTACCAAATTTGGTTCAAATTGCACCTTGCGCTTAGATTTTTATGCGGAACATACACACAAACATACGTACGGATTACAGAAAAAAATAATTTCATTTATAAGAATAAAGCAGTTGATCCATCTCTTTTGTTTGTTTCACGCCACTTGTAAATTTAATGAACGTCTTATTTAAGTAAAAATATTTTAAGTAATTAAAAATTATATTCAGCACCATGTAAAACAAAGCGTTGGATTGCTCATAGTCAATTTTATTTTTTTTAAGATGCCTCTTGGGTATAAGGTAAGAGTTGTCTGCCGATCCTATTAGATCAGTCAGCCAAGAGCCTCCTAAAATTGGCGAAAACAAGGAGAAGGGAATGCTGCGACCCCACAGCAAACTCATTTCACGTCATTCAGAAGGGTGTGAGAATAGTACTCAATAGCGCGGCCAACGTGATGTAGGATTCCCTTCCCTGCATCTCTTTAGGTGAAAAACTGGGTAGAGTCCTTCAACTGTAATCCGAGGGCCCCAGTCAACCCTTGATTACCGTGCTCTACCTTCCGAATTCCCCCATTTTCAATTCCCTTCTTATGTTATAAAAGGGGAGTTGCCTGTTTCAGGATCACTCTCATGTTGCCTGTTATCCAAAATAAGACGAACCGTGCGCCAAACAGCATCAAATTTAGACCAGTATATTGGACGACTATAGCTGGGTCATACGTACAGACTGACGCACTGGCAAAGGATTATAGATAGGTAAATACCTCTAAATAATACACAAAAACTAGCGGAAACTACCCTCGATGACATGTAATACTCAAAGAGACATAGAAACATTACTGATTGTTACATTACGCGAGGAGAAATCTTATAATACTAAAATGTTATTAGTTTTTAGCTTGTCGGTTAAATCTGAACCAATTATTCGCGACAGTGCAAAAATACGTTTTCTGAGGCGCAAATCTATACTTTTCTGGTATCATAGTCGCCCTACTTCCACGACACAAGGTAATAACTATTCCTTCTTCTCCTTCCACGACAGAAGGTAATAATTATTCCTCCTTCTCCTTCCACAATGAAACACCCAATCTCTAAAATTCCGTTAAACTTATTATTAACTGAATTTAAACACTTTAATCACCTATTTTAATAAAATTAAAATCAGATTGATAAATTATTTCACGTAGAACCGTGTGACATATGTACGTTTACAGCAGCGGCTTTCTAAATAATTCAAAATATATAAAGAAATTTTCACGTTTTTCCTTCCTTAATTTTTAATGAGATATTAATATTTTCAATCCAAAAAATTAATAATAATATGTTGAACTATTCTTTATTCATTTATTTTATTAGGTACTAGGTCTGTTGGGATATTTATTTATATAATCCCGGTACAGAGTTTAATATACCTGAAGAGAAAAATAAAACTAAATTAGGCATACGTCGTATCGATCCAAAGAAGTTTATTGTTTCTCATCCAACGATAGGTTAGTTACGACGCAAAATATTTATAATTAAAAAATTTAGTATTATTTTTCGAGAATATATTTACTTTAGGAGATCTAGATGCGTGTTGGGAACACGGAAAACTTTTACGTAAAATGTTTTTCTATTTATTCCCACATATAACTTCAGTATATTTAAATTGTTTAAATATAATGGACACCTTCGGGCTCTGAGGAACACGTGTGCCAAATTTCGTCAAATTCGGACAAGCAGTTTGGACGCCTTTAGATGTTACATTCAAACGTCGCACTGATATATATATATATATATATATATATATATATATATATATATAATGGGTAAAGGACTGAGAGATAGAAAGAAGGTGACTTACCTGAGGTTCATAGATGGTAGACACCTTGAATTTTCGGAGGCACCGCCCCCTTCATCAGAAAGTTAGGAAGACATTTCCAGTGATCGGCTAGCCTCCGAAAATTCAAGTACTCTAAACCTCACAAGGTGTCTACCATCTATGAACCTCAGGTAAGTCACCTTCTTTCTATCTCTCTGTCCTTTCCCCATTAATTGTTTTAATTAACATGACAATGTCATTTCCTGATTCATATATATATATATATATATATATATATATATATATATATCAATTTATTATTCTTAACACGATATAATCCATATTATAATCTTATTGCTAGTTATGCTTTTCACTTAATCGTCTTCAAATAGCTTTACTAAAGACCTAATTTCCATTTCCGACCAAACGAGATATTTAAAAGATGGCACTCTACCACCTTTGATCCCAGTGTGAAGGCTTTAACTAATTCAGGCAACTTCTTTCGCGGCTACAAATCGGAGAAGAAACTCGAAATATTTTTAGAAATTTCATCAAATCAACTGGATTTATAATCTGCAACCTAATGTTAAAATAAAGTAGCAAATCTTTCGAAATACTACGTTGAATAATCTTCCATATTCAACAAAAGTAAATTACGCAACTCAATTATGAATCTCAATTTCTTTGTTGTTCTTGTTCACTCAAAATTCAAATTAAATTGCGCACTTATCTGCAGCTGTATACTTTTGATACTAAGACATTGAACTAACTGAATTTTTGTCTAGATATGTTTTGTAAAATTTCTTATCTGTTTGATATCTGAACCTTGATGTATCTGTTTTATGTCTGTCCCTTCATCCTTTGCACGGGCACAAAAGTACACAATTACAATTTTCTCGCTTCTGATATGAAATGAATGACACCGTCTGTATCCAACTGCGACCAACGAAGTGACTCGGTGAATGTCCGAACTTTCCTCCGTTTCTAAGAGAGCCTTTGATATTCTCTTCTATACAGCGGTTGCTTTTCCCCCTCTAAGACTTGCCTCAACGCCGGGCAGTCGTTTGGAAAAACGTGCAATGCTTCGAAAGCTAGCTACATCAACGAAAACTTGTTTTTCAAGCTCAAACAAATTATTTTGTAACACTCTTCTTGTTTGTCAAATTTCTTCCCTTTAAATTATCATGGAATATTATAGTTGCGTGTAATTGAAATGCTTTATAACAAGGAGTGTTTCTTTAACTTTTGTTCACTTAGACTTGCTACGCATATTGATCCAACGTTTCTAATCTAATATCAACATCTACTAAATCTGTTTTCCTCATACATATATAATCAAACAGAAGAAGGCGTTCTGTAAAACTTGCTAAAGTGCCTCAGTAACATCAGAGTTTACACGAAATGCAAGAGACAAACTTCAAAGTGTACAATTCTAAAAAAAAACACGATGAAAATACATACACATCTAAAGAGTTGTACTAAAGTAAACTCGTTCGAATACATTCAAGTAAGAGCTGCATAATATATGAATAACTAAGTCGGTCTTGGAACAGAAAATACGCAGTATATTGATGACCTGACAGAAAGACAAAAACGTTTATGTATATTCTAAAAGATGAAACTAAATGGACATTTAAAATAAAAGCAATTTTTATTCTTTTGTTGGAGATTGGCTGGCCTTATATTTAGGTACTCCACGTTGTAGCCACTTATAGTAATGAATAGTTTGGAAGTAATAAAATATTAACACTAGCAATGACCAAGAGGGCACGTTTTTACTATTCTTATATTCCTGTGAGATTAAAACTGAATTACGTATCTTGAAAATTTTTGGGGCAATAAAGACAACTTGGGATTTAGTTATTTAAAATATTTACTTCAACTTTTGTGCAGTATTATGAGAAATATACTCCACAAAATATAGTTTTCAAAGCTAATAACTGATGTTTTTTAAACGACATTACTTTTTCAATTTTTTATCATTAATCATTACCTTACACCTCTCACAGGTTCTCCAGCCACTAACGTCGTAACAAGTATTTTCCTCCAGTTTCGTATCTTCATCATAAGTGAAATGTTTTCAACCAATAAATTTTATTTCAAATAAAGAAACTGATGAAAATCGTTTGGTGCCAAGTTTTAAATGTAAGGATGTTTGTCAAATCTTTCCACATCAAATGATGCAATCAGATCATGCGTTTGTCGGAAAGAGTATGGTCGGGCGTTGCAATATCATATTTTATGCAATTAGCATTGCAGACTGTGGCCGGGCGTTGTCATGAATCAAAATGATTCCACGCGAAAGCATTCCACGCCCTTTGTTCTGCATTGCACTACGTTACTTTAATGGTTTCTCACAATAAAGGTTTTCGTTGGTTTTCGTATTTATCGCCATTAAGTCTACGAAAATAACGCATTTTCTGTTCCAGAATAACTTACACACTTACTTGAGAGTGGATAGCGATTGTTTCAATTTCTCATGACGAGAATGTTGTTCTCCACTTAACTAATTACTTCATCGATTCAGGAGTGACGTGTAACTCCCATATCTTAGTTCCAGCAATGACGTGCTTCAACCTTCCTGATCATATCGTGTGAACCAACACAGTGGACAGATAATTCACTTGGTTTGAACGTTTTTAAATGCTCTAAAAAATATATAAACTGACGATGCTTCACTGCTGAGTCTGGTTTCCTAATGATATGATAACACGTGCTCAAAATTTCAATTGCAGAAGCATTTTAAAACAGCTCTCGTAACAAGTCCTAAAATATATACGGGGAGAACAAATGCATACACTTTTGTTCTCCCCATACATTCATATATATATACATGGATTAGGTGCTCAAGCCGACCCAGATGTATTGTTATCGCAGCAGCGGTAGCCTATGACTTAAGTTGCCCATTGTCGTTGCGCCGCGAGTGCTACGCAAAAACATTGCAATTGTGCAAAAATAGTTCACGGAGAGCCACGAACGGAGGAAGTTGGAATGTACAGTTCGGTTCTCAGACAAATCACCACCACAACGGCAATAAGAAACCGAGCAGTAAAGAAAACTAAATTTTATTAATGTTAGTCTAGATCCACGCTCGAAAAAGTTAAACGAAAAAGAAGATACTCAAACCAATTGCCGTCAAAACGGCAGTGAGTGGACAGAAGAGAAATCAAATCAAGTCATGAAGTTGAAATGAATTTATGGGGAATTAATTAATAATTAAATAATGATAAGATTTTGTAAAAAAGCAAGAAAAATTTACTTTAGCAAAAAAAGCATATTTACATTAAGAATTACAATTTTTAATGATTATATATGTATGCCGACTTTCGTTCATAAAAAAACTACATATACATTTACAAAAATGACTAACATTAAAATCTTAAAACTAACAATTTTAACTCTAACCTCAGGGTCGCATTTTAGGGCCTTCTCATAGAGCAGAACGTTAAACGCAAAAATCTACTCGGACCTGGCTGAAAACAGAAGCGTCACAGGGGGAATTACCGTGTCGACTTAATGCAGGTTCCAACTTCTTCCTGGTTCGCCCTCCATCCAGATCACAGCTAACGAACTTGAGCGTAGGCTAGCTCCACGCGGACTTTCACACCAAATATGTCGTGCCAGCTCTCCCGTCTCACTCCTCTCGAAACGTCTGTCCAAACTATCTCCATTTCCTCCAAAATATCTGTCCCAAAAATGTCTCCACCAGCCTTTTATAACTTCCTCCCACTTCTTTAGTTTATATCACCAAGGTGGCAGGGATGGATATCCACTAATAATATTTATGGTGACAATTGGAGAAATTCACCACCCGACGTCGCCAAGTTGGGAAATTCCCAAACCGCGACACGTGGTCTCGGTTTTATTGTCCCTGGCTCAACTGCTGTCTACCGTTCTTTTGACTCCATGCCACCAAAGCCCGAGCAGAAGTGGTTGTCTGTTACAAAGTGTACGTGGAGAAGAAATTAGTGATGGAGAAAATATAATTTAAAATAGTCGCAGCAGAAGTGAACCACGTCCTGACAAACTTAATTAACAGTGCTTGTTAAAAAAGTTATTTGTTTGGTTAATTTTTTGTTCATTTTAAATAACGAAATTACCTGGCGCTCAATAAATGCAAACTACTAAATTAATCTGTGGCAGAGTTTAACTCAGACAAGATGGAGCGTTGATATATATATTGTAACGAAAACTAGGAACCCTATGGTTTATTTCGGGTAATTTTGCCTCTGACAAGCTATCACTCTCGTAGTGTCGATAAATAGTTCAACATTCGATTGTTTTGTTATTTTAACATTAACTACCATTTATTTACAGAACTATGAGAAAAGGTAATCTAATACAGGACGTGGTCATTACACAATCCAAAAAAACTTCAATACTCTTCGGCCAATTCGGCGGAAACACCTAAGAACCAATGTTATTCGTGATAACTAAAACACAATTCAACTCCCTAAGCCTTTTATTTCGCCTCGGCTTAACACCACTTAAATTCGTTGCTGTTTCGTATGCCGAAATAATCTGCGCGGTCACAGCCAAAACGCATCAGTTCTTCACCGGCACATGCTGGCTACTGCTCTCACTAAAACTTTTAGCTTACGCCATCTTTCAAGTAAAAGATCACATGATCCCCTTTATCCAATAGTATTTCCACACTTAGCTCTCCAGTTATCTTCGAACCGAGCCAATAAATCACGTGGACAAACTTTAACGCACGCTATTGCTGTCGCGCGGCGCTTCAAACAACCTCTAACAATGAGTCTGGCCGTTTGAGGCTAACATTGCCGCTTTTTGGGATGGAGCGGTAACTTACATGTTACAATATATATCAACGTGCTTGGAGTTTAGTGGTACAGAAAAGTTCGACGGTATTGTTGTTATCATTATGGATATGAATCTATTTCACAAGGGCATAACATTTTATAATATCTAAAAATTGCAATTAATGATAATATTTGATAAACTAGTACTAACACCGCATACTCACCGAGAAAAACTTCTATCTTTAATAATTATTTTTTATATAATTTAAAAGAATATAATAAAGAAATAAAAATTTGTTTTGTCTAAATCTAATTTTCCTTTTTCAAACCAAGCGATATTATCACGTTGGCTTCTAGGGATTAAGTGATGCTGTGGTTCTCTCGGTTGCTGTAGGTTTATTACAGTTACACTCCATCGGATCAAGGAAGGGAACATTTATGTCGTACTGTGTAACTACTAAGAAAACTAAATTCTATTCATTGCCCTGTAATTTTCGCAATCTCCTTCAAAGAGCGGTGACGAAGGAATTCTATTCAATTCGGAAAAAGCGGAGACGCTACTGAATCAAAGTCAAAGGGTTGCTGCTCGCAAGTGGAACAGTGTTAATTTAAAGGCTAGCTTGCGTGCCTTCTAATTAATCTCAGAGACACACATCAGTGTAAAGAAACATGGTACCGAACACTATCTTTCGTCATGAAATAATATATCCAGTTGATAAGAATTATTTTCAACTCTTACAAATGAAGTCATCAAAATTGTGTATGTTATGATAATGTTAATATTAAGTTAATTTTTTTATCTGCATCGATTCATTCATTTTTTTTCGTATGCAGTTGTGTGACATGAGTTATTTTTTAAGTTGGTTTGGTCGAACTGTTAATAAAAACTAATGTAACGCGCAACACATACCATATATATAAATAAAAGGCAATTTTGCAGGCCCGCATCTGTGTTTCTATACCCGGAAGTGCACAAATACTTTGCAGCTTATAAGGCGTTATAAAGTTGCCCTTAAGTGTTCCTATACCATCCAATTGCTATGAAAATTTTTGTTTATCTCTAGTCATCCAAAACTATGTTTCTGTTGATCTTTTGAGGAATTCTGTTCTTTTCTTTCAGGCCAAAAACAACTCACGTCAATCACATCTATGTTCCTTTTTATTTACTAAGATTTCTGTGGAATTTTCAGACAAAGTAAATTCCTGCCCTACAGACATACTGAACTTGCAAATTGACAGATTATGTCCTCACGTAGCCTGCCAAAAGAGAGAATAAAATCTGTGTTTAACGTGAAATAATTCTTGACTTTAACTAATATGTGATTTAAGTAATTATACTTTACAATTAGTTAATAATATGGCAAAATCTATAGTTATATCAATAATTAAAACTGGTGTCTACCTGTCAGTCTGTTTTTTTTCCTGTCTGTATGTTTGTCTTGAATAGGCTCCGAAATGGCTCAACGGATTTCAATGAAAATTTGAGGGTTTAAAGACAAGAGATTTAACTTCGATGTTCGTGTATATTTCATTTCAATACATTCCAGAAGATATACATATTTAAATAAATGTTTCAGGGATTGAAATAGGAGTTTTAAATAAATTTTAGTGTATGTTTCACTTCTATGTCTTGAAAAGTTCAGAAGATATTAATGTAAATATTTATTATCCATTGAATTGCCGCGCGACAGGCGGCGTGAAAACTAACTTCGAGTTGTAAGTCCTATTAGGCGCTCCTATACCATCCATCGCAATTTCTGTGTTATTATAAGCGTAATTTTGGTAGCATGAGAGAGAAATAGAGGATGGGAATCATTCTCACTCCATCTATTGTTACAGTAAGATTCCGCCGTAATTAAACTATCGTTGGCAGAGAGCTAACTCCGTGAGAAATAATAAACTTCAATGGATCGTCGATAAGATGTAAACGTAAATTGGTTTTATTTGTCGCGTCAGGTAAATTTTAGTATTTAGTAATTGATCATATTTATTGGCTCCGAAACGTATGTTAAAAACCAATTGCGAGTTATAAGGTTTGCCCTGAAGCGATCATAAATGAATGTTATTGAACGTTTTAAATATTCAATGAATTCAACTTTATCAAAATTCTGTAACTGTTGTTAGGTTTTAGATTGAAATGAAAAGAACTATTTCCGCGCGAACGAAGTCGCGAGCATAGCTAATGTTTCCTAAGCCTCTATGCAGAGTATTCTGAACTACGATTCCGTGCACCTCAGACGGAATTTACTGCAAATAAGTTCGAAAAACAACTGAAAAGTATCATTACTTAAATAAAATGCTAAATAAATTGTTTATCTTAAAATTAATTGTACATTAAATGAGTTAAAACAGTCGCTTTGTCACATTTTATTTTATTAAATAATTATCATTAATCACTCCAGGACTCTATCGCCCAAACGAGGTTCCACGAACAGCTAAATTTTTATACCTGAAGAAGTCTCAAATTAGAGACGAAACGCAGTATAGTTCAATATTTAACAAAATAAAAACTGATAAAGAGGCTGTTTTAAATCATTTAAATAAAATGTTATCTAAGAGGTGGAAATGCTTCGATTGAAGCTCAGTAAAGCATATGGCAATGTTATTTTACCCTTATTTACTATATAATGAAATGCAAGAGATGTTTTTTATTAGTTTATAAATACTGAAAATGTTTTTTAAAAACGCAGTGAATAATGGTTTTATAAAGACACGGGCCGCATATACTCAATTTATTTTCCATAGACATGTATGTGTATCCGCACATAAGTTTTAAGTTCCGTCCTATCGTAATGACATACAAAAGTAACACAGGATACATAAGACTTACGTGAACTGCGCGTATGCGTGCGGAGGCGACGACGACGTTCGCGAGAATTAAAAAGTATCATAACTTAAGTAAAATGTTTGTTATATTTAAGCATTATTTTCCCTGGCATCGCCGGCCACCAACGGAGTATCTTCTATACAATTGACGAGTTTTTGATATTGAGTAACCTATTGTTTAATGTGATATCACGCTATATTTTCATTTCAATTCATTTGGGCTTGAACTTCCAGAACTAGTCAGACTGTCTTCTTCCATGAAATATTCCGAAATAAAGTGTTGTATGGTCTGTGTATCGATTCTCTTTCAGTCTTAGTCCAGGTCATTGTGACCATGACGAGTCCAAACATCCACGTCAGGATTCGAAACCAGAGCCTGTGTTATGTGAGCCACTGAAGCTGACCGCTACACCTGAGCAGGTCGGCGACATCACACAATTACAGTACTTAATCAAAGTAAAAGTAGCGACTATGAATGCGATGAAACAATATATATTTAACAATTTAATTTATAGTCATTGAAGAAGTTAAAATGCGACTAGCACTTGCTTTTATGGTAAGTCTAAAAGAAAATTTATTACATATCGCAGTACCAGAAAGTATAATTGACCGGAGGTCTGTTATTGATAAGTTTGAAAGTGATAGCATGGAGAGTGACCAATTAAAAGAAATCAAACGGTGTTAGTCCCCCACTGAAGTATTTCTAGAATCGAAAAGAGGGACACGACTAAGTTTCTTTCACATTTATCAGGTCGTGGAGAAAGTTAGAAAAAGTTGGCAGTTGGTTAGGGGCAGACAGAGAGAAAGTAAGTGATGGTTAATTAGAAAAAGTAGTGAAAAGCAGAATGAAATAGAGTTCATATAGAGAAGAGAAAGTTCATTTATTTATTTATTAATTTGTAGCAACGTTTGTTTCATGTTTAAAATTTCAAATAAGTTACTTAAAATGTAAAATAAACTATTAATTGAGTTGACGAACCATTTCGACGAAAACTAATTTATAATTTTCCGGCAATTGATAAAAATTCGATATTTTGCAAACATTAATGCACATTTGAAGCTTCGTCCACGTCATTAAATATAATCATATTCATATGCATGGCTTTTTATTGTAAACATACATATAATTTAATTCGGTTGAGAATCGTTTAGTAAATAAATGATTTATGTTACATAATTTGCAACCAATTAGTTTCGTCAGAGAGAACATCACGATTAGCTTGTTTTCCACATTAGCGATAGATAATTAGCCGATTAATTAGTTGAGAAGATAAAACTGTTTTCAGTCTATAACACGGTTAGGCCAGTGTTCTAAACATACTCAATTGAACAAGAATGTAGATATGTTAGCAATCAAACTTACCTTAAACATTATAATTAAATATGTCGATACTAAAGAATAGATGTGTGGATATAATCACTAACGAGGAAGTTATTAACAGAATAGGGGAAGAGCGAACAAATGTAGGACATTGACCAAGGGAAGGGATAGATTAATAGGTCACGTTGTAAAATTAGCATTAGAGGGAAGAATGTGGTGTAAGAACAGAAGAGGGAGGCCAAGGATGGAATTCGCTAACTAGATTAGGTAGGGTGTGCGATGTGGTAGTTATGCGGAAATGTAAAGTCTTGTGCAAGTTCTGTTAGAATGGAGGGTTGCATCAGACCAGTCTTACGACTGAATACAACAACAACATGTGGATACTATTTAAAAAATTGTAAAAGTGCAGTTGTCGACAAATATTTTATCCTTAAAATTAATATTAAAGAATGAGCGCCCACAAAATAACAATATAAGATAAATACATTAGTTTCAAGAAATGAATTTTTCAAACTAATTTACACATCAAATCAGAAGTAAAATGTTTTAAGTGACGTGAGTAATATATATTAACTTCAGTATGTTTTAATATTTTGCTTCCAGAAGACAGCCGGCTGCGTCTGTCGGGGAACAAACGCAATAATAAGCAACAATGGCGTCATGTTTCGAAAAGACGTTCCCAGTTTTAAAGTCGCTTTAGATTTCATTGAAAGGTTGGCTTGTATTTGGATTAAATATTTTTTGAAGGAGGTCCTATATCGGCCACTACCGTACCCTGGACTGTGATTGGTTCCCTTCCACACTCCACGGGAATTCGAGCAGATTGGTGAGGTCCAGACTGAATCCAGAGAACCACGGGGATGTTCAGTCTAAAGTTTGAGTTACCTTCTGGACACGTCACTTGGCTCCTGGGCCCTTACGGTCCAGTTATCTTCTTTTATTTTTAGATTAAAATTCTTTAGTTACTCATTTTTATATTCAAGTCCCGAATTGGTTCATAGATACTGGAACGCACGGAATGGACTTTCCTATTTCCTTTCCTAAATTCTCTTCCTTTCAATCGCTGAAGAAGGTTCTTCAATTGACTTCCCTTTGACCTAGCCTGATCATTTCCGTATCTTAGCTGAAACTTCAATATATTACCATCCTACTCCATTCCAATTTTCCAAGTTTTAGGTAGTTAGATCATAAGATTAATAAATGAATCAATTAAGGATTTAAATTAAATAAATGAAACGAGATGTTAAAGTAAATATAAAATAATAAATTACAGGGGCGTATTTATAAAGATTGTTTGCAACCACGTTTGCATCTATTCTGTCATATCAATGAATCAAACAGCTTGTGACCTATATTTTAGGCCAACACATGCATAAATTTTAGTCCCACTGATGAAGGCGCTGGCAACGGAAGCTGTAATATGAAGCTTTTGGCACCAGTTGGGAATTCTAAAACAAAAAAGAATCCTGTCGTATGAAACACAATGCATGGTATGAAATGTATGTTGTAAAAGTTTATTCAGTGCATATTTTTCAAACGCATAAAATCACAACAAAGCTTAGTTCATATTTGCTTAAAAACTCGAACGTAAACACTGGAAGGGCACAAAGTGTGTAAATTCGAGATAGCCTAATATGACAGTTATTTCTTAACATTCTGCTACTCTCCCATTTGATCAGATATAATACAAACTTAAGTAAATATCGAAGGGTCATAAAACAACAGAAAACGATTGTTAATCCTTATAAACCCATAGATTTATTAACAATTACAAAGACCGACGAAATAATATCAAGTTATAATTCTTGTGTATCTTAGGTTGTGTGTGTACTTTAATTTTTGTGTATTTAATGATAATTAAGTACTAAAGTTTTTTAATCATTATAATTTCATATATTTGATTGAAGGTGAATGAATGAGTCTCGGGTTTCCAACGGGGTGAGATCGTCGATGGCTCGCGACGTTTTTATGACATTCCTCGTCATCTTCTGACGAAGTGTAATTGAAATGTTGCGAGCCATCGACGATCTCACCCGGTTGGAAACCTGACAGACTTTCGTCCACTCTCTACACCCGGAAAGCTTTCGTTTCATTTGATTGAAGGTGTCTCAAGACTGTTCAAAAGTTGTAGATGTAATTATTACTTTTTTACATTAGTTATAAAGTAAAATACTACTCGCACTTTAAAGTTAAAATTGTAAAAAAATCACCGTACTTCATGCTTGAAGTTCATTTTATAATAATTTGAGTAAAAGTTATAATAATCCCATACGACATGCATAGTAGAAAGTGTAACACAGTTATTAAAGATCGAAGGTTTTCACGGTGTATATTCTGAATGAACAATTCTTGGGTTTCCACCCGGGTTAAATGGAGTTTAAGCCACGACGTTTCGATGGCGTACCAGAATCGACCAAAGTCCCTGAGCCAGCAGAGAAGGCAGGGCGTTACCTACTGAGACCAAGAACCAATCAGGAAAGTACACGCGCCATGCCACCTAGGCATGGACTATAAAGTCGACGCACAAACCACAGGACGGTACTTTCACTTGAGAACGATGGCAGAGTACGCCATCGAAACGCCGTGGCTGAAACTCCATTTAACCCGGGTTGAAGCCCAAGAATTGTTCATTAAGTATCAGTTAGTTGAGTTTCACTGGCGATGCAGAGGGGCTGCAGCGGTATACTGCGTATACGCATAAGTTATTAAAGACAGGAATCGTGAGCTGCAATGAGGATAGAGCAGATGTGTTGCTTCAGCGAGAGGGGAACGCAGTGGAAGGTTTGAAATCGAAGAATAATTTCACACACTGTAAATACTATATTTTATTATTATAAAGGGAGTAAAAATTAAGAAAAAAATAACTCTTCCTAGAATAATGTGCTGTAGCACATGTACACATATGCACCAACCGAAAATGTGTTAGGGATATGGCAATAATTTGTCCACTGTTTCTATTAAAGAAGTTGTCTCCAAATACGGTCAAAGCATGAAGACGATAATAGTACTTCCCCACACACTTTGGATAGTTTGAATGCAAAGAATCACAACTTGGATCAACCTGTTTTAAAAGTAATAGTCTAATTGCTGAATCTTTTATAATTTTCTTTAAATCAATCGGGACAGTATTCATAAATTTTTATATTTTTATCCTACCGTCTCTCATCACGGAGGTCCTGAGTTCGAATCTCGGAATTTACTCGTTATGGCCACGAAATCTACGGTTAAGACTGAAGTAGAAGCGTTACAGTAATTGAGTGCAACCCCGAGAAATCCGGAATGTCCCATAAAAGATGGATTTGGTCTCGGTTGTGTCAAGGTCCTAAGCAAGCCTGCAGCTCTTATGAAAGTAATGTGTTGCCATTCAATTGATTTGAAACAACACAATAATATGTGCAACGAAGAGAATTTATAATCACAGAAATAAACGGATATTGTATGTATTTTGCTTTAGTCAGTGGGCAAAATAACAAATGTCAAATATCTGTAAATAATAACCGCTTTGTATTTTACGCATGTTGTGCACATTAGTGAAATAGCGGTCGCATCCACCACTGCGATGGGCGACAAGGGGCACGTGCTTGCATTCGAGCGCACTAGTAAACATAAATGTTGTATTAATGTTTTGCGAACTTACTTTATCATCATTTATGTTTAGTAAAAAAAACTATAATTTATCAAATTTAACAGAAAAAAAATAAATAATTGAGTAAACAGCCTAGATAATTAATTAATTAAATTTGAAAAGAAAAAATTAACATATTTCGACTTTTTGTTCCGTTTTTTGAAACCTTACTATAAATCTAAAGATACAGAGAAAACCAGAACTTAAAAATGTCAATCTCCTGTGGTTTAGTGGCTATCGTCGCTGCCTCACTACACATAGGTCCCGTTTCTGTATCATGGAATGTTTGTTCCGTTATGGTCACGGAGACTGGGACTAATACTGCTGGAGAATCGATACGCTCACCCCAGTATCACTCCAAATTCCGAATGATTCATGTCGACCCTATTGGCTAAGGCCCCCGTTGGGCTGCATAGTCAAGGAATAATAAGAAGAATACAATTATGCAAAATTGGAGTACTTTGAGCACTGTTCTATAGAATTTCATATAATTGTATTATGTCTGACATGTTTGTAAATTCATTTTCCTGTATTTTTATATTTATATTTATTATTAATCTCCACCTGATGAAGTTCCATTGAAAGGAACGCAACGTCTGGGTGCACAAAATTTTTTATATTAATTTTATGTTATTTCTGGCCCAGAAATATGTTTACTCATTTATTCTCAAAGATTTCAGATCTATACAGAATACAGAAATTGTAGAATTTTATTTTTAACAGGTTCTTGGAATATAGTTCACGTTATCAGTGGTCATGAAAAGTCCAATTCTCAGGGAATGCTTATTTTAAAGTCTGTGGTCATAATTTATAACAATTATAAATATTTTTATTGCGGTATACTTCTAATATTTTAAATAAGAGACCACCGTATATAATATATTTTATACCGGTGATGAAATGCACAAGGGTAATATATAAATATCTACATAAATTCTGCTTTCAAGAATTCTCCCAATATCCCCAACACTTTAAATTTGGTCTACTTTTTAAAACTCCTTACAAACTAACCTTCATATCTAAGTCAATCTCCATTACTCTTAACTTCTTACACTCGATAAACTGTCTTCCAAAAGAATATTTCTTACATGTTACATTTCTAGAGAAATTTTCGACCCGAAACTTTCAACTATCAACCTGTGTAGTTGAGAATTAAACGTTTTTGTTTTGGTAATTTCCATTGCGGACTTGATCCATGACAACTGTTGGAGTGTTCACAAACAAATAAATTGGTGTCCCCAAAAGCAGAAAGTTTACTTTCGTCTCGCTTGTGCTGAGTATGTTATGCTTAGAGCTTTCGCTAGTGGACCTAAATTGCTTTAGCTAACACCAGGTTTTAGCGATCGAAAATTTTAAGCCATCGGCTCTTCCCACCGCACAAACAAACACTGTGAATTTTTCGTCAGGTAATTCCTATAAAAAGAAAAATTCCCTGGCAAATCTATTTTATTGGCACATATAATAAACTTTCAAAGAATATTAATCGTGATGAACATTTGCGTGGTCAGTAGTAGGTACATAAGATATATATAGTTACATAGACCCCAGTTGCGGCGCCAAAATGTAACACAACGCTTGATCTTAGGCGGTGCTAATGCTAATTATATTTCGCCCGACTGCTCAGCTTTCTCGTCTATCCTCCAGCCAGTAATATATAGGCGCCAGGTAATTTTCCCAAGGGAAATCACCAAAAAGGTTTATTTTGAAACAGCTGACTATTTATTTCAAGCAATGACATTAACAAAATCCCTCAAAGCGTGATTGAGTTTACTTCTTGTACGTCGCTGAGAGAAACATTCTCGGATCGTGTCTCGTGATGAACTCTCAAATATAAATCATGAATCAATATCGATTCTCAATACCAAAAATTTCGGTAGCCCATTCGATACCCGACACTTCCTCCTACATCCGCGATCCGTCGCATAATACGACAATGTACTGGCGGCTTATCTCAAAGTAGCCACGAACAATCCTGTCTGAGGCGGCTGGTCTACCTTTAAGCACGGAGCCGCAACTACATGTTATAGTATATAAATTGGAAAGTATTAAAAAACAAAATTGCAACTAGCGGAATATTTATTTCCCACAATATTTGTTTGTACTGGTCTTGAACATGCCTCCTTCGTTTTCATTATTAACATGACGAGATTTGCTACCAAAGGACGTGATCCGGATTCTACCCATTCATTCCGAGTTGAAAATTAAATCGAATTCTAAACCTCTAACGGTCGAATTAAACTTACGAAGATTTGTGAAAGTAAAATGAGAGTGAGTTGGAGTTGAAGGAAGTGAAATGTAAAATAGAAGAAGAATAAGATGATTTTGAGCTAGTTTTCAGTGCGGGAAAACAGAGAGGGTGAGTAGACGAGTTTGCTCATTATACGCCTGAGTCAAAGTGACAGTCGTCACAGTAGTGTCTTACCAATTTCCCACTAGCCAAGAATTTAAAACCACAATTTCAGGAAAAATGTTATACCTCTATTTTTGGGACCGAAAAGACATAATTTTGGTCGATTTTCTGCTTCACGGAGTGACCATTAATCCTCAGCGATATTGTGAGACCCTAATGAACTCAAAACGAGTATTCAAAACAAAAGGAGAGGAATGCTTGTTCCACGAAAACGTCCGTCCTTACACAGCCTTAACCACCAAAGCGCTCTTGGTCACTTGGTTTCGATGTTTTGAACCACCCCCGAATTCCCCTGACTTGGCACCTTCAGATTGTCATCTTTTCAACTCCGTGAAGGCACACATGGCTGTAATTAATCTTTCTACCGACGAGCAGCCTCAAAAAGAATTTTTGAATTGTGAGAGCTGCTGGCAGGAGAAATTATTAGAGGAGGGCTTAATGAAGCGTGTGCCATGACTCACCACATTCATTGAATGGGATGGCTATTATGTGAAAAATAGTCAAGTGTGTCAACAATATCCTGTAATTTTTTATAGACTATTTTTAAAATAAATATAAAAATGTGGAGAACTTACTTTACGTGCCTCGTAGAATAAATATTATTTGAATAACACACACACACACACAATATATATATATATATATATATATGTGTGTGTGTGTGTGTGTGTGTGTTATTCAAATAATATATATATATATAGTGATACTGATAAGAAATCTTGTTGCGTATTTAATAATTATTTTCCCGGGTTACTATTAAACTCTTTAGTAAACCATTTTCAGAATTGTCATACTGTTTACTCGTAAGGTTATTAGGGAACATAATTACGGATTTCTTATGTGTTAATTATTTATTTCGACAAAGGAAGCAATAAAAGTGTGATTCAACGTCTTAAGAGTAAACAACAAACGCAAGTAAATTATAGATTGGGCTTCCTTATAATGTCAGTAATTCGAGCTTCAGCGTACGAAGAAGTATACTCGGGATTGATTCTCAGCTCCATGGAATATTTTCCATCTATCTTCACAATTATAAGTTATTACCAAGCTGTTATTGAGGTAAACGCTTCAAATATTAAGTTAAATGTAACAAGAAAACATGAATTTTGAGGATTTACCACGTTTAGAAATATTGATACTCTGATATGCCATCAAAATCTTGGAAAATTTCGTAACACAATACGTACAAATTGTACACAAACGGCTGTGTGACATTTATTTGCGAAAAATACTTCATAAAATTTTACTCACATTGTATCATTTCTTAGGAATAATTGAGAAACCTTGTCAGTTGAATTGAAACGGTGCAAATGTGTTCATAAGTGTATAGGATAGATTTTTTTTTGAAAAATTTATTCATACCTAACGTCTTTATTTCGGCGTACTCCTTCTCACAATAGAGTCGTGGATATCAGCGTTCTCGTCCACAATATTTGTCGCTTTCAGAACTTTCTGCTTTGGTGAATCGTTAAAAGTTTTTACAATTGACGACTGACTACAATATCTTAAAAATGAGTCACAAAATTGTAGTAAATTTGTGACTACCAGAAACATATAAATATGCTCGCAGCTCATAAATTAATTAATGAAATCCAAAACTTAATATAACCGCACTACTGTATGCAGTGTCACGCATGCTGTACATACCGTATCAGAGCCTATATTGTGCAGTTTCTGTTATCGATGAAAGCAGCACGGCTATCACTTAATCTAAGGGCGTTCCATCAGCCTCATCAATACTGTACTAGTCGGAGTGTTGCCCCCTCGGGGGGCCACTTACCGCAGATATGTATAGTTAATCCCCAAGGGGCAACTATCACCATGGATTAGCCGTTTCGAGCCAAATGATCTTTCAGAAATGCATCCCATACAATTACAGGCGGCCCCATATGCTCTACTGCTTCTACAAGTTTTTCACCACTCCTGCTGTTAAATAAATAGCGCCATGTCATTTCGCAAATATAGTAACGTAATAATAAAACGTTCTGTTTTACTGTGTAATTTTTGTGGCATCGCTATTGGACAGAACTTGTTTTTAAATTAATTAATTTTCGTGCAGCGCCGGTTGTCATATAAAAATACTGTATATGATAATGGTATAATTAATATGGAGTAACTTGATAAATTCTGCAACTCTCGCGGCTTATGCGCCCATCTAACATTTACTTAAATTTGATCCGAGGTCACTCGTCATTCGGAAGGGCGTGAAAATAGTACCCAATGCCCAACTTACCTGATGCAGGCTTTCTGGGGTTTTCCCTGCATCTCCTCAGGTGAACCACCGTGTAGGATCCTTCAACTATAGCCCGGGGCCCTAGTCAACCCTTGGCTAACTTGCTCTATCTTCCGCATCCCCCCTTTTCAATTCCCTTCTTATGCTATTAAAGGGGAGTTGCCTGTTTCAGGATCCCCTCATGTAGCCTGTAACCCCCCAAAAAAACACATGCAAATAAAAAGAATCAGTGTCTGTTCCCTTATTCGTTGTCCTTCTTGGAAGTATATCAAATGATTTTATGTATTTGAAACATTTTCCTCCAATTGGCTTGTTGATATTTTATTAAACACTAGCTGCATTCCCGCCACTGGCCGGTTACTAGCCAAGAATTCAAAATAAAAATATCTACATCTAATGTAATTAAAGCGGCATCGAACGTGTCACAATTTTCAACATCTGCCTTTTCAGACTTACCTATTCCGAGGGAAAGTTAATTTCGTCATGATCGACATGATGACTCACTGCAGTTTAATTGAACGCTAATTTAAAAATAGTGTAAAACATCTCGGAGTGAAAATATTCAGGGTTCTTTAATGCAGTTGAGCATCAACTCGGTACACAAAGGAATTCATTCATGAACACACGCAGTAAAAAATATACTTCACTGTACCTTAAGAAAATAAAAACTTCTACCAGATGTCAAAAAAAAATCGCGGTAACTATGCCGTCATACCACGATACTCACAAATCGCCATAATTTAGAAGGCATTTCTGTACAGCACGAAATTTAACGTTGCGTCAATTTATTTAAAAGGCGTAGCGAAACGCGAACTTAAAAATAACAGGAGAACGTCACAGTTATGCGCGCGTAAAAATTGGAAGCTTAAAGTACACAGTATTAACCAAATGTCCAATATAACGGAATGCGTCAACTTTTCAATAAAAAATATACCATACATTAAATGTAACTTTATAGAATTTTTATTTTAATTATTTCGTCAGTCCTGGCAGTCAATCGTCTCTCAAATTATATTTAGTAAAAAACATAATCTATTACAGATTAATGATTGATCTTTGTCTTGTATTAAACTATTAGTATAAAATAAATTTTGTTAGTCTTTATAATTCACAAAAAACTATTAAATAATAACGATTAAAAAGCCTAATCTATTATTATCACTCTTCCATAATCGCTGAAGTTTAAATTGCAGGATATAATTGGGAAAGAGTGGAGATTGAAAGAAATCTCCCTATTATAGGAACTTACGTATATAAAAGTAAATCTTTAGAAATGTTTCCTCTTCATACCATGTGCCTGAATTCATTTGTATTATATAATGGAGAGTAACAGAATTTTTACAAATACCAACCATATTAAGCTGAATAAGATATGAAGGATTTCCCTTCTCCCTCTCTAATGTCACAGACTAACGCATACCGATGCGTTAGCATTTTTCAACTACACTCACTTCCTTCCACGTTTGTGCCCGGGATTACCTCTACCCATATCCCCCCTCCCCCCACACACAAACACGCACACACATACTCGCCCCTGGCTTATAAGAATATCTCGAACAATATTTGTTGTGATTTCTCAACGCGTTTAAATTTCTGTGAAGAATGTATAAACAATAATACATATTTTCTCGTATACAGTGAAGCTATATAATGAAATTGACGGGTTTTTGTACGTATGTTCCGGAAACAAACACTGTTAGGGTAACTCAGGACTGCTATCCCCAGGGGCGTGAGGAGAGGGGCGGAAATTATACATTAATATATTCAATGATACAATATGGTGAACAATAATGTTAATTTAAGAACTCAGTTTCTAAGATGAATTTATATATAAACTATCTAGCAGCTACAGACCTTAACAATGTGTACGTTTACATGTTGTAAATATTTTGTCGTAACAAAAATCCTATTTATATAATAGGAAACAACAAGTTTTGGTAGAAAATAAAAGTGGTAGGATTGACTTTTCTGATATTCAGAAATAGCGTAAGGAGTAGCTCAGGGCTCCATTTTGGTCCACTCCTATTCATATTATACATAAACGATCTTCCTAGCTATATTAATCTTCTGAAATCGATATTATATTCTTATAACATTAACGCCATAATTTCAAATTTTGATTCGACTCGCATAAACCACAAAGTTGATGAAGCCTTAGTAACCTTAAATGTTTGCTTCAAATGAAATAAGGTAGCCCTAAATCTATAGAAGACTAATATAGTACAATTTTCAATATCAAAGCACGATTCTTTGTTAGAGAACGATAAGGTCACCGACAATGCAACGTTTTTAGGCACAAAAATTGACAATGGCATAAAATGTAATTATCAAACTAAATTACTTGGTGGAAAATTAAACTCTGGCAAGATGATTTCGCAGCAAGTAAACCCCAACACTATAAAGATGGTATTTTATAACTATTTCCACTCCTTCACGAGTGATTGTATTGCGGTGTGGTGCAACTCTCCTCGTTGCTTGGAAAATTTCCTTTTGCAGAAGAAAGACATTAGAATACTAGCAGCAAAGGATTATCGAACAACGTGTAAACCGCTCTTTATAAAACACTGAATATTAACTTTACCCTGTGCATACGTTTTATAAAACTTAAAATTTGTTACAAAAAAATGAAAATATATTTGTGGCTAACAGAGATAACCATGAATATCAAGCCATAAATAGCTTACTTCTTAGAAGTGACAAATATCGCCTTAAACTTTATCAATGCAGTATTAATTATTTCGGAATTTAACTATTTAATTTTAATTTAATGAACTTGAAATGTACAATAACTAAATTTCTTGGTCAAATTGATTGATACCTTTAACTAATTACGAGGATTCATTATGGAAAAGTCGTTCGTTTGCAAGTAATAATTATATATTCCAACTCAATGCCTAACAAACAATCACACAGAAAACTTCATACATCATGTTCTCCGATAACCTCACACCATTCTACTTTTTCCGAGAAGTTGATTATACATTCACTCCTTCCACTCAATATTCGCTCCAACGTGTTCTTCGTGAAACCTATGCCATTATATTACACGGAAATTCATTATGCATTCGAATTTCATTATTTTGATGCAATACCAAGTCCACTGATATTTTTAATATTTTCTCCATATGATTGTTTTGAATAAAATCTTAAGTTATACAAAAAACAATTTTATTATAAATGACTTAATTTTTTCAACATGCAATTATTTTTGCTGATTCTTAATATTGGTGCAGAATCGAGAACCGTTACTTAAGGTTGTTTCATACATAACTACGCCAAAATATATTAGGCACGTTATATAAACGATACTTAATGTGATATCCTACGAAATAACACCAAAACTATTCTCGAAAATCATTTTTACAATTAAATATATAAAAACAAATTAAGTTTATCTGACTTCAGTGAAGTTAAAATCATGTATGTTAATTCTATATTATTTGAAAAGCAAGACAATTAACGTCTGTTTTTGTCAATAATTAAACGAAATAAATTAACCATCAGATAGAGACTAAAAATTGTTCAGCTGAATCGACATTTCGTCCCCTTATTTGGGACTCCTTTAGGTAATCGACGACACTTTTTCGGTATCTGGTCGTTAATTAATTTAATCTTTTTTTTAATTCTTTTTGATTTATAAAAATGTTTACTTGCATCAGAGAAAGCAATGAGATAAGTTCCATGCTTATTTAAAGTTTCTTATTTCAATTAAATTTTAATTCTGACAATGATTCTGTTATTCATTAATTCCGGATAATATTTGATAGTACTTCAGTGGCTGAAGTATATATTTCAAGTATCTAACAGCTAAAATTTTTAACAATACTTGCGTCTACAAAAAATATCCTGGAATTAAGTGCCTTGTTTGATAATAGAAAATCCGCTACTATTTACATACATATTATTAAAAACAAGTACGTAGAATAATATTAAAACAGAATTGATAATTAAGTAAAACTGCAATTACAATATCAAGTAAATGTTTAACACAACTCTTGGATAAAGAGGAATAAAAATAATTCTGGCTAGAGTTTACAGCCAAGTCTCAGTTAATTAATAAGTGTTGTGCCTAACGACAACTCCAAGTGTGGAAAGTTTCTACAGTTGTAGTTGTTCCCGTTGCCTTCCTCTGGTTAATGATGGACCCGCACTCTGCTCAACTGTGAGAACGTGGTAGTGGGAGCTTCGTAATGGCTTTGGTGAATGTGAAATGCATTAGACATTCACAAACATTGATGACCTGATCTTGCCGTGATTCGGATCAGGGAACCTAGTATGTGTTGCGAGGCAGCGACGCTATCCACTGCACCTCAAATAAAGGAGATCTTAATTTTATTTACTGTTAAAGATACTTATTTATAAAGAGAATGTTATTGATGAAGGCTATATATAATTGCAGACGTGAGAAGAAACGTGACTTTCGTTTTTACAACTATATGGACACAATGTAAATTTGTTGTTATTGTATAGCTACAGAATTTAAATACTCAAAGTTATAATATTAATACAGAACAATATAAGCTATTTAAGAGAGGACTGAGAATTACTGACTTAAATCGTACTCGTCTGCAGTCAGTCGTAAAGTAAAATAACTACCTCAGTGGATATCCTCTGAGATCGGTACCAAGAGGAAAACCATAAAAGCAATTCGACAGAAGGAAACATCTTACGTAAGCTTATCAAAAGTAATTGGACGGAAAATCCTTGCCACTCACAGGAATGGAAGGTCATCTAGAAGTGAAGGCTTTTTTCAGACAAAAGAAAATATATTTCCCAAATAGTAGCAAGTCTGTATGTCATTCCAATTTATTATTAATAATTATTTGGATTATTAAAAAATGGTTTTTCATAATACTGTTCCGGAGGAAATGAAAACTTTAAAGGCTCAAAAATTATTTATAAAGAGATGTAAATATCTGTGAATGAATGGAGCATGTTATTAACTGAAAGAGTTCGTAAGTAGGAACGACTAAAAAAGTTTTCTGGTATCCTATTTAATCCTCCTATTATTTTACAACTATAATCTACTAGAATTTAACTGCCAACTTATTTTGTTTTTCATTTTCAACGGGAACCTACGCACGATTTTCTGCTGCCTCCTCCGTCGATTGAAAATTTAAGATTGAATTTTACCTTTCCTCTTTTTGTCCTTAAAGTTTTAATTATAAAATTTTGTATATTTCTTGTAATATTATATTTGACGAATACTATTTCCTCTACGGAAGGCTAATGGATTGAATAATAAATATAAATAATCTTTAGGAATTTCAACTAAATTTCCGATTTCTCCTTAAGTGTTTCGTATTTTAAGTGATTTGTTTTTATTTCAGCTACATTATACAATTTATGAATTACCCTTTGACATATAACCCAAAAATAAATTTGACTAAAGTACATAATTTTATTAACGGATTATGGTAGAGAAACCTATTCTGGACCAGCTATCGAACCCAGGACCTTCGCTTAATACGAGTTTGCTCTAACCATTGAACCGTACTTATCGGCTTCCAGCTTTCTCTATCCGATGTACAGACGTGAACATAGGCAGATTTACGTTCTTCAAAGTATAATTTCAGTATTTTAATAATGTATTACTTATGTGTGTAAATTTATGATAGTTACAATGGTTCAATTCAATAACAGAGAAAGGTATATCTCTGTTCTACATTATATTTCATTACCATCCTTCATGCAACTAAATACTTTAATTTTCCCTACCCTTACGTAATTTTATTTGATTTTTTCGATCTTTAGGTACCATTACGTTAAATAACTAATTAGATTTAAAGAATGAATCACTTTAACAACAATGCCAATTTAGTGTTTTCTCGGTTATCATAATCGTCGTCTTTGGTTAGAGACTACCTGACGATGGCTATGATCTTAAACTCGGAAACTTTCTGGTACAACAATAAATGACCCAAACAAAAATTAATTCAAACAAATTTCTTAATTATTCTGACTATATCTCGAGGAATACCGGTGAAAAAATACGGCCAATGATAAATCGCTTAGACATAATTATTGTTACATTGGCCAAACCAAAAGATCGTTAAAAACGAGAATTAATGAACACAAGGACAATATAATATATAATAAAGACAGTGTGCTGTCAAAATACATATGCATAAATAACCACAGCTTCAACTGGTACATATTTAAAATTTTAAATACAGGAATCAACTATTTTTCTCGACTAAATCATATACATCAAATCTCATTCTTCCTCATTAAATATCAAAAATGATACAACTTTAATAAAATTTATGTTTGTCTTATTTAACTTTAATTTTTTAATTTAATTTTGTCAAAACATAAAACAATTGTTTTGTAACGCAAATCGGTATTTTAAAAAATATTATTGTTAAACAAATTTCTGAAGGGCACGATATTCTCCCGAAAAGTGCAGGCCTTTCCAGTGGGCACAATCCTTCAAAAGTCCCCCACAGAAATATTGTATTTACCTCGTCAATAGTTCAACAGCAAGCCTCAGAGACAATTCATGCTTCATGTACAAATTTGTTAAAAATCTATTTGTATTGATGATAACTTTTTGGTTTACTTTTGGATAAGTGTATAAACCCAACGCATCTTATGTATTATTATATAAGCATATTATTGTTTCAAATACTTCAAATATACATATTTTATGGATTGTTTCACACCAGAAGAAGTTCCAATGTTAGGAATGTGCCGTCGTATCATAATCTAATTAATAAATAAAATTCATTTAATCAATAGACCGAGAAAGCGTAACTCCATTTTTTAGTAATTCAATTAATTCCAAAGGTCACAACGGTGATATAAAAAGTTCAAATGAAAATGTGAACTAATTAATTACCTCGTTTAATCGCGGGATCATGCATTATTCTCGATATATTTCTGCGGTAGTAGAAGAACAATACATGCGAAAATAATACATCAGATTTTTAGATTTATTTCTGTTTTCATTACTCCTCGGTTGAGGAAATAGGATACGTCATACATTACATCAAGTAACAAATATTATGCAAATAAAATAACATAATTAACTACCAAAAATCTTTAAATACATAACTAGAATAAACAAGGTAAAATATAAAATCATAAGAAAAACGGAATTCACACTAGAGTACAAACACACACTGAGAAGCACAAACTCACGCATAAATAATGGATATTCCACTTCTTGGAGCTGCATGGCGGGGAATCTGACTTATCTTAGTAGTTCCAGGCAATACATGAAACAAACAAAAGAGCGAAAGAATCGGTACAGAAATATATAAAGTTATGTAATAGAAAATTTAATAAGCAACTCGTTCAACACTTTTACAGGAACAAAAAGTTCAACAATTAAAGGAACGATCAAGAAACTGCTTAACAGAGTAAAACGCGCCATTTAATAGAATAATTTTAAATTTATTAAGTACCTTTTTTATTTATGGCTATTCTTAACCTTTGGAGGAAGGATGTTACATAGAATTATCCCGGTGTGGTGAATACTTTTCTGGTAAAGACCAAGGCGATGCCTTAGGGCTGAGCAATTCCTAGTCGCATATTCCTGAATTTCGCCATTAATTTGTAACCAATTTATGTTCCACTTTACAAACTGTCAGATACTTATTAGAAGTGCAAACCTTCACTCAAATCCTCGAGATTGTGAAGGTTTTATACCTTAGAAGGCGTAATATCTCATTATTCTGTCATTTTGAAACCGTCTTTAAGTATATGGATACTAAGAAAAGTTAGAACATTGTATAACATAAAATATAACTACTGTATTTACACTTGTGCCAACTATGATAAAACTGACGACCAAAAATTAATATTTGAAAAGTAATTATAGGATTATATGTATAGTGTGAAGTGAAACAGTTTCTTGGTATGAAGAGAGTTTTTATGAAGACCAATGTATTTTAATTTTTAAAATAAAACGTTATGAGTTAATTCAAAAATCAGTTTATTTCGTAATATCGGATAGTATATTCATCTATAAAACTAAATAATTGTAAGAATACAAATTTCAATTTATAGTCTTAATTTGAGCTAGTTCTTAATAAAGAATGGCTTTATAGATGAATAAACTTATACATTTATCAGAATTACATTTAATTTTATGTACCATATTTATTATCGTAATTATATTTATTTTCGCGACACATTATAATTACCAACCAATATAAACATTATGTGTTTAAATTATTAGGAGAAACGTCCCTACATTTCGAACTTTGTTTACTTCATTCCAGATTTTGGCTAATTTATAAAATTCATTTGCATGTTATGCGTAGCAAATTCGTTTCTGGAAAAAATGTTAATTTCTTTCCCATTTATAATTTTACGTCGAGATAATCCAAGTTGAAAATTATATCGAATTTAACTTAGTACATTTCACCGATACTCCTGCTAATGTAGGAAAATAAGTGGAATATTTACTTAGGCCAATGACATGCGCTTCAATTTATGTGTGCATAATTAAATTCTGCGTGTTTGTTACAGCTGAAATCGTTATCTTTGTATGCTGTGGAGTTGATATTTATATTTAATTAGCTGGATGCCCGACGATTCCCAGGAATTCAATTGTTACGGTGACTCATCTGCCCCCCGGTTTCTAGCCTCTGTCCCCGGCTGCGAGCCATATTCTCGGATTTGTCCCCGAAAACCAAACTTAACCCTACTAGGACGGATATTTAGGTTACGTGTAACAATCTATTATAAAACCAATAATTATAAGTGATTAGTGCTTTACAAAATATCGTAGAGTTAAAGCTAAAACCGATCCTATGTTGACCGTCCTGTGTCTGAAATAACAACGCTGTCTCAACGACAATGCTAATCAAAACGCCAGCTGCAACAATAACTAGAGTGAGCTTTCAGGACTCTCTCATACTGCCAAAATTACGCTCATGACAACACACAGGCACCTCCCCCCTATTGCGGTTAATTGGCGGAAATTGATCGGCATAAAATAATATGGTCACCATATTTATATTAGCCCGCTACAAAATAAAATTGAGTGTGTGTGTGGCCTGGATCTTTATATAATCAATCAATTAGCATTGGAATTTATGAAATACTTTGCATTATTAGTGTTAGTTAAACTTAACCGTTATTTCACGCTTAACAGCAATTTAATTGTTTCGTTTGACAGTCTTGTCAAGTCAGGGTGTTACATATGCTGTTGCAAGTTCTTTATGTCTTTAGGGTAATATATTTCTTGGCCTAAAAGTGGGGAATGAAGGAACATAAATTTTCAAATGATTGACAGAAAACTTTTCTAGGATGATCAGCCCTAAACACAAAAATTTCACAGCAATCGGATGAATAGTATGAACGCCTAATATACCTTATAATTAGCAGTTGGTTTTTTAACAGATCCGCTTTTCGCGCGGCAATTCAATAGATTTACAAAAATTTATAATTACCTGTTATGAACTTTCCATGATATTGAAATGAAACATACACGAAATCAGTTTTAAACCCTCAAATTTTCATTGATATCCGTTAAGCCATAGACATCCACGACGTTGACCTGGGCATTGCTGTAGCCAAGTGCTAAATTGTTTGGTGAAAAAGGTGTTTCCTGATTTTATAATCATCCTTTAACTTTCATTGTGCCTGCCAGATCTTGTGTTCTCATGGGCAGTTTAAAATTGTATGTTTTCGTACATAGAAACTCTTTATTGATGGCCCACGTATAGTGTGATCAAGTCTTTTATTCTACGCTAATGCGTAAAAATTTATATTACTTTAATCAAATCAGGTGATCATATGCACTTTATCATGTTTTGGTTATTTTCTCCCTATTCCATAGTAAATATTAAATCTGTGGTAGTCTTCAAAGTCGTCTGTTTAGCTGTATCCCTCCTACAATCAACTAATACAAATTAATTCTAAGATAAAATTTGGTTAAAAAATCCTTGAACTATTAAGTGATAGAAGTAACGTCATTTTATTACATAAAATTATAAACACACTCTTTTTAAAAGAAAGAAATAGTGTATTGTAGCGTAGCAGAAACCCTACCTGATTTTATTCACATTTTTTGGATTTTAAACGATCGAAATTCAGCAAGAATATTCTAAGTCGGAGTCAAACAGACAATAGGTTACCCGGCGCCAGAGTGCCTGCAGCTTCAAAAGATTGTATTTGTTTTGCTAAAGGAACGTTAACCTTCAAAATTTCTTCGTCAGCGAAAAAATTCCCACGTCCGATGGAGAACAGATAAAGATTGGCAAACACACCTCATTTCGGGTAACGCTTTTCTTGGAGAAGGGGAAAATAAGAGTTTAGCATGAAGGTGAGACGACGAAAAATGAAACAGAATGGATCAAGAGGTTGATAGGGTGAGGAAGCAGAGAAGCAGGGGTGATGCTCGGAGGTTGAAGGGTCCAGGAAGCAGAGAAAATAGGAGAGAAGGTAGAGATGAACTATTCAGTGTCAAGTCAATGTCGATCGAGAGGTTGAAAGGCAGAGGAGCATTGTTGCTCTTGACTTAGAAGGTATAGCGAGCAAGGAAGACCAGAACTTCGGACTTGCTTGTTAGTTGAAAAGAAGTGGTAATAACTGTGTATTGGAAAGTAGAAGGATAAAAACTGGGTTTTCCTCAATCGCCGGTCCAGAGTCTTCTTTCGTCAAAAGAGGTCAAGCCCACAACCTGACCTGCAAGTTTGAGAGAGGATGAAGGATAACTACTTCGTAGAACTTCCGGAATTGCTGATAAGATGAAACAGGTTCGTCACGAACGTGAAATCTTTGCTGTACGTTGGTACCCCAATAATTAACCCTGAGAAACCCTTTTAAATTTAAACAATCATCCCCTTTAACAAATATATAATCCTAAATAGTGCGCGGGACCCACCAAAGCATATTTATATATAAATAAAAATATTGTTATATTTTTAAAGCACAAATCATTATTTAAATAATATCCTCCCTATTATGATTTACATTATATTACAGTATATCCGATTATAAATTCTACTATAATTCTTTTCGAGTAAATTGTTGTGTTTTAGATTTTATTTGATCACCTGATCATGGAAACGGCGAATACTCGGAAAAAGAAGCAGCTGCGCCGCGGACCAGTCGCACTCCCATGGGAGATTTCTAGCGAGGCCTACAGAATCGTAATGTGTTACCTCACACTCCTGTTGTTTTAGTTGTTTGTAGTGCTGTTCACAACGTAATCGCGTTAATAACCTGCTATGTACACGCCCCACTGCATTTAAATTCAAACGGGAGGCGGGCTCGTGGAACAGACAGAAGGCCCGTGCCATGTACACAGGTTCAGCTTTAAGTTCTCACAGGTTGTGGCAACAACTGCTCCAGAGCGCTAAATCATGTCTCTCAATTCACTGTCAGGACAAATGACAAAGCGTAGGTGTTAATGGATCGTTATGAAAAGTTTGAATGCAATCAAATAATTGCTTTTGAACTACTGTGTGACAAAATCAAACAAACACAGAAGGATAAAAGAATTAAATTAACATTTGATAAAACTTTGGAAAATTTGTGGTATTAGTAAATGCGAATCAATTAATCTTTTGAAAAATTGTTAGGGTACGTCCTTAGAAACGTTTATAAATACGATGAACGGTTCATACAGTCAAAGACCACCCTTGACTAAGAAAAATATGTTGCATTTCGACAATCTATACAATATAATTAACACAAAATTTTCATCAAACAAATAAACCATTATTAAAATAAATACTACAACATAGTTTCCGGCTGAGGGAGTCAAGGAGTCAATATGATGTATTCTTAATTTTACTCTAGAAGAAGTCTCAAAATGAAGTCGAAACAGTTTCTTTTATGAATAAATAGTGACAAATTTATATGCTAACATTTTGGCCATTTTTTTATTTATTGTAAAATAAATACTGTAATATATAATATTGTTAACTCTTGTAAGTTTCAATTAATGTTTGATTGAGGCCCAAAAACAGACAAAAATTAAAATAACAAAATCAAAGTAAATTAATGCAACTAAATGCTTCGGTCATGATCTGGACCCTCTTCAGGTTGAACTAAAGTTAACAAGAGACCAAATTATTACATTACAGAGATATAAAAGTACAGCCAAAATGTAAAAACATTAAAACAACAAAATACATTAAAAATTAAACTAAAGACAATAAGTAAACATTTGAAACATTATGTTTCGTGGATTAAGACATTATATATACTACTAAGCAAATCAGTGTCCGTTTTGTGGTTTTATTTTATAATTTTATGTTGGTACCTGAATTAAACATTAATATTTTTAGTTCACTTTTCTTAATTTTCAATCTGTATTACTTGCAGAAGTCTCAAAATAAGTAATTCAACGCTGTTATTTATTCTCAGGTATTAAGAAAAGAAGAGAAAAAAATCTGTAGGACTTTGACCGAGTTTTCAGGGTCCTGTAATATAATCAATAGAGGGAATTGTGTGTAGTAAGAATGCATTATGGAGGTGAAGGATGGAATGCGATAAGCAGATTATAGAGGATGTGGTAGTTATGTAGAAATGAAAATGCCTGCGCATAATAGGTTAGCATGGAGGGTTTCATCAGACCAGCCTGAATACTACAACAACATGAAAAAATATATATACGTAATTAAATAAAAAGTTTTCCGACTTATGGGCTATTGAATTTATTTTGTAATTACTAAAATTTTGATATAATAATAAACGATAAAAATATTCCAGCAACGCCAGTTTAAGAAACGTGTAACATCAAATATTTATAATAAATACATAAACAATTTTTTATAATTTAATCTTGATAGTTATTAGGTTATTTACATGAAAGTCTTTACCAAAATGAAAGCATGTCATATTTCCTTTAAAAATTTTCCGTTTCAGCATAGTTGTCTGTAATCCGATTTCATTCTTTTGGCAGGGCCAATGAACCAAAAAGTTTTTGTCGAGGGTACGACAAAGTTCTAAGAAAAGAAACTTTATTGGTTCTGAGATAAACGTCTTTAAAGTTGAACGACGGAATCGAACTTTAAAACAACTCGCATGTGATCATAATAATTTAGATAACGTTAGAAGGTAGACACAGTTTGGGAAAGAGTCGGGATGTTAGAATATATTGTCTGAAAGAGATACAGGGAGGGTAAATTGAAAATTATTACCTGATTTATTACTCTACGTATTATAGGAGATGGAAGTAGAGAATCAGTTTTCAGTTTTTAGATAAATGCGGTGGAGTTGTTGTTTGAAGAACGGCGTTGGTTGTCAGATATCAGTTCTAAATAGATACGAGAGTTTGTAGAGACGAAGCATAACGTGCATTACTACCCGTCACTTCCAGAACAGATTCCCTTTGAACTGGGTAATGTAGTAAACGTTTATAAACATAGCATCAAGTAATGACTACAACAGCTTCGTGCACACTATTCCTTTTTGTTTCATTATATGAGAGCCACAAACAGTAAAATTAAAAATTAAATTTAAAACGCTAATTAAAACTTTTACACATTCTTTTTATTATTATTATATTTAAAAAAATTTAAAGTCTGAACCAATGCCAATTGTTAATACGAGATTAAATAATTCCCTATTAATGACAAAAATACTTTATTGTATTACAACCACTAGTTATCAAACAAAACTTTCATAATTTACCGTACTTTTCCGTTAGCGTTAAATGAGACAGTATTCAACACATTTGTAGTGAAATAAATTTCATAATTGGTCCGATAGTTGAGGTGCCATTTGTAATAACCTTGTCAACTATTGCTGTAATTAGAAATGATTTTTGATGTTATGTATACAGCAGGTTATTAACGCAATTACGTTATGAATAGATCTACAAACAACTAAAACAACAACAGGAGTGTGCGGTAACACATTACGTTTCTGGTGGCATTATTATATAACACAGAGTTTGATTTCATTTAGACCTTTCATGGTATAGTAATTTGTATAAATGCTTAACTACACACACATCCGTCATCGGCTGATTGTCACAGGAAAAAGTAATTAAGGGAATGATGGAAATACAGCACTTTAATTTATAACAAACAATTACAAAAATTAAACAATATTAAGTCTTCGGGAATTACAAGACCATTAAGAGATGCGAGTCCATTACATAAATCATATGTAAAAATATAGTAGAAAAATGCCTATTAGATGAACCCTAATCAATTATATTAAAAAATAATATGTATAAACTTAATTTTCTCTTTTGCATGAACAATTCTCGGGTTTTCAACCAGGTAAGTATAGAATTGAAGCACAACGTTTCAATGGCTTGCTCTGCCATCTTCTTCAGGTGAAGATGGTGAAGATGGCAGAGCAAGCCATTGAACCGTTGTGCTTCAATTCTATACTTACCCGGTTGAAAACCCGAGAATTGTTCATGTATAATATACACCGGGAAAGCTCACGTTCTCTTAATTTTCTTTTTATCTAACAACTAGAAAAAGCACAAAACCTCAGGCTACATTTTTGAAAAATATTTCGCAGTCTCGCCAGTTTTAGTTGTGAAAACAATCAAGATCAGAACCAAGATTAAATTTGATCTTTTTGTAATTGAAGATACATTTCATAAGGATTTTAGGATGGCAACATAAAACTTTCAAAACGGGTTACGATTTCAGTGACAGCTTGTAGTTCATCCACACCCTGGCGTGTTCACTGGTCCACTTCTTGCCGCGAGTTACAGTCGTACCCCGGCGTTGATGTCAAGTAGTCAAGTTTTAAAGTTACCATGCGTGTTCGGGTAGATAGGAACTTAGAGTATCTTACACTCTGATATTTTATAGAAGAAACAAGGAAAAAATCTTAAAGAACTTTTCAAAACGATTTATTTACATCAAACTCTCAGTTCCTACTACGATTAAGTATATCCAACGTTGTATTTCACCCAATCAGCTTCCTTCACTTATCCGGGATTCGGATAATCTCAACCAATAATAACGTCTCTTCTATACTGCTCGTAGAGTGCGAAAATTATGATCAGGATGTTAAAGATCAAAATAATTTATTCTAGGAATTTATTTAATTTCTTGTTTCAAGACTGATTTTTTATGATAATAATTTTTCCTTATTTTTTATCAGTCACTTAAATAACCAAAACTATATTTTAAATTTGATTTAAAAATTTATCCAGAAGACGCTTTCGGCATTGCCACAAACATCTACAAAATACAGTCTAGAATCGCGTACAAATCCATGAAGAAAATTAGGTCTTTTATATACATACTAAATTACATGAGGGTATGTACAATATTTTTAAACATCAACTCATAAAAAACCAAATTGTTTTGTGTCACAATTTTAAACAATTGCCATAATAAAATTTGTTATGTTAAAAAAGGTTATATTTTATTTTGTAGATAATTATGGCAATGCCGAAAGCATTTTCTTAATAAATTTTGAAATCAAAATTAAAATTTAGTTTTGGTTATTTAAGGAAAAATTATTATCACATTAAAAAAAAATCAAGTTAACTGCTAACAATTTAACTGATAATTAGAAATGTTTCATAATATTTTCATAATACATATAATTAATTATAATGAGCCAAATAAAATGAGTTTGCGTTAATTGTTCACCATACAAAGCAGTATAAATTGGCATCTAATGATATATTTAAAATCTCATGCAAAATAGGGAAGTAAACTAAAAAACTATGCTACAAACATGTTTCGTAGCTGTATTTTACTGAAACGACATTAAACGGTAAAACAGTGTAATTCTAAGATTAATGAAAATCAATGACCTTTACATATTTATCACACTTTTCTCAATTAATTTACAAAAATAAATAGATTACACGAAACTTGAATTAATTTACTAACTATGCATATATTTTACGCTTCCGCTCATCTTCCCGGTAATAATATCAGTTTTAAATTTTCCAATAAATATTATATTTATTGAGCGTGTTTTGTATTTGTTTAGCACTGCCTTCAGGAATATTCGTTTTCATACCTCGTGGCTAAAAAACCTTCAGAACGGTAATGCATGTGGATGGTAACAGCCAAAATATACAATGCCGTCTCGTTTGAAGTGGCCGTAGAACTAATAAATGAGAGAAGAAGACTTCCTGAAATTAGGGCGCACAAAAACAACCTGAAATTTTGCTATTAGTGAGATTTCGACAGCAAATTAATGCTTTGTCAGTGATATCAGTGTTCCAGCAGTAGTGGAAACAATGCTTATAAACTTTTATGGATGGTGAAGAGGACGGAGAGTTTGCAGACTAAATACGAGGAAGAGAGAAATGTACGTGGTGGGGCGCAGAGACCAACGCCAAGGAGACGAAGTAGAAGAGACCAGCATCCATTAGTTACCCGACATAGAGTCCGTATTTCAGAAAGCACATCATCCCATGGCCACAGCATCGCATGTCCGAAAGCTAATATAATGTAACACTTTTAATAAGGTGAAATTTGAATCTACTTTAATTAATAGAACAGGGTGAAGAATATGTCTTCTTAAAACTTTATAATACATATATAGTTAACAAAAAACAAATAAACTCTTGTCTTTCTGCTCACACACACACATACACACACACACACATATATATATATATATATATATATATATATATATACGGATAATATTTTAGACAGAGTAGTTGTTGAAGGAATGTGAAAGGGGAATGGGGAAGACATTTAAGTTTGTTAAGTTCGAGATTTAATAAAGTTAGTTAAATTGTTGAGGGGACGTGAAAGAGCGATGGTAGCGGATACTAGTGAGATATACAATTTATAAAACAACAGCAAACTGATTTTTGTTGTTATAGAAATGAGGGTTGAAATATCTCGGTTTTTATATTTCAAACAGTAATTGTTGGCGATGACTACTGTGACATTTAGCTGACGGCTTTGACGGATTTATCGTTTCATTTTATACGATACCAACGGCGCCCAGGAACTAGCTCAAGCAGATGATCACCGACTCTCAGGCACCTGACACCAACACCGTGGCCTTTGATCTCTGGCTGTTCACCAGTCACCGCTACCGTCACTCTTCCGTCTCCCCTCAACAATTGAACTAACTTAATTAAATCTCGAACTTAACAAAATCTACTCTGTCTGAAATCTGATACGTAACTGCATCTATCACGAAACCTCGGAGCATTCCCACTTCATGCGTGAAAGATTGGCGCGTGCCAAATATTGTGGCATCCTAGATGGTCAGCGACGCGTCCCTCACAGTGCCGCTTTAATATATATTTTTTCTGCCAGAACCCAATACCTGAAGTGCAATGACCCCAGAAGTTCCTGGGAGGGCGTAAATTGTGGTCTCTCTAAAATTATTTAATTAAAATGAAATGAAGTAAACCCCTATTAATTTATTAAACATATGTACAGTTCACTAAAGTAATCCAATTTGACCGTATTCTCTAAAATTAGAAATAATTTTCGTCTTCTCTTTCAAAATTACTATTTATCAGGCAGTTGATACGAAGCCGCATTTTCTAAAATAATTGTAATATTCTACCAGTAATAATTATAATAATAATAATGGACTATTGGAAGCGTTTCAGCCCTAAGTATGTGGACGAGGACGATGTTTTTGTGGACCCTGTATATCTGACGCCGCGAATACGTAATCAGCTTCACACGAGGAAGGGTGTGCGCTGCCTGAATGCGCGACGCGGGACCCGCCTTAAATGAGCTTGGCCCACGACCAATTTCTAAGGGTGGAAGCCACAGCGTCGGGGGGCTCATAAATTACACTGTCGCAGTTGTTGCGGCGACGAAGGGCCGAGAACCACACTCCTATGCTACCAGACGAATTGGAGAAGTTTTGTCTAAACGTCTTCCGTGTTTAGGACGCATCCGGTTGATATTTTATGCTGCCGTTAATAATGAAATCCTAATTAGACAGAGTTTGTGTGGTTAAATATGCAGTTAGAGCGTCAATAGACCTAAGTGTTATAAAGCATGCCATAAAATCAGTGGCGGATACAATTAAAGCAAAGTAATGTTTCAAAACGCAGTGCTTTTTGTGGGACAGTTGGCATTATTGAAAAAAAATTAACAAATTTCGAAATTTCGTGGTGAATTTGTTTGATACAATATTAATCACCACTTAAAATTGGGGTATGATGTTAATTTAATTCATTGGTATATAGCGTATCATTTCTTGATTGATACAAGAATTGATTAAAAATGTAATAAGCAATACCATAACATTCCGGTTGTTGTTTTATTGGTATAATCCTAAAATAGCATCAACACAGAAAACCTTTGCATTCTCAATCCCTTAAATTTATAAATTATACAAATATCACACGCGCCCAAAGAATTGCCCGTTACTGAACAATATAAATTTGTGTTTTCGGGTACACTGTTCGGAATGAGTACGTGTTCATTCTAATTACGTAATACTAATTATTGTTAAACAAATCTTTATTCAAAAACGGCACTTTCACTTGAGAACGATGGCAGAGTACGCCATCGAAACGTCGTGGCTTAAACTCCATTTAACCCGGGTGGAAACCCAAGAATTGCTTATTCAGAATGTACACCGGGAAAACATTCGATCTTTAATACCATTGACACATATTAAACGTGCAACGAATTCTTTTTCTTGTAGCTTCTTGTAGTCTTTAGACTGGTCTGATACAATTCTCAGTTTCTTCCGATTCTGCGCAAGCCTTTTACGTTTCTACATAACTACCACATCCCACGTTCTTCCTAATCTGCTTAGCATATTCTATCCTTGGCCTCTCTTTTATGTCTTACCTCACACACTTGCCTGTAATGCGTATTTTACAAGACCCTCATGTCTCAAAACGTTGCCTATTAATCTATCCTTTCACTTGGTCAAAGCCCCCCATAAGTCTTCTCCTATTTCCTTCCTGGTTAGTTCCTGTATCCACCCATCTGATTTTCAGCACTCTTCTATAGCAGCACATTTCAAAAACTTCTATTCTTTTCCTTTCTGCAACTCCTACCATCCACGTTTCGCACCCATATAACGACACATTCCATACTAAGATTTATATGATTTCATAATATTCATACTTATATTAGTAGTAAGTAAATTCGTCTTTTTTGTGAAATATTTCCTGCATGTGGCCGACAGCTATCAAACTAATTTTTTATCGGTCCACATCCATATCGTGAATTGCTTTATTATGTCTCTCAAAATCCACAATTTCTGTTCCCAGGCCGTCGATTTGTGTCTTTAGTAAACAGACTTAACATTCCCAGGTCCAAGAACAACAACAAAAAACCAAATTTCCTCTCATTTTCATTTTCTCACGGCTTTAACAGAATGTCTTGATTCACTCTTGAATTATAAAATTAAATTACAAATTACAACAATAAGAATATTACAATATGTATTTAAAGAACTTAAACTGCATGGGTGACAGAGTATATACTTGTCATACTCCTTTCTTGAATACAAAGTTAATAAATAAAAAATAAAATTGACTGAAAATGTTTATAGTTGGATTATTTAATTATTATAGTAATCAAGTGCAAATTTACAAAACTTCTACCTTCCTCCCAAGATAATTCTCTGGATACGTTACTGATTAGATAAATTTCCACTATACTACCACACTTTATAGTCCTACAGTTTCAGTCTGATTTAAAGTTATTTATTTTTTTAAATAACTCCCAAAAAATATTTTTAATTCTTAATTATTATTAAACTGGAATTTATTCAACATCTTTGACCACTTGGCGTCTGATTCCTCTAACGGCGTTATTTATTTCTTGAAAAGTGAAATCGAAACTGGTTACTCCTTACTGCTAGATGAAATGATTGAGTTTTAGTTAGTTTTAATTTACGCATGCAACATCCGCCATTACCTCGTCAATCAATGTGGTTAAAATGTTTTCAGGCTGGCAGTTGTGTCACCTTGAGGCCCGTGGCCGCTGGAGAAACATGATACATAAGATTACACAAGGACGAGAATTTAAATTTTACGTTTTTAAATTTGTATCATAAAAATCTTTAAAATTCAGATTTTATTTTTCCAATAACAATTTTTACTTATATCTACGCAGGAAGATAGAAATATCAATGAATGTGTGTTGTTTCATGAAACACGTTTCATGAGTGTGAAACATGCTTCTCCAGTGTGCCCCGCGTCTATTCCGTCATATCTCAAAAAGCTTTATGGTATTCGGTGTCTCTTGAAGTTTTGTGACAGGATCTTGAAGCAGGTGGAGCAAGGGATTTTTACTCGGAGCCGGAGCATGGAAATTTGTAGTGATCCACTGCTCCGTTGCTTTTATACTGTAGTAATAGAATTTGAAACCTTACACCTATTGTGAAGTTGGCAGCTACCTCATATCTCCCATCTTTGTTTCGGTGACAGGCATTGTTCTTAAAAGCTAATAATCAAGCAGCTGGTCCGTGTAAGATCTTACTTTGTTTCCTCAAAGAATTTTTCTTGTTATAAGGAATTGTGCCACACTCCTTCGTATAAACCAATCCGCAATCACTTAGTTATAATCATGTAATTAATTTGTTTGCAGAGCTGAATTTATTGTAATTGGGTTTTATTGTATGCATGAATTATATCTCAATTAATAACTCTTAAAAAAATTATTTAAGTCATGGCGTCAAGCAAAAATTTGAAACCGACATCCATGATAGACGATTTTTAATACGATAACGGCAAGAAGCCAGTTACATGCTTGATTAAATACATAGTTAAATGTAATAACGAGGCAACTATAACTAGTGTGTTAAAAAACTTCAATCTGTGGCGACGTGCTGTGTGAAACGTAATCATAATGATAATTAGTTAAAAGGAGTGTTTTATAAGCCATTGATCATTTTCCGGAGCGAATCAATGTCGGTTCATTTATGCCAACTTCTATGGCATATGTTGAGTGTGTATTTTCTTGATTAAAGATAATTATAAGTGATAATAGGCAATTCATGAAAAATGATTTGCAGTCTACCAATATTTTAGTTAAAGAAATAATTAATATATTTAATATTTTGTAAATTATTTTAAAATTAAATTAAATTGTTGTTTTTGAATTATTTGGTTGTTAAATTTTAGGTTAAAGTTAGTAATGAATTAATTCGAAATAAATAACCAAATTTTTATTAGTACTTTTGAATAAATTATTAATGTAATTCCTATAAGAAAATTTTAATCGGAGCCTGGAGCGGATCTGCAGCAAATACTGTGATGTCATTGCGGAGCTGGAGCACAAATAGACGTCGCTCCAAAACCCTTTTATCGGAAATTGATACTATACACATCGTCGTGATTCTAAATAGGGCTATAATAATATTCTTGATTTAAAATAAGTCATGAAAATTGCTAGATTTATTAATTGTACAGAGAAATATTTAGAAGACAATAATGTTTATATTTAAAAGAAAGGGTCAGAACCTCATTTCGTCCTTTCACACATCCTGTACGGGAGAAGGGGGTTAAGCCACTCGATGATTATATACTTTCCTACTTCCAACCTTGGCGACGCTTACTGTCGATATAAGGTAAGCCAATAGCTTTCTACCGCACTTTACTATCCAAATTAATTACATTCCTTGGCAGTCACATCTTTACCTGTTTTTTGTTCACATGCCTTTTATTGTTCCGATTTCCTGCATCGTTTAAATCGTTTTGCAAGAAGAAACGTCATTTAATGCAATTCTGCTGTTTCAATTTTTTACTTTACTAGTTCGTAGTGGGAGTCGATTAAATATGCTTATTTTAATCATTAATTCTTGGAAGAAGTATTTGCGTTCTAAGTAAAAGGAAGACAGTATTGTTGGTATGTTAAACAATTTATTATTGGATTTACGTCAGTTATTTCGTCAATCTGGCCAGCGACTCAAAGGCAGACACCAGAGGACGACTGTAGAAACCGACATTCCAAGACTAGGGCTGTATTTCGGGGCAACGAACCATAAGCTATTTAGAATCCAAATCATAACTCCCGTATGAATCAGTTACTTTACGTAAAGTATACAGAGTTCCGTTTTTAATTCCACTAGGGTGAAAACTGCCCCGTACGTAGTCATTTTATATCAGTTGTGATCCTCATTCTGTCATTACAATACTTGGCGCATCACTATGGGGCAAGTTGATGTTATCAGGTGTCAGGCCATATTGTATTCATTGGGTTACATAACATATTGAGTGAACGTTTATCTCGAAGTTGAAAAACAGGTAATCTTTTGGAATGAAATATTAAGCCTTATCCTCTATACCGGAAATTTATGTGAATAATTTGTAGGAGAATTCAGTGAATATTTATAAATGTAATCGTTGGTAGCCTAATAATATTTTAAGGGAAAATTTTCTGAACGGGAATAGTAATGAATTATTGTTATTACCTTTATTTATTAGATGTAGGATATTTTAATCATGAAAATACGTCTCAGTAATATCATGAAGAAACTGTAGCTTCTAAGTGTATTACGAAAATCAGTTTTATAAAACTTAGGTAAATTTAATTATTAATTTGCATTATGAAAGAGAAGTCAATTTGTATTGCGTAATACGCTCAATAATCTGCTCTGGCAGTCCAGTACCAAATTAATCTCCTATCCTGCCAATTACCTGAGTTGCTCGGTCTCGGTCCCATAATTATCGGTATGACTATGTAATTCTCCAAGATATAGGCATGTAAATTAAATATGCAGGATAGCGAAGAAAGTTAATTTTTTGTGAGAGAGTACGTATCGTTCTTTACGGTTAAAATTATGTGTGTTTTCTTGGAGATTTAAGAAAATACGGGTAAAATCTCCAGCCATCGTTATCTGATTTGTTGTGAATTTCCAGAATTTCTTAGTATTATTCCTAACAAATTTTCAAATTATTTCTAGAGATTTACATTTTGATAAATGTTAGTCTAATGTTTTTATATTACGACAGCACTTCTTGCATTGTATGTTTGAGGATCACTTTGCAATCAACGCTAATGACGTTATCACGTCGAGCTCACTTAAATAAGTTTCGAAGTGTTACACACAGGCTAAAATCCGCGCAAACTCGCTTACTTTTGTTGGAGACGAAGAATTAAGCTAAAGGAATAAGCAAACAGTTACGGACGTCAGGAAACGGAGCTTACTTCAACCCACTTAGTTATTAACTTGATAAAATGTGATATTTCGTTGCTGTACTTCAGTTTCATAATGATTTTTCACTTAAATTTTATCTCATTTCTCATGAATAAACATTTGTAAGCTAATGCCAAATTTCAAAAAATACATATGAAATTTTGGAATAATCTATTAAGTTAGTTATATGATCTAACTGTTTGGAATTAATAAAAAGTAAATCAGCCTATACGTCAGAAAAAATTAATTTAAAATTTATTAACATTAACCTGGTAAATTTTCGCTATGAAAATTGGAAGAGGAAATGTAAAAAAAGTAATGAAGCTCAGACATAAAGTTGATGAAACCGAATTGAAGGATTAGGATGGAGGAATCTCAACCGGACCGGGAATTGATCACGTGATCACGGGACCAACGCTTTGTACACTGCTTCCCTACCGCTGAGCTACGCCAGGTACGAGACTTCACCAATCCTTGTGCATTCCGAACCGAGACTCACCTGATGTATTAAATTCACGATTAAGTTATTCTCACTGTTAAATGAAAGGGAAGCAGAAGTGATAATTACATTCAGATACAATTACTTACTGATAAGGCTCTGGCAGTCCAGTACTGCGGCTATAATTTCAATCTGTTATCAATGAATATATTGTATTCAAGTGAAAATCTTCCATTTAAATTGATCTCAAGTGCGAATGTTTTAATCATTGAGGTGGAGCAGTTGTAGTCGTAGCAGCAGAAATGTAACACAAAGTATTCCTTTATCCGCTGTTCCAGCTTGAATAGCGTGACATTGAGGAGAACCGAGTCAAAGAGAAATCCAATTACGGTTGTCACTTGTATTCAATTCTCGTTCTCTTCACCTGCCGCCTGCATGCCCGCATGTTTGCAGGCACGCGCTGTAATCAGACGTAAAATTAGTAGAAATCTCGGTTTTGCTAGGGGAACCTCTGTTGTTCCCGCTTCCTTAAAATTGCCCTTGTTAGTAAAAACACTGACAAACATGATTTTGTGCCGGTGCGTTGGAAGTGATTCAACAAACGTATATTTCGAAATTTAATATATTTCGTGTTTCATAGAAAAGAATAAAACCACGTGGAAGCGCCACAAGAACCTTTTATCTTACTTCAAACCATCCCGTTCTTTTCATTCTTTTTACTCGCTGCGTTTGAAATCTCGCCATATCACAGTCCTATTTACACTTTTCGTCGTCTTTTCGTATACATTGTTTTTATCACTAAACTTCTTATTCAGTCCATGTTCCAACCTCCATGTTTATTGCTTCGTAACAAATCATTACGTCCAATCTTTTCGTGATATTTAACGCATAATTTATTCCAGAAATAATTTAACCACTTTCATTCTATTGGAATTTAATCTTCCAAGCCTATTTTCAGTCCTTTACTCCGTATAATACGAATTAAATACTTTGTTCTAAAAAATTACCAACGAATTTAGGTTAATATGATTCTGCTTTTCCCTGGCGTCAATCAGAAAAATCACAATGAGCAATACAGATTATAGAGGTTCCCTAATCTCGAGGCCAGTTGACTGGAATGATAGTAGGTAGGAGAGTTGAGTCGTATGTTAATAAATTTGGAAAGTAATTGACTACTTACTGCCTACTCCGCACACATAATCGAAATATTAAATCTTTTAGCCTATATGTCAATTACTAAATTGAGGAGAACCAAGAGAAACCGTCTAAAGTAGATATTAGATTCTTCAATAACGTTTCTCATAAAGTAACTCAATTTAATTAACAGTTGATAAATATATAAAAATAAATTGACTTTCCAGACAATAATTAACTTCATATAGGAAGTTTAGAAGTGTCTATAATATTTTTATTTTAGGACATGAGAATAGAAGAAATCTCGATCTAACCCCGGAACTCCTGCTTACCGGGTGGTTTCTCTGACCATTGAGCCAGTATGGCTTGACGCCAGGACTTGATCATAGATCCATGCACCCTATATACCTGAATCTCAGGATCCTCTACAAGTTACTAATCACATTCTTTACGTCCTAACTTTCAAGAATCATTGAAGAATGGTGCTTGATCCGGTCGAGATCTTATGAATTCAGATTCAAGATCTTTGGCTGTGTTTCAATTGGAGTATTTATTCTCTGTTTTGATTTTAATTTTATTTTAATGCACAATTCAGTCTCCCATGTTTCATATAATAAATCATGAATTCGCTGAGTAGCATTATGTCCTTGTAATGTGTATGCTTCAAATTCTACATAATTTCTTGTTTTGTAGAATTATATAAATTTTAACAACTCCACTTTTCAGTTTTCGCCAGCTTGTATTTCTACTAGTAAGACGAAAAGCTGGATGGCGTTCGAGTTGACATGATAGTGTCCCTCGTCCAATCAACTGGCATCTTAAGGGAGTTGTTGAACTATGATATTGGAATTAGGTAACTCTACCATCGTCCTGTAAAGGCTTAAAGTCCCTAGTGAAATTTGCATGTCCCACATCCTATCATTTGCCACACGCCTCTTTACTTTTTCGTCGACTTTAACATCGTGACAGAATAATTCATACATTCGTACCAAATGAAGTTTCTTTTTCACGACTACTTAATTAAGAATACCTTGCAGATAATTCTAAAATGTCAGTAGAACGGTGAAAAGAGTAATAAATAATCGATAAATAAATGTTAAACTACAAAAATTATTGTTTATATTAAACGCAAAAATAGAAACACAAACCGTAAACGTTTTATAAGACTAATATTAATCTCATTGTGATCTTTGGAATTGCATTTCATTGCATAGTGACTGATAATTTGGACATGTTTATCAGTATAGTGATTTATGAAGTATATGTTTTTTTTTAAAACGAAAGGTTGCGACTTTGCAGTCATAATATTCCGTTTCAAAATTCAAAACAATGACATGTACAATATTCAGATCTTTACATAATACATGAGACAATATTAAATAACCGATGTATACGCATAACTCAATAGATGGCTATTTTGTAATATTATCTGTATTAGTAATGATGTCATCCTACGTTTAGGAATTTTCATAACTTCTTGAACCTTCCACTCGAAAGTTCACGCTGATCTATCGTATTCGACTGTAGATGTTATACAATTCGTAAACATTATTTTGTCATGAAACGGTAGTCGATACAATTTATTTAAGATATATTTAAAACTAGTAAAACATTCATCGGAAGGGCGTGATAATAATACCCCAAAGACTAGCCTACCTCTTTATTAAGATATATTTTAAACACTAAAGCTTACATTGTAAGGGCGTGAGAATAGTATCCTAAAGCCCGACATACCTGATGCAAGTTTTCTATGGTTTTCCCTGCATCTCTTAAGGTGAAACAGCGGGTAGGATCCTTAAACTATAGCCCGGGGCCCCTTGTCAACCCTATAAAATGGGAGTTGACTGTTTCAGGATCACACTCGTGTAGCCTGTTAACCATATTATTTGTGGCAATTTCCTGAAGAAATGTACTTGGTGATGTCCCGAGTATGAGGTTTAAACGTTGGTCCGCTAAAGCTAGTTTTCCCTGTCAATTTGTCATTTAATTTTGTATATATTAATAATATATTGGCGATAAATAGAGGGTCAGTTAACTATTAATTTAGGAATAATTCTCGTATACGTAGAAGCATATTACTCACCAGTACTTATTAGTTGACATTAATCGATCCTAATTTCTGTCAATCTCCCGGAAAATATTGTAAATAATTAAACTTCGTTAACTATTCTTAAGAGATACATATGTTTATTATATATATATATATATATATATATATATATATATATATACAAATAATAAAAACATGTGTAATAGTCTACTTAAAATTTAGAATCACATAGTAAGCAAGTAGTAGGCCAAATTTGTCGTATGTTTAGGAAAAAAAGGTGTCCAACAGTTTGGAATAATATCAGCATACTACATATTTTATATTGATACTACTGTGTATATTGTGTAGTGATGCCACCTAGTAGCGACCAAACGAAGCTTTAAGTATTAACGATTAGTATTAAAATACGTTTTTATTACTGAGTTTGACAACTTTTAAGTACTCGGTGAATCACGTATAGCAAGAAACACATGCGCTAACACTTATTTTGCGTTAAAATAAAAATCGTGAAGGATCAATGTGTATTAGATTGAGAAGGCACTTTCTCAGCTGGGAGTGTTGGCGTGCTCCTGTAATCCAGCTACTTGGAGGCTGAATGTTGAGGACGGTGTGAGTCTGGGAGACCTGCAGCTGAGTGGACCACGTTGACCGAGTGTCCGCTCTAAGCCTGCCATCAACATGGACTCTTCGGAGGAGTCTGACGGGTGCAGGTTGGCTAAGGAGGGGCGTACCGGGCCAGGGGGGAAACTCAGCAGCCAAAAGTCCCCGTGGTAGGCAGTAGTGGGATAGCATGCGGGAGTGGCCGCTCAGCTTCAGCCCGGACAACAAAACCGGACCAACATTTTTGTCTTTCCTAACTATGTTTTGGAATCGCTAAGTAAGTCTCGCACAGAACAGAGGAGAAGCAACTGCCGTTAAAGCAATCATTCAGTCTAATTTTTGTCTTCTCACACACTCCTACGTAATTGATACTTTGCGTTAATTATGGATACGATACATAATATAATATTTGTACATAATCACTAATTGATTAATTATTTGTCAAACAATACAAAAACACATACGCGGTCGATATAACATACAAATATCTTGTCGGAAATATGCTCTCGCCTGTACAAGCAACAAGCATTCTACGAGTACTTACCCTTATGCAGTAGTAAGAATAAGTTTACAAAAATTATTGCGTCGAAGTCTTTCAATATGAAAATCATTTTCTTGCCCCCCCCCCCACACACACATACCAAAAAAACAGGTACAATGAGGAGAAGCAACTGTCAACTTATTATATTACAACTGTTGGGAGAACTTCAATTTTTTTATGTTTATAAGGAACATATTTAAAGCAAGTGTTACTTTGTAATGTAATTTTCTTGGCACAATATTGTATTTCGGTATAAGATCCTTCGTTTCCGAAATTCACTTATGAATCTGTTTATTGAGAATCTTGATATCAACAAAATCTAATTCGTGAATGGTTAATTTTTTGTGTGGATAAATACCTATTAATTTTTTATTTAGATCTTAAACTAATTTTGTGATGGTATAATTTTATGTCTAATTTTCCATACGACAATATATTCGTCAGGAGTCTTCTATAATTTTAGTACATAAATTCTTATTGTAGTTTATAGGCTTTAGAGTCAAATTGCAAACCTTCAATCAGGAAATTGTTTATGATAAGCAAATTGGTAACAATAAAAAGTATTCGTCACTGTTAATGATTTATTACGATATATTTCTTGGTCTTATTTGCTGATAATATTTTTCAATAGGTATTTCTAAAACGACAATATAAACCACTCCTTAAATTCTATGCAGAAATGTTATTTTCTTAAAAAGGAGAAACTTTTTATATAACTGAATCTTATCTCAGGTATTTCGTGACATTAAGTATAGCTATGTATATTCATATTAATAATAATAATAATAATCATATTCCGTAGATCCTGTAAAGAAGCTAAGCTTCAAGGATGTACAATGAGTCAGGGTTAACATTTATTACATTATTTTATTATATAAAAGATAAATATACTTATAACACATTTTTGTAACCAAATAGAAAGGCGATTCCAACATTATAAACTAATTACATTCTTCTATAAATTTCTTGACTGAATAGAAGAAGTGGCTAAGCAAAAATGAGGATAATTCAGACTTAAATTTACCTTGGTTATCGGACAACTGTATAATTTTATGCGACAGTATGTTGAAGACGGATATCCCAGAATAATGCACACTTTGCAATTGACAATGTTTTATATTTTTTACAGATTATTTTTGTTCCTTGTATTGAAGGGATGAATATCAGAATTATTCAAAAATAAGTGCCTATTTGTGATTACAAATAGCATCAATGAATAAATGTATTTGGCACGTCAAAGGGAAAATACCTAACTTTTTGAACAGAGTTCTGCAAGAAGTTCGTGAGGAAACCTGACATATTGCTCTTATAATAATCCTATCTATGCCTGCTGAGTTGCCCCAAAATATAATACCATATGATAAAACAGAATGGAAATATGCAAAGTATACTAATTTTCTTGTTTTTACGTCGCTTACAGCATATGTAGCTGAGCTGAGTTTCTTAAGTAGTTGATTAATCTGATCAGTCCAATTTAATTTATAATTTACTAAGAGACCTAAGAATTTAACAGAGGAAGTTTCATTTACATTTTTGTTGTCGTATTTAAGTGTTATAGATTAAAACACAGCACACACAATTTTTTTAAAGTGTCACAGAAAACCAATTTATAAAGTATCTCTTACCAAAGGGATAACTCACTTTATTTGCTTTGGAATTCAAGGTTCTTATTTGAGTGCACATATGGCGTCGGGAAAGTTACTTGTTTTGTCAATGATACATTGACATTTACGGAGACGCGACGGAATGAAACAGTTCACGCATGAAAAATTCTAAAAATCGTCGGTGGATCACTTTTTGCGTGTATGTATCGAAAAAGTAATTGTTGGAAAATTTAGGTTCAAAATAATAAATATCGTTCATTAATTTTTTCTCCTTTAACTAATGAATCGTTGAAACTCGTCCTTCAGTTGAAATATTGGTAGAACATTCTTAGGTTATATTTAATATTTTTGTCAGTCTTATAATACGTCAGTGGGGCACAAAGTTTTAAGAAATTGACCATAAAAATTGAATCTATGCAATAGGAGGTGTAACTGTACTACTGACGAGGTAAAAACAGTAGAGCCCTGAGGTTAAAGCATCACTTTGCCAATTCGGAATGAGCTGCGTTATTGAGAAAGGACTCTTTTTACGCATAATTCTGTTTTATGATATGCAAAAGAAAGAGTTTTAAATAATTTTATAAATGTGTTTTGGCGAAAAAACTGGAAACAAAAACATTTTTTGTCTTTCTTTCATATAGCTCTAGCTTGACAACTCATAGACTTCAAACTATTGCTTCAAATGGTCTGAAAATTTAACAGAAGACAGTGTAAACCCTTCCAAACCTATTCACAAAGTTTAAAATATCCGTGTTTTTAAATATTTTTATATTAATTAATTGGGAGACCTCGACTAACTCTTGGAAAACGCATCGCAGATGAGTTGGACAAAGCTTTTCTTGTAGTGGTTGAAAGTCATAAATATAAAATATAAGCTTCATTGATGAAGTGACGCTCCAACATTTTGTACGATTTTTTATAAATTGTAGGAAAGTTTTATTGGAGCGGGAGGGTAAAGTAGAGTTGCACCGCTGCCCGCTGGTCTGCCCCCCTTTTTCCGCCACGCTTACTCGTTGTCTTCCTGTTAGGCATATTTCTCATACTACTGAATTCTGGCAGAAAAAGATTCTTTGGCAGCTTTAAGAATGTATGTCTATTTATTTAGTCAGATACTCGACAGTAAGAACTGACTTCTAAAGCATACACGTATGCTTATTATTTCTATAATTACTAAATTCTTGTTTTTAATATTTTTATTAATTGTTTTTTTCTTTTATTCATCGTCATAATCACTGAATTCGTCAATATCACTATCCGATTCTAAACCGTTCAGCTAAATTACTACGGTGCCCTGTCCAAGAGTTAGTCGAGGTCCCCGTAATTAATTAATATCAAAAATATTAAGAAACGCAGATAATTCAAACTTTACGTATAGGTTTGGAAGGGTTTATACTGTCTTCTGTTAAATTTGCAGATCATTTGAAGCAATAGTTTGAAATATATGAGTTGTCAAAGTCGAGCTGTATAAAAAAGAGACACAAAACGGTCTTTTACAGTTTTTTCGCCAAAAGGCATGTATAAAATTATTATTACTTTTTTGCATATCCTGCAATGGAATTAAATTCTGCGTAGGAAGAGACCTTTCTCAATAACGTAGGTCATTCCAAATGGACACAGTGATGCTTCAAACTCAGGGCTCTACTATTTTGACGACGATAGTAATGGAGGCCCAGATACCCAGTACCCGGCGTTCCTTAGGAATTAGGAAAGGCCACATACACGTCTGATTATTTCCTATGATAACTTCTGTCGATCAAACTGTTTTAGTTTATTTGATAATTTGTTTTAACATATTTATTATATATCAATCGTACAGTCGAAGTAAAGCTAATAAAATTCACGTGCTATATTTGTACCATAATTTAAGCAAAAAATTTAATCTGTAATAAATGTAAATTATTTAATCAACTATATACTTCTGGTAAATTACATAATATTTACAAACAAACGATTGTACAACTAATATATCAAAAAATTTAACTCTACACAAAAGATATCTGATGTGTTTCGCTTCCAATTTAGTAAATTATAGATTGTTTATTATCACTTTCCTTATATTGGTGCATAGGATTGATATATATTAAATATTTTAAAATAAATGAAAGTTTGGCCGTCAAATTATACTGAGTGAATAAGTGAGCCGTACATAGGGCTTTCCTAACCATCAGGACAAGCTCTGTAATAGCTACCTAGGTCTTCGACAGTCCAGCCGCACGCCCTAGCTGATAGTATTATAATGTTTAAACACTTCATTCAAATTTTCTTGTCCAAAACCTCATTAACAATCCTCTCGCTGTCTCATTATTATCTAAGTTGAAATTGCCGCTACAAGAAACCAATTTGAATCCAGAATACGAATTGTGCAGCAGATTGTGGATACCGGAAACGCAACCGAAAAGTGAAGTGCGCGTAGACCCTTTAAAGTAGCAAAAAATAATTAAAACGATCAAAACCCCAGAAAAATAATTTAATTCTAATCATACTACCTTTAGTTTCTGTTGTTTCACTTCTTCAGGTGTACAAATATGAGGACAAATTTTTAATTGATGAATTATTTAGTATAATAAATTAACTGTTACAAAGAATAGTATAGTGAATGCATGACATTGTTTATTTAGGCGAAAGCTTTGATACTTCATGAGAAGTTCTTACAGGAAAAATAATTTCAAATTTAATGGGATTCGTTGTGGTTTTGTAGGGGAAGTATCGACCAAGGCGGCTGTCACTGCGTCAACTTTTGTGACAATCTGGTTACACGTCTTCCGTGCTGATTTCTCTCACTCGTAAACATCAGATACCTTGACAGTTAACAGAGCAGAAAACGGATAGGAACTTCAATCAGGATTTTGTGAAAATCAATGAAACCCAAGGAACGATGTCCATAATGGGATTAGAACCACAATTAATTCTTTTTACAGTCACGGAAGCTTCTAGTAGGCTGAATACTTTGAATGATCAGATAAAGAAATATCCAATTAAAAGACAGAATCAAGTGATTAAATAAATGCTAAGCTTTCAGATGTTACCGCTAAGTACCTTAAAAGAATTGTCAAAAATGCTTTGTGTTAAATACTACATCGCTGCAATTAACGTACATACTGAGTCAATGAAACTCAACAAGAGTTGTTCTTGTACTAATTTTTGGCGATTAAATTGTGTTTGCGAGTTGAGTTCGTTTTAGTTATGTTGAGAACTTCATTTCCTTAGTTCGGTTCTTGCAATTTTTAATCATTTGACGAAAATAGTAAGTCTCGCTAAATTGTTGCGTGGTATTGATTTCATCACTTAATTTTTTGTGTTAAATGGCAACTTCTTAATTAAATTAGTATAGATTTTATAAACCAACAATATGACAATTAATATATATATATATATTTAAATTACTACATCAGTAAGTAAATTTTAAATGGATAGCATGAAGTCCACAAATATGGATTGAACTTGGTAAATATATGAAACAATCATCAATTCCCTGTATTTTGTATTTATTATTTACAAGCTTCGTTATAGGATACTACTGCCGTTATGTTTTCATTCAGCGTTCTTACGAATGAGAAAAATTACATTAATTATACCCTGTTCGTCCAGAGTATTAATAGACAACTTACGGTTTTCACATTGAAATCAATACGCCATTTTTACTGTCTGAATATTCTACTAACTCATCCTTTTTACAAGTATTTTGTCTGTGCAATAATAAATAACACAATTATTGGGCTCAAACCTTAACAATGCTTACGTTTACAAGCTGGAAGTCAACCTGTAGGCCACTTCCTCGAATTTCGACATGACTATTGTGGTAACTCTTGCTTCTCAAATTTCACAAAGCTTCTGAGTCGATTTACCATTAATTAATTGGCGTGGCCCTAGTTTCATTACTCGTCCTCCTACATCAAAAATTCACTGTTTACTTCTCCTATTAATTTAAAGAAAAAGTTACTTATAATTTCTCACTCTCAATACATTAAATATAGAGTTTTGTTATACAAAAATTTGCTAACTTACAAATTTATCCAATTTTTCTCCACGAACTTCAAAATGTTCCAAATTCTTGCAAGAAGTAATTTATTTGTAACTCCCTCTTTACGTTAACTATATTTGAAGTATTTCATGTTTACAAACTTCGTATAATACATCAACGTGAAAAGACGAGAACTTTTTATGAAAACTATTCCCTCTTTTACTTTAATTGAGGCACCATGAGTTCGTTTCGTTGATTTAATCACATTTTGTTCCAAGGTTCATCGCTCCTCTTAGAAAATGTATCTCATAAGAGTTTTGGTATACAAAAGTATTGTAATTAGCACGTATTGTGTTATTTATTTTGACGATAATTTTCCCTTTGATTCTCACTTTAACATATTTTAATTATTATCCCAACGAACAGTATTATTGCCTTAAACTTTTGAAAAGTCCATTGGTATTAGTATTCAGTGCCAAAGTCAATTTCCTGGTTTCAAATGAAAAGCAGAGTTTGGAGACGCTATTCCAAAATTACGGATGTTTGATAATCATCCTGATTCCGGTGGCTGGAGACACGCTTATGGCTGACTTTGGGAGAGAACGACATCTACAGACATCCGCCCGTCCGTACGACGGTAGAGTGGGAGAAGGCACACAAGACGTTAGCCTAGGTCTGGTGGACGAAGTTACGGGGTTGCATGGTCAAGGAGCGTCTATTTATATCTAGCATACAATACGGTTTTTAATTTTCCTCGGACAAGAAACCAAACTTCGAAGGTTGTTTATTGCTCCTTAAACCAATTTTACACTATTTCAAAATATACATCCCAACGTAATGATTTTTTGTTGTCGCGACAAATCGCTGTCAGCATAGTTTATGTAACAAACTAATGCATTTTACCAGATACATAAATTTGGAATAAGGTTTTGTGCACCTCAAACAATGTGTACACATCAAAATTTCAAATGTAAACTCAGTAATCTCCAAATCCATAACAAACCTAATCAAAAGCGCACTCAACCACCCAAACCCCACGATCCAGCAATTTCACAACAATCCTCCTCCACCTCCACGCTCCCGTCGCCTCAAAAGAAAACTTCCGATTGACCTCATCCTTCCCCCTGATCATTCAGGCACACCCTAACCCACTCTACCATCATGTCTGCAGACCACATCCTCATTAATCCTCCATAAATCAGTTCTCTACCTGTCAATCCTCACCCACCTAAGTCGTATGCCCCTCAGGTACTCGCAAAAATAAATAAACATAACCAATTCTCCTAAAGTAGGTTAATTAACTGAATTAACCTATCTTCACGTTATCATGTTAATTATATACCTTTTTAATATTGTATATACTGTATCGTTATCGTCCTAACTGATAATCTGTACGATAAAATTTTTTAAAATAATAAAATAAAAACTATGTGTCCAATTTTAATATATTAATAAACATTCCCTCGCCTGCTGTTCCCTGTGAAAAAATGTTACGGCAACCTGTAACAACAGGAAGTAATAACTAATTCAACATAGACAATAATCATTAACAACACAAATTACTTGTAATTCATCATTGCAACATGTTTTCGTTTCTCTGTTGACGTCGTTATTGTCTACAAAGGTGTCTGGAGTCATTTGGATTTTTTTGTCCTCAAACACTGATACAGTTTTAAATTTTCCACCAAATTAAAAATATTAAATTTGGCTCTGTGCGTAATTGAAAAGATTAATATCAACTGCAAGCCACTAAACGTCGTTCGAAGCTGAAGGTAGCTAAACGAGACATTAACCACTCAGAAACTTGACATATAATCAACTGTTTCTAATTATAACAGAACTTACACAAAAGTGAAATTATTCCTGCTTATATAATCATTTAGTTGGTTTTCTAGTGCACAGTATATAATTAACATATTCATAAATAGATGGAATGCTTCAACGTTAAGTAAATTTTAATAAATCTATTCCTTGAATTATATAGCTACTTTGTTACTTTATTTCTTACGTCAATACACGTTGAAGATGATAAATTTAGAGGTTTTTTTCTCAATAATTGAAGTAATTTTTAATTCCTCCTCCCTCATGCTTAGTTTCCTTCTGTTTGTGGTGTTACTGGAGTTTTATACATTATTACTGAGAAATTATGAGCCCTCAAACCAAAACGTTCAAGATTAGTTATATCTTCTCTATTTAAATTTTTATTCTTTTGTTATAATAGTCACAGCCAAATATAAAACTAGTTTGTAGATGTATTATTTTTCCTGATGGAACATATAAATATATTGTACTGCATTCGTAATATAGAGAGATGAATTAGTTATGAGGCCGGGAAACGTACAAACGTTTGCTGTAGATTTGACGCATGTGATGTGTATTTATTGTGTTTCATATATCTTCTAAAAATCTATAATTTGCATATTTTAGGATTTTTTATTGATTATCCATCTTTGCATAATGAATAATTCAAAGCATTTGTTTCAGAGATTTTAGAGGTTTCCATATTTTATTTATGCTTGCGTTGAATTTAACTTTAAGATCATGCGGAATAGTAGTAAGAGAAATGGATGGTGCGAGGGAAGTTGATTTAAATTCAGAGGAAGAAGTCAGGAACATGGGAGAATATAAAGAAAGTTGTCAAGTGCCAGAAATTGGAGAGAGAGAGATGGTAAGACATATGAGTGAGGAAATGCTTAATACTAGAAACAGAAATGTCTGCTCGGAAAGGTATATCAGTAATCATTTATAGAGGTGAATTTCATATAATAATTAAAAATAAGTCAGGAATAGAGTGAAGTTGTTAGAAAAGCATAGTACCAGTGAAAGCTGAATAATTGATTTAATAAAAATATATGTTAATGATTTTCAATTTAGATAACTAGAGTTAAATTAAACGAAGTTGTTAGTAATTGTTGAAAGAATCGGAAGTAGAAGATTTATCCCTATATACTTTCTTAAATCTATTTCATCGTGATAGCCAAAAGAAAATTTAGTTATGTTCAATCACATATATTACATATACATACATATCGACTATTATGAATATATTTTTGATTATAGATACTCCATTATGTTAAGTTACGTTCACGAATTATAAAATTTAAACTTTCGAGGGTGAAAGGTAATTTAATGTTCTGCCTGAAGGTTTCATTCTATTTAAGGCTGATACCATTTCCCTTTGTCGTTCTCACTGAAATAATCCTATCCCAAATCAAGATAACTTTAACTATGTTCGGCTCGTTGTTAATAAACAAATCGTTGGTGACGTCATACTGCGTCATAAAGAGACTCGTTTACTTGTTTCATTTAGTAAATTTTAAAAACCGATATGGAATCAAAATATTTCCATTAAAATTACATAATAAATTTATCTGACATCATTCGCAAGAATAAATAAATAAAACGCCCAGCAGAAAAGAAATATTTTAATGATAGAAACACAAGTTTTTATTACTATTTTCGCACAATACCAAATTTTGTGTTTGTTGCATTTTATGTGAAAAACAAACGCTCTTTGTAAATTGTCTCCAAAAAATTTATTAATTATTTAAATTATATAACGTTACAGGAAATAAATAATTCATGAAAACTAAAAATATATTATGCTTGTAGAATTCATGAATACCAAATTTGATTCTTTCATTAAATGGCTCTTGACTTATTGGCCGTTTTATTTTATATATATATATATATATATATATATGTGTGTGTGTGTGTGTGTGTGTGTGTCCTATAATGAGTCATATGTAACCTCATCTTTGTTATATGATAATAATATACCATTGAAAATATAGAGTTGACGCATTTAATTTACCAATACGAATATAACGAGGCTGCAGGCTTAAATTCAGAGTAATATATTTTGAAAGAGAACAACAGCTTTAGATTATATTTTAGATTGATTATTGTTTCCATTAGTATATATACGTATAGGATACGTCATACATAACAAATAATTTTAAGAACAAAATAAGGGACATAATTAATACAAATAATCTTCAAATAAATAAAATGAAAAGTATATAATCAAAAATCATTAAAAACACTACACGCATATAAAAGAGAACAAACACGCGTAATGGAGTTTTCATAACTTGGAGCTGCGCGACCAGGAATCTGGCCGTCCGTATTAGCTCCAGGCAATACATGAAACAAACAAATAAAAGAGCAGAAAAAACAGTACAGAAATTTTAAAGCTATGTAGTAGGTGATTTAGCATTCAACACATTTGCCGGAAACTTAATTTTAATTATTATGGAGACGATTAAGAAAAAACCTGTCAGAGTAAAATGCGCCATTTAATAGAATATTTTTACTCTTATTCACGAAACTTTTGTAATTATTATTATAATTAACCTCTGGAGGAAGGCTTTGTTTAAAATTATTCCGGTATTGTGAATACTTTTCTGGCGGAGAGCAAGGCGGTGCTTGTCCGACCGTAGAGCTGAACGATTTCTGGTCGCGTATTCATGAAATTCGCCATTCGGTTGAAACAAATTTATGTTCCGCTTTACAAACTTTAAGAGTTCATGAATATATACGCTTGGTAAAGAAAGTATTTTCAAACTTTTGAAGAAAAGTTTGCAACTCGATCTATAATTCGTACTAGAAAGTATTCAATTGGCACGCTTTTGCAACTTAAATATTTCATTGCTCCTGGAGCAGTTTCCCCAGTTAGAGATGCCATAGCACATAATTGAATGAAAATACACGAAGTAAATCATTTTACGTACATTTTGTCGACGTGTTGCATTAGCGTTCTGAGAGAATAACATTCTGAACTTAGTTTCCCAGCAAGCAGATCTATATGGTCGTTCCACTTTAATTTACCATCAATCCGAAGGCCCAGGAATTTGTCTACGGGTCCATTACTAGCACCATCACTAAAGTGAACTAACTTTGTTTAAGCATAATTTATTCGCATTAAACCATACATTTAGACCGTCCAGAGTGCTGTCTACTTTCTTAATCAGATTATAAAATTTTTTATCTGCAATAACTATATAACTTATGTGTCATCCACGTAGAGAATCGATTTTAGAGTATGTACATATCCTGGAAGATCATCTATGTGTAGAATAAATAGTAAAAAGGCCCAGGAATTGATCCTTAAGGAAACTTCCAATTGGATAAGTGAAGTTGGCTGTCTTTAGTTTCAACTACTACTTTTTGTTTAGGGTTTGTAAGATACAATAGTAAAAGTGACCCATTTCCTCGAATACCATAATATTCCATCTTTTCAATTAATATTTGGTGATCTACCGTGTCGAAAGCCTTAGAAAGGTTAGCAAATACCTTCAGTTCTTCATCCAATGAATTCTGGATATTTTAAATGAAATCGTACATTGCGCTATCTGTGGACTTTCCTTAAAGGAAGCCATAATTTGCTGTTGATAAAATCGTAGATTTATTCAAGAAATGAAGTAATCTAATGTGTATTATTTTTTTCAAATATTTTAGAAAAAATAGGAAGAAGAGAAATGGGTCTATAATTTGATATTTCGGATGGCGATCCATTCATAAGTAGGGGAATTACTTCGGTGATTTTCAAAGCATCGGGAAAAATTCCAGCGGAAACACATTTATTAAATATTATTTCAAGTGGTAAAGCGATAGAAGCAGCATATTCTTTTACCAATTTACTAGTTATACCTGCTGAAGAACACTTGAAATTTCTTATTACTGTAATTATTTCAGTTTCAATTATTGTAATTAAATTCATGCCCTGTTTAAATACGATTCCCTCTCATTTCCTGTGAAATGTATTAAAGTATGGGAAAATAATTAACCAGTTATTTCAAAACTACAGAACGTATGTAAGCAAGTTTGTACCTACTTCCTTATAGTTGTTTGATTATGCGGCAACTTGTTAACATAATTTAATCTTCTATGGAAATATTTTGTAACTCCATTTTAATTTCTTTTATCATCAGCCAAATATCGGCTAGCAGAGTAAATATTAATGTACATTCAGATTCATAATGTTTGGGTTAAAGACCCAGAAGTACTATATGCAACCATCACAATTACCAATATACATAATATTTAAGAAACAGAAATCATTGATTGTATGTTAATTGTACAGATTATTATTTGAGAAAAGATCGATGGGTAAACTAATCGTAGTTAACGTGTTTTCTCATATAGCTGGCTTAAAACGAATTCTATAAATGCCGCATTCACCGAGAACGTGATTTCATTCCTGAGCGTCCATTTAGCAACGAAGCGACCTTCACAAAGCTTGCAATACACATCAAGTCCTGGACACAGTAGCTATTTACGTCAAATATTTCTCTTTTCTAGAGGTTCCAACTAAATTAAGTCAGCAAAAATACAGAAATAAAACCAACACGGTGTAGTTTAAAGACAAAACGTTCGCGTGTTCACACTCAGATAGGAGCAATGGCGCTGTAAATTTATATCAACCCAAATTTAGGAGGTTATGCCAGTTTACAGTTTCAACATACTAATATTTTGCTAAATTCTTCTCTAATCATTTGAACACAGGAGTGCTTTTTGTCGGTTTAGCCTGTTCACTGCCGACTATAAAAGTCAGCCTTCTGGATCTAATTTATTTCCGCTGATTTAAAAATTGTGTTATCAATCTTCTAAGCTATTAGTGTGTATTACATACAGCCATTCCAAGCCATCATAAAAGTTTTATTCATAAATTGGTCGGTCTGAGGAGAATAAAAGGATTTTTATTTATTACTTTTTTTAACGTAGGCTCCTTTTATATAAATAAACTTAGACCATCGCTCTACCGACTTCCTTATCATAACAATATAATAAAAAGGATGTTTGTGTGTTTGTACGTTTCTATATTCTGAATAGGATTTTAAATGCGTGGATCAATTGCAAGTTAACTTTGTACGCATATTATTGAAAGGAAGTGTGAAACGTCTTGCACAAACGTGGAAGGAATAATAGTTTTAAAAAATGCGAATGTGTCAGCCCATGACGTGAGAGTGACAGAATACAGGTAAATCCATCATATTAATTGCTCGCAATGTGGCAGCTATTTGGTTATATTCTATTAACCTGACACTGAATCAATTATATCCTGCAATACGAACACCAGGAAAAGATGGAAGAATTTTAAAAAACCAAATAAATACATAAGTTTGTATATTTCCGTTTTATTTATAACCGTCTTTAAACACGGCATATTTCAACGAGCCGCGGTACATGATTAAGCATTCAAAATCGACTTTGGCCAATTATATCCTGCAATACAAAATATTAATAAAGTTAAAAGGTAAGATTTAATAACTATTATAATTCAACAGATTTGGTGTCAAATGCAAAGACTGATGTGTGAGAATTCCTGAGAACCTTGGACGTTTTTGGAATTCGGTGTATTTAATAATAAAAAGAATATTCTGTTATTATAATTAATTGATTTTCCATGTGTGAAGGCTTACAAAATAATTTTGAATTGCAATTTTCTGGAAATTAACGCTATTACCCACAATAAATATTTCTTTCTATTAACGATTTTGAGGATTTTGTTAATTTTTACAGTTGTTTTATACTGTGAACAATGTTTCATCCTTCAAACCTTTTGTGAGCATAGGATTTTAAAGTTTGCGTAAATCGACGCTTATTAAATAAATTGACGCGATGTAATGTTTCGTGTTCTTCATAAATTTTCTAATACAAATAAGTACCCGGGAAACGCTGAGCTATTCTCAAATTCGCAAAATAGACGTTTACCTATTTGCGACTTTTTCCTTCGAAGCAATAATCTTTACCCAACGAGACATTTCTTTAGATATCGGGAACATAAAATCTTACGAATATTGTGCACGGTTTTTTGGGGTTTAACAGGCTACATGAGGGTGATCCTGAAACAGGCAACTCCCCTTTAATAGCATAGGAAGGAAATTGAAAAGGGGGGATACGGAAGGTAGAGCAAGTGGAGTCGATTCAAAATTTATTCATGGAATTGCGCAGAAACAGCTGGAGGCGTGTTTGTGCAAACTTGGATGAAATGTTAAAGTTTGGAACGGCAAACTTAGTACCTTTTCCAGGTTGACTAGAAGATCCACCTAGGAGAATCCCAGAACACAACGAGAGTTAACGAAGATTAATTTACGAAAACTCATTAAATTAAACTTAAAATGCACATTAATCGTTCGAGAAATTTAAAATTAACAGTTTGTAATATACTAGAGTGAATACAGATTATGCACAGTTGATTTATTTTTTAATATCTTCAATTAATTACTATTTTAGTGCAAGTAAATACCGATTAATTCTCAGTTATTAATTTTATTTTACTTGTTGAAATGGCTCATTATCAACTGGCCAGACTGCATTATTGATTGAATCAGAAGTTTTGGTTTTTTATACTCCCAATTATGTACGATCTGTCTATTATAACAGAGAATAAATACATTTTTTGTGATACTTAACTTAATGCTCACAAAAAAGAAATGAAGAGTCTTCTAGAGAAATACCCCAGTGAACATTCTCTAAAATACATTATGATATATCATTCTTTGATCTTAAAATATGAGAATTATGTCTTTTTAATTAAATCGGTGTGTAAGGTCAGATGGCTTGAATCTTGTTAATCTTCTTGGCTCTTCCTTGTCCTCGAACAGAGTTATTGCCAGTTGATTTTGATGTATTGTAACCTTGTCTTTGTGCCTGTTGCTGAGATTAGTTATTTCTTGCCGGAGTCAAGGTATATTTAGGTCAGAATGTATGACTGTGTTGGGAACATACCAAGGTGCGTTTACTATTGCCCTGAGTACATTTTTTCGGAACCTCTGTATTATATCTAAGTTGGATGAACTTGTGGTTCCCCAGAGTGGCAATCCATACGTCCAGATAGGTTTTATGATAGTTTTATAAAACAGGAGCTTATTTTCAATGGATAAAGGAGATTTTCTGCCCAGCAGCCAGTATATTTGGGTAAATTTTTGTCCAAGTTGTTTCCTTTTGTTGATAATGTGTGGGCGCCAAGTTAATCTTCTATCCAGGTGTACTCCCAAACATTTAACGGTATCTTTAGGTGGTATGGGATTTCCATTTAAAGTTATTTCTGGGCAGTTTCCTCGTTTCAATGCAAATGTAATTTGAGCTGATTTTGCCTCATTTGGTTCAATTCTCCAACGGAGTAGCCATTCTTCTAGCTGGTTTAGATATGTTTGAAGATTTCTGGAAGCTGCTAGGGGATCTTCATCGGAAGATATTATTTTTGTATCATCATCATATGGAGCAACAACTTTTTGAACAGTTTCTGGTAAATGAGCAGTATAAATGAAATATAAAGATGGGCCGAGAATGCTTCCCTGTGGAACGCCTGATGATACTGGGTACACATTTGAAATTGCTTCTTGATATTTAACTCTAAAGGTTCTATTGGTTAAGTATGATTATAGTAGAGAGAATATCGGATGCTGAAAGGTTTGTTTCACTTTGTAAAATACGCCTTTAAACCATACTTTGTCGAAAGCTTAGCTTATGTCTAGAAAGACTGATCAGCAGTACTTTTTATTTTCTAGATCGTGATTGATGTTATTTAGTATTCGGTGAATTTGTTCAGTAGTTCCATGATGTTTCAAAATCAAAATTGATGAGATAAAAGCTGTTTTTGTTCAATGATTGGTGTTATTCTTTTAAAGATTATTTTTTCTAGATATAGTTGGCAATAAGCTGATTGGTAATTTAGTAACGTTATCCTTAATTGTTGAAGGCACCACGGGAACATGCCCAGATTGAAAAAAGAAACATTTGTATCTCAAGAACTTTTGCTTCCTGGAAGGAGAAGGCCTATAATTGGATGGCGTATGAAAATGCCAATTTGAACGTAGCATCGGCTGGGAGGAAGGAAAAACCACAATGCTCTGGAACGTATAAGGATAAACTTTATCGCTGTCTATCTAAGAATGTTGTTATTAGAAATTCTTTTCAAAATTATAGTATCAATAGTGGAACACTTACTAAAGATATTTCCTTATAATTCAAAATGAGTAAATTTGGATCTTTTTGTTGGATCGCGAATTTGCTAATCTCACAAGCCTCTAGGACACTATCGTAGCAACGTTAGAGCATTCAGCATTGGGATGACAAACTGAAAGCCTGAAATTTTATTTAACAAGTAAAGTCATAGTCGAAATTCATAAACTGTGTATTTTCCGTAAATTGACATATTTGATGTCCGTTGCACTAATCTACTCACTGTATGACCGTATTGATAAAGGCTGTACTTGCCAGCCAATAAGCATGCAGATGTGTTTTGGACGCTATTTTGTATTCTGAGTAAAATACAAAGACATTGGTGTGTGATGTACTATTTGATTCAACGTAAATTTTATTCTCTGTTATAAAAGTAAACAGTATTCTAATTCTTGTATGCTTAAAATAAATTTTTACTTGGTGTCCATCAGCGTATAAAATAAAATATGCGTTACACCTCCATTTTCAAAACAGAGGTTTATTAATTAAAAATAAATGCTCTTTAAAATTTAATAAAAATTCAAAATTGTTTTTTGCAATATGTAGCAATGATATTACATATTGTCTTGATCGAAATCAATTCTAACAATTGGTATACGATCCGCATATTATCAATACGATGATTGTCTTAGAATCTGCCATTTCATATACAAAATGATGCAGTAGAGAAAACTTATAATCGAGGTAATTACCAATGAATAAACAGCTAGTAAGCTGATTTAAGAAAAACGAATTACATAACGTTTCCATAACGAAAAACGCCCTTGCCTCTACTTTATTATTCTTTGAGTATTAGCTAATATATATTGAACTAGTTAATTATCTGAACACTAAATAATTGAAACGTGATCGAATTACAATGAATAATAAACTCATATTGATCACGCACAAGTTCTTTCTCAGAAGCTACTGCTGCAAAAAGTTCTCGCAGTAAAGACCATTAACGCCTCTGTTCATAAGTTTGTAGAGCCGAGACCCAAACATGGAATAAAGTGGAACCTCTCTAAACCGGAAACACGGAGCCGTACAACAGTCTAAATATTTTCAATAACATCACATGAAATTAGTTTCAAATACATTTTGTTCTCACGCCCCCATGTGGTGAAATAAGCATGATATTACACAGTTAATATGATATTTGGGCGAATTCTTAAAGTGTTGGTCGGAAAGAAATGTCTCAAACAAATGTATTTAACATATTTGTTTACCCCAGGAAACGTGAGAGCGTTCATTGTGACTTAATTGACCAAAATTTCTAATTAGATCATAAACAAAAGGAGGGCCAGAAGGCAGTATATGTTAGTTGCTAGAAGAAGGTGGTCAGAGATTTTTGGAGCTACGGCAAGACAAAGACACACACTAGGAAAATATTCACATTCTTTGAAGGCATGGATGAGAACGAGTAACTGGTTCAAATACTCCTTGTCTTGATCAATCTGAGACATTTTCGTAATATCATTCATAACTAGCTTGGTTGGCACTTGAAATCATTAGAGAAATAAACGTATTTCTGGCTGACCTCTGATGCCAGACAGTCATCTTGTTTTGAGGTCACCCGTAATTTTATGATTTCGATTACTAAATAAACCTTGCTTCTGTAATTAATTATAATTATGTAAACATTAGTATATTGAACAAATTAAAATATATTAATAACACAATTTTATTAAAAATCATTATAGTAGTGGAAAATTCGACACCTTCCGAGGTTACATGGAGAGATGTTCTGAGGCAGATAGATCATTAAAATGTGAGCCGCTGGCGAGAGCTGGGTGGAGCTCTTTAGACATCGGCAGATGTATATTTTGGTAGAAAATTTCACTATTTTGGGCCAAGGTGTCATCCATCCAGCCAGATCATACGATGCAGTCAACGAGAATAGACTTAGCCGGCGCCTCCAAACCATCAACCCAAAGCAGCCCGAAGTAAAGCGCCAACAGAGAATGCAGCTGCAGTCGTCTACTATATTTTTCCATTTAATTTAATGAGTTCGCATTGCCTCCGGTTTTCCCCACAGATAACCCGTTATTAAAGTGTCTCAGTATAAAATCATTAATGACCTGTTATTAACTAGTCTCAATATAAAATAAAGTCTTTATTTGCAGATCATTTTATTTAATTCTTTTCTTTGCATATCGAATCTTAATTTTATTGTTATTAAATTCAAAATCATAAGTTAAACATTTTCTTTTCTCTTTCAAACCCTTCATAACTTTATCCCTTGTAATTAATATGCTAATTATCACAATTGTTGCACCACTGTGGAGCATATTATAATATATATACATACCCTCATTATAATAACCATTTTACAAAGAAATTAGCTTCCGTTGGCATGAATGTGGTATTCCAATATTAATGTTCATTGTTCTGTAATCTCATAACAGTTAACAATATTATTTCCACATGTAATTTACTATGAAACTGAAGAATTACAACCGCTAATTGGTTTATAAATTTGGAATTGAGCAATTAAAAACGTTGTTTACGAGCCGCAGATGGCATTTTTAATTCTTTTAAAAGACGTTTCACGAATATTTCTTTTCTAAACTAATAAAGTTTCCTTTCATTAGTCTTATAGAAAGTTGTAATATTCCATCGTACTTTGGAAACGCGACGGTAACTAATCTAATAAAAGAGCAGCTTTTCAATTACCTTTAGGATTATTTGATCCTTTTAAAATATACGTCTTTATACATTCATTTAACATTAACTTCGTGAACCTAAAAACGATTACAAGAAATTTGTTATTAATATATTTTGTTTCTTTGAACTGAGTGAAATATACCAAGTCAAAAACATTCATTTGGAAATAATTGAGTCAGTTCTTCGCCGTTAGAAAAGTGTTAATAGGAAAGTAATGAAATATCACTTGAAACGTTGGCCACGCACGTGATACGAGGCAATCCTGCCATTCAGGACTTCTACCGAAACTTAAGTTTCCTGCCTGACACCTACGTGCTCGAAAACTTTTCTTATCGATTGCATTTATGTGAAGTAATCACGTAACGTTATTTCTGCAGGATTTTCTTATCATTCTAGTCATTAAATGAGGATCCGCTGTAGTACGCTAAACTTACATTTATAGCTTGTAACAGAACAATCTGCGTTTTGTGGACTTCATAATGATATTGATAATAAGATGAACATCATATAAAATTTTATGATACCTTATGAAAAGGCATATTTTTTATCAAGTTAGAAAGAAGTTTTTATGTCCATAATATTGTAAATTATTACAAAATAGTATAAAATTTTGTTTATATGCCTTCTGCTATTTTTAATTTTACCTGTTTCAGGAGCTTAAATATATACCCTTAATATTGTTTTTCATAGTTCAAGATACAATTTTTCAATAGATTCATTAAAGTTTGAGAATTTGTGCCCTGGGTTGCCCGGGTCCACGTATATAATAAATCAGGAATGTAATGAAAGATACGTTTATTACAGTACTTGAGGATACGTTAGATTCATAGTTCTATGTTTCCCAACAGCCTAAATCTACATTCAATCCTAGGTTGTGTAAAACAGCGAAAAATCGTCAAATGGTAGTTTTTATAGACAGGTGTCATTTTGATCAATTTCCGGTGGTCTGAGAAGAAAATGACATATCCCAAAAACTGTAGAAAATGGAATTCCCAATCAACCATGTCCTCAAAATTTTTCTAAAATCTTCAGTTTTCAAATTTCAGGGGCCTAAAGTTGGACGGGTTCCAAAATTGAGTTCTTTTAAAGTGTTTTAGCTCAGGGGGGGTTGGTACACCTTTTAAATAAAGATATCTACTGACAGGTTTCGTTGAGACAAAGGGAACAAGTCCTTACTCAATTCTTCAAGTTGAGTACGGAATTTGTAAGAGGTGAAAAAACACGGAAACGAGTGAAATATACGGAGGATTGTGTCATTTTTACTTTTATCACATATATAAAGGATTGTTATTAAAGTTTACTTAATTTTATACTTTTATCTGTGATGAATGCATATTAGTTTTTGCTTTTAAAAATGAGTAATTAGTATATATTAAAAATTACCTGACACGGAAAATAAAACTAATTTACGTATATGTCGTACCGGCAATCCAAAGAAGTTTATTATTTCGCCGGTTAGCTCTTTACCAACGATAGGTTAGCTACGCCGCGAAAAGTTTATCATTTACTAAATATATAGTATTATCGTTCAAGAATATAGTCAACCAGCATCAATTTTAGATTTCGATGCGTGTATCTGACAAGGAATTTTTACGATTTTTTTATGAACGTAGGTTCGGGATCTGATCCCACATTTGTGCCAAATTTTGTCAAATTCGAATGCCTGTAGCCGTAACATAAATACTGACGCACTGATAAAGGTTTTTGATTCAAAAGTCGCAATTTAAAAACAATTCTATTAGGTAAAACTAAAAGTTGAAATCGTTAATGTTTTCTGCGTAAGCATTGTAAGAAGTGAGAGTTTGTTACTAGTTAAGTTATAGAAATTAAATTATTAAATTCACCTTGTAACGTGTTTTCGGCGATTATAATATTGTTATTGTTGTGATATTATCTGATGCTACCCTCCATGCTAACCTATCTTGCGCAAGCCTTTTAATTTCCGCATAACTAAAACAGGCCACTTCTCCCATAATCTGCTTAGCGATTCCACCCTTAGCCTCCTCTTCTGTTATTATCCTACACACTTCCATGCATTGCTAATTTATAAGACCCTCACGTCTTAAAACGTGGCCTATTAATCTATTCCTTCTCTTGGTCAACGTCGTCCATATTGTTCGCTCTTCCCCTATTCTGTTTACAAATTCTCCTATAGCAACACCTTTCAAAGGCTTATATTCTTTTCCTTTCCGGTGCTCATTTTCCGTCCACGTTCTGCACCTATATAACGCCACGCTCCATACGAATATTTTTAACAACGATGTCCTAATATTCACACTTATATTAACCGTAAGTAAATTCCTCTTTCTTGCCTGTGTTATCCTAAACTTTATGTCTATTATACTTCTATCATCTCTCGTTATTATGCTGTCCATGTTGCATAATTCCTTAACTTCCTTCAAAATATCTCTGGCGAATAACGTAGAGTGGGTTTGATCGCTGACGAAGAGATTCTTTCCCCTAAGAGCATCGCAAGTTACCTAGCAACGAGGCTTGTTTATTTAGTTCGCTGACATCACTGTATCTCGCCGTTACAATATAATATTTATTATATTTCATAAAATATATATGGCAACAGCGAGTTGTGTCAGCGATATAAATAAACAAGCCGCGTTGCTACGTAGCCTGCGATGCTCTTAGGAGAAAGAATCTCTCTGCCAACGATCAAACCCACACTATGTTATTCGCCAGATTTCCCTTCCCAATCAAACACTCTTTGTTATTCCACCAATACTACACTCCCTCTATTAATCCTCATATTGAACTGTTTCTCAATTATCACGCTCATGCCATTTATTGTGGTTTCCAAGTCTTATTCTGACTTCCCTAATACTACAATATCGTCGGCAAATCGTAGGGTTTCACTTTAGGATGAATACCATAAAATGTAAATAATAGTTTTTAATTTAAACGTACTGATAACTTGTTAACATATTCATAATTTGATTCTAGCTTCCGGATTATCAAACGACCTTCAAAAAGCATGTAGCACGTCTAGGTGTTTTTGAGTGTTGGAACATTGGTTGCAGACGTCTGGACTCTGCCAGAGCTATAGCGGAACTCAGTGAAATATACGTGTACGTTACTGTCAGTCAGAGTATAAGCAACTGATAGCTTTTCTGATGCGAGTAAACTCTGTCTGGCAGTGTTTCCTTTGCAAACACACAATTAGTTGGAATTCTCTCTGCTATCCGTCTTGGAGAGCTAATCTTTCGCTCCGTCTTTTTCGGGAGCTCAAGCTAGATGGTCCTTTCCAGTTGCTGAAGCAAGGCTCATTTTTTTGAGGTTCTCGCATTTTTACGAGTCAAATCTCACTAATTTTCAGTGCAGTTGCTCTAACATCTTTGTCACCGTATTTACTTGGTATGAAAATATTCACTTCCCACTGGCAGCTAATCTCTTCCTTCCTTTTACAAACTTTCACTAACAACTCTTCCGATCTAACCATCTTCGCGTAGTTCCTCTCTACGGTGAACTTATTACTATAATATCGCTCTCCGTGTAAGCAATTTACAAACTCCGTGTCCATGGGGTGCAGTTGTCGAGTTCAACGTCCACTTACTAATATAAATAGCGGGTCCATTTTAACAAAACCAAAATACGTTTACGTGCTAACAGCTACATATTTGTTGATATTTTCAGGACATATGACTTGTTTGCCTAAAACATCATCTGTCACTAGAGTTTTGCCGAACAAATATCGTATATTTTCCCTCAGCATTACCGCATAAGTGTTCGTTACAATTTTTTGCGTTATTTATCCTTCAGGGAAATCTACTAAAATTAAAAATTAAGAACAATCCATCTAAATAAATAAATGTTTTCATACGATATTGCAAAAAGAGAAGTCCTAAATAAATAAAAATTGCTGCACGTCCGTTGTACAGTAAATCCAATAGAAAAACGAGTTCAAAGACTGCGATCTCTCTTATTTACATTTGCTGCATAACACTTACGTATATATGTATTACATGCCAATTTTTATAATCATGAGGTTGACTCTTGTCAATAATATACTTCCATCTTCCTATCAGTCATATTTGGCATTCTGAAGTTTTATAGATTATTCTCTTTGCTTACTTTTAAATTACTTATTTTCAATAAATTTATTTGAAGTGTCCCTTATTCTTTATAAATTAATAAAAGTTCAAGCATTTGGTAAGGATTCCCACATGAATATTTTAAACGTACGTAAATCAATTTTATACGCTTAAATGGATTCCACCTTCGCTTTGTGACAATATTCAAACCTGGCATAAGGAACAGATATCACGTATATTCATTGATTCAAATATTCATATTGATTTACCGCACGAATTTTCCCATAAAAATATTAACTTTCCATACATTCATTTAATATTCTCATAGCTATTTTATACATGTAATTAACTCATACTATTGATTCACGTCGAAAAATTTTCATCTTACACACTAATTGATATTTATCACCAAATTTTTGTATTATTACCCCACAGATTCTTAGGCAGCCTCCGTAATTAATTTAAAACTCCAATACTAAATTGTTCGGTCAATAATTTAGCCGCAATCATCTGCAAAAAAAAATTTCAAAAAAAACATTTAATATTTTACAAAATTCTGTTTATAGCATGTTGAATATTAGAATATTTTATGAAAATGCCTCCTTCTTGTATTATATTTGCGTATCTTCAATTTGACAAAGTATTAAATTTTATATATCTTTTAACGTGGAACATGGTAATTTTTTCCCGGAATGGTTACAACAGGGTAGTGTCTATACCACGAAAATTGGAAAAATTGTACATAATATGTGGCCTTGATTTCAAAACAATAAATTAATTCGAAAATTGAGATTGGAGTTTAATATTCATAACTGAAACTAATTAATAACCTATGTGGTTACAAATTTACAAATAAGATGTTTTAAATTAAATGTAAAATAATTACCAATATTCACGAGCTTTTGGTTAAAAACCTTCTAATATCAAGATATATAGAATAATAATAAATCTCACCTGTAATCGATTTACAAATTACATTCCTTCCTGCACAGTTCTAAAAATTAGGTCGTGAGTGAATGATAACAGTAAACTTTGAGATGTAACGGTAATGAAAAGAAGATGAAAAGGAGACGAATATCAATCGTGCTGAAACATAAATACATTCTAAGTCGTAGCTCAGTGGCTAGAGCTCCTGCTTACACATCATGGTACCCGGGTTATATTACCACTTCTTTTGAAATACTTTCATCTTACTTCATAATTAAAAATTGTCTCCAAGCTTCATAATTGACATTTAGAATAAAAGCTTCTAACAATAAGATATTAATTTAATTTTTTTTTAAATCAGACCAAATTTAAGTCAAAACGGCACAACGTTTCTTCTACTTTTCCGTGGAGGTTGTCCGGTGTAACACTTCTATGCGCAGAGACGTTGTTCAGTTTTTCTCAATTTTGACCAATTTGTAGGTATTTTAAAATATAAATATTATCAACGGATAATCAAATAAAAGCAACAATTTTTAAATTTCTTTTATTATAGTTTGATTACACTAGATCTCATTTTCTTTCCCGTTGATCACGTACAGTAATGAACTAAATTCTCTGATATAACGGTCAGTAAAATACAATGAAAATTGTATTTCAATTAATAATAATCGTAATAAGTAAAGAATTTGTTTTAAAAATATTATATAAAGTTTATTTTTCCACTAGAGTCAAATAGTTTTTAAATTTTTGCAACATTTTCCTAAGTTCGTATATTTAATAATAACAGTATTGATGACTTACAGCTAACGACCATTCTGTTCCAGAACCCAGCTGTTTGCTTGTAGCAATGCCCTACATATATTTTAGGAGGACGCGCCTTATAAATGATTGAGTGAACTCCCAATATAGGTCAGCGAAACTTGGTTCATAACGTCATATCTAAAAGTCATTAATTCAGCGTGTTTTCACTAACTAAATGAAAATAGTTCGTATTTTCGTTTAATTATGTGTAATGGCGCTACAAATTATGGTAATTGATCTAGCCGCTCTGAAATAGTGACTAATAAGTATTGTCCAGCAATGATTTGATCATGAATAATAAAGCGTTCGATCCTAAATGGGTAATTCTCAATGAGAAACAATGAAAAGGTAAATTTAAAAATTCCGGATGTTTCGACTGGAATTTTCGACTTTATCTAATATCAAAAGACACTGACATCATACCAATATATTTTTCACTAGCAATTTTGTTTACAGAAATAATTGTTCTCATTGTGGTTTTGTTACATCGGCCAATCGAAAAAGACTTTGAATTCAATAACTAAAGAACATAAATCTAATTTAAGGCTCCCAAACGTGTAAACACAGTCTTATCATTTAAGCGTTCTATTAAAATTAAGCATAGTTACGTTTTTGACAAAATTACTATTTTAGACAGGAAACCAATTTAATTTCTGAAATGCTGAAGATTATCAACCGAATACTGTCTCATGAAGAAAGAAACTGATGAAATATAACAAGTTATGTAATGTGTACATTTGCGTTCTGTTGATATTTTCCGTATTTGACTTTAAGCTTAGGTCTTTGCTTTAATTTCGAAAAAAAGGTTTGTTACATTGTAATTTTTTCTCAGTAAAATTGGCTGCTTATTAATGGTCGAACTTTTTATTATTAATTTTAAGTCTTAAGCTCTGTTGGCTACGAATATTTGAAAATGTTAATCAAGCAAATGTATTGTAATGGAATAATACCGCGTTACAAGTTAATTTCCTTAATTTATGTAATTATTTTCACTTAACTTACTGATAGAATCATCATTCTTACGTTTAAAGGAAACATATCAGACAAGAATGTGGTGCCAATAACGTGAGCTTCTTTAATTCATATCAAATTTCAGATACAACATGAAACAACTACGCCAGTTGCGCCAATTGTTTTCAACTACAGATACAAATTAGATTCTAATTCGCTGATTGTAGGAATACCAAGATGGACACCGCATGTACACGGAAGGAAGCTCACATCGTAATGGGAGACTGACAAATTAAAATGGTTTTTAGAAAGGAGACTGGTAGGAGGTAAAATCTAAGTTCACTTTAAAACTTACCCGCTGAGCATCGATGTGTGAGGGCCGCTAGTAAATTATATGGTCAAACAAAATCTTAAAAACTTTTGACTAGTTTATTGCTTGTTTCCAGTTATTAAAAGTTTTGTTTCGCTTCGACTAATCTGCGGAGGTTTGAGAATCATCCTAGGTCTGGTGATTAGAGACGCTGCCCTATCAGATAACTATCTGAGAGAAAGTCGAATACAGGTACTCGAGTCCGTGGTTCCACGAATTATGCTCCAATGTACAGTGTTTTCAAAACAAAGAGACGTAAGCTACATTAAAATTAATTACTTTTCACGTTTAAATCACATACATCTCTTAAAACTACTCAGCCATCAAATATTCTGAACTTTATTTCACTCAGGTAAAATCCACCGCACCAAACCTAATGATTGCTCCTTGCTCATTAAATTATAATCAAGTTACTTTAAAGCAGTGCATCCTTCCACGAATGCAAATTCCTTTTTGCCATTTATTACAGTTAGCATAGTTTACCTTTTGCTTCAACAATAAATGTTTATTCACCTTGTAATGCTTGTAAAAATATTTTCCTATGTTTTAATTCACGTGTTTAGTTTTAAATAAATTTTGTGCCATTAAGTGCCAACCTTTGAAGAAAGCGTTGCTTAATCAGCTGCTTTCTGTAAATATGTGTTATGGGTGTATTCAACTGACGTCTCTAATTACTGTTGTGCTATCACCTTTAACGTTGTTTCAAATTTATAACCGTGTTTTTCAACTTCACGAATCCGAACTCTCTTCAGGGTCAAGTGGCTAATACTTATATTAATTAATTATTATAGTTAGTCTTAATAAATTTATGCTCATTTTTTGTAACCTGCATTTTTTTCTCAACTTACTTATTGTAAAATTTCATATATTTTTCTAATAAACTTATAATGACGTATTCTATTTCCTCGACAGAGGACTAATAAATAAAATAATAAATCTTCTTCAACATTTATATTATTATGATCACATTTCCATTACACACTTCGCCCTTCAACTGTGCGGCCACATTATTATATTTGTATATAATTATTCGTTACATGGTGCTTCAACTGTAGGCCATGTGACATTTATTATGGTATAATAATATTACATATTTTGTTTATTTATAGTTTACGTTACGGTGTTATTGAAACATTACCTTGTGTTAACCAAAATGTGAATAAATATCAAGAAACACCAACAGGATTCTAAGGATTTTATTCAATTGTCTTCCTCTTTATTTAGAAAACAACTACCCTTAGGCTACTCAAGTCTCTCATTACATAAAAACGAATTACTGAAAAATTTTGGAATGCCATATTCTCATAATACACACGGACCGTTACTTTCTATAATCAACTATTAATCGTTAGTACATGTCATCAGTGCTACTATAAATAATGTAAATAACTTCTCTCCACATCAAGAGTTGAATTCATCCTCATCGTTATGTACGGGAGGAGGGGTATTAATTGAATTTTGATAATTCCCTTAATTGGACCATGACTGAATGGATTAACTATAATACCATATTAAAATTCAAACTGCAGGGTAGTTTGGCGTTCGTGTAGTTGCTTTTATGAGGGGGAATGTTTTGGAAGGGTTGCGTAGAAATACTTTGTGGCTTATGAGCCCTCGGGAAAAAAATAGAGAGAAACAGAAGGAAGCAGATAATGCAGATGAGAATTAAAATTGAGGCAAAGAGTGGTTCTATTGCGGCTGTCACAGATATGCAAATCAGAAGCATATAAACTCGATCATACAAAATACGGTTGCATTGATTTTTAATTTCCTTGCATAGCGGGCGTTATATTTTATTTCTAGTAAAGCTTGAACTGTGGTTATTTTGCTGTATATTTTACTACTTTGTATTGAAGTTTTGCTCTTAAATTACAGTGCATGTACAGTTTGATAAAAACTTAAATATTCTATACTGAATTCATTAAAAATTCCCTGTATATTTCTTTTCATTTATGTAAAAGGGTCTTTTCACATTTATAAAATTAATTTTCTGCAGCATATTATTACGGAGCGCATTCTTAAAATGACTACAAAATCCCCCATAATTGTAAGCCATAAAGGTACCTGGGTTTTAATAGTTTAATATAATTTAAAGACTAAAACCAATCTAAAATATTTACTTACAATGTATTTAACTGTGATATTTTTCAGCTGTCGCCACTATCTGAAACAATTAGATCTGTACACTCAGTTTTAATCGACGACGTTGATATCCTCCCTAGACGCGTCAAAGATTGAGTAACTTGACAGTTGCTATTTGTCCACTTGTCAGCTTGCTCCGGCTGTTAGTCCTCTCTCTCCTTCTCTCTCTCTCGCCGACGACTCTTCAGGGAATACTGAACGCACTGCTCTAAGCTACAAGAAGGTCTTATTTTATCCAGTAACTCGATCGATCTTCCTGGATCACAAAATTCTTTCCGTCCAGAATATGACGTGGTTGACGAAAATTATTACCATTTTGATGTACATTGCCTCATTCCCAAGTTCTCGCCAACAGCAAATTCTCGCTCATTATGGACACGGAATTTTATTACCGTATTTTTTATGTATGGTGCGTGCTCCACTGCGAATTCCACAGCTTAACTAGTGTGACTTAAGGAATTCTATTGATGCCTAAATTATGAAGATCAAAATTAAAAGGAAGTTAATACTTTTTAGGTATGAAATGGTTCATATTGAGTTGGAATTGGTAATAGGAACTTCTATCAATGTCTCCTCTTCAGCGTCGTGACAAAGATATCAATAAATGGAAATATTAAAGATCATAACGTATGTGGTTCTTGATATCTATAGTACTATCCAGAGATTGTAACAAAACAAAAAGCGCTAAAGAAGATTTAAGTTTATTTACAAAAGAAATACTGGGCTGAAAGGAATTCACAATCTGATGGTTAAAATATGACTGACCGCCCTCAGATTGTCTCTCCATGTATCACTTCTAAAATCCCTCCCCATCGTTCAATTGCACACGCACCAGGGAACCAATCAATATACTGAATGGTCCCTTACAAACCGGTTAATACCAAGTCTGATCGAGATAAGCATAGCAACCCAACACGGATCGAAAATTGTCCACCCATGTCTGAATGGCTTCCAATCCACTAAGTAAGTTTGAGGAATAATAAATCAGTAACTACGACGAGGAATATATCTATATTACAGACGTCTTGAAATACTTACCAAGTTATTGTCAGTATTATATATTTTAAAACATCTTAATATTAACAAATTTCTAAAATATTTTTTCATAATTTCTTCGGTTTTTATATCATTTTGTTTCGATAATACATTTTCTTATGAATTTATTTTACATACCTTTATTGTTATGTTAAGACTTGAGAATTAATGCGATCTATAAACCCAAACTAAATGAAACGGGGAAATATTCAGTTTTACAAATATTTGCTACAAATTTCTGTATTAAGCCCTCGTAAAACTAATTCATAAAGTTCTATTAGTTCATTATAATTATAACGGTATTACTATTCAGACACCAGTTCCACCTTTAACGAAGTAATACACCGCCACATTATGCTAAGAAAAGTTCCACTAAAAAAAGTAAACATTCTTGCTGAATGAACGCAAACTAGGTACTGAACGTCCGATATTTAGTGATAAATAATGCTAATATTCCAAGTATCTATTATTATGATTTCTAAAAACACTACGTAATCAAGTATTTATGCGTTCTATTTTAATATTCTAAATTTTTATATTCGTAGAGTAAATAATTTGGTGTTCTTTATTTATTTTTCCCTGAATTCTAAAAATATACTTCCCATAATGACCACTTACTCCAACAATTATAAATGTGTTCATACTAAAGATAAGTACCATACAAAATACTGTAATGAATTCCAATGTGTTAGTAATGAGGACAAAATATAATTTAAAAGGTCTTGCTTTTAAATGCACATTAAAAGTACAAATAACTAATTAGTTATCAAAAATATAATTGTCCGACTGATAACTTTTTTAATCATTAAGCCTAAGCGTTTGATGTGAAATAATTGCATGATAACTACTGTGAAAATTCATTTAATTCATTAAAAGAATCGTCGTTATTGAAATGTTAATGCTACACACTCTATTTGTGGCATTGTTCTCTAACTAATCGAATATTTTTCTCTACACAAATGCGAAATGCATGTGTTTGAGGTCTAAATGGGGCTTAAAGTGACTCATCAAAATTTAACGTAATTATTTTTCGCAATTTGAAACTGGAATGAAATTTTCCGCGTCAACGGTTTTGGATAGGACAGAAACAGATAAATTTATTACAATGGAGAGGACGGCAGCTCCATAATTTTTAAACGTTCAGCCGGGGGCTGAAAACAAGGTATTAAGGATTTATTTTAAACACGCAGGAGTTTACTGCGCCTCCTTTCAAAACAAATTATGTGTACGTTATTTTCAAGTGAATACTTAAAAGTAAATTATATGATTGTTATTTGTGTATGTTTTAAAAATACTTTCTTTCGTGATGTGGCACTATTTTAACTATAAATTCCTCAATTACAAGCATTATTTTTCACAGCCTTTGATTGTCACAATAAATTAGAAATATTATATAATTTTAGGATAGTAATTTACTTCCGGATTTATATTGTCTAAGTGGGGAAAGAATGTGTAAAATATATGGATACATTGAGACAACAGTGATATAATAAAGAAAGATTAGCATTTTTGGTCCTCTTCACGAAATGAAAGCATGATTTCAAAGTATCAGTAGAGGTCATTCTTTTTCTAACTAAGCGTACTTAGCTCACAGGACGGAAAGCTTTCTCGCTTGTCCCGCCATTTTGAATTTTAAATAAAATTGATCATGATTTTCGAGGTACATTCATCATTCAAGATCACAAACTTGAATATGGCTAAAAAACTATACAAAAGATGAAAATGGCTTAATTTTCACGCTTTTAATTCTGACTAATAAATTGAATGGTGCCATATAAACACCCATAAATTTATTTTCTTAAAGTGACTGCAGAATTCTCGATATCAGGAATATTTCTCAATATTAGCATTTCCTCTAAATCTATGATTCGTCTTTCTTTTTTCAGAACTCACCTCCTCTTTTTTCTACTTTATACTAGCTAAAGCTATCTCTTTCTTCTCCTCAATAATACATAATGAAGCAAATTATATATAAACTGAGTGGCCAAATTATTATGACCACCTAAGAGCGTCACAGTGTTGCCGCTAGAGGACGAGATAGCTATGAAATGCGGATGAATGGGAAGTGAATCGTCAGCTGCACTGCGAAGATATGGGACAAAGCTCGAAGCGTCGGAACCAGATTCAGAAAAACGGCTGCGCCTGTGAAGTGTTCATTAATGTTTACAGACAGTGGACAGCCTAGCAAATAACTGGGTCTTAACGTCAGGTTTGAGGTCGTCACAGGTTTATCAATGTTTGAGCTGAAAAATGACCAGCCAGTGTTGTCCTGTGTAACAGAAGAGCAACAGTACGTCAGATAGCGGTGAACCTTAATCAACCTTAAACGTCTATGAACGAACTGTTCGCCGCAATGGAAGCTGACTGTTCGAAAGACTCTGCCGTGTGCCATGAACAAGAGCAGACGCCTTCAGTTTTCCATAAGTTCACAAGGATTGGACAGTAGATGGCTGGAAATGGTCACGTGGTCTGATTAATTAAGATTTCAAATACACCATGCAGGTGGTAGGGTTCTAATATGGAGAAAACAACACGAACGAGCTTTAGAACTTTTGTATGTGTTATTATTTTTTATTTATAATTAATTCCTAACTGATTCTTTATCTATATACATAAGAATTAATCCCTTTTCCCCTTGGTCACGCCATCACTTAAGAACGACTTTACCGATCTCATTCAACTTTTTTATAAATTTTGAAATACTTTGTACAAGGTTTTTTTTTGGTTAACAGGCTACATGAGGGTGATCCTGAAACAAGCAACTCCCCTTTAATAGCATAGGAAGGGAATTGAAAAGGGGGGATGCGGAAGGTAGAGCAAGGTAGCCAAGGGTTAACTAGGGCCCCCGGGCTATGGTTTAAGGATCCTACCCGGTGTTTCACCTAAAGAGATGCAGGGAAAACCCTAGAAAACCTGCATCAGGTAGGTCGGGCATTGGGTACTATTCTCATGCCCTTCCGAATGACGGGAGACGAGTCTGCTGTGGGGACGCAGCATTCCCTTCTCCGTGTCTCCACCAGTTTCAGGTCCTTACGGAAAAAAACTAAAGAAAATTACATAAAACTTAGCTACGAGAAGGCTACTTTTTCCCGTGCGTTTGAATTTCCCATTGCATGTGGGTTGCCTATCTCCCCGGCCTCAACGACCTTTCATTTCCCCCTCCATATTGCCCGCGATATATCGATATTTGGCAAGTTTTGATGCACTATACATCAGTCGGGGTAAGACTCGGCTACTACCCCTACGGACGGGGGTGGACGGCGTGGAAGATTTTAAATAAGCAAAAACGGCCAATATTTTTATCATACAAATACATTCTTAAATCAATTAATTTGATAGCGTCTCCGCCGATACTACTAGCGTATAATTCCAAGCCCATACATAATAAAAGGGGAGTTTTCTTAGGGGTGGAAGTGGAGGGGCATCACAGAAAACAATCGAGATTCTTCTTTAAACAGCTGTAATGTGAGCAACAGAGTTTAATTCTGACAAAATAAAATTCAATTTGAGTTTCCTCAGACGGACTGGAAGGGGGTAAAACAGACTTCCGCATAGTATCTTAAACAAATGTAACAATTTTGACCAAATTTTGAACATTTTTTCTTGGCAAATCGAACTCAACACAATTAGGGTAACACAACCACTTGGGGCGGGGGCGCGGTAATTTTTGAAAATCCATAAACTGCCGTTATTTCCTTAATTAATTTGATAACGTTTTCGGTCAATTTGTATTCGTATAATTTCAACGCCATTCATCGTGGGGCTGTAGAGGACGTCATATGAAAATTTAAGAAAAGTGAAGATTGGTATCGAAATAGGTCCTATCAGAGTCTTTATACTGACATTTTTACGCGAATTAGATTCCAGTTCATGTCCTAACAGTGAGATTGGACCGGATAAAACACACTTCTGCTTAATTCATTTAAAGGATAGAATAATTTTGACAAAATTTTGTTTCCATATTCCTCGCGACGCAAAACCAAATACTTTGGAGATAAGACACGGCTACCACCCCTAGGGGGAAGGGGTGGAACTTTTATATGTAATGAAGGCTCATATGTGAGTCGAAAAAAATTCTTGAGGCCAATAACATTTATAGTGTTTCTCCGACAATATTTCTGTAAAATTTCAACCCCTTTCAGCAAATTAGGAGTGAGGGTGGATATAAGTCACATGAAAATAACTAGGAAACTATCAAGTTTGGTGTCGAAACCGGTGTAATGCGAGTCGCTGTATTACATTATGACTTTTAATAGGCGATTTAAGTAAAAATTTATCCCTTAAATGGGAGAGCTTATATATTCTGTTAGAGTACTAAAAATATTTTAGTCCTGTTATTGTACCGGGAGTATTTTTGAATCTCTCGAGATATTGGTAGTATATTTGAGGTTATTTTGAGGTTAAAGATGCCCGCTGAATCATGTGTTGACCAATATACCGGAATAATATAAATAAATACCCGGGTAACAACCGGTCCCCAGGTAGTATACTATTAATTTTCAATACCAGTTACGACAGTATGATCCATATAAATTCAATGTTCTCCAGCTACTGACGAGGTAAGCAATATTTAAAAATTCCTTGTGTCTGAAAGAAGTATTGAAAGTATTACTTAATGCAAATAAAATAAACTCTCTGAGGTTTTAACATGACAAAGTAAACTCAATTTTACATTTGGTTCTTTTAAAGTGAGAACAAATATTTATCAGTTTATGTACCCTGAAAAGTTAAATATTAGGATAAGAAATCAGAAAAGTACTTCAAATATAAAGAAAAAATAGGTACAATTGCGGTCAGGCGGTTCTCAGCAACGTGAATCCGTCCACGAAAAAATTTAACAGGAACGACAGGGCGTGATAAAGTCCAGCACTGTACGACGGGAAATCCTCCCTCGCAGAAAGTAACATGTTCTTTGATTACTACGACGCACCTCGCTGAAGCAGAGTTATATTTTACCCCAAGAGTCTCAAAGTTAGACAGAAAACAGGTGGACACAAAAGACTAAACTAAGTTAGGACCTGCTGCGCCTGCCACAAGAACGGGAAGACGGCGAATGTAGGTAGAAATAAAATACGAGAAAAGGGACAGGACTCAAGTAATTGGATAGTAACTTGCTAATTACAGAATGCCGGTCCCGGCCGCTAATAAAGACTATAATGTGATTAGAGTTTCTTCCAATTACTGCTACTGAACCTAAAAAAGGAAGTGACTTTTATTGTTGCCACTGAAAACGGCCCTAGACTTCCCTTTAGCCCATCACAGAAGTTTTAAAGAGGATGAATCATGATAAAGTTGCCGGATACTCTGCACTCGAACGGCAGGTAGCTCATGGCTGGAAATTCAAGGACAACATCCCATTTACTTTTTTTATATTAAGAGTAACAAGGGTAGAAGATACAATGTCTATATTTCTCGGAAGATTTAAAGTGAAAAATGAGTCTTCTTCTTCCACGCACTTACAAATATTTTACAAAAAGAAAAATGTGGAACTCTTCTTCATTAATAAAGAAAAAGCTAAATATGGAACGCAGAAATGCTAAACTTAGCCATGGACAGTAACTAAACGTGTAAAATATTCTTGTGGTGAATATACATCCTTCTGTCAACTATTTAAAAATATTACAAAGTTTTAAGTTGGAGAACATTTAAATTTAGATAATAACATAGAGCAGTCTAAGAAAGTTTGCTAATTTAATTAACAACGACAAAAGAAAATCTTGTTTTCCTGCTCTGTCAAAATAATATATATATATATATACCAGCTGGAGACCCAGCATTGCCTCGGTACTTATTTATATTATTCCGGTACATTATTTAATTCTTGGTCAACACATGACTATACCGGCATCGAAAACGTATCTCGACGGAGTCCAATAAATGGACTAAAAATATTTTCAGTACTCTAACAGATTAAAATTTCTTCCACACTTAAGGAATGAATTATTTAAATTGTATATTAAAGGTCATAATGTAGCACGGTGACTCCCTTTACACCGATTTCGACACCAAAGTCTATAATATCCTTATTATTTTTATATGACACATTTCCCTCACATGCTGAAAGGGGCTGTAATTATACACAAATATTGTCCAGGAAAACACTATAAAAGTAAATTACCTCAAAAATTCTATTTTGACTAAAATATGAGTGTTTTACACAAAAATTTCACCAATTCGACGCTTCCCCCTAGAAGAGTCGTTGGGAAGTTATATACTAAACGTTCATAGGTAATTGTTATGTTTGACCGTCTGTTTTGTCGCGTCTCACCTGAACCCGACAGTATGGGAACTTCCAGAGCCGTGGTAGATCTCGCTTGAGAAATTCCTATTTGTTTGCCTCCAAACGCTGCCTACGATCTTCTTCAGTCACATTATTTCTAAGATTATGAACTCGACTTGCGTTATACGTACGCAGACCGAAATTTTGACACTTCACTGGTGGCATTTTCTTATCACAAACTATAAATAACAGGACGATAAACCTCTAAACACTCATCGAAAACACTAAACACATTAAGTTTTTCTGTTGCGAAAGAAACGGTAATTGAATACGAATGAATGTCAATCTGTCAATACGGTATGAGCACGTCCGTTCAGTCAAGTGGTTGACAAAGAAGAGATAGAAAGACAGCTTATGATCGCTTCACGGCAACCCTTATAACTCGCAGTTGAGTTTGAACAGGGCCTGCTTTCACACGTTCACAACAATAAATGCAGTGATATTGCTCGCCCTCCCTCTCTCTCATGCTGCCAAAATCACGCTTATAATAACACAGTAAGTAGGATTAATGGTATAGGAACGCCTAACAGGAGTTTTAACTCGCAGTTTTATCGCGCATCAAATCAATGGATTTATAAATACTTACATTAAGATCTTCTTAACTCTGAAAGATATCGAAATGAAACGAAAATTTAAACGATCAAGAATATAAGTAACCCTCAATCACATTGGAAGATCAAACGCATGAATACAAAGAAACCTTCACGTAGAATTTTTTCATTTTTTCCGTACGATTTTTAGAACTTTTTATATTATACAAAACTTGTCCTGACAATAACTAATACTACAAAAAAGAATTATACAATTTGATTGAGTCGTTTGGAAGTTATGCGCGTACATACATTTCGGATATTCATTATATATATATATATATATATGAATCAACAATTTATAACTATGAAAAGCAAATTAACTTCTTTTATAAGGGGATTGATGGACTCAAATACCTTGGCCATAATATTTACAAAGAAGATTGTTAGTGAACATAACTGTCACATTTTATAACTAATGAGTTACAGTTCATTACCGCCATATCTCACGGAAACTGAACGTTCAGATACCTGGCATTCTCTTTAATTATAAGCGCCTCCTTCATTAACAGTGGCGGCTGCTTATATTGTCACGTTTCTGAGGGATCGTGAAATTCAATATCCACACACGTAGAGGTTATTTGCGTTTATTTGGCGGCGAAGTGCTGTACAAAGTCTTTCTGCGTAAGACTGACTCCGATTCGGAATCCAGTACAATTTATACATACTTGGAATATTCCAGGAGTAGAACATTCTCGAAACATAAAATACTATAAATTAAAGGTAAACAAAGTAAAGAAATAAAAATGGTTGTGTTGGGTGGGACTCGAACCCGAGTGTACATATCTGCAGTCCAGCTTGTTACCGCTCTGCTATCACTGAAGGTCCTGATCTGTGGCATTCCTTCCTCCTTTGGAAGAAAACAGCGTCTCGTTGTTATTCCGAGCTGCCCTGAGTCCTTTACATCTCGTCGTTGGCCCGATGTAAGGTGATCCAGTTCTTCCTGGCTTTGGGCTGGCAGTCGTCATTGCTACATCTTCGTCTATGTAAAATTCCGCGTCGTCGTCAGACCGCGTTTGATCTTCAACATCCCCTTGAGCGTCGGGTTCATGATACGGCTTCATCCTCAGTACGTGGACGGTATCACGGCTCTTTCTGCGCCTCGAATTAGGATCGTAATCCTCGAGCTCATAGGTGACGTCGGATAAACGTCGTAACACACGGTACGGACCAAAGTGCCGCTTCAGGAGCTTTTCCGAAGTAGACGACATCGGAGGCCGCTGCTGCACAAGTTCAACGAAGGACTGCTTCTGGCAACCCAGGATAGCCGCACCGGCTGGACGACGTGGTGCTGCAGCTGTACAAGGATGGCGACTTCGGCGCTTATCTCGACCTAGACTCCTCCATCACAGAACAGCAGGACGAGTTCGACGACTTTAAAGTCAATCCGAAGAATTCGAACGCAGCTTTCCGTCAGATTTTATACTATCATTGAAAAATTATTAAACTCAGATGGGCGCGAACTAAGAAAAGCGCTATTTTCCTTGTACCAAATATTTCAGGAGGATAAAGCAATATTATTCCTTCCTTTTACTAACTCGTAAGATTCGCTGGCTAAGCCATGATCCCTATACAAATAACTCTGTATCTCGTTCCAAGCATAATTACTGTATCACCTCCTCTTCTTCACTTTTGTCGCACGTCTCGTCTATAACTGCTCTTCTCCTCTTTTTCTATCTATTTCGTTGCCTCGGTACGTATTCTTCTTCCCCACCAGATCTGCAAGTTTTCCAATGACAAGCCATTTCTTACCTCCACAGCTTTTAATACGGGGCAACACGTCTTCTTCAGCAAATTTTCGCCTAGAAGAATTTATAACACTTAGGGCTTGGTCTTCGGTGCTGTTTTAATGGGGATTTGCCATTCCCGCTCATACCCGAAGGACAATGACACAAGTTCCGGAGCTCAGAAATTCAAGAACTAAAATAAAATGAAATAATCCCCCCTCCCAATTAATTTATTGGTCGTATGTACACTAAAATATATTATCCGCATTGTAATCTAATTAAATTTCTGGTTTACAATCTATATCTCAACATTTTTCGTTTAATTGCACCAAATTTTCCTTCTCTTTAGATGTTTCATGCACATCGATATGAATTCCACGATTTTATTTTATTGTAATTTATTGGCTTATTATTGTGATCATTGGATTCCTTAAGTTAAACAAACCGTTAACGTAACTGTCGATGCGTCGCGATAGGAAGTTTTAGTATATAAGGCAATAATATATCTGTCTGTAAATATTTATAAAAACAAACTTTAAATCTGAACTGCAACCAAACTTGATACAATTTAAATTTTAATGAAAATGTTCAATTTATTCGCAAAAAAATTAATAAAATAAGCACTAAATCGTCTAAAAAATTAAACCTCTTGACGTAATAACAACAAATAATTAGGAAAACTTGGCAGCTAAATTTTATCTATTGAGGTAGAAATTTTAAAATTATTGAAAAGTAAATTAATAAAATAAATAAACTATCAATTGCAGAGGTTAATTATAAATTATGTAACTTAAACTTGTAATGCGCCTAATGTTTTTATTAATTTTATACAGTTATTAATATATTTTACCGATGCGACGCTTTTAATGAACTCAATTGATTTTAATTAACAACATAGATTTATTTTGAACAAAATAAAATATATGAAAATCTTCACAAAACAAGGTACGCCTGGGGGGTTTGGCTTTTTGTGGCGGGATTGTGGCTCATGATCCAGGTTATATTTTATATTAACATTTCCTCAGACCTGCTAATATCTCCGCTGGCTGGCAGGCGGTATTTCCCCCGTGCTTACCCGCTGGACGACGCTACGGCTAGCGAAAGTAACTACAAATAAAATAATTTACCCCTTCTCCGAATTTATAGCTAATCTTTACACACTCAACATTATTATATGTAATTAAAATACTGATCCAATAAACCTTAAATTTGTTGCACATTTCAATAACTGTAAACCAACAATAACTTTTTTGAAATGTTAACAATTAATCATTTAGTTTGAAAGTTCTGCTAATTATTCATTGCCTTAACCTGAAGAGGTCCTAATTGTAGGAAGAAAGATTTTGGTATTAAGGTTTATTAATTCTTCTTTGTACTATATTACTTTTACTTATTTCGCCTTAGTAGGTATCTATACTATAATATTTTCAAATACTTTTTAATTCAAACTTGATCATTCTCATTCGTCGGATCTTCCTTATGTCTTGCATTATCGATCACAATCGTCAAGTTGGATAGCCTTCAGGTATGGCGATGTGAATTTTAGGTCACGGATAACAGCAAGTTATTTTCTCAGGGGTATAATTTATTTCATACCCCTTGGGTTGAAACTAAAATTAATCGGTACAATTAGTTACAATATCTGACTGTTTGGAAATCAATAAATAATAAATCAGCCCATAAGTAATAATTTAATATAAACTTTATAGCCAGGCGCTTTTCTACTAAATTCATCTAATGTGATTAAAATTCTAAAAATACAAAAGAAATATTTATATACAATTATATTATAAAATCAAAAATTACTTTCGGAATAAAGAAATTATAAATGATGAAAATTGAGATTTACTTGCCCTATCGGCTCCTACAATGAGCCGGACTGGCTCAGTGGAAGAGAAACCTTCCCGGTAAGCGGGAGGTCTCTGGCTCTATATCCGGGTCCGGTCGAGATTTTCCCATTTTATTTTTCTAAATTATGTTTCATTGCCTTTAGACAGAGATTCATTTCAAGCATTTCTTCTCCGTTTGAAATATTGTCCGCTTTAAATTTATGATAGCGTTGATGAGATAATTTGACTGTCTTATCTATTAGAATATATACCATAATTTTTATGGAATAATGGGTGATTTTCATGTAATTAAGAATTTTTCTTGGATAAGTTGATTTTTCATACCAATTAATAATTATCGTATTGTTAGAAGCCATAAATAAAACACGAAAAAAGTTCAGACAGCCATCTTTTTCAATTTCTAATTTAAAGTTTAGATAAGGTTGTAATTATTAAAAGTATTGAGCAAATCATTTATGTGAATTTTATAGGTAATACTTAATTTCAATACATATATATTTTAAATACAATAAAATTGATTGGTAAATTATAAAAATGTTAGGTGTTGATTAAAAACATTATTCAGGTATTAATGTTAATGACACAAGCAATTTAAGCAAAATTAATTGTTTTCTACTATTATAAATTGTACATTCCTCTGATTGTTAAATATTTTCTCTTTTATTTTTCTGAACACTACCAATATTCTTATCAGTTAGGTTTTATCTGTTCTTTCGGCTTCTTCGCCTGTGATTCCGTAAGTAATTTTTTATATTGTCAGATAATTTTATTATAGATTATATATTATAAATATTCATTTGGACTTCTAGCGTTTAAATCACACCAGATGAGTTTCCAAAATTGTGAACGACACGCTGTGCACGATCAACGTTTAATAATAATTATAATTAACTCTAGAGCAATTTTATACTAAAGTTAGTTCATATTGAGATAGATAAACTCATAGCGCAACTCAGGCCATTCACCTAGTGATATATATTTTTTTCAACTATCATGTCAGTGATACATAAAAAATAAAATGCCTATGATTTGCGCCAACTAGGTAAACCAACGATAATACTAAAGCGCATCTTTTAAAACAGTTGTTATGAATTTTTTGCGATGTATTGTGCCTGAAACACAATGAAAGACAGACGTTTGTTTCATACTAGTCTCTCACTTTCATTTTAACAATTTATTTGAACAATGTTATTGAGAAGGAGATTTCTGCATCACTTTACTTTCCTTTTTAATTAAAACTCGTGAAGTTGTCCGTTCTATTGTTTCCTCCTTCGTATGGACCAAACCGAGTACAACAATAGACGCACATTTTTTACTTTCTAACTTAACCAAACAATAGCTAGTGCAGAATAATAATCTAATTTCCACTCGTACAAGGCGCAAGAAGTACAGCAGCGCGAGCGAGGTACGTTAAAATGGTTTCACTACCAAATATGACCATATGCAGTACAAGCCAAATTCAACCCTAATCCTGTTACTGTTGTATACAAATATACAAAGAAAAAAGACTTGAACCTATTTATATGTTAATTACTATTTACAAGATGTAAATGGGAAAATCTCTACCGGAAAGGAATCAAATACGGCTGAGCTTCAATTCGAAGCAATACTTCTGACTTTGAGTTGAATAATATATGGGTATGCATGGTATATGCAACTTTGACTTCCAAAATTTTCAGTTAGAAAATAACATACAAAAACAACATTGAGAAGGTTTTCTCGGGCTTCCAACAGAAGGTAATAGCACTGACAGCTGTCAAAACATCGTGTAATTACCGTGTTTTCTCCCGGTTGGAAGCTTGCGAAAACCTTGCCAACTACATACATCATTCGATTAAAATCGACATTGCTAATACGTCTTATATATTTTTTTAACCGGTTGTCTGCACTCTGCACGTAATACTAATAACAAACCTATAAAGAGAAATATCTCGTGAGAACATAACCATTAATAGATAGATTATCTTTACATAGATAAATACTGAAATTTTATTTCGAAAATTTCCACGTTTGACGCTCAGTATAAAACGTAACTTTCCAAATCAATGCCATATGGAATAACGGTTATTTAGTAATTAATTATTCCTAACTAATTTTAGAATACAGGATAAATAAAACCAAACCTACGTACATGGCAATTGTAGATTCAGAAAAAGCGTTCGATAATGTGAACTGGAACACACTATCAATGATTTTGAAGAGCACTGGAATAAAATATCTAAACAGGAGGCTTACACATAACCTCTATAGAACACAGACAGTAGAACTGATGATCAAGAAAAGAAAGCAGAAATCAATAAATGAGTAAGACTAGGATGCAGTCTGTCACCCCTTCTGTTTAACTTATATATAGAACATGCGATGAAGAATGTTAAAGCGGAATATGAAAAAGGAATCATACTGCAAGAAGAAAAAATAAAAACCCTACGCTTTGCCGGTGTGATTGTAGTATTAGGGGAGTCAGAAGAAAACTTGGAAACCACAATAAATGGCATGAACGGAGTCCTGGAGAAAGAGTTCAATATGAGGATAATAGAGGGAAAACCAAGGTAATGGAGTGTAGTATGAGAGTCAGTGGAATAACAAATGGTGTTAGATTGGGAAGGGATATTTTGACGGAAATTAAGAAATTCTGCTACTTGGGAAGCCTAATAACTAGGGATGGTAGAAGTATAGTAGAGTAGAATAGGATAGCACAGACAAGGAAGGCTTTCTTGAGAAAAAGGAATTTACTCACGGGTAATATAAGTGTCAATATTAGGAAATCGTTGCTAAAAATGTTCGTATGGAGCGTGATGTTATATGGATACGAAACGTGGGCGATAGCAGTTGGGGAAAGGAAAAGAATAGAAGGCTTTGAAATGTGGTACTATAGGCGAATTCTGAAAATCAGAGGGGTGAATAGAATCAAAAACGAGGAAGTTCTAAACAGAATAGGGGAAAAGCGAACGATATGGAGGACGTTGACTAAGAGAAGGGATAGATTAATAGGCCACGTTTTAAGACACGAGGGTCTTGTAAAATTATGATTAGAGAGAAGTGTGTGAGGTAAGAACAGAAGAGGGAGGACAAGGATGGAAAGCGCTAAGCAAATTAGGAAGGATATGGGATGTGCTAGTTGTGAATAAATGAAAAGGCCTTCGCAAGATAGGTTAGCATGGAGGGTTGTATCAGACCAGTCTTAGGACTCAATACCACTACAACAACATTCCTGAATGAATCTGTAATCTGTGGAAGTTAAATGAAATTAATTGTAGAATATCTAACAAATTAAAGTGGACCTATGTATTTACGTGTGTATATTCCGCATTGCAGGCCTGGTACACCACTCTTAATCTAGGAAAAAATACTGAAGACTTTCTTTCTGATCTTCTCAATTCTGTTTCATGACCTTTGGCTGAGTTTCAATTGTATGAATTCTTCTCTCTTTGAATATTGGACGCTCAAGTACCCCTAACCCCTTGAGGTAAGAGGGGTGGTAAACGACCGATATCAGCATTGAATGAATAGTTTTCGGGTTTACCCTTTAAATCTAACAACAGGGCTTAGAGAGACAAAAATAAGGCGGGAAAGGCCGATATTGAATTCGACACCATGTTTGACGGCTAGAGTTGATACTGACTTTCAAAATACCGGAAAGTTGTAGTTCAGTTCGTATTGGCATAAAGGTTGCGTGCACGGAAGGTTGAGGAACAGGGGAAGATTCTGTTTAAAGATAAAGGGCCAAAATGGCGATTCTAAGTGTCAAACCCATAGTATTTGGTGTTGTTTAGATGCAAAGTGGCGCTTCTGATACTGATGACGTGTTCAGCGTCCGGGATAATTATAAAATATTACAAACGACCAAGAAGTTATAGCCAAATTTTCAGATCTCCAGTCTAAAATAAATTAATCTCACATAATAGTCATTTTATAAAAATGATATTGTTATTGACATGGGCAAAAGAACCGAGAATCGATTAAAAGAGTCGATCCTTATAAAAGAACCGTTCTCTAAAAGGAATCAGTAAAAAGAGTTATGATTCGTAGTGTTGTGAGCGTGTTAGTCAAGTCGTGAGCAAATTGCTTGAGTCGCCGAGTCTTGCCCGTCTGAGTCGATTCCCAGAGTCGGCTTCGTGGTGAGTCGTCAGGTTGAAGTAAGATTCGACTCAGGTTCTGAATCGAAAAATATTATGAGCGGCACTCTCCAAGAGATAACACTCGTAATAAATTTTGAATTTGATATGCTTGCCTGATATATAACAGTCAATATGGTAAAGTCTTAATTATTGCTAAAATAATCATCACTGAAAATTAATTTTTAATTGTTTATCTTACAACTTCTCTACATCCATAGTTAACATATTATTCCCAGCGATTATTTTTTTGCCCTTTCGAGGTATACATAATTTTGTTGTACCTCTTGAATAATATTTTTATGTTCTCAAAATCACCACCCGCTCCCATATCAAGAATCACGGATGAGAAACGTGGGAGGAGAGAAAATAAAAATTACTAAATTTTATCTTTTAGTGTTAAGAAGACTTTGTATTACCGCAACATACGTTCCTTGTGAACGTGTATTTTCCAAATCCGTATACATCATGACGGAAAAAACTTTCCCAAATGCTTTATGTAATTGGAAATATTAATTTTGTAAAATGGTTACAGAAATAAATTTATACTTTTTATAAATATTACATATTTTGTCCCACAATTTTGTGTGTATTCGTCCCCCCCCAACCTCCTCCTTTCTGACTCGAGTTATTAATGCTCAATCTTGGTAAAAGATTCAGATCGTATTTGGAGAGCCAAAGAGTCGTTTAAAAGAATCGACTCAAAGCAATGAGTGAATTGACTCTAAACAACTCAACAAAAAGAATCGGTCTCCCCATCACTTATTGTTATTTCTATTTCCTCATCACCATTATATAAAACTCCACTTCGCTTAACACAGGTTAAAATTTACCACGTTCAAATATGAATCTATAGCTATAAATGACTAACCTGTTAGTTTCTCAGAATGTACGAACTCGGAAAAACTCAAACTCAATTAAACGGATTCCAACAAATATTCGTATTTATATTTATACTTTCTGAAAATTAACATAGGCTTTATATTTTTCCTGCTCTTTTAACAAAAGTAAATTCTCAATACTTTTAAATATTTGTCTATAGATAACTGCATTGTTCATAATAGTTTCGTTAGAAACTCCATTGGTACTTCTAAATGAAGTTTCATACAGTAGTATTAAAATAACATTGATTTGAGTAATAGCAGTAAGGAGCAGACGGATTAATAATCATTTAATCGAAAGTTTAAACACTGAATTCTTTTAGAAGTGATATTTTTCTAAATGAGATAACTACAATATGTGTTGAGCTACAAAAATGTTATTGCTTCTTTTTCGATTTAATTCACGTCGTTAAAAGCCAGCCGCAACGTCGCGTAAGCACTAGTATTTAATGAAACTATGACCACATATTGGCGTTTACTATTTTCAATAAATTAATACTTTTACAGCGTTGATTTCAAAACTCTATAGCAGATTATTTTATTTTACACACATATCCCTTCATGTTTGGGAACCCGCCACATCCTTATTAGCACCTATCCGGATGACCTGGCCTTGATAATGATCCCAGTACGCTAGCGACGTGTTCACACATGCCGAAACTAAACATGACCTAACTAACAAACAGACTGTGTTGGAAAATACTTGTCCCGTTGCCACGAAAACAGTGCAATCTACATACGGTGCACTAGTTTCGATTTTCGCGCAGAATTCCTTTAACTTCCAAATGATTATTTGCATCATTTATGTTGTCCACCACCAGTCTTTCTGAAATGGATAAAATTGATTCTATTGAACTCCGAACCATATGAATCCGTTACCTCAAAGACTGGTAATTAAATTACAAAAAATCTTGAACGATAATTAATTTATTGAACGTAGTCATAAATGGACGTTTATGATACAAAATTATGCCTTTTATACTTTTATTCATTTTAAATTATTCTATATTTTAAATTCTGGGTTTTTTACACTATTTTTGTCCGTGTCTTCAGTATTCATAAGACTATCGACACAATCACAGTTAACTGGCACGAGGTTGCATTCTATAAACATTCTTCTGTACACTCAAAATTGCAATCTGATTGTTATTAAGATTCGTACATCAGATTATTGTAGTTGATAAAAATTACAGTTATTTATTTACTGCGATTACTACAGTAATCTAAGATAAAGTATGAAAAACTTTGCTTCAAATATAATTTACAAAAACTAGATAAAAAATAAAATTATAATCAACTTTTTCGCGGCTGTGCAATCCTCGCCATCAGAACTAAGCACCTTTTTGGAAGACAGCATGCAATACTTTTATTCGCTATGAAATAGCATAGTTCCTCTAAGTGTAAGATATCTAACGAATTCCGCATTGTTGCATAGTTAACTAAATATTCACAAGTCCCCTTCGTTGTAGTTTTAAAGATATTTACTATAAATACACGAAAATTGCAAACATTTACTTGAAAAATATAATAGTCTATACCAGTACATCGATTTTCCAGCCTTCATTTGGATTGTTTATGTATGACTAACAATTTAAATGCCTAGCGGCTGTTACTATAACTACATGCAAGTAGCAGGCAGTGATGGGGCCTTAAACCATGTAGCTTATTATTAACAGCCGCTGGGAATTAATTTTTTACAACTTAATAAATTGTTGACTTATATACACGCTAATCATTAGTTTTTAATATGGTGCATTTAAAACAAATTAACTTTATCCATTCGGGGTAGACATGAAACTCGCATTCAAAATAAGAAGAAGGAAGGCAAATGAATTTTGGAATTGAGACACTATGCGAAATCATACACCTTGTAATGAGAGGAACTATTTATTTTCATGGCCAATAAAAATGGCATATGTTTTCCTTAGCAAAAGTGTATTCCTTGTTGCATTCAGAAAGGAGTACAAATTCTGGGTCCAGTAAATTTTTAATGCCATGTAAGGTATCGGGTCTGAGAATATGAAATCTGCATATGCTATTTGGCATTAAATTTGCACATATCTAGGACCTCTGTATAAATACGAAAAGCTGTTATTTAGAACTAGCACGCCACACTCACCTTCATCCAGATCATCTTTATTCACTCGGACCTGCTTTTTTTTACGTCTACGGGAACGATCCAGCACTGAAAGGGTGTTTTAATCAATGTAGGATATGTGAGAAATGAAAGGTAATTATAATCGTCTGTTCCATCGTGTTCCATCCACTAGAAACGCGACCTCGCGTTAGAGCAAAGACTAATTTCGGTCATGGGCAACCCTGTACTTTAATCTAGTTACAACAGTCGCGTACCGAGTTCAGGTATCGACAGGCGTTAAAGCCGATGGAGCACTTCCAAACACAAAGCTTATGTGGTCACCTCAGGAAAGACCTAACAATTCTAAATTACAAACGGATTAATTAACGTATATATGAAAAGTGATGAAAATTATAAGTAAACTCGTTGTACAGGCTTCAAAAAGATTATTTTTTTAATATACAAAATTTTTAAACTAAATTAGGATTGCAATATATTGAAAATAACGAAATGATAACAGTGAAAATACGGATTATGAGACTGGAGTGAATAAATTATTTTTATTTTATACAGGAAACCCTCCGCAAGAAATGTTTGAATGTTAACGTATTTAAATTATTAAAGAATACAGAATAATCGTCTGAGAGATACAGGCACTAATTTTCTTTCCCATATGCTAAAATATATAAATAACTATTATTATTATGTCAGAGCTTCGTCAATGTCTGGTAATGGGGCAAGAATAGATTCACTGATGACTGATTCTAATATTTGAGGATATTAATCTTGTCACTCCTAATGATGTATTGGGAATAAGTATTCAGAATAGTTGGGAATAAGCTTGTGATCGTCTGAACAAAAGAATCCATGTGCAGAGTGGCAACGAACTACCTAAATTATGATATATTACACTTGTCCTGCTGGTAACGCATAAATGATTTACTATTTCAAATATGATACATTTCATGTGGAGAAGTTTCGTGTCGTGGAATGGTAAAGATATCGTCCAAAATCAAGGAATTTTCCGGACCACTTGTAAAGCTTCTAATCTTATTTTGGAATGAATGAATCTCATTTCCCTCAAGTAAATGAATTTTTGAGGATGGGCGGGGATAATCGATTCATAGTTAAAAATCAGAAAGTTATCAATAAGCTTGCGATCGTTCCGGCATACAAAAGTAAGTCTTTTAGTACGGTGAGTAATGGCGTCATCATACTGACTTGCAGGCTCGTCAGCAGCAAATTCATCGTCGTCAAGTTTTAGGTCGGATAAAGATTCCTTCAATATGTTTTCTTTATTATGTTTGTCTTTCCCATGTATATAATTTGATTTTATTGTTAGAAATACAGAAACTGTTCTTACAGTACTTAAATGTCTCCGAACGGAATGATAACATGATGTTGCACATTGGTCAACGCGTTCACTCGCGTCGAGGCATGTTACAGTTGACTGGTACAACAGATTCCTCTGCTCGTGCAGATGACGGTTGCAGCAGTGCGTAAATCGTATTATGTCTTGAGCTACCAAATGGTGTAGGAATTGATCACTCATGTCGGTTAGAAAAAGCCGAGGATAGACAAGGTAATTATTCTTGTCACAAACTTTTGGTTTATGTAGGTCCTTGGACTGAGACTTTCTCATATAAAATTATTTATTATGAAATATCACCACAAAAGTAGTTTGAAAATAACATGGCAAAATGAAATTAATTTGTGGGTTTATGAGTAAGCCAATACGTTCTCGAAGAAGTAAAACAAACGTTATAACAAATTTTTGGATACATATTTAACCAGCAAAAGGAAACTTGTGTGACTTCGTCACTAAGAATGCATGGAATTCGGTACATCATGATAACAATAAGAAAGGGTATATCGAAAACTCACAAACTTTTCTTACGTCTGTGGCGCGTCGATCCGTCGAGCTCGATACAGCATACGCAGATCGGATCAGAAATGGTGCAGCAGGGAGCTGCAAAATTCATGAAGTCGGTTTCTGCTCGCCGACACCAGAACGTTACACAATTAGTGTTTTGCCTTTTTTTAAAAAAAAAGGCACATTCCAGCAGTAACAAATTTTAATTTAACTCATATACATAACATTCATTAGCCACTAATTTGAGATTATTAGATAAATGTCAATATTATTAAAAAATCATGTATATAAAGGATAATTTCTGAATGTGAGTGTGTCATTTTGAGTTAATAGTGAAAAACAGTCATTTGTGCATTGTATAACAAATTAGAGTGTGTCAAGCAGTTCGTTGTTCACAACAATACATCAAGCGATAAAACGTACAGATTGCTATTTCGTCAGAGATTTCTTTGAATGTATAAAAGAAAATGCGCTTCTTAGAATTGAAAGACCATCTCAGCTACATAGGAATACACAATGACACAATCCATCAAAGCACTGAAAATGTCTTTGATATTATTCGTTTATTGGATTGATATCGATTACTTTGCATTCCATGAGTTCAGAGTGTAGTGTGAATTTATGTATAAAGTGTGTTATTTCGTCTGATAATTATTCATTCGTTTCAAATTGTTAATTAATAGGTAAGTTAGAAAGAGAATCTAACTAATCAGAGGCAGAATTATCAACTGCTTCTAACTCCACCATTATTAATATCTAATTTTCACAATATTTTCTCTTTGCTGTAAATTTATGTTTCGCAATTTCCATCGATATAAGCGATCGCGTAATTAAATTTTAATCTATCAGCGACCAGTACAGAAAATAATTAATCATGTGTTCTGCCGACGTTCAGTTGTCACTGTTGATCGAGGATACGGAATTTCAACACGACGGTTCGATAAAACTTAAACAGAGATTTATTTGTTTATATATTTGACATCTCAAAACACTGTCATAATAATAAAATTTAATGTGTTATCATTAATATTAAGTAATATTCCGTAAGGGTCATCTCTAGCATAGGCTCGAAGAATGTGGAATGAGTCATTAATGAACAATAAATTCTAATAATACACCTTCATTATTAAATGTACTCTATAAATAAAATTTGATATATCTTTATATTAGCTATGGATTGTTTATGTTAACGCACAGGATGTTTCAAATAGAATCGACGGTTTTCAAAAATTCATAATTAACCTTATGCGTTTGAAAAATGTAGAGTTTTTACCGTAAGACTTTTTAAATGATCGGCTTCTTCTTCGATGAAGCATCGGTAATACTGGACAAAATAATTCAGATGCATATTACAAAAGAATCAAAGGTCATCGGACCTCACTACATGCGCTTCTTTATTGTGAAGATTTATAAAAATATAGTTTAGGTGCCACCATTTTTAGTAACCATGGTTGAACTGCGTAACCGCTTAACAACAGCCGTGGAAGTAGTAGTTAGGACTTGCTCACTATTGTGAGGGACCAATTTTAATACCGCATTAACATATGACGAGAATCCGAAGAGATTATGCACCTTAAGCTCTAAATTTAAAAAACATTAAATATTTTTCTTTATTACAAAATTGACATCAAATTTATATTTTCATGAAATTTTATAATAAATGTATACCAAATCGAATCATTATATTTAAACACGCTGATAATATAATGATTACATTTTATTGATCTAATAGAAGTAGTGGCTACGCACACATTTGTTTACTTTATTTTTCCATTATTATTTCATCATCTTTTAACTGTTTAATACTATCTGGTAGTTTATCAAATATAGAAATATCATAGTAATGGAAACATTTCTATCGACATCTTTGCTTATATACGTTTCTTTCGTTCTGGGTACTAAAATTGTTACACTAATGACGTTGACGATTTTATGCCATGTAATAATAATAATGCCTATATTATTAAAACATCTACTACATGTTTATCAGAATGTTTAAACTCTTTTAAAGACTAAAATTCGTCTTTCATAGAAAAATTAACTCGAAAATTATACTTTATCTCAATTATAAGTTTTCACATTACTGAACTCGTGGAAGTATTCTAACGCTTTATTTAACCGAGCTTCATTTATTTTAAAGGGTAGTAATTTGCATATTAGTATTAAAATTTTTCCACGCATAGTACTAAACAGTTTGAACTCCAAGACTTTTTCTAATTTTTGTCCACGATTCTCAATAATTTATCTAATTTGTTTTGCAGTGGCGTAGTATGTGTTCTTTCATAATTAATTGATGAGCCATTATATAAATTAAAGAGAGAAATGGATCTAAAATTTTTGCATCTTGCCGCCTCATCAGCAATAAAAGTTCGCTGGGCAAACTGTAACTCGTATTCTGCCGTCGTTGATTTTTGGAATTCAAGTCTGAATTCTGTACTCTACCGTAAAGTGCTCATTTCCACTTTAAGAAATAATTTGAACGAATTTTACAAACAAAATAATTGAAAGGTATAATTATAGTTTTGAATACTTTTATTGGCTTCATAATTTTTATAGTACGATTGAAAAAAAAATATGGACCTTTGACAAAAATGGCCATATATATCTGGCAATGTTTTTTACTAGTAACAGTTTTCTGTGCTCAAAGTGTAATAATTACAAATTTAGCTAAAGATTCAGGAAAAACGTGATTCATCGAAGCGCGAATTTGATGCTGAAAGCTGCTCTCGAGTTAATTGGCTGCGCACAGGTTTATTGGCTGAGCTGTATGTAACATATTGCCCTTTGTTAGCGAGAATATACACAATAAACACACTCTAATAAGCTATGGGGCTTTAACATTTGGCTGAATGCTTATAAAAGAATTATTGCCACTAACACGGTTATGGACACGTTATTGAAGCTACTCCGCGCTGTCGTGTGATTACAGGCTATTGCACAGACCACTTAACTTACAATTTTTTAATATAAAGAAGTATTTAGCCATCTTTTATTATATTTTATAAAATAACGAAATGTTTGGTACTGATACGCGGCAATGCTGGGCGAAAAATCTGCACCTGTAAAGATGTAAATGATATTTGAATCGTGCACTTTTACGCTTCGCCACTACATGGACTTAGCACGCAAAGCTTCTTAATCGCAAGAAAGATCTGTATAAAATAGCATTTGTCTTATGCAATGTCAGAGTAGAGGCAGAAACCGGTTCGAGTCCAAGGAAAAGTTGTAAGATGTATGAATACAATGCAAACCTTAAAACTTTTATTATTAGTATTGTCATTCAATTATATACATAACAAAGTAAATCTATACGGAATATTAATAAATCTTCTGTAACGTATTAAACATGTAAGGTGAAGAATCCACTAAACTTTCTCCCTTTTACATTATTTTACTTTTCAGAAGTCTTTCTCGCCGTACAGGTTTCAATCATCCTGTTGTAGTAACTCCTCTACACATTTATTTTTATGGTCAGTGATTTTTTCTTACATTTTCAGATAATCGTTGTATTTTCTCCATTCTATCCTGACATCCTTGTGTAGGTTACTGATATCCCATAGAGCGCCCTTAATTGATTGGAACTAAAACTACTTTTGGCTTTAAAATTAATTTCACCCTTAAAGACCGGCATAACGTATTTTGTCGTCTCTCCATTCAGTTAAATACTATAATTCATATTGTTACCGCGAAGTCAATTTGATAAGAATCGAAACAAAACAGCCTGGGATATATCATATTCAAAAATTTATACTGGCTGAAAATGAATTAATATTACCCCGCTGCAGTATTTAATTCGATGGTAAACTTTTTCGCAAGACGTGACTAAACCGGCAACGAGAGCATCACATTTGGGAAAATTTACCTTTCCTAGGCCCCCTGACAAAATATTAATTACTTCATAACCAGTGCGATGATTCGCAGTATCTTAAACTAGCCAAGAAATATACTGGCCCTTAAATTAGCACATTAACTTTAAAAGGACTCTGAAAAAATATACAATTAATTTTCTAGTACGTTAAGACAGGCTTAAATACAACAAGAGAGTCAAATATACTCCAGGTACCTTTGAGAGACCGAAAATAACTGCCTGTATCTTAAAAAAACTCAAAAATATTCCTCGTACACTAATGGAAAATAGTTGAAATTGCGTAGTTACTTCCAATGTTTTGTTATTATATTACACATTGTTTGCGGTCATCTTACGCATGACCGCTACAAGTTTCACTACGACGGAATTATGACCCATTACTAAGATTTAAGTTTCTTGTTCCGGTAACATTTAAAAATTATCAAGATTGTTAAGTATAAAAACCATCGGCTCAGACGATTTAACTGAACTCTTGTTTCTGGGTTGGTGCTCGGGTGAACTCGGGCTAGCATAGGAGGAATACGGCATTCTTTAGTATATATTGATAAAATAAATAACTATTTTTTACACGAAAATGAAAGTCTGAACAATGCAACAGAGTTATAATTCTACAGTTACGAAATCACGAAATATTGCGTTAAGTATCAGATCTATTTTAATTTATGTCACACTTAACCATTTAATAGAATAGGAAGGAAATTTGAAAGGAAGGTAGATCGATGCAGTTAAGTGTTAAGTAGTGCCCCCGTGCGACAGGCTATTCACCTAAAAGAAATGCATATCAAACCGTAGAAAATATGAATCAGGCAGGTCGGGTTGTTGTTACTTGTCTCACGCCCTTCAGAATGGCGGTAGAGGAGATTTCTGCATTACTCGACCAATTTAGGAGGCAACTAGCCGTCTGTTCCAATAGGACCAGCGGACAGCTCTCACCGTATGCCCAACGTCTGCGATCTTCGGCTTGTGAGAGACCTGAAAACCATAAAGAGGCATCCCCGAAGAATCTGCAAAACTGAATGCAGTACTAAAGCCCAGTATTTACGATACGTCCGGAAAGACTAAAAGTCCAGCCCGTTTCCTTCTATGTAAGTCTCTAACTTATTTTCCCCAATTTTCTTTAATAATTTCAATGCTTATTTATTAATTTTGTCCAGTGTCTGAATGAGCTCATTCCTGTGTCTTGTTATATTCTTCATATGACTGTATTACATCTAATAGCAAATGCTGAATATTTACAATTCGTTATTATAATGAAATCATTAATTACTTCCTTATATATTTACAAATGCCAAATTAAAAATTTTGTTAGCCCATTTCCTAACTGTTGGTAAGCTTGTTGATCAAGTTTGTTCTACATACAGTGTACTTCCTTCTTTATTCATTCTATATAAAAGTAAACTTTATTTGCTTATAGAGATTATGAAGGAGGACACTTTAGAAGAGAGGGAACACAACTAAATGACTTTAGATGGCGTATTTCACATACTACTAAACCGGTGTACAAATACAGAAATTGATTCGTTGTAAATAATAAATAATTTTTATAATTTCACAGACTTCTCTACAATTTTAAAATATAAAAACTTCTAATTGTGATAATTTAGTCTGGTTGTTTCGTACGACTGCCCTTAATGATTGAAAATGAAATACGCTATCGGAATTCTCCTTTCTTTTTATTAGAATGTTATTTAATTTATTTTTATTTCACAAGTAAACTTTAAAACTGTTTCATAGGATTGCTAAAGCACTAATTTATTGTGAGCATCAAACATAAGTGGCGTACTTCATGCTGATTTACGAATAAGGCAATCTGCCTCAATTATCACCGAATGAGGTTGAGTATTAAGAACTCGGGTCAATAATAACTATTAGTTGGCGCTGAAGCAGCGCAAACAGATTGCAATTACCGGCTGTATAGGCTGTATAGACTGTATAGGCTCCCCGTCCTCTGGCCATTGCCGCAATTTCGCGGGGCTTTAACCGCAATAGCCGGTCGCTACCTTTCCAATTATGAGCTCGCGGCCGAAATGAAGACTTACAAAGCAGCAAGTACCTTTCACAGTCATAGTTAGCGACTCTATTACCTTATTCTAGGATTCAAATACCGTTCATGCAAATCATTCTAGTCTTCAGAAAGAGTGATGCAACCGGCAGTTCATTACTACTAATTAAATCACTCAACTTCTCTACTGTTCGTAGACTTAAATTTTTACAGTTACCAATTCCGTGTTGTGTTCTATTGCAGAACAACATCAACACAGACGTCCAAGTATGAAACAATATTTAATATGAACGCAGTTAGAACAGTGACAAATAGATGAGACTTTTTGACTCTAATATCATAAGTTGAGACCTTTACAGGATTTCACAGAATTTCCCGATTAGGAATATTCATAATGTAACTCTCAATTTTAAAAAAGAAAGACACCGTAAAATAACTGTCGATTTTTATATTAACATACTTCCAAACAACTTATCAAAAATATTTGTGAAAACTAAGGATATTTTGATTTTAAAAACATTTTAATGTATGTTAATATCAATACGAAACAGTAATAATCCCAGAAGATTTTAGTAAAAACATAATTATGCCCATACCGAAGAAAACTGGGACTGATAGATGCTAACAGCAGAGGACAATTAATTTAGTATCCCATGCATGCAAAATATTAACTAAAATAGTATAAAGGAGAATGGAACGTCAAATAGAATGGCGGTCCATATACTCGTTTATAGCAAATTGATAAAGTAATCTTTATTATATGCGTATTAATTAAATATTCATTTTAGAAAACATAAACACTCTTTAAATTTTTTTAATGAAAAGATACATTTTAATTCATAAATAGACACTGGAAAATAATTTCAGTCTGATCCCCAAAGCTACGTGTAACGTGTAGGTGTTTCTCATGCGCTACGCAATCACTTAAACACAATCGTGGAATTAGTTTAGAAAATAAAAATCTACTCTAGAAAAGGAGAGAGTTTGATTGTTGATCAATTACTCGGTCCATGATGTAATTATAGCAGTACTATGGTGGCTTAATTTTGCCTGCAACGATGTAACGTACGCAGACTTGCTAACGAACCCCCTACTGCAAATGTAGACTACCTGTTTATTTACATACTCGTCAAAGCCGACACACGCTATTTGCATGGCCAAGCACCCACTTCTCAAATGGCCAGGTCTGGCCTTGCAGAAATTTATTGGATGGAAGTAAGCTAATAGCAACTGTGAGCAATCTATTTTGGATTTGTACATCATAATAAACACACTACGGTAAGGAGCTTCCACATTATATGTTAGGTACGGATAATTCAAATATTACATGATTTTTTTCTTATTAACAACTACAGAGAACAGATATCACTGCCAACACAACAAAAAATATTTAAATTAAACAATACAAGAATTAATGATCCATATATCATATAAATTTTAAATAACAATTTACAACTTAATACTAAATAAACGTTTCGATCAGCAGTTCCTTGTCTATATTTATAATACACTAAAGTAATAAGAACAAAGATAATGCAAGTCAAAAAATATTCATAAGATAACAGACTATATAATAAAGCATCAAATAATTTATTTAACTGAGAAATTTACTGCTTATTATTAACTTCAGAAATCAAAATGCAACGTAAGAAAAAATAATTTAATCATACCATATATTAGAGTACCATTTTAAGGGTAAGAGGCTACATGAGGTTAATGAGCTTAATGGCAACTTCTCTTTAATATATTATGAGCGGAATATCCAGTAATCACGTATAAGGGATGGAGGGAAAACCCTACAAAACCTGCAACAGTTAGGTCGGTCTATTAGATACTTATCTCACGCCCTTCCGAATGACGGGAGAGAGGTTTTCCAGTGGATACTTAGAATTCCCTACTCAGTCCCTCGAGGCAGCTGATCGACTGTGCCAATGGCATCAGCGGACAGTTCTTATCGTATGCCCAGGGTCTGTGAAACCGGAACATACGCCCCTCAAAACTGACCGAAGAGCGTCGGATTGTGAGAACCTAACAAGCGAGAGAGAGAAGAAGTCATCCCTGAAGATAAACCCTCTTTCTTTATAGAATCCAACGACACGTGGTTGCGCAAAAATTAACTTTCTTCTTATTTACATGGTTGTGTGACGTAGTTTTAAAAGAAGACTTAAACTTCATTGAAAGTGACACTGTTAAGTTTAATGATAGTAAAACAATTTATTCAACTACCATTTGACGTTTTCGGAATTATTATTAAATGTAACAGAAATAATAGGGATTTATTGCACGCTTAATCTTTTTTCTACTTTGTACAAATATATCCATGTGTTTGAAAGTGAATATGAAATATGCAAGAGTCTATTTATAAAATAATTTTTAAGAGACATAGATGGCTGTAATTCCGAGGATCCAATTTAGTTCCACTCCAGGAAACCAAGCTTAGATCTGGTTTCCGATCGCTACGGCTACACAGAGAGAGCCATCCTAGGAATTCATCTGTTAGAGCCGTCAATACGAGGAAATTGGGTGAATAGAGGCGGTGAATCTTATCTCAACTCAGGATTGGATACTGTACTGACCGTCTGAAGCTTAGAAATTAAATCAATGTACCGTAATAATTTTAAAAGAGTTTAAGTCAATATTGACAGTTTATTCAAGTTACAAACAATTTAATGTTGATGTAAATATTGGTAATTTAATAAAATATTTTACTAAAAAATTACGTTATTAGAGAATAAAGATATCGATCATCTATTTGGTTCAATGAGACAGACCTATGTTCACAGTACGATATAAATTTCTGTTGAAAGAAAAAAATGTATAACTTATTTCATTTTATGCAGTGGCGGCTGGTGTATAAGTGCTCATGTGCTACAGCACATTAATTAATTTAGTACATATTATTTGTTTTTTTAATTTAAGAAATTTAAAAAGAATAGTATTTTAATAATGTAAATTTATGCTTCTATTTAAAAATACTTTTAAACTGTCCGCCTTGAAGCACGCTCCCTTCCGCATACATCTAAGCTACATTCTTTATAGCAATAGAATGCGGTCAGGAATAAGAATTGCGCAATTGAATGAGCTACAGAAACCGCAGCGCCAGGCCGTGCGTAGTGGCACATCATCAAGCTGCATTTGTAAATGTTTTTGATGAATTATTACAACGATTACTGTTTATGACCATGATGTTGCTTATTTGAATTAATCAAAGGTTATAACGCGCGACATTTCGAATACTTCCATAACACTGGGAGATATACTGCTCGATCCTGTATACAACATTGCCATAATGTGTGACTTCTTCATAAATCTCAATTTCAATTATGTAAAATTGAAAAATTATTACGTGTTAGCAATTTAGCCAATTTTATTTTATATTTTTACAATTTAAAAATTCGTTCCCTCTACACGTTATGTAGACTAAATTAGAAATATTGCATATTACGGGCCGTGGAGTATATGCTGTGGTATTATTAATGTCATTATTCCCGTAAAAATTGTTCCTTGGAGTGATGTAGAACATAACTTTAAATACTCACGAGCCGCCATTGATTTTCTGGTAACATCGTAAAATTCAATAAAATACTGTTTCATTATATTGTTACACAATATTTGTAGAATATAACAGAAAAATACTATTTGAAATTGTGTGCCTCTTTAAGTAATGTAATTAAAATCCACGTAATGTACTTTTATTTTAGTCAAAACTAAGTTGCGTATTGTAAAAAATAAAAACACTGAAATGTTTTTACTACATAAATTCTATTTTTGAAGTGTATAGTGATACATAAAAATGTATTATTTAAACAGTTAGAAAATATTAATGGTATCATTTTAATTATTCTATAAATGTCATTATTTATGGTAGCACTCAAATATAAAAACGAAAATTCTATTAGTTTTACATTTTCAAGAAAACTTCCCGTTTACACTATTGTTTTATAGTCAGCTGGTACAAAGAATTAAATTAATTGTACTTTGAAGAGCTAATAATAAATATTTTGACTGCGAGAGTCGTATATGTATTTGTACGGAAGCCTGTGTAGTGCAGAAAGTACGGAAGAATGACTAGATTGTAAACCTCAACTATCTGTTCTGCTTTCCGTTGTGTCTCCCAGCGATTTCGGTGTTTGCCAGCCAATTTGTAGACGACCAGACTGGTTTCTGATCTACTTGAGTTTGTTTCTTTACCTACAATTTCCGCGTTTAACTGGTGACCGAAACCAACCTCCCAACTGGATGTTTTATGTGAAGCAGGGGTGATTTGATCAGCTATTTATGTTTTATTCACACTTACAAATTAACATTATACTCAATATTTTTAATAAAAAACATCCTAATTTAAAAATTACCCTTTGAAAGCATTATTTTTTTCCTTCACCGAAATATCCTAAAACTAGCCGAGAAATGTAATTTTTATTTGGTTCAAACTTTACATAAATTAAGAAGCCGAAACTAATCTTTGTCCCTATATACAATATACATTTAATTATCAATATTTTAGTAAAGCATCAAGATAGATAGATATATAGAGAGAGAGAGCACGCAATGAAGGCTCCTGATGCTTTACTAAAATATTATATATATATATATATATATATATATATCGCTGATTTTTAAAGAACCATGCACATTGTTCTTGTGAACTGTTGGCGGTTTTTCTGCAGGTGGGAGTGAAATATTTTGTTGCATGCCCTGGAGAGCAGCGATGACAGTAAAGGAGGCTCAACAGGGAGATGTCGCTCTTCACTCGACACGTTAATTGACTTTTTTTTTACAAAAAACTATATTTTGTACAACTTGTAATTGGAAACTTCTCTCGAATAATTTTATGTTGCATTTAAGATGACAGGGATATTGATGAACGATTGTAAATTAAAATACAACGCCAATGACATGTCGTCTAAAGTTTATTGTGCTTCTGATAAAATCGCAATAAAAATAATTCTGTCTTTTAATTTATTTATTTTAAATACCTAGCGCCCTAAATGTGAGTGTGTCGGATGCTAATTTATTACACACTCATTCGTGGAAAGTTTGAGAAGCTTTAGAGCAGTAATTCGCCAAGTAAACGCAAAACGACATGTATAAAAGTTTTATTAAAACATATCCAAATATAAACCTTTAACAAAATATGACTTTACAGATTAAAAAGACAGTATAATAGAGGCAAAACAGTTGAAATAAATTTATTCCACGCTTAACTAAATGTTGCAATAAAAACTTTATAAATTGGTCCTAACAAGTAAAACAAAACGTTTCTTACTTATATTTGGTACCTATTCACATGTTATATCAAACATTAGCTATAATTAAAATAAAATGAAATATTTGAATATAATTTAAAGAGGGTAACTCATGCTGTGAAGAATGACGTTCGAATTAATTCCATATACTTTAACAGCAAAGAATTTATTAAGTTTCGTATACTGTATCATTTATTGAAGAACTTTGGAGACCGAAATGAAAGTAAATATGCAGCTTCTTGACGTATTCAAATAAATTACAATCTGTTTCTTTACAAATCTTTACCAAATTTACAATTATTATTGTCTTTTCAATCATTTCACTATAATTCACTCTTAAATATATAGTCTAAAAATGTCCCGAGTATAGGAAAAAAACGTTTTTTACTTAATTTTTTATTTCAATTTGCAAATATTTAATGTATTAATAATTTAAAAATTAAGACCACTATCAGACTTTATTTTTACAATCTCCGAAGAGGAAGAAAACAACGTTTTGGTACTTATTTATACCTTCGTCAGGTTATAATCCTGTGGAGATTAAAATATTTTAAAATTTGTAATATGTTTGTTTTTCTTGTTAACACGAGGTTTATCAATGTTTCTCCACAGGATAATAACCTGACAAAGGTATAAATGAATACCGATACGTTTTTCCCCTTTGAAAATTGTTAAAAATAATATGTGAAAGTAGTCAAAAAGTATTTACTTATTATTACAAAAATCAGACGTGAAAATACAAAATAATTTTACATATATTTTAATTTACCCAAGGAATTAATTTATTTTAGCCATATTTCATTACTTCTATCTGAATATTTTATGGTACCTTTATTTATTCTTTTCTGTGAGAAACCATTTTTTAAATTTTGAAATTATTGGCATATGATAATCAGTTTAATATTTTCGTCATTGACAAAGACCAGTTATATCATGTTTATACTCGTTAAATCGGTTGTGATTACCATTATTACCTTTTCCTATGAACAATCACAAACTCTAGTGACAAACCGGAGTTGTAATTAGTGGAATGTAATGTTGTGTATTATTCGGTTAACAACAGTTCATATCTCTGATCATTTTAATTTTTTATAGCCAATTTTGACAGTTTGTTAACCTGCTAAAGTAAATTTCCACTTCATACAGGTCAGCCTGTCACTGTGAGCGAAAAAGTAAAGTGTGTTGGGGTACCAATAGCTGCAGTGTAGAAGCAAGTGGCATCATAAGCACTGGGCGGACATGGCCCTGAAATTCACCAGTCGTGCAAGAAGGCTACGTTGTAAGCTGGTCGCGTACGGCACGATTCCATGCCACGAATGTGCAACACAACTCACGTAGCGAATGCAGTCGGTATGTGCCAATCCCAAGCACCCCTCTCAAATAGACACATGCTACAACTAACAAAGTAATTGTCTCCACGCTCACGTTAGTAGTGTACGTTCAACCCTTTTTTACTGCGGTCACGGGAAAGATCAAATATTGTCACACTATTACCATTCTATGAACCTAACACGAGGTTACTGTTCCCTGACGCAAAACCTAGTTATGTCGCAAACTCAATTCAAACCAAAAAAAGTTTCGATGTGCGAATAAAATCATGGCTGCTATCCGTCTTGGGAAATGTAAAGTGTACGTCATCACAAACCAACTATAAACTTTCTCTCCCTCTCCCCCTCTCTCCCTCCCACCCCCTCTCTCTCTCTCTCTCTCTTCTGTGGTGTAAAACCTGGGTACCCTTGGTTTTCCTTTTATTGTAAATATTCGAATAAGACTGCTATATTAATTTGATTGTTTGTGGTGAATTGTTGGGGTGAATGTATATTGTTAGAATGAGTGGAGTGTGGCTACAAAATGACATTTGCGGTGGATTGTGGTCTCTGCTGTATGTCATTGTTGCGTGGACAAACCACGAATTGATTGATGTGACCCTGTGTTGTACGAAATGCTTTGAGAAGGTTCTCGAAGCAATTTAAACATTTCGACGAAAGAGGGGAACAGTGTGCTCGTTTGTAATTGGTTCAAGCAGGTCACATGGCCCAGTTCAGCAAGATGGCTGAAACGGGGTTTTAAGACGAACAAGTCAGCGGTGGGACGTCAAGCGTGAAAGGCGCATCCCCTGTGAGTCGGGTGGTGGACCCGAATGCGAAAGGTTGTGGGCAGACGATTTTGGGAGTGTGTAGGTTAAGACGTACTTCTGGCAGACGTAATTTAACACAGAGGCGGCGGGTAGACGCCGAGAGTCTGAGACAGTGGAAGTACGCTGATGTAACTTTGAGAGTGGTGAAGGAGGTCCTTGCCAATAAACTTTGTTTGAAGGAAGGATATCTGACTGGACGTCATGAAGTAAACCAAACAGTGGGCAGTTAAAGGATTGTGGATTCGACGCACATATGGTATAATAGTTTGCCCATGTGGAGTGATATAGTTGTGTTTGAATACCAATGTTGCATTGGTGGTAATTAGAATAGAAAAATTTATGATATGCAATTGTTGATTGCTGTGTTCTAATCCATTGTTTGGTAATTTTTAGTGAAGTTGAGTACAGTCATATGTAAATTTGGAAACCAAGTTACTTAATTACCAGTGGGAATTTGGCCAGTTGTCCCGATACAACAGCAGCCGCAAAACCAGATGTTGTGTGTTATTTTATTACCTTATAAATTTTAACATCATAATTATGACTGTTTTTCTTTTCTTTTACAGTTGCTGCAATTATATGTCTTGAGAGGCCAAAATTCCCCAGCAGATTTTGAGTTTTATTGAATATCATTTGTAAATATTGAGTCTTATGTGAAATCTGCATATAATTTAATTAATTTTCAAGCTCGGATTAATCATTTCAATTACCCTCCCGTTGGTATATTACAATATATATAAAGGTAAGCCCCGCAATCCCTTTGCTTACCTTGCAGGATGCCTCGTAATCTCTCTGGTTTTGCAAGGTTCTCGCACACCGAGACACCTTCATCTATTTTAGGAGGTGCATGTACTGGGGTTGAATACCTTAGCCATACGTTAACAGTTATCCGATGATCTCAATGGGTTAGTCGACCTCCTAAAGCTGGTGGAGACACGAAGAAGTTAATGCTGTGACCCCACAGCAAACTCCTCTGCTGTCATGCGGAAGGGTGCTAGAATACTACTTAACAGTCTGACTACCAGATTCAGGATTTCAAGTCTTTTCCCTGTATCGTTTTAGGTGAATCAGGATAGGATCCTTAAACTATATCTCGGAAGCACTAGCCAACCCCTTGCTCTACCTACCACATGCCCCCTTTTTAATTCCCTTCCTAAGGTATTAAAGTGTCTCAATATCACCCTTGCGTAGCCTGTTACTTATAAAATGGCTACCTTGCTCTTGCTTCCATATCTGCCTTTTCAATTCTCTTCCTATACTATTAAAGTGTAGTTGACTGTTTTAGGATCACCCTCACTTGTGTGTATTTCACTCGTATTTCAAAAACATCTCTAAAATACAGGGACATTTGTCGACTTCAAAAGTTATGACTCGGTTGACCACAAATCCGTTATCAATACACTAATATTACAAGACCCATATGTCACAAAACGTGTCCTATTAATTTATCCCTTCTCTTCGTCAACGTCCTCCATATTGTTCGCTCTTCACCTATTCTGTTTAGAACTTCCCCGTTAGTGATTCTGTCCACCCATCTGATTTTCAGTATTCGCCTATAGCACAACATTTCAAAGGCTTCTATTCTTTTCCTTTCCGGAGTTCCTAACGTCCACGTTTCGCACCCATATAACGCCACGCTCCAGACGAACATTTTTAGGAACGATTTCCTAATATATATAAATACTCCCTTAATATAGACTAAAGCACCAGATCCTCTCAGTAATTGAAAACCTCAAAGACATGACATGGGCTGAACATGTACGTGGATCAAGAATATAGGCAACCTGCATTGACTTTAGGATATCTATAACTTTCAAGTAAATGTTTTTACTTTTTTCACGTATATAACTTCAGCATATTTAAAAAATTTTAAAGTCGTGTTCAACTTCGGGCCCCGAGGTATATGTGAGTCATATTTGGTCAAATTCGGACCATTATTTTGGACGCGTATAGCTGTTACATACAGCACTGTCAAATGTTTCTAGATACGTATATTTGGCTGAGAAAGCTATATATCTTAAGCTAATGTTCATTGAGTTATTATTTTCTATTGTTAGATGGCCTTTTTTTCTTTTCTCTCTAATAAATATGAAAAATTGGTGTAATTGGCACAGACTACATAATATTTTGTAACTTTTCTGTTAAGGTTTTTTTAACGTTTGATTTTGACTAATAAGTAAAAATTTCCGTCCAATTTCAGACTTAATTCCAAAGAGGAAAAGCACAATGTTTCGGTACTTGTTTGTACCTTCATCAGGTTATTATCCTGCGGAGAAACATTGATAAACCACGTGTTAACATGAAAACCCATTTTATATATTTTGTAGTACTAACATATAACTAGACAAAAAGAGGTACACAAATGAGAAAACTCACCTAATAATTAATACATCAATTGTCACATTTTAAATACAACAATATTTATGAACATAACGACAAATTTTGCAATATTTTGAAAACGTCTCTCCGCGGCTATACGACAATTTTTTACTTGCCCATTTGTGGCAAAACTGAGAGGCAAGGGCCCACAGAGGTATTCAGCAGTCCCTACAATGATTTACAATCAATCCCAGCTGCGACCTTGTAAATTAATCGAAAAACAAGAATCGGAGCCTCAGTGAATATTTATAGCAACTTTAGATGTAATTATTAAATTATTAATTAAGTTATTTCATATAATAGTTAGGAATGATAACAAAACACTTCATATTTACTAAAATATTAAATAGCATCTTAAGAAAATAACGTATTATCAATATTGCTTAATATAATGGTGTCATTTTGAGAGTTTATGGTGTTCTCAGTTTTTTTAATATATAGAATTTCAGATAAATTAAATTTAGTTCTATGTCTAAAATTTTAACGTCATTCCAATTAAAATCGTGATTCTCCTCAAATCTATGTGTTGTGATCTTAATGTGTGCGTAATCATAATGTTAATTGGAAGGGTTAAGAAATTTTTTCTGTTCATCCTAAATTATTCGATCGTTCTAAGAATGATAAAAACAGTCTACCGTAATTTGGATTTTCTGGACTAATAAATTAGTGATTCTTCAGAAGACTTTTATTATCTTCATCCTATTGTATCAATAAAACACATCTACTAGGAATTAAGCGTGCGGAATTAAGGATTACAGACAGGGGTAATAAAAATCAGACACAACGGTGATAGAGGGGCTTTTCGTAGGTGAGGGGGGCAAACGGCTTTAATAATATTTGGTATTGGAGAATATCGAGCCCCGCCAGCGATGGAATATGAACTAAAGAAATGGGAGAAAAATTATTAAATACCCGAGTAGAAAGAGATTTCGGGACAGATGAAGAGTTGTACATTAAGGACGTAAGGGAGCTTATGCTTTGAATATTAAGGAGATGATGATTTGATGATTAAGGTCGTGGAGGTTATGATCGTAGGTTAAGATTAGACGCTAATAACGGCAGTAAGGAGTGATCCAGTCAAAAAGACGAGGAAGCGGCAGCTGGAAGTTCAAGCAAGCTGAGACGACGTGGTAAATACCATTGTTTGAAAACTTTTGCCGATTTCCTGGTACAGCCAGTTCCGAGTAGGATTATTGTATTAGTTATTCTACTCCATGAAAAATCCCAGTTAAAACAACCCTTAGTGTAGATCGCTTGTATTTAGTTATAATAAATTTCCTTCTTATAATTATTGTAAATATATATATTGTTTATCATTAAAAAATTGAGAAAATTGTAATATGTATGTAAAACTGTTAAATATAGAGTAAATGGAATTTCGTTCTTATAATAATATTTCATTATAAAATAATAATAATATCCTCCCAGATTCATTTCAATACATTGACTGACATTGTATACTAATTAATATCTGTGACATTCTGCTTCAGTAAACTGCAGTGTTGATTTGAATAATAAATTTATATTCAATAGTACAATCTATAATTAAGTTAATATAAACATATTTTAAAATTTTATCGAAGTCTCAAAACATATTGTTCTTTAAATATACATATTATATCTATACCAAAGTCAGTAATTATTAGCAAATATTTTTCCCTGTCTGTTTACCACGAATAATAAATATCTCCGGGACAGACTTAGAGAGATTCGTGAAAATAGAACTTGAAACTCCACTACAACATAACAGAACTCAACTTGATCCCACAGAAAATTGGATGAATTGAAATGTCGACGGAAGACTATGCGTGCAGAAAATGGAATACAGAGGCAGATTTTTAAAAACAAAAGATGCTTTGATTTAGTAATATTCTTTCTTTTAATGTCGCTGACATTGTTTGATTATTTCATGTTAACGTCATCACGCCTCTTTCTTAATTTATACTTAAAACTCCTTAACTTAGTATAGTATGTTTACCAAGAAACCGCGAAAATTCCATTACGTTCAACATATTCGTTATAAACATATTTCAGAGGTGCACTATAGCTTGACGTACGGTTTTAGCCATTTGTGACTCACACGCCTTGTTTCAACAAGTAACTTTCACGGTTTAACGTTAGGAGATGCTCACTCATAAATTTTACTTTAGGGTAGCTCTGTTAATTTAGTTGCATGGTGGCGTCGAGACGGGAGAGTTTCGTGGGGTAAATTACTGCCAGATATTACACTGCCACAACCTCCATTCACCGCTATTTACTTGCACCTCGAATTTACCTGCGAAAGCAACAGTTAAGCACTTACCCATTATTATCGTTACAATTCGATATCTTCAACAATTCCCCAAACGCTTTGGATTCACAATATGAAAGCCCGTATCGAAGTTGAATTTATTCACAATAAAATTTACTGTCATACTATATATTTAACGACCATTAACAGATTTTTTATATTTAAAGATTGTTTATGAATCATAATTTATTTATTGATTATCAAAACGTTTCTGTACATATTTGTACCCTATTCAAGCTGTGGTCTGAATGAAGCGTTTCTCTTACTGCTTTAATCGTTCCCGCAGTCTGTTTATGAATATTACTTCTTATGGTAACGTAAATACTTTCGTATATGTTTTTTACGATTTTATTTATCTTGACAAATCAGATAACTAAAAAATGTAAATCTTCCAAGTGGCATACGGAACAAAACATTAATTAAAATTTCTCACTCATATATAAATATAAAATATACCAAAAAGAAAAAATAGTGTCTCAAGTGCTGTAAGAAACTCACAAATAATATGTTGAGTTTCAGTTTCATATAAAATTACTAAAAACGATATATAAGTGCTTTCCTGTCCTTAAGGCACAAATAATATATAAAATTCGGATTTGCGTGTATTCGTAATTACTCTCCTCCTAAACTGCTTGACCGATTTTGATGAAATTTTTGTAGTTTTTTTTTGTATCACCTAGTTGTTTCTTAGCTACAGTTGAACCCGGTGCGTGGCGCTGTTGTCGAGATCCAGAATTTTTTTGGATTTCTCACATATTACCCCAGGTTTTCTGCCTGACCGTTTGAATAATCTGTGGCATTTGACTTACGCATCAATATATGCGAATGTTCATTGCGCCGTAGCTTGGCATTGCTTTTACATTTTGTTTGGTATTGCCGAGTTATATATATATATATGGGGGGATTTTGATGATAGTGCGGTGTGAAAATTTAAATCTGATTATGTATCTGATGGTTTAATCTGCTGTTGACAAAGAGATTACTGTCAAATTAACTATTACGGCAGTTTAAAATAAATGATTTACCGGGTAACGCCGGTCACCCACCTAGTATAAAATACATTATATTATGAAAGCATAATTTTTCAAATATGAATCCTATTGTATGCTAATTAATGAGTAACTGGTATGTGTTCAATAGTCAAGTATTCCAAGTTACTTTGCCTGAAAAAGATCGTATTGACAGCCATCGAAACTATGCTATATCATCAGATTAAGAAACATGAAAACTAATATATATATATATATATATATATATATATATATATAGGATTAACAACATAACACCACTACTTAATGTCTTTTTTTCGGATAACTCTAAAAGTTAATATCAAACCTTTCTAGGCAAAAACGTGTAATTAGGATAATGTGTCTCGTAAAATTTAGAATTTTATTCATTAATAAATTATATTCACTTTCTCTCGGGTAATTTAATTCACTCATATTTAATGTACGTAGTAAATAATTAATACAAATCTATTGAAAACTAAAATTTGAAATAATTAATTTTTTAAATAATTTTTTTAAGACATGAGATTGTCAGTTCCATAAAAACCATCCTTTAAAATTAATGAATCAAGTATCATATAAGTATAAGCTTCAAAAGAATCTATTCTGTAAACAGGTTTTCGAGATGTAATTGCATTTACAGACTTAATAATAATTATATTGCCTTCATACTGAACCAATTTAATTTAAATAATTTGATATATAGCTTATTGTGGTAGACAGCTAAGTAGAAGGTCACGGTTTTTAACAAAAGACTCTAAAACTGTAATTGTATTTACACTTCCATTTTTCAATTATTTTTTTTCTGACAAGTTGCAAAATAGGACAAGACAATTATTTTATGTAGAAATAAAGGATTTAATGTAACAGTAATCTTTAGAGAAACAAATTGCCTGACTGCACTATGAAATATTTTTATTAAATGTATTAATAATTTGTTATCTCAGTCATTTTAAATATTTGTTTAGTTTAGAAGTAAGATGGGAACTCATATGATGTTAGAATTTGTTGTAGCTAGAGCCAATTGAAATTAGGGAATGTTACTCTTTATTATTAAATTTAATCATAGCTAATTTCCACACACCGGTTGTTTAGTGTAAAATTAAGTAGTTTTCTGCGAAATAAAATCGTGATTATTAAAAAATTCTTAATATGTTATTATACATTAATTTTATGAAAAAAACAAAAGTGTAAATCTTTACGCTTCCTTGAGGGGATGTATGGAAATTTATTTGCTATATTCTATTAGACATGAAATGATTAACTGAGAATGTTGAGGGATGCAGAATCCAGTCACAGTCGCAGATAAACTGTACTCTCCAGGTAGAACACGATGATAATATGAAAAATTGCGGACGAGATATATACACGCGGGGCTGATAGTCTGGGGATTGAAATAAATAAAACCGTCAAGAGTAATTTATACGCACCTGGGTGCTTATGTATATTGTGCCAGATATTTACCACAGGACAACGATTTCTCCTAATTTAACTCCATAGGCTGGGCCTAGGAAAAGACGAAGTACGGACGGGAGCAAGGTTGATATAAATAAGAACGTAGTTGTTTCGGCCTTAGTGTATATATTGCAAGGAGCTCCATCTATTTTGCTACAAGGGTGGCGTTATTATATCGCACTTAACTTCCTCTATGGCGGAAATTTATGGCTACTGGTTGGTATGGCAGGCAAAGTGCCAAATCCGCTGCAGAGGGATTCTTCATCATTATTTTCCTGGCGAATTATTTTCATCCATTACCCTCGCAGTAAACATAAATTTTGGTGTAACTAAGGAAACGAAATCCGTTATTGATAATCGTACTTCAGCAATTGAGTCTAGTTTTCTCCTCTAAAACGTGATACATGAATGTGGACATAACTATTCAACTCAATTAGCTGACGTAATATATTCAAATAATACTGAAACCACCTTATTTAGGAGAGTATATAATTACTTAATAGGAGATCAACTTTTACTCAAAACAGATCTGGTTCAGGTTGATTACAACAAAGAATCGGGAAAATAAACGAAAGGTTTTTCTATCAACACTTTAGTGAAAATAATTAAGCTAAGAAAAGTTCTGGTTTAATGTATGAAATAAAATAATAAACTGTTTCATTGCCATTACAAAGATAATTATTCATAGTAACAAATACTTAAATTTTCAATTTGAAAATTGACTTCCTTAACAAATTATAAGATAAAACATGAATTTGAGCATTGTTCGAACTGACAATAGGTAACGGCCTAAAAGTTAGTTATGACTTAATAATTTATAAACAAAATTACCTGTGCTATATTTTTACAAAAAATTACAGAACAATATGCACTGCAAACAATGCAAACTAAGATATCCACAAAATGAGACCAAAGATATTATTTTAGGACACATTTATAATTGTTTCTCAGGTTATTTGCATCATTCTTAGCATTAATTTATGAACAACTGGATCTATAGAATAACATTTCAGACATTCATTCCACATCATATTGTGTTTTGGAACTTTATTGAAATAAAAACTGTGGTTGTTTGGGTTGATATAATTACCGCGAACGAGCTTGTGTCAAATCAGAAACTTTTTCAGTAATGTGATTTTTCATTGCACCCTTTGTTTGTCCACCTTAAGACGTTTCCCAGTTCTTTGTGGTTAATTTTATATACATCATTATCTTTATCTAATATATTGACACAGTCTTTGAAGGTTTTTACTATAAACGATAGAGAAATGATTGCCTTATGTAGTATATGATACCGATATTGTACGACGGAAAAAATAAACTAATTTAAAATATATATTATTTATAATTGCAATAAATATAATATCTTAAGAACAGTAGTCCTCATAGGAAAATTTTTAACAGATTTTGTGCAATTTTATCAATTGAAACAAAATTAATATATCTTTGTTAATCCCGCACGCGTTCTTATACTGTTTATCCGATTTTATGTCCCATCCTTTCACGCTTTCTAGACAGTTTTGAGAAGTACACAACAAATTTTGAGCAATTCGCACAAAATTTTCAAATGAGTTCTGTCACCTACTGCTATTTGGACAGCCAGTAGATTCAACGACTGATTATATTTCATAAAGTTTTCCTTGTATGACTTCGCGCGCTTGACACAATTTAATTGAATTAATTACAAACAGAGACAGTTCGGTGCGTGTGTCATAGATAATAGTTACCACATGTTGTCAATCATTTATACCACCCAAATTACAAAAAAAATTATATATATATATATATATTAATAGATTATCATTATTTCTTCACTGTGTTTTAGCCAGGGATGTTGGTTTATTACAATTCTTTGTTGTTGTTGTTTTGGTAATCAGTCCCAAGACTGGTCTAATGCAATCTTACATGCTAACCTATCCTGCGCAAGTCTTTTCGTATCTACTTCTCAACCTCATTCCACTAATTTCCTAATCTGCTTAGCATATTCCATCCTCGCCCTCCCTCTTCTGTACTTATCCCACACATTTCCTTCTTATACTAATTTTACAAGACCCTCATGTCTCTAAACGTGGCCTATTAATCCTCTCGTTTCTGTGAAAATATTCCCTGCAATTCAATTAACATAAAATTCTCTCGATATCTTAGAGTGAGTCAAAAATACAGACGGTACATTAGAGAAGTAAAAATTATCCATTTACCTTAAAGGAGTAACAAGTAAACCTAATACGTTATGGGGGAAAATATTATTCTTCCTTGGCGAGAACAATATATTAGAATAATAACCTCTCAATCGGTAATATATCTGAAAAAAACATGTAAAACGTAAAAAAAGTTCGTTTTTCAGATTTTTCAGGATAATGTTGCTTACTTGCTGATCCTACGGGGTTTTACCAAATTGAATATCGTCAATCTTCGAGAACCTCTCGTCAATTGACAATACTGCTCTGGTAAATCACAGGGGTGACATTCACTGAGAGGTTGCTTCCACGGTAAAACAACCATCGATCAACAACCCTGGTCCTGTGTCGACTGTTTCGAGAACATTTGTTACGAGGAGAAAATTTTCATAAAAATGTACTTAGTTTTGTGGGATCAGTTATTCTGTAGAAAATATTGGCTAATTTGACGATTTTGTAGGAACATACAGTAATCAATAATGTGCATTCTTGATTATATATTGGATCATTATACTTTATCCTTGGAACCCATTACTAACTACAATTGCAGATTACTAAAATAAATAAAATTAATAATACTTATTTCTCGAAATGCTCAAAATAATATCCTATCAATACCTTGGTCAAATCAGGTTCCAGATTTGGAATTTAAATTTCTTGTACAGAGAGATTGATAATTCGCGCACATTGAAATATACATGTTCGTAAATAGTTAGTTATTGTAATAAATTCTATCAAGTATCACAGGATGCAATCACTGGAATTACGAACAATAATGTAGGGGCAAAGGAAATGTGTACGGTTCTCATGACGTCTGTAGTATTGCTGAGTTCACATTATCTTCCCAACAGTAACGAAGGTTATTTTTACAGTAGTTCATGTGCATTATTCGTAGACTAATTTTATGTGAAATATCCGGATATAACCATATTACTCAACTGTTTTCGTGAAACCGAATCAGTTGCAGACATTATAAATGTGCTCGCGTTTTCTACCACTACTAGTGTTAATCCTACCAGATAGACAACTATGCGTACATGTCATGTAACCTTTCACTCCGAAAAGACAGAACTCTAATTTATAGGCTGATTAGTTGTTAATGAAACTTAAGTCAGCAGTTTTTTCGTAATTATAACTCTTCCCTCGTATTCGCACAACTTCAGTATCTTGATAAAAATTATAATGAGATAATTGCATTAATATTATGTAAAATATTATACCTCGTTTATATAAAGTGATAAATATTCAAACCTTTTTCTCTTTCACCCTTAAAATAATTTATTTGCAAATGAAAACATCAGAGTTTTGTCGCACATAATCTATACGCACGCAATTATTATTTTTATTCCATTAAACGTGAAATTATTGTTTAATCAGTCTATTAATATTATTTCCCCCTCAAAATATCCTGAAGTTAATCACCTGAAGCTAAGAAGATATTGTTTAAAACTATCGTCTTTCAAGCAAATGCACGCTAGAGGACAGACGTGGTACACATGCCATGCAGTATCTGCAAGAGTACTGCCATTAATACATTTAAATTGATTTATAGATAAATGTTTGAGATAGCAGAATCGCCGAGAACGTCATTTTTAATTGTTTGCCAATTTTTTTATAATGACAATGTTTCACCACAGTAGAATAATCGTCTTTTCTTTATTTTTACGAAACCTGTATAACGGATCACTGGTGGTCAAAGAACTATAAAATGGATTAATCTGAAAGGTATGAAGGAAAAATTATAATTACTAACAGTTATGTCCTTTGTCAATATTTCCTATCATTTTGTGTAGAAATTATTTAATTAATAATCCACGCTTACATTCTTTTCCCGCATACAGCATAATTAATTCATATTCTTCATATCTTACCCTATGTCTGTTACTGTACATAAAGGTCGTTAGATACAAATGTTTAAGAATTTTTTCATTTAAACGTACGTTCAGTGAAGTGAATATGTTAAACTATCTGGGTGCCCGTCGATTCTCGGTAATATATTTATATTATCCCGTTACAGTATTGAATTATCAGCGATTTCCGTAACCCGGAAATAGACATGAATCTTAGTTGATTTAGTGTTATTGCTTTCCATCCCCGTCGGCGCTCCTCTTTAACATCTTTGTTGCATCCCGGCACTTTAATATTGTAAATAATTCTACGGGTACGCTAAAATAAAAGAATCTAAAGGAAGTAAAAAGCAATTCTGGTACCGATGCTAGCGAAAGGTACAACCACCACCCCTACAGGTACAAAGGATGTTTTACCCATCCAGTTTTAGACCTTTATTATGATTACTAAGTTTCGTCTAATATTCTCTTATTGTAATAACTTAGTTTCACCTCCTTTCATCTCTCCTAAGGGTTAAACTACAACTTAACCGATATTTTGATTGTCATAATTAATCTCTTGAATTAAACCCACCACATCCTGGTTGATTTCTAGTATTGCATTTCTCCTTTCACCTCCACCACCTAATTATGTGGTTTCAAATGAGGTCCGTATCATGATTGTGAGAAATACTATCTACCTCATTGCTCCCTAAATAATTTATTCAAGTCTTTGCATGTTGTAAAATTTCAACCCCTATCCATCTCAGCGATAAGGAGTAGTAGTAATGACTTATTCTACAGTGTTAGTTTCAGGTTGGCAAGAAACATGTGCATATATTAGTACATAAACTGCTCACACGTTGTACCACGCGATGCAGAAATTCCTCCCCGCCCCCAACTCAAAAGGGAGTAATCTACTTCTTAACCGGCATGTTGAATGTCAATAATAAACTCAATACCAGTTTCGGTTGTTTTCTTGTTAATATTATGTAACGACCTACCAACCCTCCAATACTGATTAGGGTTCAAATAATACACTAATAACTACGGTGGAAACACAAAGAAGTTGACGCCGAAAATTTTGTATTTCACTCAAATATCGTCATTTTTTATTTCCGCCAAATGTACCTCGACCCTCGGTTCTCATGTCTTGTACCAACAACTTTTTTTGGCGAGACTTAAGTAATACGTGTATAAAATTTGGTCGAAAAAGCTCTGCACGTTATATTTGCATAAAAAATACAAAGGAATATACATCTTTTTTTATTATATAGACTAAATTCACAAATTATTCGTAAAGAAATTTCCTGTACGACTTAATAGTCTCTACGTTGAGATAATTAAGTTATCTGCACGATTTTTCTTACCAAATTTTGTGATTCACCAAACCCCAGAATACCGTTAGTGAAATAGTTACTTAAATATAATCGAACGGTGTTCGCAGAAGTGCTGCCTGCGAAATTTAAGTGCATCAGAACGGAGGTCTGAAATATTAATACGCCAGAGTGACTGTTGATTTGAGGTTCCCGATATATAAAACGGTTTCCACTCCTCGAAGGGAAACTTGATTCACTCCAAGAGATTTTCTAGGTTTCGCACCATTTGGCAAACAGATTTCCGATAAGTTTTTCTCGTTTTTTTCAGGAATCCATCATTTCTTAAAGGCACTCGGGTTATTGCACATGAAAACGGTTTATCAGACCAAGAAAAAGCTTCAAAAAGTTCGGTGCACTATCGAACGGACCAAGACAAGATGTACTTTTTAATTAAATGTACTAATAATTTAGACAATTGTCTGTAGATTCTATTGGAACTCCAAGAACTTTCATATAGCAGTTAGCTGCAGTCGGATGTTTATATTAGTTGCGGTACGCGTGAAGTTAGAAATGAAGAAAAATATACAGGAGTGTTAAAATTTTTCATAAAATGAAGTATAAAGCCGACGTTTATCTTAATGTATATAGTGACTCTTCAATTTCCATAATTCAGAAATAGGTGAAAAAGTTCAATGGTGTCGGGAAGGCGTCCAAGGTGAATCACAGTAGGAAAGTCTAAATACAACAAAACGTAACATCAAAATAAATATATGTGATACGTGCATTTAATTATTAAGCTAAATATTTCATTAACGTGAAAAATATTCATAATATTCATACTAAAATTAAATCTTCATATTGTCATTTTGCTTTTAAAATATTAATATCAGCTCATCCATCTAAAAATGTATGTCATTTATTTTATTTTATATTGAAAATTACACCTCATGTTTTAACAAAAATTTTACATATTCAAAATTAATATTGATTTTACACTTTTTGCTTCCTGAAGAAGTTCATAAAGTGGTAATTATATTAACTAAATACTAACTAATGTATTTGCTGACTTATTTGGTCGTATTTTTATTTATTTGTTATAATAACAATATAAAACAAATGGAATAAATTTACGATCAATTACAAACTTTTTATTTACTTATTTATTTAATTCAACCGTAATCTAGCCATGACTGCCTACAAGGGCAGCTTCAGTCGAAAATTGTAGACTTTTTTATATTTGACCCTCTTTTGATTATCAAAATTTAATATTTGAAGAAATTACGTCCGTTCAATTAAATAAAAACTTTGTAATTCGTCCTAATTTGTTAGATTTAATTATTGTTTAAATGGGATGTTAATTGATTTACCACTATAGCACTTTTAAATAATAAACTTTATTTTTTGGGGATTTTTTGTCTTTAAAGTTACATTATTTCAGAAAAAAATTCGTGGACGGCTACTGCTATACAATTTAATTTTTCATGGCGTTAATAAAGAAAAAGAGGTAACAAATAATAAATTTACCAAATTGAGTCTGTCGTTCAGCATTCTATTTCTTGATTACTGAAGTTCAAAATTCGTGAGTTCAGCATTAATATTCGATTAGAAATTTATAATTTGCTGAACTTTCTTCTGAGAGACCTCATCTGATATGCTTTTGTAATACGGCCTGGTAAAGCTAACCAGAAGTCTGCATGCATATTTACCTTGAGGATTACCGCATTCCACATGGGAATGTGCAGACAGGCGGCGCTCTCAGGTCATACTCAATTCAGTAGGTTAGGCCTCTTATGTCGAAGCTTTTAATCCTTCCGATAACCCTCAGCGGGAAGTTTGAAAACATTTCTTATTCCTTCTTAATTCTTATTCATTATTAATTCTTTTTATTTTTAGTCGTCAACCGTAAGTAAAATTTAAGAGCCTCCACCAGTTGCTAAACTGAGATATTTATAGCTGATCACAACAGCCACAAATGTCAAATTCTCCATTACGTTCCGCACAAAAATCTAAAAGTTTGGAGCAATTTCGACCTTTTTTATTCACACGTGTTTTTCTACCAAAAAAAGGACTACCACCCTTACGGCCGAGGCTGGAGTGAATATTTTTTGATATTTTGGTAATGTTTCCCATGACTCTTTTGTTGTATAATTTCAGCCACAATCCGCATACGTGCTGAGCATCCTCAGAAGTGAGGTGACGTTACACAAAAATAATTTGAAAAAAGTCGAGATTCTTGTCGAATCTGGGGATATGGTAGTCGCTGAGTTTATGAAATTCAACATACAACTTCAGTTGTGCTTCAGCCTCAGGATAATAAAAATTATTAAACCTTTTAATACTTCATAAAATCTCAAAATCACAGGCTACTTAATTTTTAAAGTTTCGTTTATCAAATATTTAAGTGATAGAAGAAGCTATTTTCATTTTAAAGAACCGAAAGTATTGGCTGTTAACTGTAACAGCTTCGGTTTCTAGTGTGACGCCGATGGTCAATCCGCCAGAATTTTCGAGAGTCACTAACCGCATGTCCAGAACGCGTTGAATAATTGAGCAAATGCGTTGGCGCGTGATTGAGACAGAAGCAGTTAACGTGGACTTGCACGATGGCCGCTGGCTGGAGCAACATGAGAGTTGACTTACATGCTATAAAATATTGAAGACAAGCGAATATCTTGAACGCAAAATATTTGACATCACACAGCGTTTTCCTATGATAACATTAGAGGAAGAAAAAAATATTGTATCTGATATGTTGATTACTTAATTGACGACAATTGATGGCTAAGTGATTTTGTTGTTCAAAAGTAGTAATTAGAATTCAAGGGCAAGGAAAGAAAGCCAAAATCAAGAAAGGAGCAAGACAAGGATGCTGTCTGTCGCCCATGCGGTTAAACCTATATAGAACAGGCGATGAAGAAAGTTAAAACTGAATATGTAAAGTAAATCATACTACAAGGAAAAGAAATAAAAACCCTACGCTTTTCCGATGACATTGTAATATTAGGGGACTCAGAAGAAGACTTAGAAACCATAAAAAATGGCAAGAAAGTGGTCCTGGAGAAATATTTCAATATGTGGATTAATAGAGGGAAAACCAAGGTAATGGATTGTAGTATGGGAAACAATGGAGTAACAAAGGTTGTTAGATTGGAAGTGATATTTTGAAGGAACTTAAGGAATGCTGCTACTTATGAATAACTAGGGATGGTGGAATTATAGTACAAAAAGTGGAGGATAGCACAGGCAAGGAAGGCTTTCGCGAAAAAGAGGAATTTACTTACGGGTAATATTAGTGTGAATATTACGAAATCGTTGCTAAAAATTTTCGTATTTAGCTTCGAACTGATGCTTTAATTATTAATTTATTATGGAGCAGTCTCTCTCGTAGTGTTGGTAAACGAGGAGGATAACTGGAGCGAATATCTCAACGGTCAGGGGCACGACGGAATAGTTCTGATAAAAATGGAGACGTGACGAAATGGATTATATAATCATTAATATTCTATTTTTGATAACTGTTGGTATTACTGAATTATATCTATGATTCTTGCACGCTGTTCTTACAAGAGAATAATCTTGGTGTAAATAATAAATCATATTCGCTACCTACGGTGATGCAATAAGTATGCAATTTAATTATGCATCCTATTAATGATGTCTAATTTGAACTAATTTATATTTTCTGTTGGGTAATTGTATGTGACTTAATTTACATGTAACATCTTATTTGAGTCGCAATGGCCATGACTGATGACATCACGTAATGACGTCATTCCTGTTACCTTACTTCAACCCATAGAACCTTTACCCACTTTCCTGCTTCCACCACGTTCGCGTCCGCCATCTGCATGCAGAGTAGCAAATACTATAGTTAGTATCTAATGACTATTGGAGGCAAAATTCTGTTAATTATAAGTCCCATGTCAGCCCATGATACTAGGGAAACAATTGCTCTTGAGTAGCCCGACAAAATAAAAAGGCATAAGAATGATTTTATGCTTATTGTACATATTAGAAAACTACTCGTTTTACAAATAAACTTTTAATTGAAAATGTGATTTTGAATAAACAAATTATTCATGCACCGGCCGCAGCTTACAATTTATTTTCTAATTTAAATATAATTTATTATCCCTTGTCATTGTAAATTGCTTTTATCATTCAATGTATAAAAAACTTCAACTGTTAATTTTTAATAGCAAAAATACTTTGAACAATGATTTTGACGGCAAATTGTGGGTAAAGCGCAAATTTAGAAAGTTTTCTATTAAATTTCTGACCATCAGGATTTTTTATTCATTTAAACGAATTCAGATAAATATAAATATTGGAACTGTAATATTATGAAGATTTTTATTTCTAAGTTTTTATTTTATATTAATTTAAGAATCATAATTAATTCAGCCTTACATTGAATAATAAAAATAATTAAAATGCTTTAATTGAATTAAATTGAGATATTTAAATTTTTAATAGACAATTAGATTCGAATACACGTACACTGTAAAACTATTAATTTTTATATTTGTAACATGTACATCTTTTTAATGAACGTTAACTTCAAGGAGGTCGTGAAGAGGTTTCGTTGTATTCCATAGATATAATTTAAGCCTCCTGCTTATTTTTTATATGAGATGCAAAGTAGAGTCAAAATGTCGTATTCCTGTTTTTAGAAGTTTAATGAAATATAATTCTCTGATTTAATTTTATTAAATTTTAATTATTCTGTCTTTATTAGTTGACTTATTTATTTTAATTCCTTGTAAATGTCATGCAAATTAATTCGTTGTGTGAAAACGACGTTGACCTGTAAAGAGAAGTGAAATAGGGCAGGTTTACTCGTAAAAACATTACTCGTAGTTCAAGTAAGCAACAGAACTCGTGTCACAAAACGTTTCGTTCCAACATGTCATTGAATAAATGAGGCGTGTCTTGTTTGCCAGTTGTCTTGATGTGTTGACAGGGAGCAGCGCTACATATCCAGGGGCCATATAAGATATGGCGCAGTGCTGCGGAACGAACTGCGGTTAACTACGAGTATACTTCAGACCAATGCCGGCCGCTTTATAGCTCCGTGGAACATTGTAAGCGATTTCCTACTCTTCCCCGCTACTGCATAAAACAGGCTACGCGCTGAAATGATGTGCCAAGTCATCTATAATATAGCTGCAAGGTAACCGCAACGAACAACTACAACCGTTGTAGTAAACTGCCAGTTTCACAACTAAGATCAACGTGTACGCGTATTTCTACGTCCGCGTCATCTTTGTCCTATCTTTAAATCCTATCTATATAATCATGCCTTTTTTAAAAAGAGTTCATTATACTAATAAATATATATATATATAAGGTAATGTAAGCAGACCGCTGCAGAGTTTATACACACGACCTGTTCAAACAAACTGCGAGTTATAAGATTTGCCATTAGGCGTTAGTAAACCATCCGATTGCCCTAAAATATTCTGTATTTAGCTTTGATCACCGCAAAGAAGGTTTCTGGCGATGGTTTAAATACTTATATTGTTTTCTTCCCAATCACTAATCTAATCTAAGACTTCATGTTTGTCCCATACTATTTCCTATGCCATTCTTCCAATTGTAATGACATTTTGGTGTATAGATTATGCCCTCACGTACCTTGTCAAACGATACAATTAAATTGCTGTTAAGCGTCAAAAATGCTAAATTTTACCTAACATTTAATTTAAGTAATGATAATTTTTAATTCGTTAACAATAATATAAAATGTTTTATGAGATGCAATACAAATAGGGATTTTTCTTTACCTGATAGTTAACTTTTGCATTTGACATTCGCGAAAAACAATTGAAGAGTTATCTTACGCTATGGAATCACAAGGAATTAAAATTTTTTGTAGTTTATAAATATGAATAATGTTGATTGATTATATAAAGATGTGAGCTGCGCACACTCAATTTTGTTGATCTTAGATATGTATTTATATCTATACACATTATTTCACGGTAATCAAACGGAAGAGATGGTTGAAGTATCTTGTCCTTATAATTATAATTGACTGTTTCAGTGTATTTTTGCGCATGCATGTGTGGCAAGCAATTTAGACCAAATTTTTACACATGTTCATAGTGATCTTAGAGCAAACAAGAACTGCAGGCGTAATACACTACATTTACCCCTGGAGGTGGGGGCTGTATTGTACGGAAATTTAAAACAAACATAAAACGCACATATTTTCTTGAGAATAAATATTTAGCGGTTATGAGGAGCTTTAGAAATGTGGCGCTATAGGAGAATGCTGAAAATCAGATGGGTGGATAGGATAACTAGCCGAGAAGTTCTAAGCAGAATAGGAGAAGAGAGTACAATTTGGAGAACTTGGACCAAGAGAAAGGATTGATTAATAGGCCACGTTTTGAGAAACGAGGGTCTGTAAAATTAGTATTAGAGGGAAGTGTGTGGGGTAAGAACAGAAGCAAGGATGAAAAACGCATGATTAGGAAGGATGTGGAAGCTATGTAGAAAAGAAATGGCTTCCGCAGGACTGATTACCACAACAACACGAGATTGATAGTTTCTCTCTCAATATTGTACTGTTTTTAATATACTGAGTCATCTCGGTGGTTACCATAAAATTCAGAACTCATTAAGCAGTGGGTGTGGAAGATAAATAATCAAAATTGTGACTGGCCATTCTGATAGAATAATCACATATTCACAAAGGAGATTACTGACAAATTAAATATTGTAGCTTGTATCGCCTGATGACCAGATAGTTTCAAAATAAAAAATAGCACCAATTAACTGGTACTTACAAAAAAATCTTTTTTGGCAAGTAGATGACCCACGGACCCATTACCGTAAAGCTGAAGCGAAAGAAGCAGCATTCGCTTATATAAAATAGAATAAATAATTAATCTGCATAACTATACGCGGTTCTCTTGAATGTATGCAACCCGCTTAGAGGTTATGAGGCATTCATTGGCTTTGAATGAATGTTTATAAAAAACAGCTGCTGAATGCACTTCAATACATGCGTGGAAATCTTTATGATGTTAATCTTTACAAAGCTAATGAACCACGTAGTTAACAGTCATGATTCGAAATCTTAGATGTAAAGCGAGGCATAATATTAAGTAATTAGGTGTAAGATTCTTGTACATAGAAAATATTTCATGACATACTATTCTTAAAAGTTGGACCGAGATTTCCGTTTACCCGTTTTAGAAATCAGAAATACTATTGCCTTTTCAAGCATAATAATTAAAAATAATCTGAATATAAATATAAATTGCACATGCAGATTTAACGTCTGATTTAATGTAAAATTAATTGCAGGACGTTAGTTTCCAAACAAAATTTTATGTACGAAACAATTACACAGAAAACATGAGGATAAGTCCTTCGTGAAGAGTGGATTTGGAGACGTAAGCAATTCAAAGAAGTGATGTGGCAGAGAAAGAGTAGAGAAGTGAGCGGAATAACAACCAAGGCACTACCAATGAATTTTTAGTCGGACAAGAGATTCGAGCGGACCAGAGTCGACAACGAAACTGGACACAAACCAAAGCACGTAGCCTACCAATTTCCGTAAACTGTAAATTTATAATACCTGCCTCCGCCACACACTGTTCTAAATAATACATAGAATTTTACATTAATCCATTGTGAAAAGCAGAACCACAGTCTTTCTATGTGATAAAATTTAATAAATTACAGAATTTGCTTATAATTATTATTGTTTTTTCAAATTTAATAACTGTGGTTAACTTACTACAGTTTCAAAAATTACCCATGCTACATACAATCAATATAATTGGTGATCACCTCAGTTAACAAAAAAAGATAAAATCCAATTATTTGGCTCTAAGAGCGTGTGGTTGGTAATAGAATTTTTTCCCTCAATTTACGGGCTTTAACACTGTTAGAAAGTAAAATAATTTACATCAAAGTTAATTCATTTGCATTTTTATATAGTTTCAAATATCAGAGTAATTCTGGTTCGATTCCCAAGCCAGTCGAGTAATTTCTGCCTTATTTCATAAATAAATTAAACAAGTTCTCTAGTGTCGGTTTAGTAAAATCATTTAAGGTTAAATTATATGTCAATCTATAAACATAAAAATGAAAGAATGTTTGACCGGAATGCGTTCCTATGTCATTCATCTAATTGCGATTTAACTTCTGTCAGTTGATCTACGCACGCCCGCAAACATTTCGGTTGGCGTTCCGAAGCCTTCCCAGAGATCAGGGCTGCGAAATTTAAAATATATAAACGACCAATATGTACGTCTAATAAACATTTCTTGGGATCAATGATATTGATAGTGTTCTTCGTGGTGTTATTTCTATATAGTGTCAACCCCATCCAGCATGAGAGAAGAACCATAAGGGCTCTGAACGTTCGTTGCATAAAATTAAGAGATTGATGACAAGTTCCATGTCATGAAACTCTTTGAATTTAATTCTAACATTGAACGTGTCGTTAAGTAATAGCTCAGCCACTGTGAGTCAGGGCGTAAGAGAGTGAAGCGTAGTTTCCCATATGCATTTAAACGCGTGGAGAAATTTCTACCAAATTTTGTCCATACGTTATTTACTACACAAAAAAGTTTGGTTAATGTACCCCTAGCAGTTATACGAATGGAGATTGAAATTTAAGAAAACTCTAATGCGGCAATTATTTCAGTAGAGTGAATTTTTTTCCGAATTAATTCAGTTTGATGGTGTCATTTTCGAAGCTGTAAATACCAAATTTCAATAAAGGTGAGTACTCGTACATTGATGTCGATTCCGGGTATGTATTTGAATTAAATTATGACATCCACAATCCAGGTTAAATTGTATTTCACTCCCTAGCTGTAGTAGTAGTGGAAAATTTTTAGAATGGTGTTGAGCCTAGGGTCACTCTAAGGGTATTGGAAATATTTTATACCTATCTTAACAAGTGAGTTGATTATATATTCGTTTCTAGACTTATTTCAAGTCACTATGCTGTAGATTTATTTTATGAGTTATAATGCTGTAAGCTAGAAGAGGGAAGGGGCGTGAATGTGACTCCTCCACTTTACTCATTTGTTGAGAAAGAAATTATTAAATTCTATAACTTGCTAATACAAATAAATACCCCGGCACCCAGCTAGTATGTAATAACGTCTCCAGTTCTAATTCCCGTCAGAATTTTTTTTATATCTTTATATCAGTCTCCAACGTAAAACTGTGTTTATTCGGGTTTTTTCACAGATCTATCATTAAAATATATTTTTTATCCATTGTTTCTTATTAACGTTAGTTGTTTGCTCCCGTTCATCCGTCTGGACTTCGGTAAGTAATTAATTATCTGGTAAATACGGCTCACACACGAACTGTGTGTAGTATGTTACTAACATTAAAATGTTAGTAAAATAAGAAATATGCACATTTGTTTTTTATTTATATTTTTCTTTATATTGTTATACTACTTAAAGTTCAAATCATGAATATGCTTTTAACTTTTAGTCACTCAAAGAACGCACATTCATATCCGCCTTCTGTCCGATATAGATTGCATAGAGACGAGATTACAAGTCATAACTTTATTTTGTTATAATATTTACAGAATATTAAATTAGATATCCTGAAAACGTGTATATTCTTATTTTCTAAGAAATTGAGTAAACTGTTCAGAAAATTTGGTTTAAAAATATTAATAATTCTAACAATAATTTTCCATACATGGCGTGTACGCCCGCACTATAATAAAATTGGAATATTTGTAATTTATTTAATGTTATAACTTGGTTTCTTCTCACGTAGATAATATTATGGAATATTCAAATTCTTGGTCAAGTAATTTACTGGTTTCATCGGAGTGATATTTCTTCACCTCTTATACTCGGTTTACAATGTAAGAGTTAGTCCAAGTCTCGCGTTTTTTCATGAGGTCAGCAAGACTGTTAACGTTTAAAACAAAGCCCTTTACCTCTAAGGAAGAAATTTCAACCTTGGCGGGAAATGTATGGAAGGAACCAGGGCCTTTAGCTACTGATGGCGTGGCCTGTTTAATTTATCGAGCCCCGTTCTAAGCCCTGCAAGTGGCAATTTGTTAAATCGCCGAAGGGATTACGAAGGACCTGGCTCATTCCTTTATTTATGGGTTCGTACGTGAATCGTTGTCTTGAAAGCAGAACTGCGATCAACAGATAGCAGCAAATTCTTGTATGAGTTAAGCTAAGGCACAAATACTTTTTAATTAACAATTGATATTTTGTTTGATATTAAAACGCTTTAAATGTATTTTACTAAAACAGTTTATACGTTTTTCAAACCAACTATCCGTTAGTCAAATACGGTTTACGTAAAATATGTAATTTTAGATTAGACTCTTAAATATTACTATTGCCTGTCTCCTACAACAATGGGTGAATTAAATTTTTTAACAGAATCCGAATAATACTAATAGAGATTTCAATTGCGAGAATTGATCTTATCTTATTTATATTAAGATATTAGAGCATAAATTATGCATTATAAATTAATATATTAATGAAACAGTATAAAATTCATGTAACCGTATTTTCTCCTCATAAAATGCTTATAAATATTTTGAATGACAAAATAGGGGGTTATAATTATTTAATACATTTTAACAAATTATTTGCGTTTTTAAAAGATAAAATAATTTTATGTATACTTCGTTGTAGCGTATTTCCTTCCTCCAGGTCAAGTTGTGAACTTACCGTCAGTCGACGGAAATGGCTATGAATCTGGTACTGCTAGATGTTTTGGGAAAAATCAGTTTACTTTCTTCCTTACTCCTGAATATAACACACACTGTTTCATCTCTCGTCTCTTACTTACTTCCTCATTCCTTCAACTTCTAGGTAAGACGGAATTTCTGGCCCCCTTTCAATTTCCGACTAAGACTCAATTCTCAACTTCCCATATTTCTGCTTTCCTTCAACTTCCAATCCACACTAATTGCCTCCCCTTTTCCTTGAGCTTTCAACGTCTTTATCAACTCAGCTCATTTCTCGTCATTTTTCTTCGGCTAAACTTTTCGTTTTCCCTTTTCCAAGGGAAAGCCCCACCTCACATGGTGTATCTCCCCAAATCATTTTTTCACCTTTCGCCAAGCGAAGGATTTTTGCGCTGACGAAAAAAGTCTGTCCTTGGGAGATTTTGCAGGGTTCACGTCCCTGCTGCAGACACGCGATTCTTTTTTCAATCGTTGAAAACCAAAAAAATTGAATTAAAATTAGGGAGGGGTCCTACTGCGTTATAATATATTTGTTCTAAAAATTACTTAAAAACTAATTTTCTTGCCATTTTTTACGTTCCGATAATAGGACATAAATGGTTAATCATTGTCCTCGAGCAAACAGAGCTGATGAATACATCACAATCACCTCCAAATCGTTCCCTCCCTTCACGTGATTACTATATCACCTTGCTGCTGCTTCACGGCAATCTCCTTTGAAGATTGCGGTATTAGTTTTTCTTCTTCGCAACCGCTACAGATATAACTTACCGCTGGCTCAGATTTCTTTCGCGTGATTCCCGCCAGTTTGTTTTATTTTTGACCTGTGTGCCACTAAATAGAAAGAGAAAACTACCTCCCTGGTGTTCGCAATTTCGTGTCTCACAAAGGTTTTCAAATAATACCAGCTAAATTTCAAATTAAAATTGAAAAAAAAAAGTCAATTGATTTAATACGTTTAATAAAACTTAATTCTTAAATTTTACATGTTAAGATAATATTTCTTATACATATTTCATAATAAATAAACTCATTTACCGACATTCACATCTATTAGCCGCCCAAAAGAGTTTAGTCCGAAAATGCTACTTTACAGAAGAAAATGTAATTTATATTATCGAGGAAATATATCTGTTGGCATACCTTTCTAAAAAGAGGATTTAAGATAAGTAGGTTGTTAATACTTTGAAGTTTCATTTAAGTTACAGTAAGGATTAGTCTAGGAATATGTCAAATTGACGATCCTTCTTCAGCAATCGAAATGAAGAGAATTTATGACAGGAAATAGGAAAGTGTTTGTAACGCCATTTCTTATAACTTGACTATAAATAATAAACACTAGAGACGTTTTAAAAAATCAAATCTAAATATAGAGGAATATTGGGAATGAAGGGCTAAGTGTGGATCCTGAAGGAAAATCTATCATTGATTGCTCTAGACAATAGAAGGCCGGGGCTTCGATCACGCGGTAGAGAAGGAGTTAGTCAGAAACAAGTTCTTACAAAGTAAATGTTAACCAATCACTGAAATCCAACAGGACTTGCAAACAGTAGACATTTTCTAGTAAACTAAGTTTACGTTTGAATAATCTGATTACCACAGAAAAACGTACATAACATAACCAGCTTCAAAGAAATTCATTACTTGATATCTTTGTAAGGTCAAACTGATCGCCAATTAGATAACATTCTTATTTTATTCTGCTGTGAAATTTGATGAAGGAAAGCGGATTTTAATCTGATCTGACAGACGAGTCGAGCAAATTATAAAGAGCAACTGTGTTTGTCTGTGAGGTATTTCTCTTTCACTTGATATTAGCTCATGCGGTTCTCGGTTAATATCATTAGGCATGGCGCAGAAAGAGTCTCGTAGCCCGAACATGAGCTGCTATTGTATAATGTGCCTTTGCAGACAAGACTCCATTTAATGCTCGTATAGCTACGGCAAATATAGTCATATGTGTAATGTCAACGAAGTTTTCCCTTATTATATTAAGGCACATAATAGGGACTACCTTAGCTCAGCTTTGTGGCCAGCTTTGCACAATCCAGTTGCACCACGACCTCAATTACTTTGTGAAATGTGCTCAACGCGGCAATTGTTCCCTGAATAAATCTTAAATTTTTGGGGTCATTTGCTCACATTCGTTTAAATTTGCTTGGGTTAATATTTTACATTTACAGCCTATAGAACGTAACCAGCCTTGAGGTATTTATTCGATTTACACGTGGCTGTTTGTCGACTTCCTGTTTAATTTTAGCACCAAGGACTTCAACAAACACATGACAAGATCCTTCAAAATGAATGCATTTTTCTTCAAATTATTTAGAAACGAAAAATAATAACATTTAAACTTAAAACATGAAATTAGTTATTACAATGTGAAAATCTCACGAAATCTACTTCATTAAAATTATTAGAGTTAATTTATAAATTCAAAAATAATATAGGTATTAGTTCCAGGACGTTAGTCTTGAAACACTAAACAATGTATATATTTTTTAAAACTACATCTCAAGCATTTTTATAAGTTGACATAAGTTTAAATATCAAACTTTGGAGTGAAACAATATATAATTCTACGTGCACCCATTCACAGCTTGTATCGATGGAGTTTTAGTCTCTTACAATTAAAATATACACATTAATCCGACTTTTATTTGGAAAATAAATGAAAAAGTCATGTCCATCGAGGATCGCTGATATGTCATACAGTATTATCTTGAGGTTTATACATGAATACACTTGGAATCAGTAGTTCAATACAAGTAATTAATGATAAATATGAAGAAAGTAATACCTGGATAATAGAAAGGTCTGTGTATAATAGTCATTAGTAATAGTAGAATAAAATAATATACCTATTTTACAAGTATATAAAATGAGAATTTACCTACAAAATACATTTGTTTAGAATATTACGACGGGAAAATATCAGCCAAAGCAACCAGGTAGCTATACTTAACGTGTGAACTCTTCTGAGGTACCCAGATCGACTCCCAGCAAGTTGCAAGGCTTGTCAATGTATTGTATAGACCTGATTCTCAGGTTCACCTACAATTTACTGATTTAGATTGTATTTCCTTTCTCCCACGTAATTTTTATATTTTGACTGTTAATAAAAATCAATGGAGTATTCATATATAAGCAAACGGATCATGATTCGGTGTGTTTTACAAGAGAAAATTAACAAAACATTTATTACAGCCGTTAATTAAAGAATTACAAAAAGTTACACGTTATTCTTCAGTCCCATATGTGAACTTAAAATATCGGATTTGCCACACACAAAAAATTATATTTTAATTTATGACCCTATTAAGAGCATGTGCCTTATTAATGTTGAAGAGTATTAATGATAGCCTATCTGAAATATACTTTCCTATGATAATGACCATCTGTATAAAATAAAATGAATGTATGAGATTTTCGTGAGCTGTAGTGCTGTAGTTTCTGTCAATCTTTAGAAGATTTACGTTCATTCTTTCCCCCCTTTCATGCTCAATGTATGCCTCCCCTCAAAACAGATGTCACGAGTGTCTCACGAATTTGTCGAGTAAGTCAAGTCATCTTCCACTTTGTGACTACATTCAACAAGAGCAAAGTTTATAAAATTATATACACCTTGAATAAGTGAGTGAATTTCGTTTTCTTTTGTTTCCAGTTAAGTTGTTGAGATGGAATAATGTTTCGATTTAGCATTATATACTGAAGTAATTACTTGATTGTTCAGTCATAATTAATTTAATAAGTACTTATTATCAGCACTGATTTCCTGTACGTTGGTAAATAACTGTTCAAAAGAAATACCAATTCTAATGCATACGTTCGAAAACTTCCAGGCAATGAGTTCAGAAAACGAACCTTAGAATACTTCAAAATAATGACAAAGGAAAAAGATTCTTTTTGAAGTATTTTAATGTCTTCCAAAATATAGTCACCTTTATTCCCAATTGATTATTTAAAAAATATTATTATTATATATGTTTATTTAACATATTAAATTTAATTGATTCTAAAAACTATTGACTATAAAAAAAGTGAAAAAAATTTTTAGGATTAATTTCTGTCCCAGAATTTGTCAGTCTTTTAATCTTTTCCCGAAATGACCTGATACTATGAGGGTTTACCTCGAACGGCGGGCGCTTCTATGGTTCTATTTAAAAACGAATATTTAGCTATGTCTGTTTTCTGCGGTCTTGTTCTAATTTTAAATTGGTGATCCCCGCTACCTATATATGTTGGCTTCTTTAATTTCTCACGTGTTTCTCCACAGCATTCATCACCAACGTAAGATTTGAAAAGGGCAACAAGCCTGTCATTTTTGCTCCTTCTTTCTAACGATTCCCAACCCCCAAAGCATTCACTTTTTCGCGCCCTCGGCCAGGTCCCCGTACTACAAATTTTTCTGCTTTTCTCTGGAATTTCTCCTACGCATCCAAATGTGTTTTCCTAAATGGATCCAAGCAGCATGCGCCATACTCCATAGTCGAACGCACAAGCATTTTGTACGCCAGTTCCTTTGATTGTCCACTCCCTTTCTTTAATGTTCTATTAACAAAGTGAAGAGATCTCCACGCTTTTCATGTTATTTGATTTACGTAAGCCCCCTACCCCATATTTGAACTCAAATTCCTAAATATTTGCACTTGTTTTCCTGCGGTACCTCTTCCTCACCTAAATTGTAATTTAATCTGGTTGCAGATCGCAATCTAGAAAACGGTATTTATTTACTTTTATTCCCATTTATTTTGTTACTTTTTGACCAACTATGTAGTGTATTCAAATCGTTTTACAAATTTTCTTCGTCGTCTATACTATTTATTCTCCTGTAAATAATGCAATCATCAACAAAAAGTCTTAAGTTTGATTTTATGTTCAGCGGCAAGTCATTAATAAGTATTAGAAATAGTAAGGGACCAATTACGGAGCCCTGGGGTACACCTGACGTAACATGAGTGTCCATTGTATTATGATATTGCTTATTCAATTTTGTATGCAGTATTTTGTTCTATAGTCACTCTTTGTGAAAAATCTTTTTTACATTATTATTATGACTTAGAATTCTTTTATTGATATGATTTTAAACTAACAATGTTGGTCTGTGAAAAGACTGACACACGTGTTTAATATAACTATTTTTCACCTCTAAGAATCTTGTGAAATATTCATTCAGAGAAGGAATATTTTGTTGCATATTTGTGCGTCTCAATCGTACAAAACCCCCCTGAAATGATGTGATAAAATACAAAAGTGAAAAGAGGGAAATTCAATTTGAAAAACATGAAGAACTTGTTTCTGTGAAATGATTGAAGAATCATTCATTCACTGTCTTAGAAAAAACTATTGCAATACGCGTAAGATTACGAAAATAAGATAGGTTTGGCACAGTAAAAACAATATTTTCCTATCGTAGTATAAGCATTCAACCAAACCATGGGAAGTGCGGGCCGCTTCCACCATCTGCGAGAATCGTATGCAATATTACGGCCAGCAATAAAATTAAGGCACAAACTACAATATTTTCTGATAGATATTTTAATAGTTAATAGTTTATTTTTTGAAAATTATACAAAAGAAATAGAGCGAAGCAAGATCAGCTGAGCTCCAGAAGTCAAGTGGCAAGTCAGCGGATAAGCCGCTATTCTTCAAGGAAAAGACATGACTGTCAGCCACAATTATGCGCAAAAAGGGGAATTCTTGACGATGTACGTCTTACTATAATTGTAAACAGTCGGTCTATTATCGATGATACGTTTAGGAGATGCGGAAATTGTAGTTCAAACATACAGAAAATCGGACAAATGCACTGGCAATGTACATTTACATATCAAACCACACTTCAGAAAAGTAAATAGAATATATATATTGTAGCGGATTCCGCGTTCCGGTGTATTCGAGGATTTCTTATTCCATTAGGGCGCCAGGTACTTTTCACAATAAATACCAAAAGATTATTTTTAATAGTTTTAATTCCAATCAGAGCACGAGAAATAATTATATCTGCAGGGCGTGGTCATTCTCTCGTCGTCCCGCCGACACAACCTGCTCCTTCCACTACCCTATGACGACTCCCAAAGTCTCGCCAGACTACATTGTTGGCCCAAGTTGCGTCAGTTCCTCAACAATTGCAACTCGCAAGCTGGCCTGCATTGTTAAGTGTAACTTTTCATGTTACAATATATATATATAGTAATGATAATGTAATTATATTAAAAACAATTTTCTGTGGCAATAAACCGAAAAAAAAATTATGTGCTTTGTCCGAAATTTCTGTCCCTAAAACATCCGTGGGAAAATAGCTTCCCATCTCCTTGTATAGCTCTAACCCAGTTGATAATAGAAAATTGAATTTAAAGTACCCATATATATACAATAATCATCAGTAATCTGAGAAGATTTATAATATTTATTTACACATTTTATTTTGCTCACTAAAGAGTTAAGAGATAAAATGAAATTCTCTCATCATGTATACAAAAAGAATATCACTTTATTGTTGTAGAGGACTACGTTTAGTGATAAATTAAAGAAACTGTAAGATATAAACTACTTAATTTATCATACAAAATTAAAATTAATATTTATCATAAATTATACCTTTTTGAAGTCTTGCATATTCCCAAAATCTTGAAATTTGTGAGTAAACTTTTAACCATTAACTATGGATTTTTCCTTAAAGTAATGTACTACTTCTCTCCAAACAACAATCTTTGAAGTGATAAATATGTAAAATATTAATAATACTACAAAAGCGATAGTGCGGTGAATGATCCGTAATATGCTACATTTTTAACTCCATCTAAATAGCATCCTATAATGCTTAATTTTTCAAATTTTACACCAAGTTAACTTATATTACTATGATGAAAGTAATTTCTTTCATGCATATAAAGTTAATTTTAGGAGAAGCCACCCATGATGACAATAATTTATTATAATTTCAATTATAGTCACATCAATAATCTAATCATTACAGAGTTATACAATTGTATTTAAATTTTATTTGAATACTTTCGGCAGTTCCTCAGTATTATACAAAAAATTATAAAATAAATATACAGAGTTGGGAAGTGTGTGGGATGAGAACAGAAGAGGGAGGCGAAGGACGCTAAGCAGATAGGTGGATGTGGGATGTGAAATGAAAAGACTTGCGAAATATAAGTTAGCATGGAGGGTTGCATCAGACCAGTCTTAGGTTTAAATACCACAACAACATCATAGAGTTTTAAATTTACGTTTCTATACACAATTTAAGTTCGTAATTTTAAATTTATATTACAATATACAATTTTAGGGTGCAATTTTTTTCAAAAGCTTTATTGTTTTCTTTGGCTTTGGTCGCTTTTACCATCTCAGAGATGTTGTTATCTCTCTGTGTTTCTGTCCACTCGTCTCAGAATCGTGCGGTACATTTTCTCAGTATTATGCAATTTTTTAAAATACCACTCCTTAAATATATTATTTCACATAAAATAAACTGCTAACAAAAATATTACTCAATTTGTAAGAATATTGTTTTTGTTTTGAAAATATAAACTACATTAAATGTGTATTTTTAATTACCGAATGGTTCGAATTAATTTGAATTCGCTGCTCCTTACGGTATCATAGCACTTTATGCCCTAGATTGAGGACGCAGTTTTTTGACAATTACAGCGGGTGAAACGGAACAGTGCCCATGTGAATTTCTCATTCCAGACGTAAATCTTGTGAGGAAACATGACGAGCTGGCTGGTCTAGCTGCTAGTTTTATGTCTTAGAAATCGAGTTAGAAATTCACAATATTAAAACACAATTATTATGAAGGATCTGAAAATCGAAGCAGAATTTCACACTGTTACAACACAATTATTATGAAGGTTTTAAAATGATAAAAAATGATTTTACCTGAGTTGATTTACGTACTATGGTACATAAGCATATACGCATCAGCCACCACCGGTCTGGATGGTTTTGGAATAGTCTTCTCTGAAGTTGTCCTTCCTCGCAAGCTTTGACTCGAGGTACACAAGGGTACAACTCCAACATGTTCCATAATTTAATGAGATAACCAAGGTAGTATGGTTTTATAGAGATTTCCTTCTCCAGTTAGATAAATACTTAAGTACATGACTGCATTTCCTGGAGCTCACCCGAGCACGTTCTTAACAAACAACTGATGTTTATATTTCCTCTACTACGTCATATCAGTTGGTTACCTTCCCAAGGAAGTATTTTTTATGAAAGCTACATGGAATTAGTTTTTATGAATTAAGGATATTTACAACGATTAACTGATCATAATAAATAACTTTAATTTTATGAGAAACATGAAAATTGAAAACAAAAATGTAAATAATTAGAAAATACCTTGATTATCATGAAGGTAGGCTATTCACTCTTCCCCGTCCGCCCATAATTTCTTTCACCCACACAAACAGCAGCTCTAATTTTAAAATTCCGCCAATAATCCTGTGATCTATTCGGAAATTTACAATTTGCCTGGCAATTTATTAAACGGCTCTCCCATAAATCAGTTTACTCATTCATCAGTCATTTAATCATTGGACACATTCAATTATCAATTATGACACATTCACTTTTCATTTGCTCATCAAATATTAATCTGGGTAAAAATTGGCACCAAACTGTCCACTCACCCACATGAATAGTAACAACCCGTTAAATGCCACAATCGTCTCAGTTGATCCACTTAAAACATTTTTTATCTTCACTATTTTATTAATGTCCAAAATAAAAATAGTGTATGTACAAGTTGTAACTCAATCAGCTCTAGGGGGAAGAAAGAAAACTGGGAGCATTATACATATATTTTCAACAATTTTACTGTTTCATTTGTTGGTTGTGTTTTAATCCAACTCAACTTTATTATTTATGCATACATTAATTTAATGATTACAATTTTTGGAGTAAATCTCTACGTCCTGCAACTATTCATGCACCGATTTATGCTATCTGGTCATAGCAGGAAACTCTTTTGATATAAAGCACACCGCTGAGAGTTTTTTATTTTTGTATTATGAATGGGAAAAAACAAGATTTATTTGCTAATTAAACATTTGTGAGGTTTTCCACCTTGTGTACACTTTGCACGGATGTAGCGCTCACTAAAGGAACGATTCGTGTGCTAAAGAGCAATTAGCTGTAAAGTAGGACTCTGATGAGGTTGGAATTAGTCTTTCAGCGGTTGTATCGCTCTCCAACTCTGTCCCTCTTAGTTGCACTAAAACGTTCCTCTCATTAAGGCGAGTAGTCTGTGTATCGTAAATGAGTTCTTGTTCCTCTAAATAGATTTAGAGCTAATCCACTAACGTTCTTTACTAAACCCTGTTGCTTGTTAGTTACATCATGATTCTGAGTAACGAGTATTAAAATTGAAGCTTCAATCAAATAATAATTAAGATATCAGTACAATTGTTACTATAGAAGTAATTTTTTATAAAGAATTGAAAGGGAAAAGAGTGACAATGAGATTTAATCAGATAGGGATGTAAGCTGTGTAGCAGAATCTATATATCCAATGACTCATTGACAATTTCAAAAACATATTCATTTGTTCAACCATGGTACGTTTCGGTAATGATATGTATCCTGTTTGGACTGTAGTTCAACAGAAATGTTTTTTAAATTAATGTATTTCTGAAATAAAAATACACGTATTCATGGATTTTTTTGAGAATTTCTCAAAATATTCTCCATTGTCTTGAAATCGATGTGTGCGGACGTACCCCCGGGTCTTTCTTCACGTAATGTTTAACACTCCCAGTTGGACAGTTTAATATTTGGATAATAATTGTATCTTCTCTTTGATTCATACAATTTTCTCGAAAGCTTCCCGTACCGAGCGTACTGCTGTGTAGGTGACAGGAGGCACGATTTTCGAATACTATTTCTCTGTTTTTCTTTTCTCAACAAAGTGCCTCTGACAAAAATGCAGAGAGGTAAAATTCATCTCCCCTTTAAGTTTGTGTACTTCTGTTACGTCCTGTACAGTTAATGACGTTTGGTCGTTAAAGTGCCCAGCTGTTAGAACTATATAGATCAGAATAAATAAGTAAGCAATATCTTTTATATTCCATAACCAAAAACCAGTATTACAAGATACATGAAACGACCTCAAATTATTTCATGCAGAACCTTCCTTTCCTATATTAACTTACTAAAGTTTGGAATATAAAAACCATTCGTCACATTATTTCAGATATAATATTTATCCTTAAAATATAGTGCTCAATAAGAATGTTGAAAATCAGATGGGTGGATAGAGTGACTAACCAGGAAGTTCTAAGAAGAACAATATGGAGGACGTTGACCAAGAAAAGGAATAGATTAATAGGCCACGTTTTGAGAAATGAGGATCTTGTAAAATTAGTAATGAGGGAAGTGTGAGGGATAAGAACAGAAGGGAGGCCAAGGATGGACTACACTAAGCAGAAAAAGGGGGACGTGGGATGTGGTAGTGATGCAGAATAGGTTAGCGTGGAGAGTTGCATCAGACCAGCCTAAGGTCAGAATACTACTACTACAACAACAACAACCTTAGAATCAATTAAATTTAATATGTTAAATAAACATATATAATAATAATATTTTTTAAATAATCAATTGGGAATAAAGGTGACTATATTTTGGAAGACATTAAAATACTTCAAAAAGAATCTTTTTCCTTTGTCATTATTTTGAAGTATTCTAAGGTTCGTTTTCTGAACTCATTGCCTGGAAGTTTTCGAACGTATGCATTAGAATTGGTATTTCTTTTGAACAGTTATTTACCAACGTACAGGAAATCAGTGCTGATAATAAGTACTTATTAAATTAATTATGACTGAACAATCAAGTAATTACTTCAGTATATAATGCTAAATCGAAACATTATTCCATCTCAACAACTTAACTGGAAACAAAAGAAAACGAAATTCACTCACTTATTCAAGGTGTATATAATTTTATAAACTTTGCTCTTGTTGAATGTAGTCACAAAGTGGAAGATGACTTGACTTACTCGACAAATTCGTGAGACACTCGTGACATCTGTTTTGAGGGGAGGCATACATTGTATTTTTTTACACTGTTGCAACTGCCACCGGACGTATGTCCCATTGTAGTTTTTATAAATACATACATACACCCTGAAGGAGCCGTAGGAAGTATTCTTCCCACCTAATATAAATCATATTACTTGTAAAATATAGTTCAACAACGAACAAATATATTATCAAACAGTCACGAAAACATATAAGTGTAGATATAGAGTGAAAAATGCTTAAGAATTGCTTCTACATAAAAATAACTCCGAAAAACCGAAAAGTTAGCTGTAACGGCTTCCATTTCAACACAAAACAGGCGGCCGACAATTCCAACGTTAACAGATCCACACTAAAATTCCATTCAAATAGTTCCCAGAATTTTTTTCCCATGGGCGGTGCCCCCTGAAATCACGCACCACCCGCATACACATGCTGTACACTAACTGGAACACAAGGATCAGAATTTTGTGTTTGATCCACACCTGTTTTTTTTTTGGTTAACAGGCTACATGAGGGTGATCCTGAAACAGGCAACTCCCCTTTAATAGCATAGGAAGGGAATTGAAAAGGGGGGATGCGGAAGGTAGAGCAAGGTAGCCAAGGGTTAATTAGGGCCCCCGGGCTATGGTTTAAGGATCCTACCCGGTGTTTCACCTGAAGAGATGCAGGGAAAACCCTAGAAAACCTGCATCAGGTAGGTCGGGCATTGGGTACTATTCTTACGCCCTTCCGAATGACGGGAGACGAGTTTACTGTGGGGACGCAGCATTCCCTTCTCCGTGTCTCCTCCAATTTCAGGAGGCAATTGGCCGACTGATCCAATGGGATCAGCGGACAACTCTTGCCATATGCCCAAGATCTTTGACCCCAATACATATACCTCCTAAAATAGGTGAAGATGTCTCGGCATATGAGAACTTTGATTAAAAAAACCAGAGAGAGTGCGAGGCATTCCCGTCATGATCAGGTAAGCCCCGCAGTCACTCTGGGCTGAAGCGTCTGCGAGAAAACTCCCGCAGCGCCCTATGATCCACACCTGAGGGTATAGTACCCTTTAATACGGTCGTTCACGGAAACATATTGTGAGAGAGACAGAATGAAGAGCGTTTGGCTGAAGGAAATAAAGTGCCGATAATTTAACCTGAAGGGGTCTCCTTACCGGGAAAAAAACCTCAGCGATAGTAAGATGGGTTGAAGGGCACAATGAGCTAGAATACTGCTCTTGTGCGACAGAAACATGCGATTGGATATTGTTAGTAGTTGGGCTTGGGTATCATGTGCGTCGATCCACTTCTTCTCCGTCACGTCCGGATCGCCGAGCATGTCCTGTAACAATCCGTTAGCAAGCGTGGTCAGTAAAATTCGTTAAGATAATCATTAGGTGTTGGGTTGGAGGAGGAGTTGCTTGGGGCGTTTGTATCCCAGAAGTATACGGAAGATATAAGAAGGAAACTGGGGTGGAAAATACTTATATCCTGCAAACAAAAACAAAGTTTTGTGCAATTCAATGTTATTCTCCAAGAAACTTAACACAGAACCCCTCGATCTAAAACTCGGAAACGAGTCGATAAACACTGCCCAAAACATAAAAATATTTTGAATCACTATTGATACGAAACTCACCTACGGAAATCATATCACCTCACATCAAAGAATGTAAAACCCGTCTAAACATCTTAAAAGTAATTGCTGGTAATAATTGGGGAGCAGATAGATTCATATTACTTCTCACCTATAGAAATCTGATTAGGTCAAAACTGGATTACGCATCTATAATATACACAACAGCAAACTAGACACCGTACATAATACAGCACTAAGAATAGCAATAGGCTGCTTCCATACGAGCCCAACAGGTAGCATCCTCATGGAAGCTCAAGAACCCTCCCTTGGTCACATCTTATGTGTTAAATACGCATTGAAAGCATTACTCTCTCCCAACCCAATAATTAGTAATGTAATCCTCCCCAGGCATCAATACTGCAACAAGTATTCATCTAGATACATCCTTTTTTGACTCAGGAAAATTTGCGATCAAATAGAGTATGCTCTGCCAGAGATTAAACCAATACAAAACTGTAAAGACCCTCCGTAGAAAACGTTCCCAAAATGCATTTAACGAATTATGGACAAAAGCCAAAAAAACCTAACACAAATATGGAATATAACATGGAAGTCATATAAAAACAGAAAAATCCATCTTGAAACAAACGACTTCTACGCAATAAAGCCCAACAAAAAAGTCAAAAGAAGACATCAAATGATCCTATCGAAAGTAAGAACCGGAAACACAAAGTTTACACACCTCTACATCATAACAAAAGATCCCCCACAGATTTGTGATCAGTGCAATATACATTCACAGTTGAACACCTGTTGAAGTACTGTCCAAAATTTGAAGAAGAAAGGAAAAATAATTTTAAAAGAAAATGATCTTAACCAGCATACAAAAGGAAAAAAGGCACAGAAAAAATTAATAAAATTCTTTAAAAAAACTATTTATACCATCAAATGTAATTTTTTAGTATATATTCTTTTAGGTACATTTAAGGTTAGCACTAAAAATATAACTGTTAAGTGAAAATGTACAAAATTGTTAATTTAAAGTCCAAAAATTTAACGGATATTGTATAAGTCGCTAATGACTTCTTTGTTTATGCGACTATAAATAAATTAATAAAAAACATTTCCTCAGGTGGGAAATATACTTCCTACGGCACGCGAAAGGGCTAAAATAATCATTTGGATTTCTTTACCTAAGTATTCATCATTTCCAAAATCAACGCTACCGTCAACAAAAAGTAATAGACAATTCAATTGAACTATAATCTAACCATTTTTATCAGTAAAATAAATCGGCAGTTGAGAATGGCATGAGCAATAAATCAATCAAAGCTTCATACAACAGAAACACCAAAATAAGTCAAAATGAAGCTAAGCTACGAATTTTCTACGCCAACCGGCTTTGGCGCGGTACTTGGTCATGATATCCGCTAGATATGAGTAATAGAAATTTTACAAATTATTATATTCATATCATCTGTGTCCTGTAAGATGGCGAGACGGAACATACACGAAAATTTGAGCTAAAATTCCTATTTTAAACGCTAAACTTTTAATTGAGCCCCTTCGGAACCTATCCGATACAAACCTTTAGACCGCTAAAAATTTTAAAAACAGTCATTTATGATTATACATCATACAAATAACGGTTTTCAGTTAAACTATGGCAATTACTTTGAAATCACAGACGTGCGCTCCAATTTTATTTATTGGTATAGAAAATAGATAAATTGCAAGTAATTTTTTTTAACAAATATTAGATAAGAAAATTGGTTTTTTAGAGTTACTGATCCAGACTTACACCATGTTTTTAATATAATGCGCGCCGAAGAGGCTCCAAAAAAGTAGCGAAAGTTTTTATTTTATTAAAATATGTTAATTTTCATTTTTTTAAGTTCGAAATGGACTGACGCATTCATTTCAAATAATTAAGCTTTACGTGCTTCATTCGCGCAATGAAATGCTGAGCTCTAGACCCATTAATCATTTTTTGTTGCCCGCAATAAATAAACATCTGTAAATTACGTTGAGGAATTTATATATTTATGCAAATCGTCAAATTAATTTTATTAGAGATTAAAATCTGTGGTTATAAATTATTATACAAGCTTACATTGAAATGAAAAGAAATTGTACGAAATTAAATATAAAACGGAGACTTCGTCACTATTGAAACGAAAGAAAGCTTTATTATGAAAAATTAGTAAATGTGAGGTATTATATGTTTTTAAACTTTCCTGATTACTGTTCGTGTTTTGTTGAGGATGCTTCGAATATCCTCTGGAAATATTTATGCTAAGATTTCTTTCTGAATCTTCACCGAAAGGCTTTGTGTTGTCCAAATATTAGGTCTTTTGAGAAGGGCAAAGGATATCGATATGATATTCACGGGCTTGGAGGATATTCCTGGATAGAAATTTATTGCGACACACTCGTGAGCGTGGTTTATGGGATTGCGGAGAGTACAAAATATTTCTCGACCGCATTTTTCCAGGAAAAGGAAGAATTGCGGGGGATGGGGAGTTTGAGGGGGGAGGGGGGCAGGAGTTGTTTGATGTCGCGACAACAAACGGGACACATGAAAGATAAATCACAGGTGTGATTTTGTTGCAAGATATAGAAATCATATCGAGATATCAATGTGAAAGCAATTTATTTATAATATGAATACTTTTGTATGAAATTGTATTCATCTGTGTGATTATATTATAAATATAACTTGTGATCTGACTATTTCGTACTTCATGTTTTATGTTATAGCAACGTGTGACGCCCTTTTTTCCATTATACCTTTGGTATGTATCAAGGTGGCATGTCTTAAGTTCAAACATTGTTAAAATCTACTGTCGGATCCATGAACGTATAGAATTTTTTTATTAAGTATATGTTTACAATATTTATGTTCACTCACCTTCCATCATAACGTTTTTATGACAGCCTGATCAATACATTTCAGTCACATGAAATTCCTAAACTATCAGTTGAATTGCATTATCTTTAATCTAGTTATCGCCTGAACGTATCATAATAAATTCTAGACTGTCCGATTATTTTATATTTGTGTAGTTAATTTCAGTTTAAGAGGAGTAAAAAATTTTTATCTTTATATTTATCATCAATTACTTATTGAATCACTTTTCTGTGGTTTATTACTGTTTTACTTACATATAATTTTTAAATGTAATATGTATTAATTTTGTGTGGTTGGGCAACGTTAAGACATTAAGATCTTGCATTATTCGATGGAAATAACTATAAAAATTAAGAATTACATAAATATTGACTTCGATGTGCGCGAGTTTCCACTCTCAGTATTATCCTTACATTATATTCTGTTGTCCCTAATTATTTCATGGAACTTCATAAAGAAGACAACACTAAATTTATTTATATTTTTAATTTATTATAGCACTTCAGTTCATAAAAGTATTTCTGCTGTTTTTAAATTATCTAGTCTTCACAATTCGTCAAATTTATGATAGAATTGTCAAATACACGAAAAAAGTACAGAAACTCAAAAACATTGCAATAATATAAAATTATTATTAGTAAATATAATTAAATATATAAATTAAATAAATTAAATTTAATAAACAGGTGTAATCTAACTTCTCCAATTCAACGGAACTGGAACTAAAGTATCCTCTATATAGGTCATACTATTTGTTTTAAATTGGGGTTGAGTGTTACATTTATAGGCTTTGTTCTTACTGCTTTAGTCTTATTATATTCTTCATTTTTTTCTATCAGTAGAAATTACACTTATAAATCGATGACACTTTTTAACCATGTCACAGTAAGAAACGTAACATCACGAGTAAACTTAAGCCATGAACAGTCAAATGAAAGTACATTTAGAAAATTGTGTAGTAAATTAGTATTATTCATGGTGGATAGTTCGCTTATGAAGACATTTATGCTGCTGTTTATTGAGTCTATGGTTGAATCCGTTGAAAATTAGCATCGCTATCGTTATTTTTCCGGAGGATAGCAACGCTGGTCTACGTTACAGTACTTTATAATAGAAAAGTAACGTTAACATTTTATTTACTACGGTTACGGAAAAGGTGGTAGATGATGTGTTCCTACATGCATTGTTGCAACCGTCCTCAGTCCTCTGGATGCAAAGTTCCTATTCCACTCCCTTTCAATATGCTCATTCCTACCTGTGATTTCAGTTTCTCTTATTTCACGTCCTGTGTGCCAGAGCTTTAACGTCACTCCAGAGAATTCAATTCCCCTGTACGTTAACACACTAATGTTTTTAAAAATTGTGAACAAGCATTTTATTTCCAATTCCGCTTTAACTTCTTCATGTGTTGATTCGCCATATTCCCAGTTACATTACAGACCTTGCACACGGGACTTTGATTCCCCCGACTGTAATATAAACAATGGGGAGTTTGTTTACGGGAGAACATTATGGCTAGATTCTTCTCACCATTGATCGGCGTGCTACAGCGGTCACAGCTGTTTTTTTTTGTTTTTTTAAATCAACTGAAGCGTTGAAATTTTGGCCTCCACCGAAATACATCAATTCCTCTGCACATATCGCAAATTGTGCTTACAGACCAATGTTGAAACAAACCTGTAGAACAGTACTTTTTATATTCCTAGCACAGTTTGTGTTTACGTCCCTTGAGTGGAGAAGGACATTTACTCAATTAAGGGTCTAAAAAGTTTGCTTTCACATGCTCAGATGGAGGCGGGAGTTATTACTCTGATTGGTGATGACGCTCAAACCCAAGAATACTACGCATTCCGACAAATCTTCCTTTAAATTTTCATATGTTTCTATTCCCAGTGAGGCTTGCGTTATCGATCACAATCAACAACGCACGCAAGCATTCTTGTAAGTATTGCGGTGCTGATTCAGATTGGTATTATTCTCCCATGGACAACTTCATATATTGTGCTCAATGATGGGTTCATCTCAGTATAGATTTATTTTTGATCCAAAATCGAAATTAGTCATGTTTAGAGCAATTTTACACTACCCATAAAAAACATTCATTTAACTGTCTAATATAAAACTGGGATAAAGAAAGCCCTCTTAACGTCGGGCAATCTACTAGTTTTTTATAAACATTGCTGAGCAAGCAGTACAGTTTGGTCGTGTTCCGGCCTCCCAAACAAAACTATAGTGATTTCTACAGTAGTCTTTGATGGGTTACCCATTGGCGTCAAGAGTCAGAGGTGTCACTCCAAATAGGGAGGGTCTTTTATAGCCTTGTTGTGTCTCGTATCCGTGGGGAAATGGGAGGTAAAGATTTCCAGCCTCGATGCAGATCCCTCGGGAACAGCCCTCGAAGGCGAAGCTCCCAGAGCTTTTTGCAGTTCCTAAGAGCCTTTGGCATATGCGAAAGAACTTTACAATGTTGCTAGGCAACCGTGGATAATGGACGGTTTTGCTACAAAATTCACTGCGCCTATAGCATGTTGCTCATAAAGCAATAGAACAGCGATCTGTTGAAACTGTATATCATAATATGATTGGAAAGTAGCGACCCCGAGCCGGTAACTTTAACAAGTCGTTCCTTCCTTTCGGTTCTTATAAAGAAATAGTGAGTATCCTATTTACGCTACAAGAATAAAAACGTATAATCTTTTCCAATTCATTGTTTTTTGATTACTTCGCTTAATCGGTGTTGCTCTAATTTTTATTTGGCCAATCTTCTATATTAAAGTCATATTATTTACCTGTTTTAATTACATATGATTACGTCTGTTTATCGATAATTATACTATCGAAAATAAACTGACGCGTGTAGTTGTCTCACTGGCCGTCATATTTTGGCTCACATTATGAGGGCATAAGATTGTGATAACTATAGAAATAAATAAACTACAAAAAATTGCCAAAAGACAGAAATATAAATTTAAACCATACAAAATCGAGAAATATGATTAGCCTAATGTTTCTTATTAGATCATATATGAAGTTTATGAATTTAAAAACTGATACACAAAATTTAAATTGAATGGCTCGCATTACTATTAAGTTTAATCCTTCCAGTTTTTTTAAAATAATCTGTTACAACAATATATATTTTGTGATATGTTTGTTTGTAATTGTTTTCCCTCATTTCAAGCTTGGATGTTATTGTAACAGTACAAAATTTTCCGTTAAAATGTTTGTATTTTCCTACATTTAATTACGCAAGTAACCACGTCCCATTTAATATATTTACTTGTCTGGAAGCCAATTATGTTTATGTTTTTATATTTACTTTAATTTCTAGAAATAACTGAAAAAGTCCCTAAACTAGGGAATGAAACGTTTTGTTTTATAATTACATGGTTTGGTATTAAATTTCTATTTCTGACCATTGGACAGTTTATTGTAATCTAAGTATTTAAATCAGTCATATTAAGTTTCTTATTTTATTTATAGCAATATAAATATTTATGTTTGGATATAATAATTCAATTAGCATTTTAAATTATTTTTAAAACTTTTGTAAATAATTTACAGGCAATAAAACAATAATTTTTAAAGTTTCTATTGTAAAAGAAACACGGCTATCTCAAAAACGTTTAAATGGACAAAACTTTTTATTAATTATCCAATTATTTAATTTAATAAATATCACATGTGGTTCTGTTGGGGTAGACGTTCTTAATTACGAAACTTTACTTTAAATCAACAGACTACACTGGAAACGGGAATTGTAGTTTGACTTAGCATACATCAAGCTCATCTTACACTAAAAAAATTCAATCAGCACTAATATAGGCCGTCTTCACATTATTTTCATAATTCAGCTACTGTCGTCGTTAAAATAGAGCCCTGAGTTCGAAGCTTCACTGTACCATTCGAAATTAACTACGTTATTGAGAAAGGTCTCATTTCATGCACAATTTAATGCCATTTTATAATATGCAAAAGAAAGTTATTAAAATAATTTTATACATGGGTTTTAGCAAAAAAACTGAAAAAAGTGTGTTTTTTTATAACTTGACTTTGACAAGTCACAGATTTCAAACTATTTCTTAAAATGGTCTGAAAATTTAGCATAAGACAGTGCAAACCCTTCCAAACCTATCCGCAAATTTTTCATTACCTTTGTTATATAATATTTTTGATATTAATTAATTACGGGACCTCGACTAACTCTTGGACCGCGCATCGTAGAAGAGTGGGACAAAGATTATCTTTTAGTGGTTGAAAGTCATAAATATAAGCTTCATTGATGAAGCAACGCTCCAACATTTAGGACGATTTTTTAAAAACTGTTATAAAAAAGTGTTATTAGAACGGGAGGGTAAATTAGAGTGGCACCCCCGCCCGCTGACCTGCCCCCAACCGAGCTATAAGAAACGAAGACAAAAAAACTTGACAACCGAGCTATATGAAAGAAAGACAAAAAAACCTTGACTGTTTTCAGTTTTTTCGCCAAAACCCATGTATAAAATTATCTAAAATAATTTTCTTTGCATTCTGCGTAAAAAGAGACCTTTCTCAATAACTTAGGTCATTCTGAATGGACACAGTGATACTTCAAACTCAGGGATCTACTATTTTGACGACCACAGTATGCACACATTCCCACGGAGAAAGATTTATCCAAGATTTCAAATAATAATCAGTAAAATTGAACCGTAATGATTAAAATTTCTCTTTGAAATTGAGTCCGATGAGTGCATGTTGGAAAACAATTAGCCACAAGTTCCCTTGGAATAGTGGTAGTAGGATAGCATTCTGCACTAGTAGCTCCATTTCAACTTGGACGAGAAAACTGGATCAACATTTTAATCTACACAGATCACGTTTTGAATTCTTGAAGCCACTCCTACAGGCTTTCCTTTGAAAATGATCTTAATCTAATAATATGGCCTCAAACTGAGACAGGTAATTTATTATATGTAAATGCCTAGTGTAAAATTGAATATAAGATGCAACGGTAAATCGTGTGCATGAACAGGGTGTTAAATTACTATTATAGATTATTATTATTATTATTATTACTTATCTACTATTTGGCGTTTCCGCGGTGACAGCTATATACAAAGAAAGTACAGAAAAATACAAATATTAGAGAAACAATTAAACAGTCTAGAGGATAGTTTGCGAAACCTACGAAATACGAAGAATACCATAAGATTTTAGTAAAAACATAATTATACCCATAATTATACTGGGGCTGATAGATGCGAACAGTACAGTACAATTATTTTAGTATCCCGTGCATGCAAAATATTAACAAAAATAGTATATACGATACTGGAACATAAAATAGAATGTGAGTTAGGAGAAGATCAATTTCATTTTAGGAAGAATGTAGGGATAAGAGAAGCAATTTTGACTTTGCGTCTAATCTTAGAAGACAGGATAAGAGAAATACGGCCTACGTTCATGGTATTTATAGATTTAGAAAAAGACTTTGAATAAAATCATTTCACAGTTTGATATGTAGAGTTACGGGAGTCGGAAGAAGACTTGGAAAACAATAAATGGTATGAATGTGGACCTTAAGGAAGAGTACAACATGAGGATTAATAGAGGAAAACCAAGGTAATGAATTGTACTATGAGAAACAGAGGAATAACAAAGGGTGTTAGATTGGAAAGGGACATTTTTAAGGAGTTAAGGAATTCTGCTTCTTGGGCAGTAATAGGGATAGTAGAAATATAGTAGACATAAAGATTAGGGTAGCACAGACAAGGAAGTCTTTCACAAAAAGGAGGAATTTACTTACGGGTAATATATATGTGAATATTAGGAAATCATTGATTAAAATGTTTTGTATGGTTGCTAAACGTATACGATAGATGGTGCTATAGGAGAAAGCTCAAAACCAGATGGGTAGATATAATCACTAAAAAGAAAGTTCTAAGAAGAATAGGGGACGAGTGAAAAATATGGAGGATGTTGACCAAGAGAGGGGATAGATTAATAGGCCACGTTTTAAGACACGAGGGTCTTGTAAAATTAGCATTAGTGTGTGGGGTAAGAATAGAAGAGGGAGGCAAAGAATGGAATACACAAAGCAGATTGGGGATGATGTGGGAGTTTTGCGTAAATTTAAAGGCTTGCGCAAGGTAGGCTATCATGGAGGGTTGCATCATGCCAGTCTTAGAATTGAATACATCAACAACACAGATACAATTTACACTAAGGAATAATTATGTAGTTTTTTATTAAATTTTGAGCTGAAAGAAAAAGAGAAGTCAGGAGTCACTCGGAATTCACTTCACTGGACTTCTTTCACTATTTTAATGCTTTGTTTAGGAGCACTTCACTTATTTTAAGAAAGTAATATACAGGGTGTAACAGAGTGACTTTTAAAATTTGGGACGATATAGAGGGTGTTATGGTGAATAATTTTCATTAACGAACCCATGGCCCGAAATGCAATATAATTAAAGTGTAAAATATTGGGTTCTGAGATATTAGGCATTAAAATTAAATTTATTTTCATATTTAATAATATCAACGTAATAATTTTCGTAAAGTTTCTCTTATATTCTATTATAAGACTAGTAATTCATTTAATTATGTGACAATATTTGTCGCAGAAAGCATTAATAATAAACAAGGAATAATTATTGATATAAAATAAATAAAATACGGCCAAATAAGCCAGCAAGTAAATTTAGTTAACATAATTGTCGTACGTAATTGTCCGCGACACCAAATTTCTCTAATGTAAATAGTTCATCAATTAAAAAATTTACGTTAAAAATTCCACAAAGTTAGAAGAAACTTGTATTTATATCAATTATATACTAATAAAATTTATATCCTGACTTATTTGGCCGTATTTCAATTTATTTCTTATTCAACTTAAAGCCAGAAAAATTGTTTGAATAATTGCTGATATTAGTTGTTGTATTAGGGAGTGTGCGAGAAGACAAAAACTAGATTGGTTACTTTCTGACTTAATGAATACAAAAGATGATCAGAGAAGATAAAAATGTTGGTCCGGTTTTGTTGTCCGGGCTGAAGCTGAGCGGCCACTCCCGCATGCTATCCCACTACTGCCTACCACGGGGACTTTTGGCTGCTGGGTTCCCCCCCTGGCCCGGTACGCCCCTCCTTAGCCAACCTGCACCCGTCAGACTCCTCCGACGAGTCCATGTTGATGGCAGGCTTAGTGCGGACACTCGGTCAACGTGGTCCACTCAGCTGCAGGTCTCCCAGACTCACACCGTTCTCAACATTCAGCCTCCAAGTAGCTGGATTACAGGAGCACGCCAACACTCCCAGCTGGGGAAGCGCCTTCTCAATCTAATACACATTGATCCTTCACGAATTTTATTTTATCGCAAAATAAGTGTTAGCGCATGTGTTTCTTGCTATACGTGATTCACCGAGTACTTAAAATTTGTCTAACTCAGTAATAAAAACTTATTTTAATACTAACGGTTAATACTTAAAGTTTCGTTTGGTCGCTACTAGGTGGCATCACTACACAATACTAGATTGCAGTTACAATATGAAATCTGCAATAATGTTTCTGTCAAAATAAACGATTTTTAGTATTCTGATACCATTACAAACTGTCGGACACTTCATTTCCCAAACAAAAGTCAAATTTGGCCTACTACTTACTTACAATGTCATCCCTTTGTGATTCTAAATTATATGTAGACCTACTACATATGTAATAATATATGTATATATGCGTCAGGAAATGACATTGTCAGGTTAAGTAAAAAAATTAATAAGGACAAGAAAGAGAGATAGAAAGTAGGTGACTTACCTGAGGTTCACATATGGCAGACATCTCAGTCGTCAACTAGCCATCACTGGAAACGTCTTCCTAACTTTCTGATGATGGGGCGATTCCTCCGAAAATTTAAAGAACTGCAAACCTTACAAGGTGCTTGTCATCTGTGAACCTCAGGTAAGTCACCTACTTTCTATCTCTCTTTCCTGTCCTTATTAATTATATATGTATATATAATATATAATTAATATACATATATTAAAATTCTCTTCAGAGTAGTTAACGAAGTTAAATTATTTAGAATATTTGACGAGAGATTGATAGAAATTGGGAACCAATAATGTCAGCTAACAAAACTGGAGAGTCATACGCTTCTATTTAATCTAGAATTATTTCTAAATTAATAGTGTGCTTAAAATTATTTTGCGTTAAAATAAAATTCGTGAAGGATCAATGTGTATTAGATTAAGAAGGCGCTTTCCCAGCTGGGAGTGTTGGCGTGCTCCTGTAATCCAGCTACTTGGAGGCTGAATGTTGAGGACGGTGTGAGTCTGGGAGACCTGCAGCTGAGTGGACCACGTTGACCGAGTGTCCGCGCTAAGCCTGCCATCAACATGGACTCGTCGGAGGAGTCTGACGGGTGCAGGTTGGCTAAGGAGGGGCGTACCGGGCCAGGGGGGGAACCCAGCAGCCAAAAGTCCCCGTGGTAGGCAGTAGTGGGATAGCATGCGGGAGTGGCCGCTCAGCTTCAGCCCGAGCAACAAAACCGGACCAACATTTTTATCTTCTCTGATCATCTTTTGTATTCATTAAGTCAGAAAGTAACCAATCTAGTTTTTGTCTTCTTGCACACTCCCTAATACAACAACTAATATCAGCAATTATTCAAACAATTTTTCTGGCTTTAAATTGAATAAGAAATAAATTGAAATACGGCCAAATAAGTCAGAAAATAAATTTAATTAGAATTTAGTTATAATAAATATTTTAATGCTGCCTTCAGGTTGAAATGTGTACCAGCCACCTGGAAAGTAGCTTTAAATCATAATGCTACCAAAACCAACCGTCGAGGAAGAAATATAGAGGTTTTCAGGGAAACACGTAGCCAGACTACACCAGCATGGAAACTCAGTTCCTCGGCTATTGCAGAATCACCATGGTTACCAAAGACTGAAGAGGACCAAATCTTTTGAACTAGTCTAAGTCCATCGAGGCGAGATAAAAGTGAAGTCAGAAGATTATTAAAGCCTTCAATTTAGTACATAATAACCTAGTATTAAGAAATAAAAAATTAATGGTTGGTCTTTTAGACCAGTTTTAATATGTAGAACACCTATCGGTGTTTTTTAGAGGAAACATAAAAGAAAGGAAATGTGTTGCGTCCTAAGATTAATGATAGGTACCGACGCTATCATTCTATATACATAATAAATTTCAAATATTTTGATGGACCGCAATTCTCTGAATTTTTTCCTTGGGTGCACTGGTTTATATTATTTTAACAAAACGTCTTACAAGATTACATGCCTATCACTTTCCCATGTAATATTAAAAATTTTAATACGTTACAGCAGCATTTAAGATCTAGGTTCATGGGACTGTAATGTTCATTAAATCAGTAATGTTGTAATTTAAATAATAAAATCAGTATTAGTAATATTCTTCAACTCTGGATTAAATAAAAGGATTGTTCTTCCCCTCTACCCAAACAAAATTAAGAAAGTACCCGCACTCCTTCCGTAACGACGTGCAACGTCAAGTACACGAAATGATTGCATCGTAATTTTTTTTTAAGTTTTTGTTCATTTAATCCACGTTAGAGTTTTTTGTGTATGTCTTATAATTGATATTTAGTTTAAGATGTGATACGTACCCTACCACCGCACTGTAATACTTTTCCCATTATCATAGTATTACAAAAATTATTTTGTGAAATATCAAACTAAAAATTAATCAGTTCTAGCCCAAACAGCTAATTGAGGATAGTAATTTCTTTTATTAAATGTCCTCTAATGAAACATAATTGTGCGTGTTTCACTTTAAATGTTGTTTTAATTGGATACTGCTTTGACAATCAAATGGCATGCTTGCTTGTGTTAAATCAATAAATTGACGCTAACTGTTATTCTTCTGTCCAATTAGAGATAATTAACATGTGTGACTGCGTTGTAATTCAACATTTCAATGAGCAGAGTTAGAAATGAATTTATTCATGAGAGTAAATATGCATCGGCATAATGTAGTTCTGTGATGACTGTACTGCATTTTAATTGCAAAATTAAAGTCAATTTAAATCACTGCATTAACTAAATGAGACGAATAATCTTTTAAACAAACAATTATCCAAGAAATCCTAAAATTTATGTAATAAAATCATACACTATCACACACAAACTTTAATTGTAGAGGAAAAAAAATATTATAATATATTTATCTAAAATAACACATCAAGAAGTAGTCCTTGTCCATCTTTTTCTATTCGAAGCTGACCTCTTCAAATTCTTTCCGTTCTGTAGACATTCCGAGTTGGATATTTGACGACTCAGATGGCTGCCATATTAATTTACATGCGATGTTGCACATGCTCCACGATTGTAAACAAATTATATGGACTATAAGTCACACAAAATGTTTTTCTGAAAATAAATTAAATTAAAATATTACATTTAGTTCCAGTTTTAGAACAAAAAAAATCGTATTGAAGAACTGTAATGTATATTTAAAAATTATAGGGGAAAAAATACAAAACGATCATACTAAAACTCATAACACGATTATGAATGTATTGCTTATTTTATTTATTTAAAAGCTTGAAGCCCGGCGTTGCCAGGCTACTTATTTTTATTAGCCTTTTTTTTTGAAGAGCACGAAATTAAAGTTGCATTAACTTACTTAAAACGCGTTGTTTAATGCACTCAGAAGATTTGAAGCTTAAAGTATAATTCACGGATCACTGTATGAATTTTTTAAAAAAAAGTAAATCCGCCAACTTTTAAATATAAGATATTAATGATTAGTCATGACGTTAATTGTTTATGATTGCTATTATTTAAGTTTTTACACATCTCAATCAAGTCTATTAAATTATAATGGTTGAAAATAATGCTCGTATATAGCTAATATTAAATACACCTTATCTAAGATTCTGAAGACTTCCTACGTGAAATTATTTCGTCAGACTTTGAAATAGACAATAAACATAAAAGTTTAATGAAAAAACTCTTATCTTACGTTTCTTATCACCAATTTTTATTTTCTGATATTTTTATGCCATTTTAAACTGTAATACTAATTTTAAAAAATTGAGAGAGCAGCAGAATATAAACAAGTAGCTGCCATATTGGGCACAATTAAATATTGTGTATTTCCCTGTGTCTCTGACGTAACATACTTACGCAAGCTGCCAAATTGGCATATTTTTTAACTGCAATTCCTTGGACGTCTGCACTGTGGGTTTCTCACGCCCGCCACCTGTGTTCTTCTCCGGGTTTTAAGAATTTGTGTACCAAGTTTTGTTGCAATTTCTCCACGCGTTTAAATTTCTAGGAATAATATACAGCCATACAAACAAACATGCGTCAAATTTTATTATAGATATATTTATTTAACTAGCACTAGATAAATAAAACTATTACTCTGTAATTGATGGAGGGGTATTAATTATTTAACGAATTTAATAATTGGGTTTAATATGTACATTTATTAACTGAAAACACAATATGTTAAAATGGGTTCGGCGTGTATATATTATGTACAAAAACATATAATTAAAAGGAGATTATATTAAAGTTCTCAGGGGTGACCACATGTAGCAGATTTTCCGTTCGTTAACTAACCTGAGTTGTTTGCATATGCGTCGTGCTGCAGATGTCAATGGAACTTCCGTGTTTTGGAACTCTGAAGCGGTCAGTAGACAATAGCACAAAGTCGTGCTGCTGGAATTGAGGAAACTCAGCTTTTTCCTCTTTCTTCCCTCGTTGTTAAAACCTTTCTTCGCTGCTTCCTCAACGGATCAAAACTTAGTACACCTCTTCCCAGCCTCCTCTGAGGGATCAGTCCGTAATTTACACTTGTTAATGTCTCACCTTATACTCTAGCCACCACTCTGCTCTCGCCGCCACTCTGCTCAATTCTTTCTCCACCGCCAATCTGCTCTCCTCACCAATCTCCTCTCCCACCACTCTGCTGCCAATCTCCCCCAAAATGTCTCTGCCGGCCTCTTTTAAAACTTCGTCCCCACTTATGCGACACCTATCACTAAGGTGTCAGGGATGGATATTCTCCAATAATATCCCTTGTTACGTTTGGGGAACACACGCCATCCGGTCACCAAATTCTCACACAAATTAGGAGATTCCGAAACCGGCGATGAGGTGTCTGAGCTTTCTGGCCCAAGTGTCAACCGCTGTCTCTTTGTTTTGATTCCGAGTCGCCAAGTCGGCGTGAGGTAAATCCCCTTCTTCCCGGCCAGAGAAATGCTAATGCCGAAATATTTATGCAATTTAAATTTCCATAAATAATAAAAAATTGGAGGCGGGTTTTACTGCGCTACAACTCGTTAATGATAAATATAGGGATATTATGGATTGAGAGTAGTGAATAAGTACCATCATCTGGTCAACATATTGTTTACCACACTATTTTTGTAAGCATACAATATTCGCTATGAAATGAATTTGATTCTTCTGCTGTTCATACAAACACACTCGATTCCCTGTGAGTCTGTAGTAGAATATTTCAGGTGTAATTTTCTACTTATTTATTAACAAGACATTCTCTTCGTGGATCATACATAATATACTCGTGCATTTGAATAATATATAATCTACCATGAACAATTCTCGGGTTATGGCAGAGCAAGCCATGGAAACGTCGTGTTCAAACTTTATACTTACCCGTTTGAAAACCCGAGAATTGTTCATGAATAATATACACCGGGAAAGCCCACGCTCTCTTGTATATAATCTACTTATGCATATATATATATATATTAAATAATACGATGTTAGCGTAGGTAAAAGGAAGATCTACTATCCAAATTACAGATAGTATTATTGTTACACATTAAAAAATTTCATTTTATTACACGTTAATCTCTAAGGATAGAAAAATGTACTTCTCGATCACACTATTACATGTATAGCTTTCTTGACATTATTCCTTACTTGCATCTTCACATGTTTTAAATCAAATTATTTTTTATTTTGCTTAAATGTCCCATTAACAATTAAATTCATTAGAGGCTTCCATACAATCGCCATAGACTATATTTGTAGTTTCTAAAGAATAGGAACCATTTATATCTTTTATAATATCTTGTAATAAGCCAGGAACGTGAACAGAAATTTCATAGCTCTCTCCGAATGGGTGAGTTCCCCCGCTCTGATCTGGTGACCACTTGGTGGTGCATTATCCGAGTCAGAGTGATAGGTATACAGTATGTACATTATCGTTAATATGTCCCCACATCTACTATAAGTGGATCTAGCTTCCCTCTTAAAGAAGTGCGTATGAGTAAGCATGGGGTTATCCAAACTGATTCTAATTAATCCTAGTTAGGCCAGCAGGGAAAATAATGTGTGGGTCGCCGCCATTACTTGAATATTCCGAGCCATTGAACCCTTCCTGTCTCTGAAACTGTTATCATTAACGATAGCCTCACAAAGAAGTTGGTAATCGGATGATTTCCACCCCAGTTATGTATATATTGACTGTTACTTGCTGAACTCGATCACTTCGCCTCAAAGTCAGTCATCTCATCTATACCAATAAATAAAATTGAAGTATCTGTTTGTCTGGAAGTTTGTCTCAAATAGGCTGCGAAACAGCTCAATTATCTATTATCGAGGCTTTCTCTCCTGTTGAAATCTCTCTAAAAGTTTCAATAAGAACTCTAAATCGTCAATAAATATCGTCGAGAACTGAATCTCACGGAATTTAAGATAGTATATTTTTGGTTTTCAAAGCTTATGAGGAAATCCTCCTGTAACAAAGTTGAATATACTTTAAATGGGCTGATTTCCGCTTTTGACTCCAATAAATATAATTTAACTGAATCTCACGGAATTTAAGATAGTATATTTTTGGTTTTCAAAGCTTATGAGGAAATCCTCCTGTAACAAAGTTGAATATACTTTAATGGGCTGATTTCCGCTTTTGACTCCAATAAATATAATTTAACTGAATACAATTGCTGAGATGATCCCGAGGATAATGCGCCGATTAAATTTTACAGATCGTTCACCCTGAAGTCCTTCCGTTTCACTGCACATACACGAAAATTTTGCAGCCGTATTAATACAACGTTTTTGTATACAATCGTATTAAATATGAGTTTTATTAAACGTGACAAATAAATTATAAGTTATTTTAAACCAATTACCGTCGCAACATTGCGGCAACCATTTCAAAAGTGGAACATTTGTAAAGGATCGGAAAAATTGCTGAAAACTTGTTAGTCTGACATTGATTACAAGCGTTCTGCTGTGACATGTTTTACCGACGTGTGAGCTTTGTTATTTTTCTGTATCCGATGCGCATGACGTAATAATCATTACTGTTGAATGTCACCAGGTTGTGACAGGTGCGACACGGAATCCATCATCACGCTTCACATATACAGGGATGTCAGAGTTGTGGTATTTGGAAAAGAGATTTAGATTCGTTCTACTGACACGTTTCGGGATATCTGCCAATAAAACATTTGCGCCTCATTTTAAATAGTTCATTCGGTAGGAAAGTGACTTACAATTTAATTTACCTCATAAAACTGAATGTGGTAACTTATTTCAAATTTATCACTAAAATATGAACACTAATTTCACTATCTTGTATTATTTATATAATTGGAGGGGCTTACAAAAAGGACTCGATTGATCATAATTTTAACAATATTCCTTAATTCTAACTCAATTTACTGATGGTTCCTTTTAAAGTAGACTCTAATAGGAGAAATAAACTTGTACCACCGCTTTTCCAGTCTTTAAACACGTATGAGAAATTAATTTTCTTGCTCAACTTCGTCAAAATAATCTCTTCATTCTCCACATCTGATTCTAATATTGTAAAATATTTCGAGTAAGGATGTAGTGGGTTTAAACGTCTAGCGTTATTTGGATTTCAATTTTGCCATATCGCGTGCAGACCTACTCTGCTAAATCTTTTTCTAACTCGTTTGTCACGACGATGGAAGGTTCTGCACTGACACGTAGACTGCCTTAAAAACAGTCACGGACAGTGCATCACTTGACAATAGGTGTTTGACATCGTCAACATCAGTGAGGTGAATTTCAACCTTCGGATCCCGTTGTGTCGAATTAAATAAAACAGTTGAGCGGCGATTGAAAGAAAGAATTTACGAAACTGTTTCACATTTTTTAATGATAAGTTTAATACATAAAGAGCGGTTATCTGTTCAACCAAGAAAGCGTAACAATGAATTCATATTACGTTCGGCGAATTGAGTGAAATATGAATCCTCAGTAGAGCCGAATTGAAGCTATGTGGTAACGTAATAGACACTAGAAACCGCTAGTGGTAAGCATCAGGTTTCGAATATCCGAATCTAGAGTCTAGAATGTTCAAATAGTTTCAAAGCTCGAATATGTCTCATTTCTGGAAGTTGGAGGTTGCGAGTGTAAGTTAGAAGTTTCTATTGACAGTTGGCAGTTGAATAGAGTCAAAAGTGGAGAGTTAGGAGTAAAAAATGTTGTTTATCTCCAACTGGTTATTACTTGAGATATAGTTATGAAACGGTACGCACATTTCAATACTACTTCATCCCAAAACCCAGTTGGTGCGTTGTGCTCTTAACGGTCATTGCTGTCTGTGTCGACATAGGCACCAACATTCCCTTGCCGTTATATAGACTTAACACACGTTTTCCTACAATTTATTAAGTCACATACTTCAGGAGAATATAAGCGAAAGTACTGACTCGATTCATGGTCCGGTCTTCATTTTTCCGTCCCCATTATTTAATTCAATAACATAGCCTCCAGTGCTGACATAGAATTGAAAGCTTTCTCCTCTTCCTGAATGTTTCTTTTATTAAAGCTAAACAAGGATTCATATGGAGATGCTCAGCAAGTATTCAGCAGCTTAATCACAAAACACTGAGACTCATTCCATTACTATATTATCAATATGGTCAGACAGAGAAGGCCTCAGAGAGATTTTCTTATACTGTACTTACAAACAGCTGAAACTGAAATTTGATACTGCTGAAATTGTTATTTAATATTCAAGAACACTGAAAGCAGAAAAACGGAAATATGAAACGGAATATTATATTTGATTTTGACAAGTTTTACATGAAACCAGCCTCGCGCGCGAAGCGCCACCGTCGAGTTTTATTGAATTATACCCTCCTGTATAATCAAATTCTTTTGCGGACACTTTTTTACGTCATGACTCAGCCATGAAAAATACATATCGACAAAAAAAGAGAATAATTAGCTGAAGTTTCGAGGTGACTGAATGTAATGAAGTGCTGTCCACTGACGTTGACTAAAATCTCGATCATGAGTTATCTCTCCATAATATCAATGGAAAGATTGCGTTGATGCACACCGTAAACACGAGACCTATTACATAATATCTATAAAATACAGTATTAAGTAACGACCCTATCATTCTGAGGCGAATAAAATGTCATTTGTTAGATCATGTTAATTTCATGGTTGGTAATAACTCAAGAAATGTACAAAGAGTACATAAATAATATTTTCAGTTTAAAAAGAACTTGAGAAGACAGAGATGGCAGTACATCAATACTGTAACTTTGTTAGGCAAGTAACATCTTGAAACACTGTTTTAAATATCTGATTCCGTTATCAGACTTCGAAAGTGTTTACAATACAGAAAGAACTACCTTCCAGTTCTGGTGAAAGGAAAATACAGTATTTAGACAATGTGTTCTCGCAACAAACGTATCATCGATTGGCTGTACTGTAATCATTGGTACGTTAATAATTAAGAGAAATAACTCTCTACAATTGTATAGAGATTAATTAAATGAAATTTTCTTGTAATTATTAGTTTTTACTTTATTGAATATGGTTCGTCCTTTTGTTAGAAGGTATAAAAAATTTGGACCCTTTTGCCAAAAATTTGTTTATAATTGAGTACAACTGCTTGGGTTATATTTAGATAATACATATAAAAAGATGAAGTACAATGCAAAAAATTCACCCATATTAACGTACCAGCTCAAAGCAGGGCAAAACAGATGCACGTAGAATAAATCATCTGAATACCATCCAACTAAATCAGAGAAGCGTCTATAAAACAGCCCTCGTAACTTCAACAGTTAATGGTCCGTCGACGATGACAAAGCACAGAACGTAGCTTAATGTTTACCGAAGGTTTTCATGTCCTAGGTTCTTCATGCACTTTTATTTCATAGACAACGTATATACAGATCTTTCTAATCACTCGGATTGCTTAAAATTTTCGTCATACTTAGGTTTTTAGTTAGTTATTAAGCTGAGCTAAAACTCTCCTAACAAGCCGTCGATTCTTGATAAATATTAAACATTTTCTATGTAGCATCAACATATAAAACCGCGTTCTATTGATACTAGATCGCCATAGGGCACCCGAGGCGATGCTCTATTCTTGGTGTCGAATTTACGAAACTGTTTCACATTTTTTAAATTGATAAGTTTAATACATAAAGTGCGGTTATCTGTTCAACCAAGAAAGCGTAACAATGAATTCATATTACGTTCGGCGAATTGAGTGAAATATGAATCCTCAGTAAAGCCGAATTGAAGCTATGTGGTAACGTAATAGACACTAGAAACCGCTAGTGGTAAGCATCAGGTTTCGAATATCCGTCATGACAAAGGCAACAGTGAATTCCCTGTTCCCACAAATTGTTCACACAATAGAATGAACATCAATAAAGTATGTAACATTGCCACTTTTTGGAAAATGTTCCCTTTCTCAAGACGGGTTTACTAATCAAATTACCATTATCATTTAAAAATCTTATGGGGTAAGGAAACGAAGTTCCATTATTTATAGCGTTAATATTTGTATTATATCATATTCCATGAGACCCAGAAAAAATCAGAGCATCATGGAAAAAAGATTTACTCATTAATTATTTTAGAGTAAAAGTGGTCATACAATAAAATTCGTTCTTTTAAAATATACTTACTTTTAAATGTTATAATATACCTTACAAAGGGTTTCATTAAATACCACCTATTTTAATATACAACTATATAATACATAAATTCATTAATCGAATAGAAATTTTTCATTAAAAATGTAGTTGTTTCTTATTTGAATTTGACATTATTTCTTTTAATTTTTTAATGTCGTCTACGAGTTTATAAAGACTCCTTCTATGCTAGTAAAAAGTTACTTTCCTAGCATATATATTTTTTCTATCTTGTATTAAAATTGTGTATATATGACTTTTGGTGATCGTGTTGATAATTCTTGAAGTTATCAGGCGAAACGTTGGCAAACCCGCCGAAAATAAACGTTGTCCATCAGCCCAAAAACCGATATTACTGAACATATAAGAAATATGTGAGTTTAAAAAAACTTAATTCGTTTCATCAAATTGACATCTGTGGACGGTTACGGATATTTAAACGACACCAGCGTTACTTCTATCAAAGAATATACAAACCTTAGTCTTAATTATCGCAGTTGGAACCTTTTAGAAGGGCAGAAGAGGAGATACCTTCAATTCTCTCATGGTTTTAAAATATGCCGAGACACCATTGTCAGTTTTAAGAGATGTATGCTCCGGAGTCACAGACCTTCGCCATACAATAAGACTTACCTACTTTCGTATAGGCATAGTCGCCCAACTGCCTCCTAAACTCGTTGGGGAACATTGCAAAACCTCAATCCAGTCATCAAAAAAACGCGGGGAAAGTACGCAGATCTAGACCTACCCGGTGGAGGTCACTTAGAGTATCCATAAAAAACTTTTAGGCAAATGCCGGTATGTATCCTTCATTTTATCTTTATCGACCTTGTTCTTTTATCTGTATGTTAGTATATTAGGGAAATCTGTCTTAGAAATCCAAATTTTTTTTAAATCACCATTTCTCTATGTATTAAAGTACTAAAACCTTTACTAATACATAATTTATGCTCATAAATTAAAGTAGCTGCATCGGAGACAAAGATATGCCCGTAAGGGTGGCGAGTAATTGTGTTTAAATAATTGTGAAAGTTATGATAGATTAAATAAAGGTCTTTAATGATATTATGCTTCTATTCAAATGATTTATAAAATAAATACATACTTTAAAAGCTACTGATTGTTTTCGTGGCCATATTCATATCAGTATTATATATATGGTTGTTAGGTCACGTTAGTTTTTTACGTTTTTGCCAGAACGCCAAAAACGTGGCCTAACAATCCAAAAAACGTCACATAAAACAAATAAATTCTTACATATATTGAATTAATAAAAAAAGATAAGAACTTAGATTCCTTGAGGATTACGGTTGAAATGGTATTTAACAATGTGTTGGTATTTAGACTGTAGAATTTCAACTTGGAAAAATAAGATTATACAAAAAAATTAAGCCACTGTAATAAGTATCACTTGATATAATTTCTTAAATTTTGTTAAAAGACTGATTTTTACTTTGTATGATAATAGTAATCTCCCTATGTTTATCAATCACATCAATTAATTAACAAAAAAATACTATTTTTGTATTGTTTTGAAAAATTTGTATTTTAATTATCTAAATGACTGTGGTAATGCCGATATCTCCTGAAATTTGAATAAATTTGAAATAAAAATTAACTTATATATAGAACAGGCGATAAGGAATGTTAAAACTCAATATAGAAAGGGAATCATACTGCAAAGAGGAGAATTAAAACCCTTACGTTTCGCCGACGATATTGTAGTATCAGTGGAGTCAGAAGAAGATGTAGAAACCATATAAATGGCATGGATTGATAGCGGGAAAACAAAGGTAATGGAGTGTAGTAGGGGAAACAGTGGAATAACAAAGGGAAGGGTAATTTTCACCGAAGTTAAGGAATTCTGCTACTAGGGATGGTAGAAGTATAGTAGACAAAGAGTAGGATAGCTCAGGCAAAGAAAACTTTCGCGAAAAAGAGGAATTTACTTACGGGAAATGTAAATGCGTTTATTAGGAAATCGTTGCTAAAAATGTTTATATTCAGCGCTGCGTTATATGGGTGCGAAAAGTGGACGATAGGAGCGCGGAAAGAAAAAGAATACAAGCCTTTAAATTTGGTGCGATAGGAGAATGCTGAAAATCAGATGGGTGGACAGAATCACTAACGAGGAAGTTCTAAACAGAATAGGGGAAAAGCAAACAATGTGGAGGACGTTGACGAAGAAAAGGGATAGATTAATTGGCTACGTTTTAAGGCACGAGGGTCTTGTAAAATTAGTTAGAGGTAAGTGTGTGGGGTAAGACGAGGAGAACAAGGATGGAATACGCTAACAGATTAGGGAGGATCTTCGTTGTGTTAGTTATGAGGAAATGAAAAGGCTTGCGCAAGATAGGTTAGCATGGAGGGTTGCATCAGACCAGTCTTAGGAGAGAATTCCACGGCAACATTTTATTCACGTAGTGACTCTTGTATTTTATACTATTTTTTGTGGACAAATATTATGAACCTAAATTTGATGAGGGATTAGAAGCTGAGAAAGAAATAGCGCAGAATAGCCATTTAGAAATTATACTGCTCCTGTTAATTTGGTATTTCGTCGTAGAAACTCTAGTGACAGAAATGGCAAAACAATAAATAAATTGTTCGGAGACCGTCGATTGATATTACTTCCAATAAAAAATCGAAGGCTTTCGCGGTGCAGTTGTTGAAGAAATAGTTCTCGGGTTTCCACACGGGTAGCACAACGATTAAGACGTGACGTTTCGACGACCATAGTTTAGCCTAGAAGATGACGACAACGTGCGGAAACTTGATATTACTTATCAGTAATATTTATATAACTTCTCAACAGTCAGTTCAAGCAAAGGTGAGCCTGGTAGTTTATTAATTCGTAGTATCTTATCTTCGGTAAAAAATAAGTTGAAGAATGTATTCTGGAACCATCCTCCGTCGCGATCGTTATCACTTTATATGCTCTGAGCGCTCATGCAAATAGGGATCGATGTAATTCGGGTATGAGTACCCTAAGCAGGTTCTTGAGGTGCGGAGGGTTTTGCTGTGCGAAGTGCTGAGATAATGCACTCCCCATGTTCAGACCTCCGGATCCTACAGTCCTCACCCACCTGTACACTACACGAGCAACATCTATTTTGGTGGCGCTCGCATTACAATGTTTACCGTTAAAAATTAGACGATCGCTGTATATTTCCTGGCGCCAAAATTTAAATAATTCTCTGCATTGCTATTCATATTCATAACTGAAGTGTGGGTTCAATTCTAATAAATTAGTTTTTAATTAAAAATCATTAAACTTGTAATTAAAAAACGATTTTCAACGTTAAAATTATGCACAACAAAAGTTAAACTTCAAATGGAGAATTTCATGAATTCGCGCCTAATGTCACTCAGTTCTAAGGCCATACGAACAAACATCGTCTTGCTCTCTACCAGAAAAGTATTCATCACACAGAGATAACAGTCTTCCCCCAGAGGTAAAGAACAATAATAACTACAAATGTTTCACGAATCAGTGTAAAAAATATTTTATTAAATGGCGCGTTTTACCCTGTACAGGAGTTTCTTGACCGTTGCGCTAATAGTTGAAAATAATGTTCCTGCAAAACTGTTGAATGTGTTGTTTTGTAATATTACTTATAACATATCTTTAAAAACTTTCCGTATAGTTTTTTTGCTCTTTTGTTTGTTTGTTTTATGTAATGCCTGGACCTACTACGAGAGGTCAGATTCCTCGTCGTGCAACTCCGAGAAGCGAATTCTCCATTTATTATGCTTGTGTTTGTGTTACTCAGTGTGTATTTGTACTCTCCAGTGTCCGTGTAGTGTTTTCAATGATTTCGATCATATTCTGTTTATTTTAGTTTTAAAAAGATGATTTGTAGTTAATTAAGTACTTGATTTTGTTCTTATAATTATTTGTTATATGTAATGTATTACGTATCCTATTTCCTCAACCGGGAACTAATGCAAACAACAATAAATTATCAAACCTTGGGATAAAGTAGATAATATAAAATTAATCCTTCTGAACGTCACTTAAGCATTCTGAAATTTATGCTACGTTAATATTTAATTTATGACCATCAAAGGCATTCTTAATATTTATTAAGTAGAACTCTATCCATTAAATACACAAGTTTATGACATAATTTACTAATTTTTATCAAAATTAACATAGGTATCACGATATAGGTAAATAAGTAATTTGCTCTATCATTCGAATTATTACTTGCTTTTATCTTTTACATGTCAATTCCAATCTAAATACGAAGCTTTTGAAAACACAGATTGATGAATTGCGTCGATAATGCAGTTAAATGTGTTTATAATATATTATATACATGCAAAATAGAAATATTGTTGTCATCTAAGTATTTATTTGCATTTCAGCATAGAAAAGTATTCAATATTTATCTCATGCTGGCAGCCTTCAAGTTATCCTCATTAATCACCACGTCTATTTTGACTTCAGCATTCTTCAGGAAGAGTGATTACCTTCACTACAAAGCATCGTCTGTGTTCATAGTGTAATTAATCATTTTATAGTTTATAGATTTTATTGATAAGTCCTCTACTATATCTATTTAAAATTTTCTGAGGATCAATTTCCTGCTCAACGAAAACAAATTACTTCGAAAGCTTATCCTATTTGATGCACAATACATAAACAGCACCTTCCTCGAATTCCGGAACGGTAATCGGAGGTCCGAAACTATTAAACGGAAGACGAAAAATTTGGAATCAAAACTCAGGAATCGCTTTCTGCGATCCGCTTACACAACTCCGGCCATACACAGGCAAATTGCTTTATCGGATACTGTTATACTTTCGGCAACAGTTGGTTTAAATATTCGTACTGGGAACAGTGTTTACGTACAAAATTGTGGCAATCTTTGCCACCTGAGCCGACGTTCTGCCAACAGCAGCCAATTTCGTCTAACAGCCACAAAGGCGGAGGTTTTCATCTTTATTACTCAGGCTTAATGTAGCAACTGCCTTAACTCTCGTCGGTAGGCGCATGACGTTTCTTTCTTAACTCGATTTAAGATTAATTTCTAAGTACGAACCAAGCAAGCATACAGTTCCTCATTCGTGATGCAATCTGGTTCTTAGACGAAAATATGAAATTTCCCTTCTGGATGCAGTAATCTCATCAGAAATTTAATCGAAGTCGTATCGTTATTATAGAATTAATTTATGGTTGAAAATGATAACGTGATTGAAAGTTAGAACAGGCAGTGTCTTCAGCTATAGTTTCCAGATTTGAGTTATCATTCATATAATTGAATTTGGTTTACCATTTGTTTCTCCCCAGTGCTTACTTCCACATACACATAATTACTTATACTATTACGGTATTTATCAATTATGTTATAGTTATTTATCCATTGAATTAAAGCATCCGCCCTTTTTATTTACTTCATACATATGTGCAGTATTAATCCCTGGAAAAGAAAGAAAAACTTTTCAAGACCCTTGAAAATTTTATACTAAAATACAATTGTTGTTGTTGTGGTAATCAGTCCTAAGACTGATCCGATGCAATCATCCGTGCTAACCTTCTCATTTCTACATAGGTACCACATCCCACATCCTCACTAATCTGCTTAGCGTATTCCATCCTTGTCCTCATATGGAAGATATAAAACTAAAACCACGCCTTGCGTTAATAGAACTGTGCCAGACTGAATAAAATTGGTCTGGGTCATATCCAGATTAACATTCATGCGCAACTATGTTTCAGAGAATGCCGCTTCTATGGGACTCGCAATACACGCCGGGGATACCAATTATCAAAAAGGATATGTGCAATTTAAAACTCCACTTTGATAATCAATCCGTCGTCTCCAAACATTTCATCAATGGCAAACAATTTATTTGATTTTTAAAATTCTAAGAATTTAATACCAGGTATTATTTTACAATTACTTCCAAAATCCTTTATAATAAATGTAATATCTCTGAAATTTATTTTAAAACTAATAATATGAAACTCAACAACTATGATCCCTCGTCGTAATAATAACTTCGTAAATTGTATACTATGCTATTAACTGTTTTAAATATAGTGATTTTAACTTGACTATTAAAAAGTACGCAAAGAAGTAAGTAGTACCTAAAGGAATAGTTTTTCATTCAATGTTAATAAAGTTTAACCGACAGGACTGACAGCAATCAGGAAGAAAGTAAACAGCAATTACTTATATTAATTAAATCCTTACATGTTCAATTAATTTCTTCTCATCAAAGAGCAAGGTTTATTTTTGTTTTCAAATATTCCTCATAGTTTTTAATTAACTCGTGGTAACATTTACTGTAATATTAGATGATGAAAAACCGTGACTGTCTTTGAGAAAATGTTTTCGTTGCGTAAAGATCAAAAGACATATTTCTAAAAAGAAAGTATATATAAATTATCGGTCAATTATAAAGTTTTATTCAGCTAATTTACGAATATATTTTAATTAAAAACAGGCACACCAAATCTTTGAATGTTGACTGACTAATTTTTAGAAATAATGTGTTGACGTTTTTATAAGAAAGACAAGACTGGGAAAATGTCGACCGAACCAGGGACTCGAGCACCGGACCAACCGCTTTCCGCTCGGAGTCCTGGGTACGGTCGACATCTTTTCTATTCTTGTTTTTCTTCTAAATTCAGCTCATTCTCTTCACCTGAGCTTCAATTGAAGCATTTCTACTTCCTTTCTTTGAATAATGTGTTGACGCTCAGAATAATACATAACAAACTCACTCAATTCAATTGTGGTAAGGAAAATGGTTTTAAGTCTTGATCGAAACGTCATTCCTTAAATTTCAGTGCAAGCATTGGCTCTAATAATATTATTATCAATGTTGTAAGGCCACGAGCAGGTTAAAGTTTTATTAGTTACACATATTCACTATGTACTAATAACACTTATTCTTTTTCAGGATTAATTCAGATTAATAGCACCTATGTACTATTTAAATTTATTGACTTTATATGGTAGTACGTAATTCTACGCCGAAACATATTTCAAGACAACGTAACAAATCCTATCAGTTCAACGAATGAATTGAATTACTTTCTTCGTTAATTTATCAATTCTGGGCTGTTTTTAAACATGACCATTTTAATAATACCTCCAAAATAATTCAGGTGAATATTAATATCTAAGTTATTTTATTATATTTCAGGGATTGCTATTATACTTTATCATCATAGTCGATTCTTATATATTTTTACATATATTTTGCTACTGGGCGACCTTTAAAACTTCGTACAGGGAACGTAACAATGCTATGATCTTTTGTGGCCTTACATCCTTGCAAACCGCTCTATTGGAATCGATATTCGAATTCGCATTCCTCATTATTTGGCTATACCCCGGGGAAACAAACTCATTCAATATATACGCCGAGTAATTGAAAAACATCAAACACCGTTCTGATACAATACAGAAAAATATTAGAAATGTTGAACAATTTTTAGCGCGATATTGAATACAGTTCCTTTTAATGGCTATTTTCAAATATATCACAAAAAAATTAATATACCGGTGTATTGAGACTTTTGCTAGATTTCTAAAAAAACATAGCACAAAATTTTGCTAAGCGACAAAATTGTTGGCAATCTTCCTTCATCCTTCTAATGCCAGTCTGTTCAAATTTACGAAATGTTCCAATGCTAAATTGTTTTCTGGTAGATACCTTAAGTCAATGCCCATCTTGTTGTTTTCTGCTCATTTAAGACATTTCATTTTCAGTGACAGAGAAGAGATAGAAGGTTATCTGACCAACAGATCTTTTTTTCTCTAAAACTACGATACGAGAATCTTACACGATACTATTTGTTCACAAGGAATGAAATTAAAACCAAGCCCTATGTAAATCTATTGGTGGGACTTGTATTTGCCGGGACAAACTACATGTAGAAGTATTGCAACATTTAAAAACGTTATTTTGGTTTTACTTTAAATTAAGACAGCAAGAGAAATAAATAAGAAGCAATTTTAAAATTTTATAATTTATGTTTAACATAACAAAAAATATAAAACTTTTCTTCCTGCTCTTTAAAAATGTATGCGTTTTAGAAAAATAATTCACAATTAATATTCATAAATTTAAAAAAAGTTTGATTCTTTATCGCAGGAAATTATCGCACTAATTGACGGTGACAATGGCTATTGTGGCATTTAGTTGAAGGCTTTGAGAGATTTACAGTTTCATTTAATACTTTACCAACGACGACACCGGAACTCGAGGGTTGCTACCGTCGTTTCGTCTCTACGACCACCTGGTTTTTCACGTCCGCTCAATAATTTAACTGTCTTAAATCTTCTTAACCACTGCCCTGTCATAATTCTTCATTACACTCCAACTATCTTTGAAATTCCCTTAATCGCTCACTTAAAATCTTAACCATCCTTCGGCAACTACTCTTTCTAAATTATTCCTCCTAACTTCCAACAAATTAACTCCAGCTCAACAACCACCTTTCTCCACAACTACCCTTCTCCACAACTCGTCAACAACTAACTCTTCGATCATCTTCCACCAAGCTCGAAACTTACTATATGCCCCTCTCCAGGTGAAATATGCACGACTTTAACCAATGAGAACTAATATTGTATTTCCTAATTCCCAATGTGGAATTCATATTTTTTGATTCAAAGATGTGAAACCTCGCGCACCAGAGGTTACTGAACTTTATATCAGAAACTTTTAGACGAGACAAAATGTTGAAACAGAAGCTTATTTCCTGACACATTTATGATACTGGCTGGGTCCACCGCGGCTTCTTAATCTCTCCAATGGCCACTTCTATAGGCGTGAGGCCCAATTTTAACGACCCCACGACTTTCGCAGTCGGAAAATTTAATCTAACAAAATTATTTAATTTAAAATGATAATGATTTAGTAAATATGTGTACACTACAGTATCCGTAGACATATTTGAAATATTAAGTTAGAAGAATGGTCTCTAATTTATTATAATATAGAAAATCTGTAGTGGGCTGTCATTGTTCTGGAAGTAAGTGGATGAAGCTAGTTATCCTTTCTTATCATAGAGAAATCAGATGTTAGACGCAGATTTGATATCAAAGTCGCTGTAATTCTTTTAGCTTATCATGCTGGTTAGCAATTGAGATTCCCTCGATAACCTTGCGTCGAAGGATCCATATTAGTTTGATCTGTTTGTCCGCGACGATGATGCTGAATAAGGCACTTCTGATTTTGATCATCAATCTTCTAGCAGTGGGATTGGATCATCTTCTATTTTATTCTGGTGTTAAGTGGTTCTTTCGGGGACAACTTGATTGACTGTAGGAACGAGGAGGTCTTCATGGGTGAACACGTTAATTTGGAAATATTTTCTCTACCACCCGATTCTGCAGGACTTGCTGTTTCATACTTTGAGAAATTTGTTGTCATACTCATCTTAGCGACCTTAAAACACCATTCATCACAGATTTCACCAAGACTTTTGCTGGTAAATACAAAAACGACACATCTTAAATCACGTCAAGGAAATCATCGCTGACTTCTTCTCACAACGGCCTACAATGAGATGTTTAAAAACTATGGCGGGAAGACCTCGCTGAATAAAACCCGGAAACCATCAGACATCAATTAAAACTTATGTACTTCGAATATAATCTAGATTGCTGAGTGAATAAATGAAAACAAAAGAAATTGGCATTGGGTGAAGAAATGTTTGTTGTGTACTGTAACGATACAATGTTCTCTTAAGTTTTAAAAGAAATTAAATCTATTTGTATAAACTATAGTAAGCGCAAAAGAGAGTTACGTCAAAAAATGTATATTTTTCGTACAAATGCTATTTATTATTTCTATAAAATGGAAACGAATAATGGATCACTGATACTAAATTTGAAAACATTATTAAGATATGTGCTTATTTTCGTTTTCATGCAATTAAATACCTAAGACACCGTGCTTTTTTTTCTCATCCAGTTTGTTAATTCTGAGGTTACATTGGTACAGTATTTATGTAATATACTATTGATGGAGAATATGTAATGAAAGCATAATGTTAGCAAGTTTCTAGTTCCAAGCGACCCTCGGGGCAGATAGCAATAATCCCAACTTCGGAATTAGCGGTTTCGGCGCAGTGTGAAGCACAACCCCAGGTAACGACTACGAGTTGACAATGCTTCCTTCTCAGCATCAAATCGTATCCAGTTAGGCAGTATTATTCACTTGGAAGCCACAATAACCCAAAAAGTCGGAAAAAGATCAAATCAAAATTCTGGCGCTTTTAACTTACACTTTATTTTAATGAACCTATTGAGAACTATAATACAAGTTCGTTCAGAAAATTTAAGTTAACTTTATTCGTAATATAATAACAGTGTTAGTATGAACAGAGTGCAATAAAATTAATTACTCATAAACAAAGGAGACGAGTTATAGGAGATCCTTCTGTTTCATGAATTTTTTTAATTGTAAAAATATTGAATATAAAATCATACTTATCCATTTCATTCCGAGGAATTTTACAACAATTTTAAAATTTTTGACAACATAATTTTATGCTACTAATAAAATCCTATTCTGCGCAAGTCTCTTCGAGATCTGTGAATGTCTTCAGATAAACTGAACACCTTGTATATGAAAGTTCCCGTGTTTCGTAGTTTGCCCTGTTTAAAATTCGTATAACGAAAACTAAGTTATTGGGCAATAACATTGCAACGTCAGTTCCGTCCCAGAAGTATATTGTGTGTTATTGATTACCTTAAGAAATTTAAATTTTGAGTTAAAATTGTCTCTGTTCTCTAGAGGAAGTAAAAAATGCATTAAGTAAAACATAGTGCCTTGTCTTATATGAGTTAAAAATAATCCCGGTGCATTCAGATGGAGAAAAATGTACCTTATTCTCTTCATATATTTAGGACTTGTAAATTAGAATCTTGTACCTAATTTTCAAAGGAGCTTTTTAATAATTGCGCTTTTTAAAAAGTTGAAAAAATTTTGCTATAATTACATTTCTCTTGTTTTTTTAAAAACCAAGTTAAACATTTGCGTTTTTATAAAAATATGAAAAACCTTTTGCTATAGTTACATTATTCACATATATATATATATATATATATATATATATATAAGTATCGCTTGTCATTTGGGTGGCGTAAATAATTTGACTGCGAATGTAATGATTTGTGAAGATATTTACATATTAAATTGGAAAAAGTAAAGAAAATGCGTCTGCTATTTATTATCTATTGGAATTCCACAAACAACAGTTCAAACGAACGAAAATGTTTCTGTTTGCAACTGATTAAATTCTGTCTAGCGTACAAAACGTAATCCGAATCAATAATGAAACGCACGCATTTGTTAAACTAACTCGCGGGCACTTCGTTGAAGATGATAGAAGTAATTTGTAAAATAGGGGAGTTGCCTGTTTCAGGATCACCCTCGTGTAGCCTGTTAACCCCCCCCCCTCCCCGTCCCCTCAGACAATGCGAGGGTTGATAAGTTCAACAAGTGTCTATGAGAGTTTCTTGCAGGCATTTCCTTCCAGAGTGACTGTGGGGCTCACCTGATTATGCCTCGGACTCTTGTTTTTTATCAAAGTTCTCAGTTACCGAGACACCTTCGCATATGTACTGGGGTCGAAGACCTTGGGCATATGGCAAGAGTTGTCCGATGATCCCATTGGATCAGTCGGCCAAATGCCTCCTAAAACTTGTGTAAACATGGAGAAGGGAATGCTGCGACCCCACGGGAAACTCGTCTCCAGTCATTCGGAAGGGCGTAAGAATAGTACCCAATGCCCGGCCTACCTGATGCAGGTTTTATAGGGTTTTCCCTGCATCTCCTTAGGTGAAACACCGGGTAGGATCCTTCAACTATAGCCTGGGGACCCTAGACCACTCTTAGCCACCTTGTTCTACCTTCCACTTCTCCCCCTCCTCTTTCCAATGCCCTTACGTATTATTACAGATTCGGATTCCCCGCCCCTCAGGAGTGGGGGTGGGTGGACAGTTATGTTGTCATTAAATAGCATTTGTAAGAATATCAAACACATTTAATTTAATTTTCTGATCTGGTGTCTTTTTCTTGAGATATCCCCATTTTTCAACGATATTTTACCCACTTACTTTTTTCAATTACATCGCCATCTGTGACCGAAATGACTCGAATCATAACTCAAATTGTAGTTTTTCAACTGTTCTTCAACTGTTTTTGTATCATTAAATGTGCCCCCTTCGAGACAAACATTTTTCATTCACACGTTTTTGATACGATTAGTAGTTCTTGAGATATTTAAAAGTCTTCAGATAAACTGAACACTATGTATACCTCTCATGCGTCGTCTGTTAAAGTATTGATGTATCCGTTCCAGTCCAGGCACTGGAAAGAGTGCAAAAGAAGGCGGAAAATTTTGTTAAGCGATGTACTTTTTCATGTAAATGAAGACGTTCAACAGTTTGGTTGAGAAATGTTAGAAAAACGACAAAAGTTTATTTTCACGGCTCCTTTTAAAACCTTTTCTATCCAAATTATTAGAGTAGAGTAAAATTAAGAAAAGCAAATTTCAAACTAATGTCGGGAAATATTCGTTTTTTAATCGGATTATGAGGGATTGGGACAACTTACCTGCAGAAGTTTTTTAAACATTTCCATAGAAGAATAAGGAAGTTTGTTATTGAAGTGAAAGTGTACTGTGACAAAAAAAACTATGTGTACAATGAATATTTAAATTTTATTTTACTTTAGAGGAGTAGTTTGCTGTGTTTTTGTGTAAGATTATTTTTCTTATTAATAGATTTTTTATGATTATTGTTTGTAACTGCCACTGACTGTACCTCAATTGCAGGACCAATAATGGCACGTGGTGTGGCTCATTTCTGTCTCAGTTTTCATAGTAAATCTTCCAAGAAACTATGTAGTAGAATTTCCAATACTATAGATCTAGCAAATGAGTTGCGCAGAATGAACTAAAGGGTCTAAATATTACTCCGAATAACGAAATCTTTATTCTTAATACGCATACAAGTGTTTTGACGACTACCTCGAAGTAACAGTAATGGAAAACATCACCTAGTGATTTGAACCCAGAGGATTATTTTTAATTTCTGCTGTTCAAGTAGGCCCGTGTATTTTTTATTCTTTAAAATAATAAAATATTAATTACAGATAAGAAGTGCTTTGATTAAACTATTACCACAGAAGCTGTGATATTATGTTACTGTAATAATGAAATATTACTTCCAGAATCTCTTTGTTGGTCTATTTGCGTCTATTCTTGCTGTGTCCCATCATCATCATGATCTCTTTGATCATCTGGAAAGATAAAATGCCGTATTTTACTACATTAATAAATATATTTCTCAATTAATTATTTTTTTCTACTAACTTTATCACTGATCAGAAAATTGTTAATTTTTAACAATACATATAAAACCCTCATATTCTATATCTCAATCACTGTACGCCTTAGATTTACCTTCTCATTTGAATGAAAAGAGCTCCCTTGAAAGCTCTCGTTGTATACTGTCAAAAGTTGGTATACACTTGATACGAAGAAAAATAAAAAAAGTGTAGACATGAAGAGAAGCAACCAAAAGTTTATTCGAGCGCTTCAAACGGAAATGAAGCTTCTCGGCACTTGCTTCCAACCTTCGATTCGTTTCAAAGTATTCACGAGTTTAGAGTAATCTTCATGCGGTAGATGGACCATTTATTCCGGTAGCCAGTTCAGGCTAAGCATTAACCTCACATCATTTCTTCTTTGGTTACTGCAAATAGCGAAATGAATAACGCATTTCATATCATTTTTACTCTATCCGAAAAAAGGTTTATTCTTTTGCGACAAATGGAATACAATAAATAGCCAATACTAAGAATAAAATAATTTTAATTTAAATTGAGAAGAAACGTACCCAGTATTCCTTACCTCATCAGTTCACTTTACAAAAACAATTAATAAAAATACATTACATAAATCTTGTATATTGTAGTTACAGTTAAAATCTTACTGAAACGTCATATCATTACTGCAAAATCAAAAACCACGAAATTAGTTCAACAATACAAAAGAAACAGATCGAAAAATATATATTGCAGAAACAAATTAATTGAACTGATTAAATGACATTTCAAAGATTCAAGAACGCACAACACATTAATTTTTATTTGGGGGAGGAGGGGGTAACAGATTACATTAGGGTAATCCTGAAACAAGCAACTCTCCTTGAAAAGGAGGGATCTGGAAGGTAGAATAAGGTAGGGCCCCCGGGCTATAGTTTAAGGATCCTACCCGGTGTTTCACCTAAAGAGATGCAGGGAAAATCCTATACAATATGCATTAGGTACGTCGGCTATTCGGTACTATTCTCAATCCTTTCCGAATGACGGTTTACAAGTTTGCTGTGAGGTCGCAGCATTCCCTTCTCCGTGGCTCCAACAATTTCAGGAGGCAGTTGGCCGACTGATCAAATGGGATCGCTGGACAACGCTTACCGTATGCCCAAGGTCTTCGACTCCAGTGCATATGCCTCCTAAAATAGATTAAGGAGCCTCGGCATGTTAGAACATTAAAAAAACGAAAGTACGCAGATCAGGCAAGTACAGCAGTCGGTCTGTAGAGAAGTGATTGCGAGAGAAGGATCCCAAAGGCACTCTCTGCATCACGTTAAAAAGTAAATTCTATTATAAAGAGAGGAAAACCGGATTTTGAATCGAGAATATCTTAATCCATCGTCGAATGTTCTTCCACTAACCTCTACTACGGCTCCCAGCAGGAAAAAACGTGTATGTACAATTACAGTCTCATTTTATAAATGTACGATTTTGTTAAAAATCAGGGGGCACTCGGAGTTGAACCGAGGACCTCTCTATCTGCAGTCGAAAGCTCCACCACTGAGCAAAAACCCCCAAAACATCAGCATGAAAAAGGATTGCGTGTATGTATGAGTACTATGACATTTCATAAATATACAATCTAGTTAAATAATGGCGGGCGTTCGGGTTTGAATCGAGGACCTCTTGATTGGCAGTCGGATGCTTAACAACTAACACCAGTAGGAAAAAGAATTGTGTGTGTGTATAATTACGAATACACTTTATAAATGTACAATTTTGTTAAATAGTACAGGGAAGTTGGCTTTGAACTGAGGTGCTCTTTATTTGCACGTGAGTGCTTCTGAACTTCGCAGGAAAAAAATATATTTAGCGTTGTATTTCATAAATGTACAATCTAGTGAATAATGTAGGGCACTTGTATTTGAACCATCTACTTCTCTGTTATTACCACCTTGTTTTTCATATCTGTTAATATTTTAATAACATAACATAATATTCCTAATTAAAATAACAGCACCTACATCCTTGCTGGGCAATTTATGTTTGGTTTGTGTAGTATATATACATAACATATAATTTATGTTATAATGTTTATTAAAATAACGTGGGGTCAAGGCAACTTAAAATAAACGAATGTTTGGTTTTTACGTACCTTTTAAGGCGTTCTTGAAATGATTCTATCATTGTTGCTTTTTTGTCTTTACTAAAATTTGTGGTGGATTTGGAGCTTATTATTAATGAAGAAATTGCAGTGTTATTAAATTAAATTTTAACAATTTGGATAAGAAAATTAAAATAATTAAAATAAAACATTAATTTACAAAGATAATTAAAATTTTGCTAAACTCACCGGAGAGCAAGAGCATTTTCAAGGATTAAGTGGGGTATAGGCAAGCAGCTAGTCCGCTTCCTAATAATTATCCTCTGTATAACAACATAGTTTTCTGACTTTAAAATTTCAATAAATAAAAAGACGGCCAAAATTTCAGCATTACATATATTATTATTTATTTACAAAAGCGACGTTATCCTCTATATTCATATATACAAAATTAATAAAGGTTATTATGGAGGGAAATTGTTTCTCATATAAATATATGTGTGGGATGCAAACGTACACCACAACTTACAAACGAATCTCTTCACGAACCACGATCAAGAGCAAAACGTCGATAATACGGTGTACCAAATTTGAACTTTGTGTCTTGCCGTGAGATGTGTTCTTTACTAAATTACATAAGCTGATTGCGAAAATAAAATCAGTAACGTTGCATCACGTACCAATTTTTCTGGAAAAGATACGCCACATATGCCAGTTTGGAGAAACTTGGAAACGACTCATTGAACAATACAGGAGGAATTTGTAATTGATCAATGTACAGTTCATACAACAAAGTTAATTGTTTCTAATACAAAACCTAAAATGATAACTGGGCGGGAACTCTGAATAATACTTGAAATATGCTTACAAGTGGGAAACTTTTTCTGGGAACTCTACGTTTGTGGATGAATGGTGAAACTTCCTTTGGGAGTGTCCTGCAGTAATCCTCCAAAATTTTACGTGTTCCGCCAGATCCCTGTAATTTTCAGACATTACATTTCCCAATAAATTGCCGCATACATCTTTCAATACAAGCCAAGCTGCCTTCTCATTATCCGTCAGAAACTGTTCAAAGCTAATATCTTTCATCAAGTTTCGGTTCTGAGGCCCTATGAAAATGCCTCCTTTAATTTTTTCAGTACTAATCACAGGAAATTTTGATAGCAAAAATTGAAAAGCATGGCCATCTTTTTCCACTGCTTTCACAAAATTCTTTATATAGCCCAATTTCAGATGACGTGGTGGTAACAGCACACTGTCTTTGTTAACAAGGGATTCATGCGACACATTTTTTTTTCATCAGAATTGTAAACTTTTCTCAAGGCCACTCTTTGACTACATAATGGTCTTTCCTGGCCCTACTATTCACTGACACCAGTAACAGCAATATTTTGGTATATTTTGCATTCTGAGAAGATGTTCTAGAACCTTTAGATCACCACAGATTTACCATTTGTAATTCGTATAGTCAGTATACTTCAGGAGTAGCCTCATATTCTCGTAAGTTTCCATTAACTGGACGTAATTGGCAACTGACATAGGAGGTTTCTCGCTTTCGTTATGTAATACAACTTTGCAACTACTCTTTGAGTAATCTATAAATAGGAGCAATCTTTCCGGACTGTGAATCATCCCAAATTATGTCATTGAGAAAAAAGTTGAAAGTAGGCGTGCTGCAACTGAAGTGTAATCAAGATCTTTATTATCTCCGTAATTTTTTGTTTCTCACTACCAGTCTGTTTCATATTCCAGAGTCCTTTCCGTTGCTGGTTTTGGAACTGAGAGTGAATCAGAATGCGGAACTTGGCGAATCGCAGATTCCAAATTTTGATAGGAAACTGTGTGTTTTGATTTACTTGAGATTCCTGCTAATGGCATAGACGGTCCATGCAATCATCCTCTTAAATAGCGGGAGCAACGTGAGCAAGAGGTCTGTGGTGCCCAACACTTATCCTCATTGATTGATTGAAAATACAACTCGTACTCCTTTTTGACGATCGGAGAAATGTGACGTCTTTGAGACTTTGTCGTAAACTCACCATACACATAACAGAAAATATTTGGAGAATTAACACATTTCCTAGATATCGCTGAGTATAAAAACACGCGAACAATATTCTTCGCGTTAGAGGATTTACACGCTTCAAGAATAGATACATTGTAATCACACTATCGATTTAATGCACCTTCCCTTTAACTACCTCAAGTGGCAATGTTCCCCTCCCCTCTCTACTCTCACAACAAGGCAATAATATTCCGAAAATAATAAGCACCGCGACAACACAATTTTCTCACAATTCTGACACCGTCTCTATGCCACTCTGCGCTCTGATTCTCCTGTATTTATCTTAAAATGGGCTGTAATTTTAACATTAAATCTCTTCATTACTTCTTCTGAACTAACGCCTTTTTCATTTAATTCACCACACTTGGAAAAGTTATTTTAGAATCCAACCTAGCTTGCTGTCCGAACCCTTTCGAAGTCTTTCTTACATCTTCAGATTTTGTGAAATACTTTAATATATTTCACGATTGAAATCTTCAAGTTCGAAATATTTCTGGTGGCAGCGATAATCTATTTCTACATGATGCAATCGCATATTACAATTAGTTATTAGTTATGTAAAATGAGTAATAGAAGTACAGGGGAAGTTTGGGGGAATATTGAGTCAGCGATCATGGCCATGGCTAATAACTATTTTTATTTCATTCATTGCTTTGTTAATAACGGGGTGTACACACAGCAGCAAGGTCATTTTACCACACACTATTATTATCAACTCTTAACTTAAACTAATGAGTTTTTAGACCTGCAACGTGTTCAGATCTGAACGCAATGTTTCCTTGTGTCAATGTTTTCTGTACGAAGGTGCCTTACAAAGCTTCGGCTTATCCCCACAGCAAGTTAACAACCGAGCTTGATATCTCGGCACGACTTTCTATTTCTCTCCAGTTATAGAAGTTAAGACGTTAAATAAAAAATATAGACTCAAATCATAATCCATCCATAACATAAACCGTAGACACTACCATACGAACCGTGCGTATAAACGACGGGTTACCTGGCCTTTAAACCTGCTGACACAATTTAAACTTAAAGGGAATTTTCCGGGGGCAGCGAAGTTCGCAGGAACTGACCCCTCCTCCAGTAATCCTTTAAAAGCAGCTGCCTCTTGTCACTGGACAAAAATGTCGCTGCCATAATCCTGTAGGTAAGTTCTGGTGAAAAAAATATTCTCTAATATCCTTGGGCGTCGTACTTACGAAATTCTCTTTCTTAGAGTTTTGCAGATCACTCAATACTTTCCTTTCAAAACGTGGAGAAATAGTGGATTCTGGCAAAGAAAAGTCGTTAACTTAATCATGTTCGCATCACTACTTTGCATAGACGTTTCTGGCATAGACGTTATTGGCAAATATTCAGAAGCCACTAAATAGATTCCTAATATTCTCTTTGAGTGTCAAGAAACTTCTATTGTACTTAAAGCTGAACGCGTATCAAGTGAATTATTACCAGCAACCTGATACCAATTGAAATATATATATATATATATATAGCATATATATAATGAACTTCTGCAGAGTTTTATTGTGCTGTGCAAAGGAAACCATGGTCTTTTGTTGGCAATCCTGTCAATCGCGGTCGAATGACAGAACTAAACTCAGAGATTACCACAAACCCAGAATCGATACGAATCTCGGTCGTTACCGCATTATTTTGGGCACACTTTCCAACCCACCACTAGAGATGTTACTCATGCCATAAATGAATCTCCAATATAAACAGTTTTCGCGTTTTAATAATGCAACCCCCTTCCATCTCACCCTTAGCTACATTCAATAACATAGAAATAGTGGAAAATTAGACGGTCCAAGATCGACTGGTATTCGTCAAACTACTAATCAGACAAAATTTATATTTGATAAATAGCGAAACTGACTACATAAAAAATTGTTTCTGTTTCGAAATATTATCTAGTCTTATTATAAATACTTACACAACTTTTGAAACAGATTTTGAAGGTTGCAGACCACCCTCCAGTGCAAGAGGGAGCAATGGCCCATTATGAGTTGAGCTGTCATAGAGAAACTGTGTTCGTAAAATTTTAGCTATGGAGTGGGGCGATTATGAAAATCATGTAGCAGTAACAGCTCTTCATAAAGTGGGTAAATCAGCTCCGGTGACTTTTTCAATCCGTAAAAAGTTTAAAATTAGCAAATGTCCATCAAGCGATTCACGGAGGCCGGTACAGTTGATGATCGCCAAAAGCAAGGCCGCCCACGCTGCATTAGAACGAAGAAGTTAGTGCAAACAGTGGTGCCGTATTCGGAGAACTCCTGTATCAAATCGATCAGTGCATTGTCGTGAGCTGAATGTTTCAAAAATGTCAATGTCCACTATATATTAAGAAGTAACTTAAGGTTAGAGGTTTACCGGCGAAGTGCAGTCACTTCTGTAATGCACGTCTGAAAGAGTAGACTGTAAATTGAATTCAAACACCTCCTTCATAGATGAAAAGATATTCAACACTGAGGAAGCTTTCAATTGACAGAATGACGAATTTAGGGAAGTTCGGGAGACAGGCCCGAAGATCCAGGAGGGTCATCATCCTACCTCAGCCATGGTTTGCGGGGAGTGGCGTATGATGGCACCACCAAGTTTCATTTCTGTTAAAAAATGGGTGAAATTTTCAGCCAGAGTGTACGAAAATACTATTTCGAACTCTGTTGTAAGGCCTTTAAGTGACACCTCGGAGTTTCCAACACGATTCTGCACCAACTGAAAAGGCAAACTCTACCCAGGACTGGCTCAGAAGAAACGTCCCGGACTTAATTGCCTCAACCCAATGGACTACAAGTTGTGATCAGTGGTCTGTAAGAAGAGGCACGATCCCTGTTGAAGGAAATTACGGGTTTCCCTATATAAACAGTGCATAATTCTTTAGAGGAGTGGCCGTAAACATGAGGACTGTATGAAGGCCAAATGTGACCATTATGAAAGCGATTGGTGCTACGTGTTCATTATGCTTGAAAGAATCCCGTACAATGATGCAAACATTACTGTTTTAAACTAAATCGTGCGTACTAAACTAGCATTTGCAGAATCGTATTCGTAAGACAGTTCCTTCGGTTTCATTTAACAGTTAACTTCTAAAAAACTAACGCAAAGACTTTCACGTTTTATATCAAATAATTTTCGTCGCTGTAGACGCAAAGATTTAATTATTATAAGCATTTGTTTGTTTAAAGATTACGAGTAATTTATGTACGTGATAATTGTAATACGTCACTTGTTCCGTCGGGGTTCTGACTGCTATAAATAACTTTAGCCTAATGGAATTGCTAATGACTAATCTGAGGCTACTATTGTACTACTGACACAAACAGAATACTTTATACAGTGATGCTGTCGCTAGGGTAGAGACAGGTGTGATTAATGCGCGCTAAGCTGACAATCTCACTCCGTATCCTCGATCCCCGAGCATAATTAAAGTCATCCGGATCTTGATTAGCGTTGAGTAACTCCAACAGCTCTGCGATTCCCCCTAGCTTCAGAATTCAATACATAAAAGAGAAAGATGAACATATAGTTGCCAGAATGGGTTTATTCATGGCTCATAAAGAACATTCAGAAAAGAACTTCACAAAAAAGGCTTCATTGATGAATATTAATGTAATTTCATGTGATAGTATCCATTGTAGAAATATATATGAAGTTTAGACAAAATTAGTCCGTTTTTATAGGCTATAGCATTGCCAGAGTAATTCTTTATATTAGCCACGATACCGTATTTAATTCGGCACAAATACAACTCAATGAGATTTAACCGGCATAGAAGCGCGTCATTTTTTGAGCACTCGCGCCTAATGATGCCATTGTTCTAAGGACGCTTTTAGAAAGGTCTTTTTCAATGACTACTCTTTTTAACGGAGATATATGCAATCGAATTTTGTGAATCTGTGGCTTCTAGTAGCGCCGTCAAACCAAAATTAATTTCATTTTTACTATTCATGATATTCTAATGCGCGTAAAAGAATTTTTAATCCCTACTCCTAATTACGTAGATATTTGCAAATAATGTTTTTAACTGTGACGTCACCACAGACTTTTACATGATGCGCTCTGAACCCAATTAATTGAATTATTACCAAAATATAGACTTACGTATTTAAAAAATATCCTCTAACCTCAGAAATGATGTTCCAAAGACTTGACAATGAAAAATAGATAAGAATAAACCCTTTGACGGTCATGGTTTTAAGAGGTTATTTTATTTCAAAATCGGTAGCTTTCGGCAGCTCATACCGCCAAATACAAAGAACATTGGTATACAAATCAATCAATTTTCTTTTGGATACAATTCAATTCTTAAAATATTTTTATATAATATATAGGCTTTTTAAATGATATAATTAAAACCTTTACATACCTTGTACTTAAAAAACAATTGAATTATTATCATCTATTGATTATCAACATTTAAACGGTCAAACAACCCAAGACTTGTGGATAAAGTTTTCTCGAGATTCCAAGCGGGTAGCGTCGTTCATTTGCCACAACGTTTCGATGGCTTGCACCGCCATCTTCTTCAGGTGAAGTGCCGTTCGATGTAGGTGTGGTGGCTTATATAGCCTGGTTTGTGGTACCGGAGCATGAGACGTTCTGATTGGCCCTGGAACGTACTCTCTGAATTAATGCTACCACAAACCAGGCTATATAAGCCACCAAACCTACATCGAACGGCACTTCACCTGAAGAAGATGGCGGTACAAGCCATCGAAACGTTGTGGCAAATGAACGACGCTACCCGCTTGGAATCCCGAGAAAACTTTATCCAGCAGTTACACCGGGAAAACCTACGTTCCTTATTGAACCCAAGACTTGACAATCTTATGTGATGTGCTAAAACTGTCTTGTCACTGAAGCTCTTTATTGCGGTAAAAATATTAATTATATGTAATGTTAATTATTTTAATTCTGACTTGAAAATATTTTCAGACTTCACAATTGAAACATGCCCAAAATTCAAAACCAAGTTTATCGAAAATTTGTACTTAACGCAATTGACAACAATCGATTAAATTGTAATTATTAGAAAATCTCTCCTATGGCTTCTTATTATCTTTAATATAGTTCGTATTGTGCAAATTTATTTTTAAACTTACGATGGTTACTTGAAATGTGGGGAGAGAAGGAGGGAACTTAGGTATTTTAGAAAATCCTTCGTATTGTTTATCTTCATCCTTACACGTGTTCGTGTTTTACAAACTTAACATTTAAACAAATCTTTCCTATTTTTTATCATCATCCTTATGTGTGTTCGTATTTTGCAGAATGTATATCAATTGAAAAAATGTTAACATTGACAACTTTCATTTTTTTTAAAAATATGGTGTATTTTCATATATTCACTGTTGGATGAAGTCATAAACTTTTACGTGTTGACGCATACGAATACTGTTTTAAAAATATCATTTCTTCCGCGTTTATTAATTTCTCTGAATTAATGCTACCATAATGATCAAAATTAAAATGACAGGTGGTAAGACTGGCTCAAATTGAAGCATTTCTTTTTTGATTATTTAATTTTAACTCAGACTGATTTGTATAAAATTTTATTAATCCAACCCAGAAGCCTGGTTTACATCAGTCAAATATTAAAGTCTTATATTTTTTTCAAGTATTCAATTAATTTAGTTGTCGAAAGAGCTTTGGACTATACGCCATAATCCTCTTCATGGTCAAATTTTAAAATTTATTTAATAATTGTGACCCGTTCACATTTAAAGAATGAGCTAACGATAAAATAATGTCTACAACATGGGAACATTTAACACAATTAAAAAATAATAATAATTAAAGTGGTATCACATGTTGAGATAGTGATTGATTTACAACAATGTACCATAATTTACGTTAATGCCGGTGTACTAGGAGATTATATTACGGAGGAACATAAAATATTTAAAGTTTCAACACAAATTTTATATTTCGACAATAGAAAACGGTTATGGCGTAAATCCGAAGTCCCCTTCGACAACTAAATTAAATAAACACTTCAAAAATGAAAATGATTAATTTTCAATTGATTTTAAGCTGTGATTTGGATTAAATTTATAGCAATTTTCTTCTATAGGGCCAAGTTTGAACCTAATCGTCCATTAAACGTGTTCAATGACGATTTTTCTGTTTTTTGCAGGTTGAAAAATATCACTTTCTGAGAGACTCTAAAAGAAGTTAAACATTATTATACGTGATTTAACTTAAAAACAAATCAGTTCCGTCATTACTTTGCTTCGGTTCACTCGTCTGGATCAAATTATTCGGAAGTTCAAATAAGGGTATGAGCTTTGAGGGAGGATGACGTTTGTTCCAAACAAAGACTACAATGACTTCTACAAACATACTCGTAAATAACTAAATGTATGCTCTATTCTCATTTACATAGTTTACACAGCGTGTTTTCTTCCATGCACACGAATCCTTCATTAATATTACCTTCCTTACGATTGAATTCGATTTAGCTCCAACTTACAAATTCTACCACTGACAGGAATATTTCAGAGCAAGGAGACTGTTCGGTTTGGGTAGTTCAGTTTTTCAAGCTCAGAAATACAATATTCGAGGTATTAAAATTGAACTCAACTTTATGAAATCGACACACACCTATTACAACAGCGTCTAAAACCAGACCCGATCAAAATCAACAGGAAAATGCATTACACAAACAACAATCGATTAATCAACGCACAATCTCAAGGAGAAAACATGTAAGACAAAAATATCTTTTAAGATATTGAAACACTTTATACATATGTATTCAATGGATAAATTAAGCTAAAGTCTTATATATTCCGCCCTTTCTGTACTTGTTGTGCTTTTATCGCCTACGAAAGAAACAGCTCCTCCCATTATCCGACGAGTAATTCTACTTTTCCTAGCAGTTTCTGAATTAGAGTATTCACACAACTCCCTTGTTCTTATTTAACAAAGATGCCCAGTAAATAATCAGAATATGATAAACATATTTTCGAAGATTATGTAGCCAAAAATCAAACATCGATTTTCGAGTCTCTGCCTGGGAAATGTATCAATTTAGCTCTTCAACTCAATCGGTTCTTCCGACAATCCACCTTTAAGGTAGTAATTCGTAATTTACAAGATTTTGCTTCTTGTCGTTTGAAGCCCGGGTAATGAATAAATCCTTTAAACATGATTCAGATCCTAATGAACACAATTTAGCGCACGACAAGGAAAAAACACAAAAAGCAAAAGAGAGGTTTCTTGAGCCCTGCAAGGGTAATATTGTCTGTTAACGTTGCATTACCCTTGCTTTTAAATTTAACACCAACGAGAAATTATTTAGTAAGTTACGATAATATTTCTGACAACCCACCGTTTATAGGCTTCAAAATTAATCTTATACCAAGCAAGTGATTTTCTCCAATATACTTTTAACCAAATATGATGATGTACTCCATTTAGCTCTACTGAAATGTCATTCTCAACCCAACATTGAAAATGTTCACAGAATAAAAATATCAAGGCTAAACTATGCCTTGATAGTGCTCACTTAAATTCTCCAAAAAATTGGATTGGTTGAATAATGCGTGTAGATGAGCATGGCTTTTCCAAAAGAAAGCCATTATTAGTATTATATACAACTACATCCAATGAGTTTATTATAAATATCAGCCACCTATTCATAAAAGACAAATGTAACATTGAAAAGCAAGTATAAAAAGCCATTTGTTCATAAACCATATTTTACATAAACTCCCATATTACTTCAAACTATTGAATAATAAAATCAAATTCAAAGAATTAATAATCAATATTCAGTTCACCTCTTCTTCCATTCAAGTAATGAATAAGATACAACCATAATTATTAAAAATACCATGGTGGTACTATGATAAGTAGGTAGCATAATTACTGCCGTTATTAATGTAAAATAAATGTATGAGTCAATTTTCTTCTGAATTTGAATTAAAGTTTTTTTTAAAACATAATTTATTCTACACAAATATTCAAGAACAGACTACATTAAAATAAACAATTTCTTTCGGATATTATTTAATCTACTCGAGCCGTTGGCACTGAGATTGTTACGATAACTAGAGAATTCTGATGATTTAAGAGAATGCAAGCAACCGCACAAATATTGTAAACCAGTGTTACGGCAACGTTGTCGTGTATAACCTTGAACTTTAAGTTGCATTAATGTTTTAATTAAGGCAGGGTAATAGTGATTACTTTAGTATGTAATATGAGCTTGAAAAATCTGAGGCAGTGTGTCAATGTGCAAAAACAGTTTCTGCAATCTATAATGAATATGTAAAACTCGAAGGAATTTTATGTTAGTGTATTGCCTTTGATGAATTTGGAGGTTTGTATTCTCTAATCTCAGAACCTTGGTTCAAAATGGCTGTTGATGACTCAATAATATTCTACCAGTCTCAAACCTAAACTGCAAGTTAATCAATTATCTCGATGCGGTTTCATGTCACCGTGGTGACTATTGTTTTTCATTAACAGTAGCACCATAGTGGATCGCCAATGATCTCCCTTTTGATATGTAAACTCCAAGGGATTGGAGAATGTACTTGGCAAATGAATGATATAGCCCGTTTGTAATCTGAAAAGGGATTAAACAGAAAAATCTATGTCCATCTACTGTGATTGTCTCAAATAGTTATTCTGTCTCGTAGCTTCGTAGGTGGCACAGCTCACCTTCATTCTCAACACCTCATATTCAGTACATCTGCAATAGAGAAAAAGAGGTTTTCTATCATCCAGATATTATTACAATGTTGATGTAGATATTTCGAATATATCTTGTGATAGTTTGTATGGTATGTCTGCGTTATTGTTGCATCTTTTATTTGCGATTTCTCCCCGGACACAAATTAAAAAAACATTATAGATAAGCGTATCGAAAAAGCCTTGTTGTTAGCCACTGTTTTATATTTAAAAACTAAGAAATGACTAGTAAAATTAGTTTCGTATGCATTGCGTTTCCATGGGACCAAGCCTATCGTGATATGTTAATTAATTCTTTAATTTTTTAAGGAAGTTCATTTTAACGTAAAATTTCAATCGAAATTTTCAAATAGCAATTCCACACCTACAAGGCATATCTTTCAATGACAACAGTCAAGGGTTTAATAGTAATGTATGGCGGTTAATTCGTATTATGAATGTTGAATCACTAATTTGTTTGTTTTCATATATAATTATATGACTTCCAGTTATAATAATGTTGAAAGGTTTGAAACTTTTAAGTTACGTAGAAAATAAAATATTGATTATTATTGTTTTCATATGAATATGATACAGAATAATTTATTATGCTAAGATCAAAATAAAAAATGTGTCAAAATGATTGTACTTGTGAGGTAACCATTAATGAATAACTTTTTGCTTCAGCATTGCACTTCATAAATAATATTTTCATACGTCTATTCTGATGATTTTGTATTGTTGAAAGCAGTAGTCACCCTAAAAGTATAAAAACATTAATTATTCTATCCAAATATTACTTATCCGTTTTTACCGTTTGTAATTATATATTATATTATAACATTAACAAGAACATATTTCAAGGATGGTAAAATTTTCAAGAACTTCGTGATACAGGCACTTAAAATTGTTTTAATTTTCTTCCATTTTTTTTGTAAAAATTTTATTTCAAATGGAATGGTTACACAATTGTGATTTTTGTAAATTAGATATTATGTAATGGAAAGATTTGATACTGCAATTGAAAATATTGTAACATAACCTTACTCTCATTATTTTCAAATTAAATTTAAGAACTTATAATAATAAAATGTACATTTACTAAAGCAATAATAATTTATTGGAAGTGCCAATTGAAAATCCAAATACCTTCAGTGTACTTTTAGACTTCAGTAATTAAAAATCATATGTGGATTTTTCAATGCCATTAATATTTTTAGATTTGAAAAAATATATATAAGATGTGGTTATGGGTAGAGATCAAATGTTGCATCTAGTCATATGTACCTTAACATATTAAATACATTGCTGTAATTTGTTTTTATTAAATTTAAGGCAGGGAAATTAAAAATTTAATTGCTTTCCTGTGTGTGAATGTTGAATCCTCAAGTAAAACTGATTTATAAAATGTGTTCCAACTGTAAAAAAAAAAAAAATACTTGCAATCGTTGAAATATGACAACAAACTTTACAAAGTGAATAGTATGTCAATATTGAGTAATTAATATGAACTTATAGATTAGTTCAAAATATGTAATGAATTTATTTAAGCCTATGAAAAAGTATCTTTGATTTCAGAAGTTGAGACACAATGATACAGTCAGTGGAAAATCGTAAGAAGAATTCCCAGTGTTTTCACCTTTGCTATGAAGACCTGTGTAATCTTCGCAACATTTTTCCTCAGCCAGTCATTAGGGCTAACATTACAAAAAAGTACCTTGACTTCAATGCAGATAAGTTAAAGCTTAATGATTGGGAACTAATTTTACAAGCACTATCATCAGACAGATCTTTGCACTTAATTGCAATACGAAGTAACCAACTAAGTAAAAATAGTAAGTTATCTGTTGTTTTTTATTTTTATAAGTAAGAGAGATTAAAACCATTAGTTATGAGCTTTATATTTTATATGTGGAAAATAGTTAAACAACACTGTATTTTTAAAGTAAAACATTCTTTTAGCACATTTCCTGCTACTGTAAGTTAAATAAATTATGTTTCCGAGTTTTAATTAATATTATGTGTAATTCTAGGCAATGAAGATATAAATACAAAAGAAAAAGCAATAGCACTGAAACATTGCCCTGTAATTCACACAGAGTTTGTGATGAAGAAACTTTCGAAAGCGTTATCATTATGCATGAAATCCACTTTAGCACTAACGTGTCTGGAATTGGAATGTCTTTTTCTAAGCACTAAAAATTTAACAATACTTAGCCAGGTATTCCATACAAAAGACGTAAATATAATATATTCACTTTTTAAGTAAGTATTCTCAGTCAAACCTTGATAAAGCTCATTGCTTTTCAAGTGAAACAGTGGCATGAAACAAGACTGAATAACTATAAAAACAAATCTGTTAATAATATTGATATTAAAATGACCACAAAAATCAACAGTAGCTATAAGCATTCGCCTACTTTAATGGACATTTCATCTTTCTTCTTTTCATGTGTTACCTTTATTATTATGTATTTTCAAAATAATTAATAGTTTTTCTTTATTTTACTGCAACTAAATTTAAGTGTTTTCCACTTACATCTCTGTTACTCTAGTCTAACAATTTTGGAAACCTGAAAGATATATTCCAAATGTAATGTTCATATACATTTAAAACTTTAACACCAGTTACAAAAAAAAAAAATTGTTCTAATCTCAGTAGCAGGATAAAAACAATAAAATTTAGATACAAATTAAATTATAGAAACCTTACCATACTTTGTTTTTAATGTTTTGCTAACTGATTATATTTTGTATTTCAAATTTGTGTTATAAGGTGTTGTTTTAATCATTGTCAATGTCTAAAATAGTAGTTGGTATATTGTTATCAATAAAAAGTTTCTGCTTAGACTTATGAATTTAAATTACACAAAAGAGATAGCTTATAATATATTTTTCAAATCAATCATTTTAATACTTATATAGCTATAATCTTATGTTTTGGCTGTAATTTATTTTAGATGTTAGTGAACAAGATGATTTTAATTATCATATCATAATTGTACATAATTTTCTTAGATTGTGTACTTCAGATTTTCTGTAAAATGTCTTACTTTTTTTTAGGGTTTATCGAAGTGCCCATCTTTGCAGAATTTATCATTTTATAAAAGCTGCATTTATGATGAAGGATGTGAGATTGTATGTTCAACTATTAAAAAAATGTCTAATATTAATATTATAGACTTATCAGGTTGCCAACTGACTGATAAAGGAGCCCTTAGTGTCTCAAGTATGTTAAAGGTAAATGAGTTCCATGTAGTTTTATTGTAGTTTATATTTACACTTGAGGGAAGAAGTGATCCAATTAACTAATGTTTATTTACATTGTGTAGTATATTTTTGCTGGTGTATTCGAATTACCTATCACAATGAAAATGTGTTACCCTGTATCTTAAGTACTTAATAAAAAATTAATCAATCATGCAACTTGCAAAATAATAGTTTTGCTTTTATATCTCAGTTTCAGCAACTTCAAAGATATACTGAAAGCTGGAAAGAAAACCTTAGAGGTAGAGAAGTTAACATTGATACTATGCCAGGTTTACGACGAATCATACTGAATAACAACAAAATATGTGATAAAGGAATCGAATATTTGGTGGAGACGTTAATTGATGATCTGTGGTTAAAAGGTATTAAATTAATTACTATAGAATCAAATCGCTGTATATTTTGCCAATAGAAATATATTTAAGTACCATTTTCATAAGATAGACAAAAAAAACAATTTTAATTTCTTTTTATGTCTTTCAGCAATTGATTTACAGAATTGTGGCATAGGTAATGACGGTGGTCAAAGAATTTTAAACGTGATAAAATCCAATAAGTCATTGCATATTGTTGACTTGAGAAATAATTCTTCTATAAATAATGATATCCTCTTAAAAGTGATGGAAATATTATCAACTAACAATCCACCAATTTCAGAAGGAAATGTTCAGGTAAGTTATCTGTAGTAGATTTTTCACTTTTGTGTGCTCTCCAGGTATCTTATTTTTAGTTAAAACATTAGCCTTATTCAAATTACTTGAATTTAATTTATTTCAGAAGTTTTCTACTTTTTATTGTCATTTTCATATAATTTTGTCCCCAGGTTTGTGTGTTATGCCACTCTTTCAGCTCTTGCGATTTTGAGTCACCTGACAAAAGCAACAATGATTGCAGAAATGTTGTGTGATGTTTCTTTTATCAATTAATTTTATCTATTAATTGGCTATTTCATTATCTAATTAGTATACATCTTACACTAATATTTTTACATTTTAAATTGTATTATACTAATAGTAAGGAAGGTTTCATTGTTCTAATACTATGTTATTCTTGACTTTCAGCAATATTCATGGTTGGAATTAGATAAGCACCCAACCACACTGCGAAACAGAAATCGATCAATGAGTACTATCACACGGCCTCTGGCTAGTAATACAAAGCGGATTAGTGGCGTTTATCCAAGCCAAAATTTGCCTGTAAGGTAAATATACTGTGAAAATAATTTATTTATTAAATATATTGCATTATAATTGAACATGTTATATTCATTTTTTACAAATGGATAAGTTAATTATGTATTATAACCATTCCTTAGGCATTGTACTGAACTACAAAATACTACTAGTAGTTTGTACAATATCTATTAGTATTTTGAGTATATACTTCATTACTGGTAATGAAGAAAGTATGTTTGAGATAATGTACTGTCAAATTGTAAAATAAAACACACAAAGAAAGTCCAAAAGTCAGAAATGAGATAATTTAATTTGAAAACATTTTTTTCCTCAGCTCCTCACATTTTTAATTAAAATATAACAAAAATTTCCTGTTGCTGCTGCAACGTCTGGGGCTAAAATAATTTGTAAAATGATCAACAACAGCAGTCTTTCATTTATGAAACACTTGTATATGTAGTGTAACAGAAGATAAATACTTTAGTAAGCCTGAAGATTTTTATTAGTAATAATTTGAAAATAAAGTAGCCAAATTTGTCAAATATATTTTAACAAATGTAAATATATTTACAAATGTAACATTGTCCATTAATTAACTCATATGGATAGAGAGTGGTTGGCCTACCTTAAATGAACAGATGGTATCACCAGGCTGGGAGTATAAAACATGGTAAATATTCATCAGGGCAGTAGAGTTGGCATTTGTACTACTTATTTTTGTAACATAATTCTTATATTTTCCACATTATGCCAATTTGAGTAAAATATTAAGGTCTTCTATTATTTTTCCTACTCTGCTAAAAGTAGATTATGAAAGTATTCTGCATTATTGAGACATCAGTAGAAACTTAGTGCAGTAATTATCCTATTGCAACTTACTCTGTAGGATTTAAACAAATCATTCATTTTTTTATCTTAAATAAATGTCTTCTATGTTCTGTTTGATATGTTTTTATATTATTTGGCAGACCTCTCTCAAAGAAGAAATCAAAAAGTGATTTAACATGTGCTAAAAATTCTTTAAGCCAAGTTGAACAACTGGAAGAAAAGGTGAAAGTATTGGAACTTCAACTAAAGAAAGTTAAGAAAGAAAGAGATATGTACTTAAATCACCTAAAGAACATAGAGACAGACCAAAATGGATATGTTTTGATTGAAACAGATGCAATAAAAGTGATACATCAGACATTTGAAAAGTTATCCGCTTGTTTTAAACTTATGAAAAGAAATTACTTTAAGTAAGTTGTTAAATAAATAAAACAAATATTCCTTTTACTAATTTTTAGTTGTTCTTGGTCATTTTATGCCCAGTAAAGTTTATTCAGCCCTTGATCTATTTTTTTAATGTTTTAGTCACACGCACACTAATATGTTGTTGTAGTATTCAGACCTTAGATTGGTCTGATGCAGCCATCCATGCTAACCAATTCTGTGCAAGCTTTTTCATTTTCACACTAATTGATAAGTACCCAATCATGTAAACATTCATATGCACAATTGCCGAGTTTCATATATGATTTTTTTATTTGTATTGGAGGATTGAGTTTATTCTAATACTTGCCCCTTAGATACTGTCTATCCTCATTACTAAATAGACTTTTTAAACTATTGAATTCACAATCATAATTTAAGGACTATTCCTCTCCATTTGTGTATTTATCATCTAACCTTTGGGCAGCTAAAATATAACCAGTTTTAGTATATTATATTACTTTCAAGTTTATCTCATTCACCACCATTTTAGTGTTGTTTTTCCCAATATTCCTGGTCTTGGATTTTTCTTTGATGCTCCCACTTATCAGTAACACAGAACAAGGGCAGTAAAAGTCCTTTTGCCAGTCTTCATCTGATGTGTTACAGCCAAATTAATTAAAAGTATTGAATTGAGATTCAAATGTGGAGTTTTTGTGAATGCAAGGATGATTTTTACATTTTTTTATTTGTGCCTATACGTTAATATAGACAATAAACTTTGAATAAAATCATTTCACAGTTTGATATGTAGTATTACGGCAGTCGGAAGAAGACTTGGAAAACAATAAATGGCATGAATGTGGTCCTGGAGGAAGAGTATAAACATGAGGATTAATAGAGGGGAAACCAAGGTGATGAAGTGTAGTATGGAAAACAGTGGAATAACAAAGGGTGTTAGATTGTGAAGAGATATTTTGAAGGAGGTTAAGGAATTCTGCTATTTGGGCAGCATAATAGTAGTAGAAGTATAGTTATCATAAAGAGTAGGATATTACAGGCAAGGAAGACTTTCACAAAAATGATGAATTTACTTATGGGTAATATAATTTGTGTGAATGTTAGGAAATCATTGCTAAAAATGTCTGTATAGAGTGTGGCATTATATGGGGGCAAAAACGTGGACGGTAGAAGTTGCATAAAGGAAAAGAATAGAAGTCTTTGAAATGTGGTGCTATAGTAGAATCATGAAAATCAGATGGGTGCATAGAATCACTAACGGGAAAGTGCTAAGCAGAATAGGGAGGATGTGGGATGTTGTAGTCATGTGGAAATGAAAAGGCTTGTGAAGATAGGTTAGCATGGAGGGTTGCATCAGACCAGTTTTAGGACTCAATACGACAACAACAGCAGATTGATGCCATAGATGTGGGAGTACCATTATATTATTTTATGTCCGCATTATATAAAAATGTATCATTTCATATTTGGTACCCAATATTGGGACAAAAACTTCATTACAACTTGTTACCTTGCCATGACTAAAAGGTTTATGCTACAAACATTTTTCTTGTGTTCCATTAATATGTATTAGTAACTACTTTAACTTGTGATTTATAGATTTGAAGAGGATGGTATTATAACATTTAACGATTCACAACAGAAGCCTCATAATGACTGCAATGACTGACAAACAAAACTAAGAATTTTGTAAAAACCCTCAGAAAAATTGTTTGAAGAAAATTGGTGTCAGCACTGAAGAAAAACTTTTTCCGAGTTGGAATGTGCTATTTCAGGTATAAATCTGTTGAATGTACAATGGCATGTAGCATATGATGTTCCTGACACATTGAAAGAATTGTTTTCTTGAAAGGATTTTCCACATTTACCAAGGAATATTTTCATTTACTTAAATTTCCCCCATCCATTATCAAATTGTGAACATCCTTAATGGAATGATGGTATCTTTGGTTAATGTAATATTATGCAATATTAAGTAATGCCACATTACTATTAAAATGGATTAGGTATATCATATTTGTAGTTTATACAGATTTTATGTGCATTGTTACTGAAATAACTGTGTTATATGTAACATGAACCTATTAGCCCAATTTTCAAGTTGGTCTTGCACTGTCAGATTTTAATTTTAATCTTCATATATTCCTGGTCCTGGAACATTTCTGTGCTTCCAATCTTCCACGTTCTTGTAACAAGAAAAGCATTTTTTTGCCGCTATCCAGCACCTGAGTTGCTCCACAAGGTAAACCCCAAGTTTGCAAGCTTATTTTTTGTTATCTCACCAACTCCATTCCACAGCTGTACTTAGACATATAGATAGTCAGTCTATTTTTCCATAATAGTTAGGGTACTTGGTTATGCACTCTTAATGTAAGAAAATGATTGTATATATTTTTTATATATTTATACCACATTTGTATGCATTATCAACTGCCTTCTGTAAGACTAACCTCTTAAATAAAGTGAATAATTTTATATTTCATAAATGTGTTTTGCATACAAAATCCCAATGAATTTTTAGTACAGTTATTTAACTATTGCAGTGGAATACTATTCCATTTACAATTAGACAATAAAGGAGCCAGTTAACAAATGAAATTAGGTGTCAATAAATATTACAGAATGGTTATGCACACTTAGTTGTATTTTGCCAATGTGAATATTAGTAGAGCATTTGAACAGTATGCAGCATAACCAAATCAAAGTAAAAAATAGCTGTACTTCGTATCAATTTTGGTATTTTATTCAGAAACAAGTAACTACGACAGAAGAATTGCTACCAATCGAGGTTCAGCCATAGACCAGGGAACTTAAATTTTAAGATCAGAATGGATATTAAATACTTTTCCTCAAGTCTGACAATATTTATTGTGTTGGATTTATGTTAGTTTCTAAGTAAAGTAGTCTAACAGTTCCCCTATGTGATACAAGAAATTCTGACAGTAGTATCTGATACACCCCTTATGCATAATTTGATTGTTATATCAGACTTAATGGTATGGATTAAGCTTCACCTTGAAGCATGATGATGCAACATTGTACTTGCAAAGCTCTGTAATTATTGGACAAGTCATTTTTGCTCTTGGATTTGTGCCTGGGTCAACAAAAAATTGAAACATTTCTACAGATAAGATGACTGCATAAATAACAGAAATAATTTTAATTATTTATTGACCCTTGTTCTCCAAGTCCTTCCTGTGTTCTTGGGCCAGAATTTGCTGAGTGACGTACATCCCTGCAATACCAATTGCGGCTACAGACAATTATGGTTTAAGAGAGATTGATGCTCCAAGAGTCACAATTATTTGTTTTCATTTTATGCCCTAGATTAGAAGAATTTTTGCATAAATTGAAATTTAGATCACTTCTTTTAATGAAGCAGGAAGAATGTAATAAATTCACAATTAAAAAACTTGGAAAAATTATATTTGCTGCCTTTGTTGAGAAACTTCAACACTCCATTCAATGACTGGTAGAAAAACATTCCCATACCAGTACTATCGCCTTCATTGCATGTCCATAGTTGAGGAAATTGATGAAAAATCCCTCCTTACCATAGCCCAATTGACACTTCCCTACAGTCACCAGCTGGCAGTCACTCAAAATATTTTCCTAACCTTTTCTTTTGATTAAAGATGCAGTGCCTACAAAAATTCAACACTCTGAAACCCTACATGGTGCCTGCCATCTGTATATATAATTACTTGCAAAGTAATTACAAAGACCGAAAACCTAGTACTTGCAGTGTGCTTAGCGTAGAACCTCAAAGGTGAAATATAAAAAGTAATATTAATCAGAGTAATCAACTAAAAATGTGAAAAATGGTTCCACTTATGAAAAAAATGTATAAGCATATTTTGAAAGTTTTAATGGAAGAAAAAATGAAAAGTAATAGATCAAATTTACTTTTAACATTTTATTCTTGTAACACAAAATTACTTAAAATGAAACAGGAGTATAATTTTGGATAAAGCAACAGTTAATGAAATTTATTACATGTTTACAATTTAAGACAAGTTTTCAAGTATCACTTCAATAAAGCAATTGTTAGGGAAAATAATTATGTTTGCACAAAACTAGATACAGTATCAAAATTGACAGAACAAGAAACAGTTTCATGTACAAATGTATGTATCATAAGTATTTTTTATGTATACTTCAAATTTAATATAAAAACCTAAGAAATGAACAACTTTCAACACAAGTATTACATTTTAAAAAGTTTTTACATGTTTAGCCAAAGATGTTTTGTACATATAATAAAACAACGTTTACTGTTAATAAAGGAACAAATAATAAAAATGTGACAAAATTTCCTAATGTTTCAAAAATACAGTATTTTCTTTTTATAATGCATGGTCATCGTTATTTGATAGACAATTAGATCACAATTGTACCACAAATTTTATGACTCACATAAATTTTTATTTAAGGGCACACCTCTTCAGATATATAGAGCTGTTGATTGTTTATAATAAAGATTTTATGTACAAGAGAAAGTTTTTTTTCTTTACATATGTAAAGCAAATTAGAAATGAAAACCCAACTTGCTTTGAAAGACTAGGTTTAAAAAATCTCTTTATAAACACATTACAAACCGCTTCCTAAATTCTCACACAAAACTTTCATTATCCAAAAGATGCAGACTTAAGCCACATTTTCATTTCTTACGTAACATCACTGTTATTCTTCACAACTGCATACTGAGAACTAAAAAGAAAGGTAAGGAGGAAGAATGGAGAAACATTTATCAAATGTATCAACGGACAACGTTTTAACACACCCGTTCTTTTACACATAGACACACGCACACACATATACACTTCATAAATGAAAAATGCAACTGTCAAACCACTCCCAAGAGGTCTGTCCAGTCCACTTTCCTCTCAAAGACAACACTGAATCAAATCACATATTAATCCTCTCAAGTTTCACTGCTTTCTTTCGCCAAATTCAATTAGGTTTGTGATAAGTAGTATGTCACACTATTAATTCTCAAAGCCACTTTAAAATGAAAATATCCGTCAGTCTCTCAAAAACTGTCAAGTTATACTTCATGGCAAACTGAAAGCCTATAAACCCATAAAATAAATTTCCTCAACTCTTGTCACGCAAAACAAGGTGAAGATTTAACATAACATTTTCCAGAAACGATGTTATTCAAATATATATTCAGACTAATAATTTAAATTGTGAATGCTAAAAGAAACATTTACACACTCCATTTGACCTCTACGAAAGGTGAAAAGAATGTTGGCCTTCTCTTGCTGCCAGTTGCAGCTTGGTCCTCATCACATCGATGGACGAGTAGTCTGGGAGCTTGAGGTAGTTGACACAAGTCATCACAGATGGAAGAAAATCATCAGGGTTCATATTTGGCTCCAGAGTCTTACGAACCACTGTGAGTGGTGGAGACAAGCTTTTAAAACCTAGAAAAGTAATAGTATTTGTATTTTAAAAAATTAATAATTGAGCTGGCGAAGTATTTACACAAACTGCCTCATTTTTTTTATTGTGTTGTCTTAATGTAATTTGATTATTGTTGTTATCACCACCATTTTACTAAACACTTTAATTAGTCTCTTAATAAATTCAATGCCCAACATCAAAAATGAATGTTCAATAAAAGAACTAAACAATATTATATTATTTTGAAGATGCTTTAAAAAAACATAAAAACTATTAATTTAATCAAAATAACTTAATAGATTTTAAAGTTGTATATATCTGACAGTAGTTAAATAAATAAATAAAAAAACTTAAAAAAGTGTGCAAATATATAAAAATTGTTTTCTTTAAATTATTAGATATTCTTAACTTCTGATGAAGTTCCAAAACAAGAACAAAACATTGTGACTTTGTAATATAGGACACAATTCCTCTCATTTATTTGTTTCTGGCATATTAGGCATTTAATTAATTTAATAAGAAATTCGACAATTTAATTTCAAACATATACATTGCAGCCTACTTTTTTCTCCTGCACATCATGTTTCTTCAAATGAAGGTGACAAATTTACGGACAAAAATTGTTTATTAATTAAATTACTTCACTATGTTTCGTTCCATTACTTGGAACCTCCTCAGATGATCTACAAAAGTAATTATAATTTGAGTAATGAGATGAAAAAATATATAAATCGATTAAATATGCCTACATATAAATTACATAATTTGTACTTGCATAAAAAATCCTAAAGTTGCATAATCCTTAAAAGGTCCCCACCCCATAAAGGAATGCGGAAATGTCATAAACCCTGGTTTAGTCGTTCAACAAGCCTCGGAGATAGTTCGTGCGTCAGTACAAATTTACCAATAAATATTTGTGTTATCTTATATCATACAACTTAAGGATTTTTTCTGCAAGTACATATTATGTAATTTATATATACGCATATTTAATCGATTTATATATTTTTTCATCTCATTACTCAAATTATAATTACTTTTGTAGATCACCTGAGGAGGTTCCAAGTAATGGAACGAAACATAGTGAAGTAATTTAATTAATAAACAATTTTAATTCCAACAATTTTTGGCCACAAATTTTTCACCTATATTAATTGAAGTACAGTCAGAACAATTATAGAATAGGTTTCTTCAAATGATAATTGACATCAATTTAAAACTTACCACCTACAGGAAGGCGTGGAGATCCAGTAACAAACTGTACAAAAAGCCGTCGTTCTTCTTGATTATACAAACTTAATATTTCAAATAGGAAACGAATAGCACGTGAATCTGAAGTATAGCCATGGTCTGGGCGGCAACATTCTGTAAGAGTTTTCACATCCCATCCTGCAGCTGTGGCTACACCACCACAAAACACAGCTTCCATTTCTTCAGGATAAAACATGTGGAGATGTGACAGAGGAAACACAGACTCAAAGCCCTCCCTGAGTGCTTCCATTTGACGTGAAACACCTTCCACAAGGAACCAATGACATACCAGCTAGTAAAGGGGCAGTTTGTTGTTAATAAGAAATATTAAAAATGAGAAAAATGAAGATTAATACAAATTATTAAATTATAATAATTTAATGCTACTCCAAGTAGATTAGATCAAACTGTATTTATTCATACGTTTAAGAAATTTATTGATCCTAACAGAACGGATATTGTACAGGATTTTTATGTATTTTTGTACAAACAAATAGTTGCCCAACTTAAGTCCTCAATATACTTTATATACAAAAGCTTTTGGACCAGATCCATGATCAAATGTCCATCTACAAGAAAAAGTGATCATGTTCTTGGGTTCCAACAAGAATTATAAAAATGCTGTCAGAATCAGTTAAATAAAAAGTCAGCATATAAATTTATCACTATTTATTCAAAAGCGATGTTTCGGCTCATTTTTGAGACTTCCTCAGGCGTACTACAAAAGTAATATTACAAGAAATTAAATATGGGTTTTTAGTTACAATTTAATTGATATAAAGAAACATGGTTCAAAACTTACAAATTTAGCAATTCATCATATTTACTCCTAGAGTCCCTCCGCTAAAAAGATTATTGAATGTACATGTGAAGAATTTAGTGTCATGGACCATCTCCAGTGACAAAACATCACTTTTGAATAAATAGTGACTAATTTATATGGTGACTGATTGGCAGTCTTTTTAGTTATTGTACATTTTAAAGTTGGAAAACTATGTTGTAGAATCAGTTAAACTATTGTGGGCCATTTAAATAGTATTATGATGAATTGGACAATAGGTTATGGGTTGGATTACAAACTTATTAAAGAATTTTTTGGCTTAATGATGACTTAAGTAGTTAATTCAAACTGGTAAGATAAAAACAAAGTTTTAAGGATTCGCAGTGTGCCTATGTACCTATACATAAAATAAAATCTTGTATATATTATCTAAAAGATGGTATTAGTAATAGTGATATAAATAAATGTTATATAGTGTATTAAATGTTTGGAATAAAAGTTTATATACTTTGGACATACAGACTGACTAGTATAAAGAAACTATTGCCACATTTAATAAATGTAACACTTCCTTGCCTAGGCATGTTATATTAAATAAACGTAAAGTAAGTTTATAAAATATTAGGACTGCATTCAATGAAAACTATACATATAAAAGGAAACGACTTGATGGAATTTGCACATAAAAGAATATGAACACAATAAAAGAAATGGGTGTTATATGGGCGTATGTCACCAAGTTCCTCAACAAAACATAGTGGTGCTAGTTGTTGTAGTAATTGCCACAGCACTGCCAATTGGCTTGATAGTGTTTCTGGCCATGGGACTGTGTTTTATGTTTATGTTGAATGTAGAAAGATGAGTAATATATCATTATATTATTTATAGAATGTAAATTGAGAACTTCTATTTATTACTTTTTAATTTTTAAAGTACTGCAGAATCCAATATAAACCAATACTGAAATTATTGGAAATTGATATTATAGTATTTGGCCTGTAATTGTAGATTAAGACTTGGTAACTGCCCTTATCTGAATGTTTATGTGAACAAAATATATTCAGGACTAATCAGTAGCTATTTCCTTCATACAATTAATATCCTGGTCCATTGGAAAAATTGTTACTAAATTCTTCTTACAGAAAATAAAAGATTTAAAGATAAGGCACAATAAAATATACAATAATGCAATATGGCCAGAATAGATTTATTCAATGAACAAATAAATAGTTACATTTAAAAAGTTTCAGTATACAATAAAAATTCAAAGCAAACACAAAGTTTCTTCCCTTCATTTGGGACTTCTTGTTTTTTCACCCACAATTTTTTTTAAGTGAAGTTTATTGTATGTTATGTGAATATTGAACACCTTCAGAAGGTCCTAAATAAAGGAATTAAAAATTTTTGCTTTGAATTCTTACTGTAAAATGTAACATTTTTAATGTAACTATTACTTTTTTCATTGAATAAATTTATTCTAACAGCTCCTGGTTATATTTCATTACTTAAAATGATAAATAATGATATTTCTTAAAAATTATTCAACAGTAAACTGAATAGAAATAGAGATTTATGAAAAAATTAATATATACATTGGGCTAACCTTTATATAATGTTCAATGGTGTGCACAGTGAGTGACATATCACGTCCACCTCTGCACAGTTCTAAAGAGGCATGTCCTGGAAGAGTAAAATCCAACCCTAATTCAGAAATAGGGCATCCATCGAGGTCTAATTTATCGACAAGGTGACGATGTTGTGGTTCTATAGACAATCGCTCCCTAAGATGAGCAACAGTTTGTAGGCGACTTAAGGTAGCATGCACTGCAGGGCACACAGCAGACAGGTCTGGTAAAGACAAAGTTGTTTCGTGACCTAGTAACCATCGGTAGAAAACCACACTAAATGGGAGATCCAGCTGGAAATAATATCAAGGTGTATGTAAATTATTAGCTACACACAGTAATACAACGCAAATGTTTTTTGATTTGGAAAGTAAGTAATTTTAAATTAAATGCATTTAAATACCTAATAGTCAAGAAATGAAATTGTCATGTTAATTAAAACAATTAATAAGGAAATGAAAGAGAGGTAGAAAGTAGGTGACTTACCTGATGTTCATAGATAGTAGGCACCTTGTGAGGTTTGGATTCTTTAAATTTTCAGAGACACCGCCCCCTACCACCTATGAACCTCAGGTAAGTCACCTACTTTCTTATCTCTCTTTCCTTTCCTTATTAATTAATTAACTAATTTAAAAAATATATATATAATTGTTTATATATATAATTACAAATAAATTATATATATGGGATAAGTGACGAAGTCACGCTCCTAATTCTTCCATCCCTCTTCTCTATCCATCCTAACTTGAAAGCCTAATATATAGGCTGAAAATGTTCGGTTGGTCGTACTCGATGTGGTGGCGGAGTGGATAGACGCACGCCCCGGCTCTAGTGGCGATGCACTGTTGTTTCGTGCACCCAGGTTCGAGTCCTGGCCACATAAAAATTTTTTCAGTCTTTCTTCCTTCTTCCATTCCCTTCTACGCTTGACATATGTATTTCCTTGTGCACGATTCCATGCCGTACATATGATTCAAAGAGCGGATTTCCTGCCTTTCTCCCAAATATTTCTATCTTTCTTTCTATCCAATTATCAAATGCGTGACTTCGTCACTTATCCCATATATAATTTTTATATATAAAGATTAATAAAGTCAGGAAAGAGAGGCAGAAAGTTTGTGACACACCAAAGGTTCACAGATGTCAGTGTTTGAGATTCTGGAATTTTTGGAGGCACCACCCCTTCATCAGACGGTAGGAAGACTGCTGGAAATGTCTTCCTAATCTTCTGATGAAGGGAAAATTCAAGAATCTCAAACCCTACATACCAGCCATCTGTGAACTTTAGGTAAGTCACCAACTTTATGACTCTAATTTCTGTCATTATTGTTTTAATTAACCAGACAATGTCATTTGCTGATGCAAATTTATGTATATATATTTAAAGAAATATTAAGATAAAAAATTCTGATCAGTTTTGTATGGTAACAATAGTAAAAAACATGGTTACAACAAAATTTAAAATATTCAAATCTTATAGTTTAATTTATTGCTTTAAAATAATTCAAGTTTATAAATACAAAATCTACAAACCATCCTAGAATCCATGACAGCTTTTGCCATGAATTTGCCAATGAAGCGGAATTTGCTCTTTACTTTGGCCACCTGACTAGATTTTGCAGTACGACCCAGTGGTGATGGGAAAAGGCCAACAGGTGAGTAAATAAAATTATTTCCTTGTGCTAAGCTGCCACTCCCATCTTGAAATGGAATATGTTCACCATGCCATAAATCCAGATCTGCTCGTTGCAGTTCACGGGAAACCAAGGCATAAAATTCTAGAGTTGGGCCCAAACCTGTACCCACCTAAAGTAAATAAAAATTTTATGACTTCAGTAAAACATTACTACAACATCACATGAATAACAAAAGGATGTTAAAACACTATACAAAAATAACATCATTTACCTAATACCAGAATAAGGTGCTTGGTTGATTCTACTAAGTGTGTGGCATGAAAGTTGGGAAAGGAGTTTTAATTGGAACATTGGATGAAGTAAACTTTTACAAATCTTTCAATACACTCCTAAAGGATGTCCCAGAATGTACATTCCAAAAAATTTGTAGAAACATTGGGATAAAAACATGGTACTGAAAAAATATTTATATACTCCCATTTCATTTCTTTAACACAATTGTTACTTCACATAACCTATCCTCACTGGAAACAAATGAAACGTTTCTTCCTATTAACCTAAAAGAATACTTCAGGTTGGCTTTATTAAATAATATTTCAAATTAATTCTATCTGATATGTTACATTACTTCGTTTCAGCTAACTTTCTTTCAACTGTAAAAATTGAAGTTTTACATAAAAATTTTCATTCCCTCAATTATTTCTTCAAAATCTATCACCACATGTATTCATATGCTTATTCGAGAGTTTTCGCTTTATTTTCTTAAAATTTCAGTTGAATTTTGCATCAGCTATTAAAGTAATTAATAATTTGAAATGACTTGGGTTGCAAATAAATTTCAGTTTTTACCAAGTTCATGAGTAAATATTACATAGGTAAGAGATCAGATTTCTGGGTTACTTGTTGCAGGTGCTGCTTTCAAAATAAAACAGGAAGATTATTTACACAAAACCAGTGTTAAGACATGTGTGACCTTTACATCATTTTATAAAATCTAGGCTGTCAAAGAAAATAACATTTTGGTCTGTCATTTACCAACAACAAAATGGAAGTTTTCACATGGTTGGCTGAGACTTGACAGAATAAAGATGAAAAACTCAACAGGCTATCAGAGAAAGATTTTTTTTTTAATTCTCTAGGTTTTTAGATAATTTTTATAACAAGAGGCTCACTTATATCTTATCTATTTCTAAACACAAGCAAATAAAAACATATTTGAAAAACTTCTAATAAATGTATATCTGAAAATTACTGCTAATTACCTCATCATGATATTGAACTTCTAATAATGCACGAGATGTGGCCAGTTCTTGCATTAGGTGTTCTGCCTGTTTTAAAATATCTTCCCTTGAAATTACCCTTTTACGGCGATCAAGCCTGGGAGTAACACGTTCCTGAGAGTCTGAACTACTCAATTCTGGAGTAGAATCCAATAAACGTTGTAAAGCACGATCTCGGTCGAAAGATGTTGCATAAAATAAAAGCTGTCTCGTCTCAAAAGGAAACAAGAAAGGACTGCAAGAAAAAATATGCAAAGTTAAAAATCTCATATATGCAAAGTTAAAAATCACATATATGCAAAGTTAAAAATCACATATATGCAAAGTTAAAAATCACATATATGCAAAGTTAAAAATCACATATATGCAAAGTTAAAAATCACATATATGCAAAGTTAAAAATCACATATATGCAAAGTTAAAAATCAATGCAAGTACATATATGCAAAGTTAAAAATCACATATATGCAAAGTTAAAAATCACATATATGCAAAGTTAAAAATCACATATATGCAAAGTTAAAAATCAATGCAGTAAAATCACATATGCAAAGTTAAAAATCACATATATGCAAAGTTAAAAATCACATATATGCAAAGTTAAAAATCACATATATGCAAAGTTAAAAATCACATATATGCAAAGTTAAAAATCACATATATGCAAAGTTAAAAATCACATATCTGCCAAGTTAAAAATCACATATCTGCCAAGTTAAAAATCTCATATCTGCCAAGTTAAAAATCTCATATCTGCCAAGTTAAATACAGAATATTGAAATGAAAATGTAGCATGAACAGAAAACTATATTCCTCCAATATCATCAGGTCTTCTGTAATGACAACACTTATTCATGATATTCCATTCTTAAATACTTATCATTTCTTATTAAAATTAATAAATTTAATAAGAGTTTGGCGCAAAATTATCCATTCATAGATACATGTTATCCATTTAAAATTTACCGTATGATGTCCACAAATATGGATGAAACATTGTAGATGTATTAAATAACAATAAAATTGTTTTCTGACAAATTGGCTGTATTGTTTATTTACACTTAATGTAAGATTATTTATTTCTTAAATTTATGTATTGTTTATTTACACTTAATGTCAGTTTATTTATTTCTTAAATTTAATAATACAAAGTACTAAAAATGCTTTGAATAATTGTGAATATCATGAAACAAGCTAAGTAACACTTATAGTCGTCCTATAAACTCTTACCAAACAGCAGCTATCTGTTGCAACCATGGTGGAAGATTTCCAGTCATAATAACAAGCGGGTCCTGCAACTGCCTGCTGGCTTTGGCTGCAATTTTTGTGTTCACAAATTCCTGAAAGAAAAAAAAAACAGAATAGAACCCAATACCTTTCAGAACTTCAAAAGTATTTGATTATCAACTATAGCAAAATAAAATGTATATAATTCATGTACATAGATTTTGCATCTCCCCAACCCCCAAGTCCTTGCCTCTTTACAGACCCTCTCGGTCGTCGGCTAACCAATCACTGGAAATGTCTTCCTAACATTCTGATGAAGGGGGCGGTGCCTCCAAAAATTCAAGTACTCTAAACCTCACAAGGTTTTTCTATGCAACACTCGCACACCAAAATGAGTTTGCCACCCTCGTGGTAGAAATAAGTGTCATATCTGTCCTACCTAATTACAAAGCAAACTAAAGTTGCGGACTACACTCCATTTTACATCAGTCAAATGAACAGACCTCTTCCCAAACAGATTCTGAAGCAGCCCTGTGAAACTACCAAAAACAATTCCCAAAACCTGCTCATGAGATGAAAAGTTTCAAGCAATTAAAATCCTATGTTATACCGTCCCCCACTTCATCAGCTGATGAGCTGTATATATAAATGTATTAATATGAATGAATGTATACCAGTGTCTGAAAGCAAGTACACAAATATCTCTTGCTTCGAATAATATTAAGCTTCCTGTATTTGTATAATAATAATGCAATAAACTAAGATATTTAGTAATGTAAAATTAACTTAATAAAACTGAAAACCACTATACTGCTATCATGAAAATCTATTCACAAATAGAATTCATAATAGTTATGAATACCTCATGTTGTCTAACAAATAGCTACTAAATCAACAAAATTGATTCAGGTTGAGAAAAAGGAACGGATCAATAAAGTTAATGCATTGGCAATTAAAGTAACCATTGAGACAGGTGAAGACCTAGGAAACAAGATAGAAAGTTGAAAGGTTTTACAATGAAAGGGTCATTGCAATATATTTGGAACAGTATGAGGATAATGAAAACTGAGAAAAGGTGTTAACCTGAAGATGGAAATTATGCATTCCATAAGTAAAGCATACAAGGCCTTCTAAAAATGTGCTCCTGCAATTAGGATTTCAGACAAAAGGGTATATTTGTACAAACCTGTTGAGTGATTATAGGCTGGTACTCTGTAGCATTGTACAAAGTGCCCCAATACCTATTTAGTGCATGTAGTGCACGGAGTAGGCACAGGACTTCAAGTGAAGCATCTTGAATAGTAACAGATTCTGGTAATTGGGCCACTAAAAAGGGTTGAAGTGGTGACTGCAATGGCGGTACAACTCCTTCTGCAAAATACATAGCACATAATAGTTTTAGTATGTGTTCTATAGCATATAATTTTACCAACTAGAACTAAGTGATATTCAATTGACAGATAATATCAAGTAAACTGTGATTGAACATATTGGCACACAGACTTGCCCTTTCTGAATATTTAAAAAATTTTAACCTGGGTGAAAAGTGATGCTAAACTTTAATTTCCTTTCCATACCAATTATTTTGACAATATCACATCACTATACACATTTTTCATAAATATTGTCAAATTTTTCTGGGACAGGAAAGGTTGAAAGACATGGTATCATCAAGTGGGTAAAAATAATTTTTTTTATTTAAATCAATTTTGCATCTGTGTATACGTACACATGCTCAAATACAAGAGTTATATTTTCAGCTGTTTAGAACCTTTCAATAGTTAATTAATCTAACAAAGGTAGCATAAAAATTCAAATTATCAATTATTGATAATGACTGGTAATTGTCATGATCAGAATGGTGGGAGACTAAGTAAAAAATGCCGACATAAAAAAATGTGAGCTCGTCAAATATCTCATTAAAGTTATTCAAGGATTCAGTATTCAATAAAAGTTATACTGTTTAATAAATAATAATCAAGGTTTCACAGAATATTATATACAATAAAACATTATTTTTAACTTATAATTTAATTAGAGATGCTACATGTTCTGGTCCTAATGTTAAACTCGTCAGAATTATTAATTTTAAGCTATACAAACATAAAGAAATTAAAATATATTTTATTTAAATACAGGAGTTTCAATTAAATTTCAAATTGGCACTTGAGTATGTCTGCTCAACTTAACAGAGACAAGCAAGGATTGTGATATGCCTGCAAGAACATCCACACTGAATGAGAACGAACAATGATTGGCTTTTGAAGTATACCCTTTTTTGGGAAGAGGCATACACATGAGTGTTCGTCTTTGCAGAGTGTGGACAAACACATCCACACCAACATGAACATTTTCAAATGTTTGGGAATGCTTTTCACACTCGGTCCAGACAAGGTTTTATCTTTACTGTTCATAAGCACTTCCACTTCTGGACGAGTCTGAGAATATATGGTGTTTGAATATTATTTTACAGAATTACATGAAAATTTGCTCACCATTCCACAGGCTGTCCCCTTTCCGACTTCTTGAGTTTGCCTTAGTACTCGTGCCTTTACCTTTTCGACCTGATGTGCAACTAGTGCTAGGTTTACTGTTCACAACTATTTCCTCTTCAGGAACAGGTCTATGGAGATAAAAAAAAACTGCTGTTAGTAATTTTACTTCAATTGGACTGAATATGTTTGTTTATGAAATAGAACAATATCCTAATTAAAATTTCTTTCACGTGACATGCAACTGCCTTGCTGTTTACCAGAAAAGTATTCATCATCCCAGAATTATTTTATATAACAACCTTCCTGCAGAGATTAAGAACAATCATAATTACAAAATTTTCATGACTCAGTGTAAAAATATTCTATTAAATGTCACATTTTCCTCTGTACAGGAGATTCTTGATTGTTCCCCTAATAATAGGAATGTATGGATTGAATATAAAGTTCTCGTGTTTTTATCCAGATTATATCATTTGTAAAATACAACTTTCTACAGCTATCTCTGCCATCATCTTCAGGTATCAGTTACAATGACAATGGTGGAGATAGCTATGGAAAGTTGTATTTTACAAATGATATAAGCCGGGTGGCAATGACCCCGAGAGCTATGCTGGCAGGAGCTAAGTCTGGTATGGCCACCCAAGCTAGACAGGTCAAAGGGTAGGAGATAGACAAAGAGTAGTCCACTGGTCCTCCAAGTTGGGGAATGGGTTGAGGTTGACAACCTACTCTTGGAAAACACATTGTTAGAAAACCTCAAACATTTAACCTCGGAACTGGAACACAAATTATGACGAAACTAAGAAATTGAATAAGGTACTGAACATTGTAACATGGAATGTTAGAACACTCTAAAGTGTGGATGCTCTAAACCAACTAGAAAAACAAATCAGAGTTTTTGGAATGGAAAAATGTGCACTGCAGGAAATAAAGTGGCCAGGAAAGCGAGTCTAATCAAAAGGAAAATTTAGGTTGATATAGAGTGGGAGCAAAAAAAAAAGAGTGCATGAATCTGGTACAGGTTTTTACATTAGTGGCAGTGTACAGCATAGTCTAACAGATTTTTAATCTGTCAACAACAGGATATGTCTCATCAGAATTAAAATGAAATTTTATAATATGACAGACATATCAATTAAAAGGAAGAAAGTATAAAAGAAAAATTTTATACTGAACTTGAAAGGTTGCTGGATATTGTACCACAATATGATATGAAAGTAATACTTGGGGATTTTAATGCTCAAGTAGGATTAGAAAACTTTATGTGGCCAACATGTGGAAACAGTGAAACAAACAACAATGGAAAAAGAATGATAAGCTTAGCAAATGGAAGGAACATGGCAGTATCTGATACATGGTATCTGCATAAGAAAACATGGAGATCCCCAAACGACCAAACCCTCAAACAGATTGACCACATATTAGTGGATAAAAGACATTGTAAGAATGTACAAGATTTTAGGAGCATGAAAGGAGAAAAAATTGAGATGGATTAGTTTTTGGTGAGAGCAAAGTTTAAACTATGTATTACGAAAGCACCAAAGGACAAAATAAGTGAAATGGGGAAATGGAATATTTGGAAATAGAGAAATAGAAACAGAACTCAATGAAGTAAGAGAAGAATAACAAACTGTGGAATTAAACATAGAGCTTCCACCTTTAGAAGAGGTTGAACAAGCTATTAGGGAACTCAATAATAACAAGGCCACAGGGCACGATAGAATATGAAGTAAAGCATTCAAATATGGAGGAGAACTCATTGCAAAAGCCATGTGTAAATTAATAACTAGAATATGAAAAGATCCCTGAAGGCTGTAAATATGGAATTCTCAATCTGATACTTCAGAAGGAAGATGCAAGCAAACCCGTTCGAGAGGGTGGGAAAAAAATACCAAGCAGCTTGTTAAAAATTTATAATTTTAAAAGGGTACTATATGGTATTAAATGTAATAAAATAAATTCATGATATATTGTAATCATGACACAGTCACACAGTGGATAGTAATAAAGATAAAAATATTTGGAAGAAAGGCAGGAAAATTGCTATTAAATCATATGCTTGGCATAGTATTATGCTCAAAGAAATATGATTTAATAGCAAATTTCCTACTTTTCTCCCAAATATTTCTATCTTTCTTACTATCTAATACTAGCTGGCCATCACTGGAAAAGTTTTCCTAATCCTCTGATGAATGGAGTGGTGCCTCCAAAAATTCAAGAATATCAAACCCAACATTGTGCCTGCCTTCTGTGAACTTCAGGTAAGTTACCAACTTTCTGTGTCTCTTTCCTGTCCTTATTAAAGATAGAAAGTAGGTGACTTACCTGAGGTTCACAGATGATAGGCACCTTGTAAGGTTTGGAGTTCTTTAAATTTTCATCAGAAAGTTAGGAAGACATTTCCAGTGATCAGCTAGCTGACAACATTAATTAAATGTTTGAAACATGACTAAGTCACACAAATTGGAAATTTGTCATATTACAAGTTGAAAAAACACACCACAATACAAATTAAAGTAAAATAAAGACAATTACAAATGTATATCTCAAACTAAACACCAGGTAACTCACTTGTAGAATATAGTATGTGTTTGCACCCAGACCCCTGAATTACCAAGAGGTGCTTCATTATCAGTGTCTGTTTCAGATTGGTCATTCCCAGTGGTGCTATACTGACGAACAGCTTGATATACTGTCATATTGTATGGCAGTACCTGATTTCCAATCAGGAATTGCAGCCTATGTCTTGCAGTTCCTTGACTGATAACGACAGCAGCCTAGAACAATATATAATGCTACATCAATCAGTGTGAAACTATAGAAGTTAGATCCATTGAAAACAAAAGTTAAAACAGATTTTTACATTTAAACTTTATTATTGAAATTCACAATAACAAGTGTATTATTACCATTAACCACTATATAGTGTGGGGAAGAAAAAATGACATAGTAAAAAGGAAGAGAGTGAATTAGATTGCTTTCCTGAGAATCATTACTTAACATGTCAAACTAAATGATATGGTTCAATTATTTTAAGATTCTATTCTCCTACCCAAGAATATAGATGGCTAACTGCACTTGTCTTCCTAAAAGTAACCTGCCTTCTGTCTCCCAATGAAGTATATTCTGCTTAAAATGATGAACAATCTTTCTTCACTCTAGGGCAAACCATATGAACACCCACTCTTCCTTTTCATACACACTCTAAAATCTATTACTATCATGTAATATTATCCATGTTTTCTATAAAAGTAGATATATTTTAAACTAAATTATTTAAGAAGGAAGAAGAAAAAATTAAGAGCACATTAGTCTAAATTGAGATATTTACTGCATTATAAATTGAATAAAATAGGTGTAGGATACCTGGCTAATAAATTAGATGTTCAAAAATACTGTAATATGATTAGAGAGAATATCTGCTAAATTAACAAGCACAATGAGTTTCATATAAATAAATTATGTAATTTATTTATATATTTACACCAATTATGTGTCACAGATGAAATTGTGGAAAAATTCGATCAGGAATATAATCACCTGCAAAATAAAGACAACTACCAGAAAAAGAGCCCTTTAATCTTATATATATATATATATATATATAGTGATAAAAAAGGCGGATTTTGTGAGGTTGTGGCGTTATGAGGCGCAGTTCGGCCAACAACAATGGCTAGTCGGCTGAAAGATGGTGGTTCCCCGCGGGAAAGTCCCGCCGAGCGTGTATAAAAAATGGCGATGGTGAAACCCCGCGGGAAAAACCCCGCCGAACAAGTGTAAAAAATGAGGGCGGGGAACCCCGAAATTTTGTGAGATAGGGGAATTCCCGTCGGAAGATTTAAAAGGGAAGCCGATGGGTGGCTCGCCCCCAGAAGGCAGGCGAGTGGAGGAGAGGAGAGGAGAGGAGAGGACGTGGTCCGACCCCGAGAAGGCAGGCGAGTGGAGCAGAGAACGGACGTGAACCGAGCAGAAGTGAAACGAGTGGAAGAGAGGACAGACTTCGTCCGAGCAGCTATCCAGAAGGCAGGCGAGTGGAGCAGAGGACAGACTTGGTCCGAGCAGATATCCAGAAGTGAGACGAGTGGAGGAAAGGACAGATTTGGTCCGAGCAGCCAGAAGCCAGATGAAAGGACGGACGTGAGCAGACGTGTCCAGACGTGATCAAATCCTGCAAGACGCCAGAGAGACGCACAAACATTCGAGAGGTGGATGTTTGTTGGCCCAGTAATTGTGGGTAAGCTATAAAAAAATTGTGAAACTTGCTCATTACTCTGGATAAATAATATTTTATGATTTTTCTTCCTATTTTGCAGCTACTGCATACTCCATCTCTTGAGAGACCCAAAATCCCCTGAGATTAAGCCCGTGTATTCACTTTAAATTAATAAATGAAAAATTTTTTAATTGATCATAATTTGTTCTGTTAATTAATAAATGTTTTATACCCAAAAAAGATATTACAATATATATATATATATATATATATATATATATATAGTATATCAATATATATATATATACATATATATATATATATATATATATATATTGGATAAGTGACGAAGTCACGCATTTGATAATTGGATAGAAAGAAAGATAGAAATATTTGGGAGAAAGGCAGGAAATTCGCTCTTTGAAACATATGTACGGCATGGAAACATGCACAAGGAAATACATATGTCGAGCGTAGAAGGGAATGGAAGAAGGAAGAAAGACTGAAAAAATTCGATGTGGCCAGGACTCGAACCTGGGTGCACGAAACAACAGTGCATCGCCCCTAAAGCCAGGGCGTGCGTCTATCCACTCCGCCACCACATCGAGTACGACCAACCGAACATTTTCAGTCTATATATATTAGGTTTTCAAGTTAGGATGGATAGAGAAGAGGGATGGAAGAATTAGGAGCATCCGTTAAGGATAAATTACAAATAAATTATATATTGGATAAGTGACGAAGTCACGCATTTGATAATTGGATAGAAAGAAAGATAGAAATATTTGGGAGAAAGGCAGGAAATTCGCTCTTTGAAACATATGTACGGCATGGAAACATGCACAAGGAAATACATATGTCGAGCGTAGAAGGGAATGGAAGAAGGAAGAAAGACTGAAAAAATTCGATGTGGCCAGGACTCGAACCTGGGTGCACGAAACAACAGTGCATCGCCCCTAAAGCCAGGGCGTGCGCCTATCCACTCCGCCACCACATCGAGTTATATATATATAATAGAAAAGATAGGCAAAGAAAGGAGCAGTTGATCTGTAATATTACTTCATGAGAACGGAACATCAGAAAAATTTTATTATATAAATAGATATCAACAAAAATGATTTAAAATTTAATGGATAATCTTAGGAATAAAATTAACCATTGAATTAAGCATATTATACAATAATTACACTTAATAACCCAACTATCTAAAATCATAATTGAATTGAAACATTTAGAATAAAAACAACAAAGAGGAAACGCATTTATATTTTTGTAACAATACTAACCAAGGTATCATCTATATCCTCTTCACTATTATCATCATCAGAATCTCCAGAATCTTTATCTTTCAATCTCCCATAACCACGTACAACCAAGTACCGTTCAATTGCTTGTACTAAAGCTAGAGGATCTATTTTTACTGTACCGCCTTTCCACTGTTTCAAATTACTGCATTCTGGATGCCTTTGTAAATTGCACTGAGAAAAACAGTAAAAATATATAACAGAAACATAAAAAATAATGCCTGTAAATTAAATTACTTAAGGAAAATTGTGTAAATATTAAGAAATATTATTAGTAAAAATTGTGAATTTATTGACCTTTTATTTCAAATTATAAAAATAAAGGTTCAGATCAGAAACTAACTTTGAATTACTTTGACAGAATATTAACAACAAATCTTACTTCTTTATCATACAGAAGAAAGAAATACTATTCATATTCATATTATTATTATTATTAGGGAAGAGCTAAGACCTGATCATAAAAATTCTAAATTGTTACAAAAAGGATTTCAAATATTGTAATAATGAATATTTACTTAATGGCCAAATATTGAAACCATGGCTTTATTCTTTCAACAAATTCTTTGCTGTCTGTCAACATAATCTTGCTAGTTTAATATTAACTTTCAGATTTTCATGTAGTTAAGATTAAATTTACATGAATTTACAAAATGTAAAATGTAATTTTTACAATGAACCTAAGTAGGGAGTACAATCCTCTAAAACTTTTCATCCTTTGTCAAGAGAACAATGCCATCTGCAATTCTAATAATTGTTATACTTAACTTACATTTGGACTTTTATTACAAACTATTTCATGTATTGCCTACGAATATAACTAATTGGGTAATTAAAAAAAAAAAAGCAACACCTAGAATTTTACTGTATAACTTTCCAGCTCTCTCATTCAATGTTCAACTAGTCAATTCAAATTATTTACATTATTTCATTACATAACATTGCATTGATCTACCAATGAGCCATAGTCATTCTCATTCAGAAAATCAAGTTGTATTGGAAACCAATTTACAGAATTTTAACATTATAACAGTGACATTTTAGGTAAATTTTTTAACTGACGTAACAGTTATTTGTGTCCATAAAGTTTCAGTTAAATAAATAAAACTTTCATGATTATATAAAACATATTATGTATATTGAGATTTTGAGGTAGGAGTAATAAATCGGCAATAAAATTTCATTCAACCTATGTACCTTGAGTTGATGAGTATTAAAAAACTTTAGTGCACTAGTTCCTCCTCCACGACCAGTGCCAGAGCTTGCTGGAAGATCGTGAACCTTGACTGGAAATTGCTCCAATTGTGATACACAGCCACTTAATTTTGCTACTAATGCAGACATCCATGTAGGGTTCCATTCTGTAGGAACCCCACAGTATTCTTCTTCCAACTGTAATCAATAAATGAAAATGAATGAAAATGCATGTGTTCCTCCCACAGATTTCATTAAATTGATTAATTATAATTTTTAAGTGTCCATTAAGGTAGAGACACACTGCCGTCTCTTTAAGTTAGTTGCCAGGTATAAAATCCAAGTGTGAATTTAGGCTAAGTAACAGACTGCTGTTTATATCATTTCCAATTTCTTCCCAAGCTGTTTGGCATGTCTTTCTCACATCAACATTGTATATAAATTCATGTTTTCTGACTTTTCCAATTAATAACTCCTCCATTTGATCAAAAGAAAATTTATTTCAATCCTTGAGTAGTAGCGTTTTGTGTTTGCCAAGTATTTCTAAACTGTACTGTAGCACAGTAGAACCCTGCCAAATTATGGAATTTTAAAATATATAAAAATTTCTGCAAGAGGTAAAATGGGTTTTTCCGGGTGCCGAGTTGGCGGCTGGATAGATATACCTGACTGCAGGGTTAACAGTAAGCTTGTTTTTCGCTAAAGGAGCATTCACCTTTCAGGATTTCCTAGGGACACATACCTGTGTCATCAAAAAATCTCCTGCGCTTGACGGAGTACTTACGATGATTGGCAGACAATCGTCAAGTGAGATAGTTTTATCCCTTGGAGGGGGAATATACGGAAGTGACCTGTGAAGGTGAAGGGTGGAAAAATTGTCAGTATAAGGTAAGGATTGACAGGTGGAGGACAGTATGAAGCGTGGATTGATCATTGGGGGAAGCAGTAGACAGTATAGTAATGGTAAACCGCCAAACAAGTTGAGGAGCTACAGGAGAAGTATATAGTATGGTAAACTGTCGAACAATTGGAGGAAGCAGCAGAGTAATATAAAGTGATGGTTAACTGTCTGACAATTGGAGAAAGCAGCAGAGTAATATAAAGTGATGGTTAACTGTCTGACAATTGGAGGCAGCAGTGGAACAGTATAGTAATGGTAAACCGTTGGCCAACTCAAGGAAGCAGCAGTATGGTGTGACACATTCAAGATAGCAGCGAAGGAATAAGGTGTTAACAACAAGGGAAGAAGGAGGAAAAGGCTACAGTTTTCCTCAATTCTGGCAGCGTCAGATTCAACCTGAACAACGAGGGAAGAAGAAGTATGTCCAATCACCAGTTAATCCGCACCAAGACACACAGGCAAACAAAACAGGTTCGTCCAGTGAACAGAAACTGCTGCACATAGTTACCCAATCTAACCTTGAGAACTTTAAAACGTTCCCTTTAATAATTTGTTTTATTGTAATCTTCACGCAGGACCCCATTTAAAATTGTGTTTTTCTTGAAAAAAAATGTATACGTTAAATTCTAAACTTAAATTCATTAATAATAATAAAATTCACCCTTATCATTTACAGTACTGTAATGAGCATGTAGCAATTTCCATTTTACTTCGTCACTGGGTGAAGAATTACTCATATTGGAGACACTCTGTAAAAGTAAACACCAAGGCGCTAGATAAGCAAGACATCAAAATACCGAACGGACCAAAATCACAGTTTGGCGACTTAAAAATCTGGTACCCTGAGTCCAGTTATTTGCCCCAGGGAATTTTTGGAAGGTGCGTCCCTTTCCAGAAATTATGGAGAGAAACCGCAGGCCAAGCTGGATTTTCATTGGAGGCTGAGGGTCAAGTAATCCACGAAGCATCTCATGATGGGGTGAATGAATGAGAAGACCTGCGAGGATGGATGGGAGAAATTTGGGCAGTTGGGCATGGAGAGTTGAAGAAGGATGAAGTCTGGAGGGTGATAGAAATTGACGCAGTCGGGAATGAAACTTGGAAGTAGGAAGGTGGAGATAAGAGATAAGAGTTTGAAGTTTGGCAATGAACATTAGAAATTAGGAAGAAGTCACTCGAGAGAAAAAGAAGTTTGCAATCTAATCTGGGGGCAAACTGAAAAGAAGATAGACGGCAGCACGCAGAAAGTAATCTTGGCCCAGAATTCCTAGAAATAAGACCCAGTACCAATGGTAGAATTCATCACTGGAAGGAGTTACCTTATGAACGCTGAAACAGCCTGAATTATGAAAGTGGAGGAGGAAGCCACTGTTTCACAAAGGAAAAACAGATGTGTCTATGCCACTGTCTAAAATGTGTCAAGTTTAAATTTAATTTGTTTTTTATTTAATCTAACCCAATAACTTATTTTGATTTAAATTAAAATCCACCCCCCCCCCCTCCCACAAGTTCATTATACTACTGAATGAAATAATGAGACATGCATACTGAGTGTCACAGTGATATCACAGATTTGATAATCATAAATATTTCCTAAATATGACCAAGTAAATAATTCATTCTTCCTTCAGTCCAATTTCTGAAAATTGCTGTCATATTGTCACATATCAAGATGTTTAGGCGATTCAGTAACACTACGTTTTAGCAGTTCTTTGCGTTCATATAATGTTAAACACTGTACAGAAGCACACACACTGCTTCAAGGTGAAACACTGTACACCATGAGGAATGTAACTGTATGTAGTGACAAGAGGAACACTGAGACAAGTAATTCGATATGCGACACTTGTGGTCCACACACAGAAAATACCCTATAATTGAACCTCAAGTTTTCACGACATCACATCCACTCAAAATCACTTTTTCCTGTGGTGGGTCCATACCAAGTGAACATCTTCATGCTGTCTGTGTCTCTCTGTGCCAATAACTGAACATTTGGAGTCAGTGGTCAAAGATTCAAGTCTCAGTTTCATCAATTACATAGTACTGGAATGTTCTAGTTAAGTACATTCTAATACAATACATTCTAGCAATGTAAAAGGATTACATACTGATAATTAAAAACAATTAACAATAGGATTCTAAAAATTTGCAATAAATGCTTTACCGGACATCCAGCAAACACATGTAGGAATGCTCTAAGCCTACGGTCCCTTGAGCCCATAGAACCATCTGGAACTGTGATGAAATGGAGCAAAGCTTTTATTAATCCACTGTGATTTACTTCAAATGGCGAGATATCAGATTCTATTACAATGCTACGTAATTCTTCAAGTGCAGCAAGACACTCTGTGGACTATAATGAAATACATTATATAATTGAAAGAAAACATTTTGAAGAAATATTTCAAGAAATTGAGTTATTAAAAAATTTAAATTTTAGAAATTTTGTTTTAGTAAAATCCTGATTTAAAAATACATTTATTACTTTTTACTTTGTATTTTTGCCTTCAGTAATGTAATTTAACTGTTTTTAGTAGTCTACATAACTAGTTAAAATAATCATTTTTATATAAAAAGTTTACAGTATTTAATTTAAATGAACAAATAGAAAAATGAAAGGAACCAATTTCATTATAATCATTTTATGGAGTGTACCAACATTGATCATTACTTAATTTTACATTTCTAAAGCCGGTTTATACATTAGAGCCACCCAATATAACAAAAAGTTACCCATAAGACAAAGGACTATTTTGAGCACTGGCAAGATACACTTCTTTCTGGACAACATAACAATTTCTTCTGTATTGAATAAGTACCAATTCACATATGGTGACTACGATGACCCAGACAGTGAAAAATTCTTCATTCGCCTTTCAAATGACTTTTAATGATGTTATAACTTCTAACTGCAATAACTTTTCTCCAACTTCTGGCCTATAATCATTACAAGCATCTTTCAACTGCCAAAATAAATCTAGATTATCAAAATATCACAATATTTGCATCTTTATTTTAAACATCCCACACACTCTTAAAACCCACCTCCCTTAAAGAGTTTTTCATCAATCAGAATTAGACATTAAATTTTTCATGACTGGATCCAAATATTGTATACTTTAGCAGAGGTTGGACAAAATGAGATGCGTTCCTGTTGTCTTAAGAATCGAAGGCATAGGGCCTTGAAAATTTCACATCTATTCTGGCCATATAAACACACTCATACCTTACAATACCATCAGTTCACCAGTTGTTGTCCTGACCCCACCAAACACTCCCTCATTGACTTATTGATAGTAGGCATTGACTGACAAGGAAATATTAAAAATGAAAGAAATTTAATCTGTAACCCAAAAATAGGTCTGATTTATACTTACTGTGATTGGTACTTTCTCTATACCATTAGCTTGAAGCTTTACAATGGCATGGGTAAGACGAGTTAAAACATTCATGGCTGGATGTGTTGGTCCATTAATTTCTGCATTTGAGTAAGTCTGAACAAACTGTTGTGCTTGCTCTCTAACCCAAGTTCGAGCCTTCTCCTTATTCCCAGCAGTCAGGTTTGGATTGCTAGAAGACTTTGAAATAGGAGACTCCTGTGTAAAATATAAATCAAAACCATTTATGTCAAAAAAGTAGAATGAATTCACACTGCCTATGATGCTTCTTCCTGCATTGCAACACTATGCATCGTAAAACATCACATCACAATGCTTAATATAAAATACATAACTCCATTACCTTGGTTTTGCCTCCAATGTAATGGAGTGTAGTATGGGGAACAGTGAAATAACAAAGGGTGTTAGATTGGGAAGGGATATTTTGACAGAAGTTAAGGAATTCTGCTACTTGGGAAGCATAATAATTAGGGATGGTAGAAGTATAGTAGACATAATGAGTAGGATAGCACAGGCAAGGAAGGCTTTCATGTAAAAGAGGGATTTACATAAGATGATAAAAAGGTGAATAATAAGAAAGCATTGCTAAAAATGTTCGTACAGAGCGTGGCGTTATATGGGTGCGAAATGTGGACGATAGGAGTTGGGGAAAGGGAAAGAATAGAAGGCTTTGAAATGTGGTGCTATAGGCGAATGCTGGAAATCAGATGGATAGATAGAATCACAAACAAGGAAGTTATAAACAGAATAGGGGAAAAGCAAACTATATGGATGATGTTGACTAAGAGAATGGATAGATTAATAGGCCACATTTTAAGACATAAGGGTCTTGTAAAATTAGCATTAGAGGGTAGAGTGTGTGGGATAACACAAGAGGAAGGCCAAGGAAGGAATATACTATGCAGATTATGGAGGATGTGGGTTGTGCTAGTTATAATAAATGAAAAGGCTTGTGCAAGATAGGTTAGCATGGAGGGTTGCATCAGACCAATCTTAGGACTGAATACCACAACAACAACATGAAATACATCAAACAATTAACTTACTTTATGGAAAGATCTGTCAACATTTCCTGAACTACTACTGTTGAGATTGCGTCCCCAACGAGCAGGATTAAGGCTAGCTAGGAAGCTGGTTGTTTTTGAAGTGGCTCCAGCAAATCGTGACCGTGCATTTCCTGTAGGAGTAGAACGGCCAGAGCTTCCCAATGACGTAGCTGTGAAGTTTAAAATAAATGTAGTACAAAGGATAACAATTTGTTTCAATCTTTCACTTTCACAAACTTGAATGAATAATTCATTATTAGAAATATTTTTAACACATTAATAGAACTAAGAACAGGAAAACTGTTTAAAATAGAACCCTCCCTTCCCTATATTAGTATATGCAGAAGAAAAGATTCAATAAGAGTGAATTTTGGCACAGAGGAATACCCACTATCAGATTCATCATTGTACATTGAGTTATCTACAATTTAGAAGAATGTAGGTGGTTACAGAAGGAATATCTTAACAAGCCGTAGTATTTTCCTCGGACTCAGTGACATCAGTTTGTCATGACTTTAGATTAGTGGCCTGTCAAGGCAACAACGCATAGAAAACTACAGGCCCAACTCCTAGCATCAAAATTGGCTAACCCCATGATCTCTGAAAACTAAATACGATTGGCAGTGACACAGCACATGAAGTGGTGTTTTGCTAAATAGTGGGGATAAAGCCCTGATTGATGGAATCTTGTGTAAATAAATAAATACTCAAGACTAGCCAGCATTATTCACATTTACAAAAAAATTTAACCACCCTAAAATGTCTACATTTTGTGAAGGATCTCATTGCATTAAGTCAGCATAATAAAATTAACTTTAAAATTTTTTATAGTCTCCTTTCTACAGATGGGACTCTTACAAAATGCTCTGCTAGCTTCCACGAAAAGAAGGAATCATTCCTTACCTTTTGAAAAAAAGTCTTGCATTACAGAAGAAGTAAGGCCATCATCTTGCCTAGTTTTTCTGCTAGATGCAACAGCTCTCTTTGGTGCACGTTTACGCTTTAGAACATCACTCAATCGGCTGAAAATAAACACAGTTACAACCAATAATGAAATAAATTCTTTGAAACAAGAGTTGAATGTTATTTTTACACTTCATAAATCTAAGTAGGCATAGAATAAAGATGCAAGTTTTAAAGCAACAAGAAACACTTCACTGAAAATTTATTAAATGTTATAGAAGTAATGAAGCGAAAACATTCTGCAAAGATTAAACATAACAGCACTTTACAAAATAGTTCTGTTTGAAAATAACCCCTTTGATTTTCGGTAATACAATTCAAATATTCACAACAAACTACATAAAATTATTATATTTTAAAGTCCTACATTTGTAGAACTTTACCTTTACTTGTACATAAATTAATGTCATAATAATGAAATCTAAAATGGCCCTTTCAGTTCAAACAATTAATAACACATACATTATTGTTTTCGGTAATGAAACAGTTACTGATTCTTATTAGACAGCATTCTTCAACCAATTGCACAGTGAGCTGAAGCAGAAGTGACCAAGTGCAAGAAAGTGTTTTTCCATCTGCAGTCATGGTTATAACTGAAGAGCTCATTTCTACTCACCCAATTCCCCAAATTTTGATCCATGGAATTTCTGTTCTGTTAAGTAACCAGAATAATATGTTTGGAAAGAATAAATTTTTACAAAAGAAAGAAAATGTTCATTCTTTAAACGATACTTTGGAACAATCTTGTTCCAAATAAAATGGTACAGTCTCTAGATTTTCAACAAGAAAAATAATTTACTGAAAAGAGATTACACTTCTGCATTTCATAGAATTAGTGAAATAATTGTAATGCTATTTTAAGGATAAATTATAACATTTGTTTAAGCCTTTCTGAATAAATAACAAGATGAAAGATCTTTAATATTTGCACTCACAGTTGAGATGGGCTGGGAGCACGGGCATCTTCACCAACACTTGGCTCATGCTGTTGGTAGAAACGTCGTGTTTCTGGGGTAGGACTCAGGTTTAACGTGTTACTGGTGAACACTAAACTAGCACCACTACCTAGCTGGCTGCTTAAACTGCCACCTATTGAATAAAATGCCAATCTGATAAAAAAAAGCTGTGACAAAACAAACAATACATGAACAAGCATATTTGACAATATAACATTGCAGAACAATAAAATGTCATGAAAACAGGAGGAACAAGAAAATATGATGCAGGTACAAAGGCACATAGTTGCAATGGGAGACATCCAATTGTGTGGAGGGAAGAGTAGATCCATTCAAAGTAGTTAATTTTTTAACTTTGATGTTACTTAAGATCTTACCGAGTTGTACAATACTCCCATTAGGACTGCTTGCCCCACTGCTACTAACAGCTGGTTGACTAGAGCTACTCTGCAACGATGAAGGTCCTGGTTGTGGTGAGCATACTGGTTCCTGTTTTATTGTTACAGGAGGAAGACCAGTAGTAGATTGTCCTTTTGGTGCTCCCACCCCAAGTGGGATATCTGGATCAGCAAGCTGCTTGATTTGGTGCATTACACCTGATAAATTAACAATCTTATTAGATGTAATAAGAAAACTTTATAACATCATGTTGGTACAGAAATGTAATAACAACAACTTGCCTTCTCTCCTGAAATGGACTCCAAACACTTCTGGCAACTTCTGCATTAGAATCTCTGCCATCTGAAGTGCTCCAACAACAATTCTCAAATCTTGGGAAGCCATCATACCAGCAATGTGGCTTGAAACAACTTGATTCTTTAGTACCTCCTGCAAATAAACCACCCATGTTTCATCTCCAGTCACAACAGAGCTCAGAAAATTGCAACTGGACACCACAACATGAATTTACATACAACTGTGCTCCTGCAATGCTCGCTCTGTCAAGAGATCCACTCAAGTGTTGTCAACCATCAAAAAACCACAACATGTTATAGTCATAGTACACATACTTTCTGAACATACCTCATACTACATTTGAGCTTATGCTTTCTTTAGAGCAAATTTATATCTTTAATCACTATCCAATTACCCAACGTTTGTGACTTCGTCATGATATTCCCAACTCTTCTCTATCATTTCCAAATCTTCTCTATCAATTATATAACAAGATTATTTACAGTCATGGGTCAAGAGTGTTATGTCCAGAGTTCCATTTCAAGCAGTACCAAATATTTTCAAGTCTTTCCTCTCTATGCTTTGAACAAATGTTTTTCTTTGCATGTATTACTATGCTTGACCATATGCACTCTTTACAGTGCATTTCTAACTTTTCTGATGCAAAGAGGTCAGGCTCTCAAAATTCATTTTCCATAATTCCCTGCACACATTATCAATTATGTTTTTAGCCTTGCTTTCCAATTCAATTTATCATTTTAACTGGCTAGCCGTAACTCTGAATTTTTTTCCGTATCTCCTTACAAGTAGGGCAGTTTGCCTCCAAAATTTTTGAACACCACCAACTACCTCGAATAGTGTATGCCAGCTTTTTACTGGAGGGAGATTTGAGAGGGGTTAGGTTGAAATTATTAGTGTTGTGGTTCCAAGCATGGGCAGCTATGGGGAATTGTAGTTTTGAAAGTTTTACTGTGCTATGGTGATTATAAATCCATTCAGGGAGGGCTCTCTTTCTATGCCCCATAGGCAGAGTGTACAGTTTATTTTGCAGATTGTATTGGAGGAAAGGCAGGTTATTATTTCTTTAATTCTATAAATTTTGGATTTTGGAAGGTTGTGGTTGGTGGAAGTATAGGGCAGACATCAAGGTTTGCTGCCACTTTTGGGTGAGATACTGAGAGGGTGAGTTGCGGAGGTTGGGTGGATGCCTAAAGGCAGCCCTTGGGCATGTGGGTAGTATGGTGGGGAGAATCTTTTTGATATCTGGGTTGGATTGCACTGCAGTATAGGCAAGGTGGTGAAGAGTCGAGTTTACATAATCTGGGAAAGTATGTAGTAGTAGTAGTAAGGGGAAAACTATGTTCTTGTGTTCTTGCTCCGATTCGTTCTCTGAGCAATTCATCATAATGAGTTCTCACATGATGGTGCATTCGAATTTTCAAGTAAAGCTGTCCAATTTCCTTGATAAGTGACATATAATGAGTTTATTCTTCTGAAAAGTGATTAGTCTTGTTTTATGCATTGTTTTTATCAAAAAGGATCATATAAGCCGCAGAGTCTGCTGTAAGTTTGTTTATATTGCAAGTAAATATTTTTTCAACAGCTGTGGTGTGGCAAGAACAGAAAGGATAAGAAATGAATACATTTGGGAAGTAATGGGGGTTACATTCCGAATGCCAGAGGAACATGGCCATTAAGAATATTACTCTGGCAACCCCCAAAACGAAAGAAAAAAGGAAGATCGGTTAGCCAATCACTGGAAATGTCTTCCTAACTTTCTGATGAAGGGGGAGGTGCCTCCGAAAATTCAAGTACTCTAAACCTCACAAGGTGTCTACCATCTATGAACCTCTGGTAAGTCACCTTCTTTCTATCTCTCTGTCCTTTCCCCATTAATTGTTTTAATAAACATGACAATGTCATTTCCTATCTCATATATATATATATATATATAATTAATGGGGAAAGGACAGAGAGATAGAAAGAAGATGACTTACCTGAGGTTCATAGATGGTAGACACCTTGTGAGTTTTGGAGAACTTGAATTTTCGGAGGCACCGCCCCCTTCATCAGAAGGTTAGGAAGACATTTCCAGTGATCGGCTAGCCGATATATATGTATATATATATGTATCAGTCCAGAATACTATCTAAGCAATTTCTGGAATTTAGAATTTTTTACAATGTAATTCTATTTAAATATAGTTTAATTTAATAACTATTGTTACCTTAAGGAGGTCTGCAGATGCATAATACACCATTCTTAGCAGTGCCCTGAGACATTTACAACGAACTGCAGGACCAGCAGACGAACTATATACTTCATATAATACACTGAACAGGGAACGTATAAATGAGGCTGCAAGACCCCGTTCTTCTTGAAGACATGCAACTCTAGCATCTTTAGCACTGAAATAATTTATTTATAAATAAGTATTTGCAAGATAACTTCAGAATTTGAAATAGTAAAGTAATGTTCACCTTGAATTGTTAAACCATGTGATACTACACCCACTATTGGCACTTAAATTACTCTCAGAATTAGAGCTGACTGATCCAGCCGTCTGCGCGGCCTCAACATTTACTATATTGTTGGCAACACTTGATGATGAACCTGGAAATAAACATTGTTACAGGTAATTTATAACTGCTATCTATTTCTATATATATTAAATTTGGCCCAGTGTTACAATAAACAATATATTAACATTTCCATATAAAGTATTTAATCACTTGGGTCAAACAAATAACTTTAAATACTTTGCTCATAAAGTTTATAGACTGGGTTCAGGCCTGAGAAACCTACTATAATCTGATTCAGTAGCAAGTGGTGACACTTATATTTGGTTTTAATTTTCCCATTCTATAAATTCACTATGACATTCCAACCATTTAGCACATCACCCTCCATGGCCTTTTGCAACATCTCCCAATCAATTTTCATTATCTGATCATTTGATGTCGGATAATGAAAATTCATGCAAAACTGTTAATAAATCATATAAATTATTGTTTTATCAATTTTCATCTTATCCTAAAAGATAGACCTTCCTGTCAATTCATAACAAATATTTTCTTACTTTTATGTTCACTTTACTGCCAAGTAATAGTAAATTAAAATTTCATGACTAATGTAAAAAGAACTTTGTAACCTTTACTTCATGACTGCAGTTAGATAAAAAAGAAAAGTGAAAGAACCTTGTATTACCAAACTGTTGATATTTATTAGAATAACATACCAGAAATTTGTGCCCCTTCCACAGTGGAATTGCTGACAGCTGTTGAAGAGTCCACAGGAGTAGCCAGAGAAACCGGATTCAGGCGGCGTTGTACAGGCCTTGTAGTCCCTGTGTCTTCGTTGATCTGTTGCATAGAATGAAAATCTACTGTATATGTGCGACCCAATGTTGATAGACTGATCTCATCTTCTCCAGATTGATGTGCTGCCTGTCAACAAGTCATATTACAAAGTGAGCACAGTATCAAGTTTGCAGGGAGCAATATCCTCATTTCAAACAAATTTTATGAAATAGCAATGGAATGCAAGCCAACATCAGTATGGAAATCGTGAAAACATTTGTTCTTTTAACATCCTTGTATGGGTATACTCTTATCAAAAAAACGCAAACCCTGACAAATATTCAGACTTATGCAACCCCTAGGATGCCTATGTACAGGTGCCAAATTTGGCAACATGCAGAGAGAAAACAATTATTTCATCAATTGCTTTTGTAGTTAATTAGCTTTAGCATTAAAAAAATTTCATTTTTCTCATACCTAATAGTTGTTCTGCTTATTGTTTTTTGCAGTTAATACTAAGAATAATTTTAACCTAATTGATTATAATATTTTGAACAAGTTTCTTTCCACAGCTTCTTAATGGTAAAAATATTTTTCAAGTGAATAAATAATTTGGTCATTAATCATTCTAAAATATTAAAGTCATTCTTCCATACCTACTGCGAATCACCTTTCTCTCATTGTGGTTATATTCAGTTATGATAAAGATCATCAAATTTTTGATTAAAATTCATTTCTTGATTATAAATGTATTGTTAAGTTACTCTTAGCTTTATTTCTCTCCACTAAGATAAATGTTTAATTCATTAATCGTGGAAGTATTGGCACATTATCTTCATTCACTTTACTCTAAGACTTTCAGGATTTATCCTTACATGAATGTTCTTCATGAAGGGTCATCAGATTTATCACTTGACTAAAATAATAAATCTGATAACCTGAATATTTACTTAGAAAACTTGAACTGGAAGACAAACACCTAATCTAACATTTCATCATTAGTATGAAGAAAGTTGTAACATTTCAGCACACTCTCCAATGAAGGCTTTTCACTAGTTAAGAAGGAATAAATCAGCTCTGCATTAGTTAGTTAAAAATGTTCCAAGATTAACATTCAAAACAGATATAAATTTAATTAAGACTAACAAATTGAAAATGTTTTAATAGTCAATTGGGGGATTCTTTTATTTCAACATGTCAACTGCTGGAGTATTCAACAACTGCTGTTTCTTAGTGCTGGAATTGGATAGGAGCATTTGAAACAAAGAGGGACGTGACTACATAATGTCATCCAACACATTTTCATCACCAGCAGTCTAACATGTTAATAATTTTTCTGTTGTAGATTTTAGTCCTGAGACTGGTCTGATGCAACCCTCCATGCTAACCTATTCTGTGCAAGCCTTTTCATTTCTACATAATTACCACCTACTCCCTAATCTGCTTAGCCCACACATTTCCCTCTGATGCTAATTTTATAAGGCACTCCTGTCTCAAAACATAGCTTATTAATCAATCCCTTCTCTTGGTCAAATTACTCTATTGTTCTCTCTTCTCTTAATCTGCTTATTCGAATTTCTCAAAGTTAATCGTGACCCTGTTACTTAGAGCAATATGTAACTCAAATGACTCGTTTAGAACCTTAATTGTTTTAAAATTAAGTCAACAGAAGAAACAAGAATTCATATTACTGATTAATTAGATATACCATCTATTTTCATGATTATAAAGGCAGAGAATTAGAAATTACCGCAACAATAAAGCCGACATAAAATTCTGAGTTAGCCAAATATCACAGTTAAAGACAGGGATCTTTTTAAATCTCCTATCAAAAAAGTAGAGTTTGTGGCGACAAGTGTCAGAGAGGAAAACGTAGCAAAGAGACATTAAAATTTATTAAGAAACTATTTGAATGAATTGTTTTTAGGGTAAAATAATGTACTCTTAACAAACCCTTCCTCCTCCCCAGACCACTAAATACAAAAGAGGGAAGATCTCTAAATTTATGAAATTGAACTATAAAGTCTAACATTGGTAAGCTTGTTTAACCTTAGAAAACAATTCATATATTTATGATCGGCTAGCCGATCTCTGGAAATGTCTTCCTAACTTTCTGATGAAGGGGGCGGTGCCTCCGAAAATTCAAGTTCTCTAAACCTCACAAGGTGTCTACCATCTATGAACCTCAGGTAAGTCATCTTCTTTCTATCTCTCTGTCCTTTCTCCATTAATTGTTCTAATAAACATGACAATGTCATTTATATATATATATATATATATATATATATATGGGATAAGTGACGAAGTCACGCATTTGATAATTGGATAGAAAGAAAGATGGAAATATTTGGGAGAAAGGCAGGAAATTCGCTCTTTAAATCATATGTACGGCATGGAATCGTGCACAATTATATATATATATATATATATATATATATATATATATAATATATATATATATATATGGTAGAAAGAAAGATAGAAATATTTGGGAGAAAGGCAGGAAATTTCTCTTTGAATCATGTGTACGGCATGGAATCATGCACAAGGAAATACATGTGTCAAGCGTAGAAGGGAATGGAAGAAGGAAGAAAGACTGAAAAAATTTGATGTGGCCAGGTCACTTATCCCATATATAATTTATTTGTAATTTATCCTTAACGGATGCTCCCAATTCTTCCATCCCTCTTCTCTATCCATCCTAACTAGAATCCTAATATATAGACTGAAAATGTTCGGTTGGTCGTACTCAATGTGGTGGCGGAGTGGATAGACGCATGCCCGGGCTCTAGTGGCGATGCACTGTTGTTTTGTGCACCCAGGTTCGAGTCGAGTTGTTTAACGATAGATGCCACCTGGCTACCACCTGTATCTCTTAATGAAGGTCAGGGTAGAGGTAAAGAATTTATGGTGTCTGGAGAGATAAACACATATATACATGCGACCTATAGCCAAGTGAGTTGGCTTTGTTGAGTGTCTATTGTTACCACATAAAAGCACTCCATAAGTTGAATTGTCACCAAGTTGCTGACAGTCACACCGTTCAGACAAGCTTTCTCTGAAGGAGGGAGAATAGATTCTCAAAAATTCACATTATCGTACTTACCTGCCAGTCGACGCCTATTATTTCGGTATGTATGTATATGTATAAGCAACTAAGAATGTAACATTGTCAAAAATTATTAAAACAATTTATGTGGATAGGAAACAGAGAAGACAGGGTGAAATCTTTAATTTTCAGAGGATCATCCTCAGTTGCCAGGGGAAAATGAGACATTCCAAATGTCGGCCAGCAGTATTTGTTGTTAGTAATATTAATTATTTAAGTATAACTTGGTATAAAAGGTGATTATTAACCTCAATTATCCTAGAATCAATTGTACTGTATGGGTGCCACAAGCCTCTGTCATCCCTCCATTGCCATTGGACAGTGTCGTGCACATGGTTATTAGGCCTTTCCAATAATGCATCAACTGTAAATATGCCATCAGAAGGGAGACGGGGCATCAATTCTCCTATGAGGCAAGTTATCTCGTATAATTCCTGAGGACTTCGTGAAACCAGTTCAACCTAAAATAAAAATTTTAGTACATCATTTATTTCATTAATATAAGGCATACATGGAAAGGTCCATTTACTAATAGTAATAGTTCATTAGTAAAACCTTGTTTTAAACAATAAAAAATTAATTTCTAATAGATTACAACTGTATCTTCAGAAATGACAAATATCCAACTTATCTGAATTACAATAGAATAACATTAAATCAGAACTCTGCTGTATTTTCTGTGTTTTTCAGAAGCCTGTTTCCTTATTTAAAATGTAAGAAACGTTCAATTAACACATGTTTAATAAAAATAAAATAATTCAAAATATTAAAAAAATAGAATACAAAATTTTAAAATAAATTTACTTTCAAAAGTTAAATATTTATTGCATAAAAAGTAGTTATTTTAAAATAATACACTATACAACAAACAAAATATTTTTCAAGTAATAATACCTCATCATTGTTGGCATCTCCAGATCCTGTAAGAAGATAACACAGTGTTTCTGCTATATTCTGCTTAAGGAGGGTCAAAGCCAAATCTGGGCAATTAGCACACATCACAGACAGCATACGCAGAACAGTGATAAATGTTCCTGTACTGATCACGGGTGGAGATAGAACCAACTGAAAAAAAAATCCAGGAAATTATGAAAAAGTTGTGAAAATACTAATATATTATAAACACTTTCACACCATTATTTGAAACAACACAAACTAGTTTGTAAACATTTTTATGAAATTAGTATATATTTCAAGAATATTAAACTAAGACCAGTTAAATAAGTAATTCATATGAAAAATTCAATAACTGTATTCTTTTGTAGAAAAGATTAATTACAAATGTATCAGAATGTTATTCACTATTAATATTTATAAGAAATAAATTTCCTTCTACAAAATAAAATGAGACAAATTTGAAGTGCTAAACAGCACACTCCACAGCTGTCCTACACTTGAAATGTGCCTCAATTTTCTCTTAAAAGGAGGCAGTTTGCCTCCAAAAATTTGAAAACCATAATTCCACAATAGTGACTTCAATTATCAACTTCAGGTAAGCCACCAGTTTTCTCTCTCTCTCTCTTTCATTCTTCCCAGTCCTTATCAATTGTGTTTATATATATGGAAGTCAGGTTAATTAAAACAATTAATAAGGACAGGAAAGAGAGGTAGACTGGTGGCTTAGCTGAGGTTCATAGATGGTAAACATCACACTAAAGAAACACTCCCTGAATGCACTGCTAACTGCTGCAGCATGGTCAAATTATCCAAAATAATTCCTATAATAACAACAACTAATACCCTCCTCAAAACCTTCATCAGATTTTGAACTCGATCTTTGGGAACCTTTTTTTCCAACACATACTTCAATCCAGGTAAGACTCAACATCTCTAGCTTCCTTCATTTTAGTTCTCCCACTTCAACTTCCTCTTGCTGTACATGTGTATGTGCTCATGTGCAGTTTTTTTAAAAAATATATTATTCCTATTCCTTTACCATTACTGTGCAATTGTTGTGACCTATCCCAGAGAGAGTTTCCTTTGTCGATTGTTTATTGTTGCTGTCTAACTCTTGGCAAGCTGTAATTTGAATTGACACATCTTACCATTGAGAGAGACCAGCTTACCTTAAGTATAAAGCTGGCAAACACCATAATGAGTGTCATCTTGAATTTTCTGAGGCAACCACCCCCTTTGACAGGAGGAAGAGCAATATATCTATATATTGTATTAAATTTTTATAAATACTCAATTCAGTAAATCTATTCCATTGTTGTTTCCCATACTTCCTTATTCTGTACTGTATAAAGAGTCAGATATTCTACAATTGTAAATTTACTGTGAATTGTTTAATCATCAAATATACTACTTTAGCATCTCTCCACATATGTTAAATAGAAAATCTTTTACAAAAAAAACTACTTAATTGAACCAAAATACCCACCAGCTGCTGCAAATTTGTAAGTAGTTCAGGACTGGCAATCAACTGCAATTTTGCTGGCTCATTTTGAAAACTATCAACCAGGCGGCTGAAAGCAAGACAAACACTTTCCACACTCTTTTTATCCTGTTGAGTTAAACGATTGGCCAGAAGTGACATAGATGCTGCGACAAAATGAAATTCATCTGTGTGTAGATTCTGACAACAATTTGATGTAATTGCAAGAGCAGCACGTTGAGCGTTGATGCTAAAGAAGTCCAGATACATCAAACAAGCAGAAACACCTCTCTGAAAACAAAATGTTAAGTTATAAATTACAAAATTAAAAACAGCTATTTGAAAGATATCAATTATTAAAAAGTAACTGGAAACTTCAATATAATCAATTGCAATTAAATCTCATTAAAAGTGTAATTTGCAATAACTGACATTAGAAAATAAACCACTGATTTAAGAAAATTTCTTCAGAATAAATCAAGTATTTTAGATGTTAAATGTGCTCAAAATGTAATTAAATACATCAAACTTACTGCTTGTAATATAGCTTTACTGTGTCTGCGAGACAGCATTTCAAGGGCAGTAAGGCTTTGTTCTGCTACGTCCATACATTGAATTACTTGCAGCTTATCCAAAAATACTGGAACAGCATCTACTACTACTGCTGAAGACCTAGGTAGTGCCTCCATCATATATGTAAGTGCTCGGCAAGCATGGTTCATCTGCATTAAAAAGATATATGTATACATATGTACAATGATTCAATCTCAAGTGCAAATAATTTGGTTAAACATAAGTTCTAAAATATAATTAGAAACCAATACAATCAACACATTTGCACAGTTCTCAAATATTGTCTATTATAGTTCATACCATATCAAAGTTGTGTTCCATGCCCAACAATGTCACAAGAGCTGGAACAACTTGTTTCACAGGGAAACCAGCAAGAGTATCTTCATTGCCCATAACTAGCATCTGACACATTTCTATGAGTGCTTGCAGCTGCTGGCCTTCATCACCAGTGGCCTGTAGACCTTGTAACAACTGCTGTGCTTTAGAGGCTGACAAAAAAAATATTATTAATTATACATCATAAAAAGCAAAAAATGTCATGTATAAATATTTTTATTTTAGTACCACCAAGTATTTATGAAAACAGTTTTGATGAAATGTAAATACTAATGCCACACAAATAAAACTTGAATATTAAGATATGTTGCTTAAAAAGTAAAATACTTATATTTTAACATACAGATACAAAATTAACTTAAAATTTTTGTAATTTGTGAGAATGATCCATTTTTGTACAACATTCTTTGAATATCTGAATCTAAAACCTTGCAAACAAAATGTTTAGCAATAATGTCAACCAAAGAAGCTGCATTTTTTCAAGATATATATGTGTATATGTTTGTGTGTATATAAAAGATACACCAAAGACAACTTTCACTAAGAAGCTTTATTGCAGACATATACTTCATTCCAAACATAATCTTGGAATAAATAACCTTCAACATTAAATATATGTAAGAACAGAATTCTTGGTAGCATTACAAGCATAAATGGTTTAATACGCTACAAGGGAAATAATCGCAGGCAACCTACAGTTATGTATGTCAATGTGATAGTGCATTAAGAATAAAACTCACTTCCTCAGAACAGAAAAGGACTAAACGTCATGCCGGCCAACCATCAACTTATATTAAGTTAGCCACTCTCTATCCTGACAGTTGAATTAATTAATTTAGCAATGTCAGATTTGATTTTTTTCTATCTGACAAATATTTTAATTCAATAGCTTACTTGAGTAGTGCAATGACCACTTGATTTTTGATAATTTAGAGATAAATTCTGATCCAAGAAAACATGTGGAGAGAAATTGAACAGATTAGCACAACCCAGAAACAAATTCTCTGCACTTGTAGGAATGCTCTGAGAATATATTATTGCTAAAAAACAATAAAAATCTCAAACTACTTATTAAATTGGCTCTTCAAACTATTTTCTTGAAATTTATTTTAAATGACTTGATGGAAAATTGAAGCATCAGAATGTTTCAAGTGTCCCTCATCTCATCCCACACATTATCTATATATATTTCTATTAAATTTTACTAATGTCCATTTAAAAACCACAATTTCACCAAGTGTCATACAAATTGTGTCCAATGCATTTTTCTCCACTCTCAATACAATTTGTCCACAACAAAGACAGTGTATTGTTCCTTCTACCTAGACGCAGCAACCATGCATTAAAATAAAAAAGCAATGTGCACAGCAAAATATTTAACTCACTGGAGCTTGCACCCATGCTGCGGTGGAGTAATGTCTGCATGCGTGGCCCCAGGGCCCCAAACAAGTGGGGTGGCAAACCTCGAGCTTCCAGAAGAGCCTGGAGACGACCAACTTCACTATCATCACTTTCACTATCAGCTGCACTTGTTGCTGCTCCTGAAGGGCCTCCAGTTGCTGATGGTGGAGCAACTGTAACAAAAAAAAATATATATATATAATAATATAAAGGAAGAAAGACTGAAAAAATTCGATGTGGCCAGGACTCGAACCTGGGTGCACGAAACAACAGTGCATCACCCCTAGAGCCGGGGCGTGCGTCTATCCACTCCGCCACCACATCGAGTATGACCAACCGAACATTTTCAGTCTATATATCTTAGGTTTTCAAGTTAGGATGGATAGAGAAGAGGGATGGAAGAATTAGGAGCATCCGTTAGGATAAATTAAATATATATATATATGGGATAAGTGACGAAGTCACGCATTTGATAATTGGATAGAAAGAAAGATAGAAATATTTGGGAGAAAGGCAGGAAATTCGCTCATTAAATCATATGTACGGCATGGAATCATGCACAAGGAAATACATATGTCAAGCGTAGAAGAGAATGGAAGAAGGAAGAAAGACTGAAAAAATTCGATGTGGCCAGGACTCGAACCTGGGTGCACGAAACAACAGTGCATCACCCCTAGAGCCGGGGCGTGCGTCTATCCACTCCGCCACCACATCGAGTATGACCAACCGAACATTTTCAGTCTATATATCTTAGGTTTTCAAGTTAGGATGGATAGAGAAGAGGGATGGAAGAATTAGGAGCATCCGTTAGGATAAATTAAATATATATATATATGGGATAAGTGACGAAGTCACGCATTTGATAATTGGATAGAAAGAAAGATAGAAATATTTGGGAGAAAGGCAGGAAATTCGCTCATTAAATCATATGTACGGCATGGAATCATGCACAAGGAAATACATATGTCAAGCGTAGAAGAGAATGGAAGAAGGAAGAAAGACTGAAAAAATTCGATGTGGCCAGGACTCGAACCTGGGTGCACGAAACAACAGTGCATCACCCCTAGAGCCGGGGCGTGCGTCTATCCACTCCGCCACCACATCGAGTATGACCAACCGAACATTTTCAGTCTATATATCTTAGGTTTTCAAGTTAGGATGGATAGAGAAGAGGGATGGAAGAATTAGGAGCATCCGTTAGGATAAATTAAATATATATATATATATATGGGATAAGTGACGAAGTCACGCATTTGATAATTGGATAGAAAGAAAGATAGAAATATTTGGGAGAAAGGCAGGAAATTCGCTCATTAAATCATATGTACGGCATGGAATCATGCACAAGGAAATACATATGTCAAGCGTAGAAGAGAATGGAAGAAGGAAGAAAGACTGAAAAAATTCGATGTGGCCAGGACTCGAACCTGGGTGCACGAAACAACAGTGCATCACCCCTAGAGCCGGGGCGTGCGTCTATCCACTCCGCCACCACATCGAGTATGACCAACCGAACATTTTCAGTCTATATATCTTAGGTTTTCAAGTTAGGATGGATAGAGAAGAGGGATGGAAGAATTAGGAGCATCCGTTAGGATAAATTAAATATATATATATATGGGATAAGTGACGAAGTCACGCATTTGATAATTGGATAGAAAGAAAGATAGAAATATTTGGGAGAAAGGCAGGAAATTCGCTCATTAAATCATATGTACGTATATATATATGAAAAGTTACACGCAACAATGCGGGCCAGCTTGCGAGTTGCAATTGTCGCAACTCGGGCCAACAATGGAGTCTGGCGAGACTCTAGCAGTCGTCATGGGGTAGTGAAAGGAGAAGGATGTGTCGGCAGTTGCGGACAGAGAAAGACCACGCCCTGTAGTGATAATTTTTCTCATGTTCTGAAATGGATTAAAGTTATTAAAATCCACTTTTTTGGAACAACGTGGTTTGGTGAGAACGACTACGTGGTACCCTAGAATTATACAACGACTGAAGAAGTGGGAGGCGCTGAAAAAGGAACGCTGGGGAAGAGAGCTGTTCTACGCACAGCTGAGGTGTCCTGTGACCTCTGTGTGGAATTTGTCGAGAGGTGTGTGTATTCAAAAGCAGAGTACAGTGTGTGTTGTGTATTTTGTTAAAATGGAAGAAGTGCAGGAGGCTATTACGTGTGAAAGAGTAGATGAGAAGGCAGAGGATGCTATGCTCAGGGACATAATAAGATATTTGATGAAAAATGAGGAAGTTCTTGAAGACAGGGTTAATGGTATTAAGGAAATGCATGCAGATGTATATAAGGAAGAATGTGTAAATAGTAGTGATAAGCAGATAGAAAATATGGTAGAAGTAGAGCGGTGTGTAGATACGAAGTGCAGTAACATAGAAAAGAATAGGGACTACAAAAAAAATCAAATAATACCAATTTTGGTGAATGGGAAAGAATTATTAGAAGAAATTGAGGATGAAGGGGAAGAGAAATCATCTGACCATGAATTGTTATCTGTTGATATTGACATTGAGGGAGATGGGAAAAGAAGAGCCATTATTGACACTGGAGCTACATCTACGTTTATCAGTGAGCAATTATATCTTGAGCTGATGGAAAGGAAAGCAATTCTAGAAAGCTTGCCAATAACTGGGATGAGAGTGTATGGAGCCATTGGGAAGAAATTTGAGAAAAGCAGTAAACAGATTCTTTTAAAGGTTAGAATCCAAGGTCAGGAGATGCTTATTAGATGTATAGTAGTTAAGTCTTTGTTTGTACCTTTTGTATTGGGCTTAGATTGGATTGTCAAGCATAAAGTAGTTTTGGATTTTAGTAAAAAAGAGTGTCATATGGGTTTACCAAATGAGATAGCCAAGGAAATAGAAATAAAACTACCATTGGGGGCTAAGGATGGACCAAAACAGCAAAGAGATCATTTGCTAAAAAAGGAGAGTGTGGTTGCTGTAAAAATAAAGGAAGATCTGATGCGGAAGGATCGATTTCATAATGTAGTTGCAAATAAGTTTAAGAAAAAATTTAAACGTGTAGAGCATCAGATGGAAGCTGATAAGTGTGAAGGTAATGCGAACGCATTGAATAAGCAGGTTAGGGAACAGCTGATTATGTTTGCAAACAGAGATGAAGTAGTGAAATGTTTTGTTAATAGATTTAAGAATAACTCCCGAAAAACGTACAAGAGAAAGGTACGTGGGAGAAACATTCATCAAAAAACTGAGCGGAACTTAATGATTAGCGGAAAATGTGCTTCTATGTATCAAATGTGTGCATCCTATGGTGAAAACAGAGTAGGAAGAAAGTTATGGAATAGGGGTGGATGTGGATTTCCTTGGAATCCAGGTGGAAAACCTGAATGCGGTATTCTGTTAATGTCAAACTAATAAAGATCAGATGATACATCAAATTCAGCTGGCAACAATTAAATAAATGTCATATGAACTGTCAGAAACAGCTGATGGGATGTAAAATTTTATGTAATAACATTGTAATTAGTTATAAGAAACAGATGTTCTGTTGAAAATTTGCGACGTGCGTTAAATAGCTGTTGTGCAGAGACAGTTGACTATAGAAAAATTATGGCCAAAGTAATTTTGGATCTTGACAGCGAACAGCTGGAAAGACAGCAAACAGCTGATTACAGAGTTCTTAAAGAAATTGTTTGGGTTGAAGTTATGTGGTTGTAATTAAAGTTATATTAATTTTGAATTATTTAATTGATAAAAATTGTATTTTACTGGATGTTTAGGCTGATGAAGGATTGAATGGTACGTCAGAAAAATTTGTAATTAATTTATGAGTGAATTTTTGAAAAACCTAATGTAATTTTGACTAAGGGCGTTGGTCAATCAAATTGTTTACGACTGTGTTTCAGTAAGTGTCATTAAAAAATTGTACAATTTTTTAAATTCATTGGGGGCGGGGATAATGTAACATGAAAAGTTACACGCAACAATGCGGGCCAGCTTGCCAGTTGCAATTGTCGCAACTCGGGCCAACAATGGAGTCTGGCGAGACTCTAGCAGTCGTCATGGGGTAGTGAAAGGAGAAAGATGTGTCGGCAGTTGCGGACGGAGAAAGACCACGCCCTGTAGTGATAATTTTTCTCATGTTCTGAAATGGATTAAAGTTATTAAAATCCACTTTTTTGGTATTTTTATTAAAAAATACCTGGCGCCCAAAAAGCATTTAAATCCTCAAATACGGAGGAACGCCGGATCTTCTACAATATATATAAAACTTTATATTTAAATCATAACTTAATATAAATGAAGAAAGTATCTTAAGGGTTATAAAGGAAACCACTAGTCCAAACAAGAACTTACACCAAGAGTACACAAAATGTATTGTTCCTAAAACAGATGAACTCAAATACAATTAGATCTGTATTAATAAATTATTTAAAAAATCATATTTTCCAGAAAACTGAGCATGAACCTAGTAATGTGCTCAATTTTTAACACAGCTCTGTAAGATGAAAATTTTGGTCCACCAGCAATATATATGAGTCAGAAAATGACATTGTCATGTTAATTGAAACAATTAATAGGGAAAGGACAGAGAGATAGAAAGAAGGTGACTTACCTGAGGTTCATAGATGGTAGACACCTTGTGAGGTTTGGAGTTACTGAATTTTCGGAGGCACCGCCCCCCTCATCAGGAAGACATTTCCAGTCGTCGGCTAGCCAATCACTGGAAATGTCTTCCTAACTTTCTGATGAAGGGGGCGGAGCCTCCGAAAATTCAATAACTCCAAACCTCATACGGTGTCTACCATCTATGAACCTCAGGTAAGTCACCTACTTTCTATCTCTCTTTCCTTTCCTTATTAATTGTTTTAATTAACATAACAATGTCATTTCCCGACTCATACAATGATTCTCTCTGTGATAATTGCCATGCTGAAACCTCATTTAAATAACAATGAAATGGCAAAATTCTTTTCATTGGCAGATTCTGTTCAATAATATGAAGATTACAGTATAAAGTCAATTGTGAATGGCTTAAGTCAACTGCTTACAATTATTGTTGTATTTCCAACACATGCCACAAAAGACTGTAAACTATACAAGGAAGATGGATGAAACCTCAATGAAAGCCATTTCAGCAAGCACTAAAAGAAGAATGTTGGGAGAATTTGTACTGAATAAATAGTGTTAATGGGATATTTAATTCATTTTTGAGAACTTTAATATTATATTTTGATGTATATTTACCGAAAACTCTTATTAAAAACTAATAATGCTAATAAAGTAGTTGGGTACTAAACTAATGGGATTAATGGGAACTTTAGTTGATAGTAAGGACGGTCCTAATCACAATATGAGTAACTATTATAAGAATTATAGTAAAGTATAGAACAAAGTAATGAAAGCTGCAAAATATTAGGAAATCAATAGACAATTCTGGTAATAAGATTAAATCCAATAAATTTTCCATAATATTCACACTTATAGCCTACCTACAATTCCTTTCACACATTAAATATCCAAGTCGTTTACCTGAACGTGAGGCATTGGGACCATCTTCTCCAGTGGCTATGTTAGCTGCACTGGATGATCCCCCTTCCTGGCCACCAGTACCAGACATGGCACTTGAAGCAGCTGATCCAGCTGGAACAGACGCAGCAGCAGCGGTAGCCCCAGGCAGGGACACCTTTCCAGCCCGGGACGAGCGGCGGCTGCAAACACTACAAAAGTGACAGCCAACGTCACCGTGTTGCACTCAAACTACTAATTATACAAGTAGCAAAGTTTATATTAAGGTGCTAAACAATATATAATTAAAATAAATGTATTTAGTTTTACTTCCTACAGTGGTCTTAAGAAAATAGTTTATATGGAGAAATATTAGGAGAGCTTTTGTTAGCACAAAAAAAGATCTCGCATACAGAATAAGATCAATGTTAATTAAAAAATTGAAGTATTTTTAGTAAATAATGAGGATGCCTAAATAAACATTTCACTCTTTTATAAGTTTTACAGAAGGACTATTGGATAAAAACAAAAATTATCAATGAAGTTAATTCACAACTGCTGAAGAATATTAATGATGAGAAACTCACCTGCTACTAGCACAGGACCCCGTGGTGGCCTTGCTACGAGAGCTACGACGTAACAGTGGCCCCTCTGGTGTATCGGGGCTATTCTGCTGAGAAGTGCTAGGCCACTGGGCTGTAACATTCAATACACATTAAGGCATATACAACATCTCTAATTTCAAACAAATAATCTAGAATGTAACTGACCCAGATTCTTATTCGTATCTGTAACCTTGGGCTTCTTTTTAGGCACCACGGTGAGGCGGCTAGTAGCAACAGTGGGGGCACCTACCCTGCCGTTACTGGTGCCTGCGATGGAACCAGGAGAGTGTTCACCAGATTCGTTTATATGAATCCGGTTACGCAATGGATACTTCTTAACTTGAGGAATTAACTCTGCAAACACAATCCTTATTACAAGTTAAATCAATATAGATTGTAACATGGGTTAAATATTTACAATCACTATAAATATAAAACAAAATCATAGTATATTGTATTTATTCAAATATATTATGGATCTAGTTAAATATAGGCAATTTCCATCATTCTCCATTCTATAATTACTCTTCACAGATGGAACTACTATATTATTGTAGGATAGTCAATACTTGCCTGCGGATTTTTGCTGAGCAATTGATGGAACAGTTCTTGCAATAGGTTCTCTCTTCTTTGGGCGACTGTAGTTCTTTAACAAATTGTTGTCAAAAGCAGTTTGATTATGAATAGAACTTCTTAATGTAGATGCTCTGTTGTTCGTAGGATAAACAGATGCTTTAGATAAGCTGGGATGGCTAGTTGATGCGGCTGATAAGGTATTACTATTACGTTTCTTTCTTGAAGTATTAATACTCGAATCTTTATTTTCTTGAACTTCCTTTTTTATAGGTTCACTGATTATCTGATTTTCTGTCAATTGTTTAGAAGTGTTAATCTTTTGTGGGGTATTTTTATTTGCTGAAGTATTTTGAACAGATAGACAGGACTTATAACTTATATAAGAAGTTGCAGATGATGCCGGTTTTCTTCCTCTTGGTACTTGTGTGCTAGGTGGAGAGGACTCAGACGACGTCTCTTCACCGGTGCCAGAGGTTACCGAGCTGGAACAAGAGTTTCTTCTGTTGGTTCTAATGACAGTACGATCAGTGGAATTAGCAGTGGCAGAGTGTGGTCTATTTTTACAAGTAGCTTTTGATTTTGGTGCAGTTGCACCTCCACCACCAAAGTCTGCACCTTTCCCAATGGATCCGTTTTCAATTTTTGAAACACTTCCTGTTCTAGATCTAGTTGATGAAGCGACACTATCAGCCAATGAATCTACCTTTCGTGGCCTGCCTCGAGAGCTGGATGGTCTTCCGCGTCCTCTGGTGGAGCCTCCCCTCACCTCACCTGCAGAGGGGGGTAGTTGCTTACTAACACAAACTGCGACGCTGCTTGCGTCGCTTGGCTTCGAAGACGCCGTAGCACACTTCTTGCTAGACCTGCTATTATCAGATCCTACTGATATGTTGCAATGATTATCTTCACACACCTCCACCTGACTTAAACGACTACTATATCTTGTACGTTTGCTGATAGGTGGTTGAAAATCAGAAGATGTACTGGATCCTCGCTTTCTTGTACCACGTGAAGTCTTGTATCTACAAAGAAAATATACTTTTGATTAAAGAAAAATACAAATTCGAATATCTTTGTTCTACTATAAACTTATTTGGTCAAGATGCACCAGTAGTAAACAACTGAACAAAATCAAGTTACTACATTTACACAGTAACATGGTCCTACAACTTATAACTAATCCAATTTACATTGCAAACTCATTAATTTGCAATTAAAGTTCGACACCACTTCCATGAATTACATCAAAAAGCCAACTCTGTTACAATTTCCCCATGAATTTTTCGAAAAAGCTCACTCCGCCACCATTACCCCATGAATTAAGGCAATAAGCTCACTCCACCACACAAATTATGTCAAAAAAGCTCATTCCGTCACAATCGCCCTATGATCACCCCACAAATTAATATTGAAAGCTCCAGGCCTTGCATCACATCACGTGTGGTCTAACCTAACCTCTTGGTGGCTGTTTACTGCTCCAGAACACAACCCACTTATTTAATTTGATATAAGTCTAAAAATGTGAGAAGCAAATCTATACATACCAATGTACAAGGCACAAATCACAAAACAAATTCAGATACACGAGTTGGTAGCAATAACATTAGGAGATTCAATGAATGGACTAATTTGTACTAATAAGGTAAAGAATTGAATTTTCAATTCTGACATGATTGCAATTATTTAGTAATTTAAAAATACATAAATCACATATTACTATTTTAGAAAAACATTATAAGTAATAATTTTACATATAATTATAATGATAAATATATCTAGCAACTCACACAGCTCACCATTTTTGGTCAGGAACTTGGAAAGGAAATAAAAAGTAGTATCAAATTAGCATTGAATAATTCTAGGTTCACTTACTAATTACAAGGTGCAGTACTCTCTCCTGAAGGAGGTCTCCAAATATTTTAAATTAATTTATTGGCACCAGCCCTCAGGAATGAGGTAAGCCATTAAACCCTAGACCATAACATTTTATTCTCTGAACATTACTGCTCAATGTATATTGACATTATATTCAACAAGCCTTCCTACTTATTTTTGTAAAAATTTCAAACAGTTTTCATTTGTTGAAATTAGAAATATCAATGTGAGATTCTTGAATTACTTCACATATTATGCATTCACAAATAACTTCAGAGGGCATATTTTATTAAATTTATGAATTTCTATTTGACTTTGATTTATGAAAATTTACCACTCAAAATATTAAAAATCTGTGACCAAGTTCTCTTATGCCTTACTTAAAGTATCAACTCTTATCCTGTAAATGAATTACATTTCTCAATTCACACAAACAATGTAAAATGAAAATAACCGAATTTAATTCTGGTCAGGAGTAATCGATTGTGGCTCATTATTAGACCAGTATGATTGATATTTTATTAGTATTGGGCAATTACTTGTATAATTAACTACATCTGTAAGCAAAATGTATTAATGAAAGAAGATTATTTGTTTGGATTAAATAAATGACAATTTTTTTAAAAAATCCTATCAATCCTATCAAGATGAGAAAATAAGGAATAAGGCACGCACAAGTAACTATACAGTATTAATAAGCATTCATAGACACTGATTAAAGCTTATATGGGAGCAATCCACATATGTCCCAATTTAAAATGCATTTGAATTGGAAATATTCTTGAACAAAGTCATTATATATATATTAACTTTACCAAATGATTACTTATTATCACAGAAAAGTTAATTTGAAGAGAACAAATATCAGCAACAATTAGAAAGAAAAGAATAATTTTATTTGTTTACATCCCAAATAATATTCCACAGATGTTGCAACAATTTCAAACTAAGGGTGATCAAAACAACATATATTCTTCTCCTGGAAAAATTTGGTCAAATTACTGACTTGGCAAGATGTGTTAGCACTTTATTTACAAATGTGTTTGAACAAATTATTGACTGGACACAAAACAACATTGTGAAGCAGTACTTACCTGTTGCTTTGATTGTAGGCCCCTGCTGTTTCAAAAAGAGACTCTAACCCCCCAGGAACACAGTTAGGTTGCTCGGCCATAGACGATGCTCTGCATGGGCTCAGTCATGCCACAATCAAACCAAGCCTAATTAAAAATAATAACAACATCAATATTTACATTTTCATTCAGTTAATAGTAACATACTGCAATTGCAACATAAGAGTAAACTAAAAAATATTGCTAAGAGCCAGTATAAGGAAACGAATTTATCTTGACTGGCAAATATAAGCAAACAAAAAGATGAAAATCTAGGATTTAATTTTTTTTTTAATTTATACCGATTCCATACTTTTACATTCCAAAAAATTACCAATTACATCCTACCTGTAGGATTCTCTACAAGATCTACAAAATACCCACATTAGGTACCAACCAATATTGTTAACAATTTTCCTATCAGAAAAACACTGGATAGGTACATTATATTAAAATTATGTAAATATTTCAGCAAACCAATCATTTACTATAATATATATTAAAATATTAAGACAAAGATTTTGTAACAGAATTGTTACTTTTGTAAACCAAGAGATACCATGATCATTCTAATTCATAAAACTGACCATCCTGATTCTTGAGATAGATTGACAGCTCTGAATATTTGGTGAATAGAAGTCCAATCCACTGTAATAAATCAGTCCCTTATTCTTGTTTTATGATGCACATAGATTAAAGTTAATCCATTCAATGTATTTTTAAACTATATGCAACCATCTTAAATATGCATTCTTATTTTCAAATAATTCAAACAAAAAAATTTCTTTTGAAATGTCAACATATAAAACATACTCTTAACATATTGTCCACCAGGACATTTTATGCTCACCCTTTACTTTCTGATGCTGTACTTTTTGTACAGTCATCTTGTTGATCATCAAAACTTATATTTCCATGTTTAACTCAACAGCCAATTAACTTAAATGAACTGCAAATTCAGTTCATATGACAACAACCCTCCAGTAATAACAACTTCTCTATCATTCTAATATATATTAATAAATTGCAAAAATGCTCCCAATTTCAGACAACTGTTTAAAAATAACAACTAAACAATATGACCAGAAAAACAACACAAGACAACCAATATTCAATCTTCAAAAATATTGCCAATAACATCACGGTTTTGAAGTAACCTGTGTATAAACATTTAATACACTGGATATACAAAAACTAATTTAGGTTGTAAGAATTGCCTTATTTTCTGACAAAACTGGATCACCATGACAATTGGCATTTAACCTCAGAGTCATCATTGACAATATAGAATGGTAGGATGGAAGGTAGGGGCAGTTACTTCAAACAGTATTAATTAACACAATAATTCTCTATATTTAATCATATATTTCATTTCCAACAGATCAGCTACTACTTAGTATTATTATATCAATCATAATTTTCTGCATTCCACCGGCCTATGCAGTTATAAACCAATTTAAATTTCATGTTCCTGATTACTTCCGGAAATTTTCAGTTTGATTGGTTCTCCTTTATGCTAGATGATGTTCCATTTAAAACATGTACATGGAGTATGGTAGTACATATCACCCTGGTTACAATTTTATATTTTATGCATTTCCATGAACCACTATTCAACAAGTGTCAATTCTTGGATAATGAAAATAAACACCTCTCTTTCCTTTCAAATTCTGTCAGCAGCCATATTTTGCCAGTTATTACATTCATAATTTACCTACAGGAATTCACCATGGAAATACTTTCTGAAACACCACAATATACATTTGTTTGGACCATTGAAGACACTGTAATTTATAGTATGTATTATACTTATATTTCTTGAATCTTCAAGTGTATTATTGGTTAAACACTGTGATTATGTTTAAAATCAGTTTAGTAGTATATCTGCCCATGGAATATGATCTGTTGACAACAGATCTTTTAATTCTCACTTTTATATCTTCCTCTACACAACAAAAATTATTTGTCTAGTTTTTAATAGACAAGTGAAAAAAAATTGTATTTTTTTTTAATTTTTCATTTATCATAAAATATTACAATGGGTGTCCTTCAATAACATCTCTTCTCTGTTGTTAGGCAAATTTTGGCAAAGCCAATACATAATTTCTAGAATTCAGATAATGGTTGCTCCAGGTTTAGGTTAAGCGTATAAGACTTGACAATGTTTTGCATATAAGACATTATGAACCTCAGAAAAGTGAAAAGAATTTGTTGTCCTTGGATTGGTCTGACAACTATCCATGCTAACCTATTCTAAACAGAAAACTAGGCCGAAAGTACAATTGCTGAAGATTGCTATACTGTGCAGTATAACTATTCAGATAGACAGTATACAAAAAATTACGTATTCCGTATTTCAAGCTTAGCATCCAAGATCTGAACAGACAATAAGAACCAAACCAGCAAGACAATAAGCTGAACAATGTAAGAGGAATTGTATAAATTTGAAAAACATTTTTAACAAAATTTGAACCATTCAAAAATAAAACTCCTTAGAAGTAAAATAAATTTTCCAATAAATGGTACCTGCAAAAACATGTTCAAAGAAAATATTGAATATAAGATTGTTGAAAATAATTGCAAACTACCAAAAAATTGCTCTTAGTAACTTTAATTATTGAATTAATTATTTCTCAAAACTATTAACAAAGATTAACAAATATTTGGAAGAGAGATGAAACAAAAACATAAGCACCATACCAAATAGCAATGAACATAATTTAAAAATGGGATGATTCATTACTTTGATGAAAAGCAAACAATTGAGTATAAAGGCAAATTATGAGGGATGAAATGAACAGTGCTCAATTTTAGGCTAGGAAAGAAAATTCATGAGAAATTAAAAACTATTAAACATTACAAATAATATTCAGAGGCTAATATTCAAGTCTTAATGATAAAAAGTTATTAATGTGTTGAACTTGACTTCAGAACTGGAGTAAGTAGAATTTTCATCATTAGAATAATCTACAAATGTACATTTAAAAAAAAATACTAAATTAGCAACAGTCAAGGCTTGTAACTCAACTAGATTATCAAATCTGAAAACCATAAATTATTACCACAAGAAATTCATTTATGAACTTCATGCTTCAGTTTGTAATACTTGCATCAACTAACACAACAGAAATCTTTATTTAAAACATAGATAGTATAGTATAACAATATTAATCAGACTGATTACTCCATTTCCTACCAACAGTAAAAATCAATTTTTTGTTTTTAAAGTAAAGTTAGCCTAAAATGTCAATTTGTAATTATACAAGTCTCAAATTTCTTGTTTTGGTTTCAGTTTGGCTTAATACGCAAAACACTAATTTAACAAGTGCTTACATTTGGCTCAATCAGTACTCACCCAGGGTTCTTAAATTTAATATAATTTCCTAATTGTGAATCTCTCGTAATGTGTTACATGAATGGTTTAATTAAAACTAACATTTATACTTAAAAACATAAAAAAAAATTAACTTTGAAATGTTTTGATATTGATCTTTAATTAAAAATGGCCAGTTATTTGGACAATTTTGTAATTTATTTGAAATGCTCTTTTGATAATTTACTAAATATATTATGGATTTTGAAATAGCAATAAATACAAGTCTTCCATGTCAAATGCCAGAATTTAATTAATTTCATTTATAAATATATTTCAAAAAGCACCTACAAACTCTGAAAAAGTATAGAATATTCAATCATGAACACTAGTGTCAGAAGAAGAAGAAAAAAAGTAAAAATGAACCTATTAAAAATATTCATTATTTTTAGAGTACCTTTAACTTCGAATGTTTAATTTCATTATTTAACCTGCCTAACAATATATTCATTTTTCAATAATAGGACACCACAACTATCAAATGGTAGTATCGCGATTGCACTTCACTTAAACAAAAATTTCACAAAATTGACACCTAACCAAGAAATTGTAATTAATGAAAAGTAAGAATATTTGAAACTTTATATTTTATTTAAGTTCCCAAACACTGATAATGCAGATTGTATCCAAAATTCAGTTTCAAGGCCTTAGCCAATAACAATAAATTCAATACATTTAGGCTTACATATAATTGCAATAAAGTAAACTCCAGTAACATCACTAGTATATTATTGGCTTCTCTTGCCATAAATTGTACAAAAAAATTACCTATTACCCAAATTAAAATAAAATACTGGGCTACAAGATCAAAATTATGACTTTTGATTAATATACTAAATAGATACTGTAAGAACAAAAAGTGTACATGAAAAGCTCTACAAAACCATTAAGTCAAAATCAAAATTCCTATATTTAAATTGTAATACTAGGTAAAACTTAATGCACAAATTATGTTAAATATTTACTTTTTATTCCATTAAATTCCAGCTAATACAATAAATCAAAATAATAATTATATCCCAAATATTTTAATTTTTCCCACAATTTGCAATTGTATAAAAAAATTAAATAATTTTTAACATTCAATAAAAATTTTAATTAACAATATTCAGCCAAAACATTCAGAAGAAAATTTATTACACTGAATGTAATAAGATGAAAATTGCCCTACGGAATTTAATTTACAGAGCAGTATCTTATTTTTTAATTCATGTCGAAAATTGTCTCAAATTGTGTTTTTGCTATTACCAATATTCACCGCACGTCACAAATACGTCGCGAATGTCAATTATTATATTAGTAATCTTTCGGGAAAATACTGATGGCTAGCACTTATTTTTTTTAAAAAAAAATTGGCATTTTTACATGCCTAAATTCGAATTTACATTAATTTGCAATAGTAAGCAATCTTTCCATTTAATTACGAGCACGTAGCATGTTATAACCAAACACAAACTTTGTATTTTTTATCCAGGTTATTTTAAGTGGTTTGCAATTTTCGATAATTTACGAAGTTATTTTCTCCGATTCAACTAACAAACCTTGATAGAGCATTAAACAATAGTCTTGAAGAAAACATAAGACAATGGACATGAAGGGCCACCACCATTGTGAACTTGCTTCTCATTCGCCAAGGACTCCATGGGTAGATTTTTCTCTGAAAACAATGTTTTTTTTTTGTTGTTGTTGTTAGGTACCAAGCGTACCTTCCAACGTATTCCAAAATATCAAGACAAGTATATCCTCGTGTTGGCTGAAATTTCGAAGGTTAATCTGAATCATTAGTTGCTTTAACATTGCTCACCCTCCAGCCAAATGCTTCAATAATGTACTGATTGAGAAAAGGTCCTAGGGCTTCGTAATGGATCCATGCTCCTTCCAATATAGTTCCATAATACTTATTGTGTTCAAAAACGTCACACATGAGAAACTACTTTAGCAAAAATATAAGTACGATGCAATGTGTCAAATTCCTAAGGAAATAAGGAAAGTAATGGCTGTGCGACGACAAATAATATGATACCACAGCTGTTCCTACTCAACACTATCAATACGCACCAAACATGTTTCACAGCTGCTGAAAATATATCGATAGAGCTGTGAAGTCGATATTCACACACTCAACACTATAACAAAACGAAGGGCAGTGATGTCAGTGCCGTGTCAACATACGTCAGTGCTGCGCTGACAACTGCCAGTCCGTCGCTGACACGAGAGCACTGCCTCACTTTTCTTGGAGCGTGTCAACAGCATGTCAGTCATGACTGACGTTCCCCCTCCACCGACCTAGACGCTGCCCTCATGGGAGGCCAGTCAGTGGCAGTTACGGTTGTCAATTATCGATTGTGAACAGTGGGGAAGGCCTGACTATCGATTGCGCGATGGTAAACAATAAACACTTTGTATTTTGAAATTTTAATACGCGTGGAGTTTGGTTTAATGTGTGATTGGAGTAAGTGGATCGTTGTTGTGAACAGTGGAAAGTACTTTGGTTCAGAAAACATACGGGATAGAGTTGATAAGTAGCATTTACTCACCTATAAATTTTTAGGTTAACTTTCCAAATATAATTTTTGTCCACCTTCCAGACACAAACTTAACTGGCAAAAAAACTACGCGAAAAAATGATATAGAGCTATAAACGTACTAAAATCACACGAAATGAAAAATAATTCATTTTGTTTTCTTCAGTAATTGACACATATAAGGGGAATAAAACAACAAGTAATAAACACCTAGTCAATTAAACACTGAAAACCAGCTTCAAAGTATAGGCGCTTAATTAATCTAGTAATAATATGAAGTAATATTACTAAACAATAGATTTCATTTTTTGTATCTATAGTGTAGCATAATACTGAGTTTGACTATTTTGAGAGAATTTCACAAAGCCTTCCTCCTCATTTGTTACACCTTTCCTAGCACAAACAGAAAATGATTAATTCCGGTACTTTTAGTGTATAAGGCCTATGCTGTCACCTTCCAACATCATTTTTAAGTGAAGTTCTTGAAAGTTTCAGACGTGTGTTTACGAGGTTACTGCTGGCATGCCTAGGATTGCCCCAAAGATGAGCACCTAAAAGTAAGATACTGTAGTTATAAATGATTTTGTAAAGAAATGTCTTTTAGATACTATTTTCAAACTACACATTATTTCAGATAAATCACAGTCACTTCTGAGGACCCAGAGACTGGGGCCCATACTAATTCAATAGAATGTACGAGCTGATCCGCTAAGGCAATTGCAACTCCATGTGGGAGCAAGAAAAACAGCCAGGAACCTGGTGAAATATGTTTTTAAAATCTTGTAGGGATAGGAATATTGATGCTTTTGAAGAATGGGGGTACGTGCTGTAAAAGATCAGCCAGTTATTGGAGAATGTGAGAACAACTCTGATGACAGGTTGGAGAGTGAACCTAATTTAATTTAAGTTGTACAAAGACAGAGATATTAATCTGTTCTCATTTTACAGAAAGTGAGATTTTTAGTTCAACTAGTGTTAAATTTAATACTGGCCTTCAGAGTAAGATGCTAAACTCGAGTTGATATGTTTTTAAATGCCTTATTTCTCTTAATTATTTCCACATAAGATATTATTTATGTTAATACTTAACCATATTGCAAAACAATTATACAATTGTTAATTTTTATTCTACTTGTTTCAGAAATCTACATCCTTGGAGTGCCAGATTTCTCGGCGTCCAACGACAAGAAAACGCTTGGGATATTATGTATTATTAGATTGCGACCTTTGTTAAACATGTCCAACCACATTTTTAAAAATTTTGTTACTGTCTTCATATTAAAATTTGTCTGAGTAATGTTTGTTGAGTAAAGACTCAATAAACTAATCATACATCAAATGAATGTCTTCTAAATAACTTTTAAGTCATTTTCAGCCAGGTGTCTGGATACTTTTGATCACATGGTGTATATATATAATAGGGAAAGGAAAGAGAGATAGAAAGTATCTTCTGGTGGTATTGATGACCTCATTAGTGTGTCTGTTTTCTTAATTAGTGGTGCCACCTTTTCCAATAATTTATTAAAGTTTTCTTTTGACATTCTAAGAAAATTTTTATAAGTTGAGGCATCAGCTTGCCTCAACTCTTCCATCAAATTATTCAAGAACCTATGAGTGCCCCTTTTAGCAACCCACACTCCACGTTTTCGTTTGATTCTTTTTTGATTATCGTCTTCCATCATAAAAAGTACAAGCAATGCAGACAATACAAAAAATTCTGTCAAGAAGTTTCAACACATTGGCAATTTATATTGAATACTATCAAATTAAACTACATAAAATATACTGTATTCGTTAATTAAATTGTAAATATTTTTTCTTTCTTAGAGTTTTGTTTTTTTGAACATAAGAAACCAGTGGGAGCGCAAATAAACACAGACACACAAAAGTAAAATGATATAGCTTTGTTTCTTTTGGTTTTATACTTACGTATGCAAATATAAGTAAAAATCCATCCCAATTATTTTTTAGATCTCCATTACAAATCATTACTGGTCAGTGTATCACAATTGTTTAGCACCGTTCCAAAAACTTTTCAATTTATATCTACCAAATATCTCAGATACTTTCAATAATCATAAATCAGTTTTCCGTGTTTTAAAGATTTATTTCTCTATCCACTAACATATTCACTGTCAAATACTTTTCCCACTCAGTATGATTTTTCAATCTACCTGTGTTTTAAAGGCAAATTTAGAATCAGGATATTAATATTGGTCGGAAAAAAATTGCGCGTATTTTACAAATATTTACAGGTGCGGTGACTTTTGAAACAGTAACCGTCGAAGGGTATGGTCCGCGACACCAAATTCTTCACATGTAAATACATCAATACGTTTAATAAACTTTTCGGCTGAGAGAATCAAGAAGTAAATGACATGAATTCCTAAATTTTATACCTGAGAAAGTCTCAAAAGGACGACGAAACGTCTTATTTGTTAATTAAATGGTAATAAATTTATATGTTGACTTATTGGCCATCTTTTTATTATTGTAAACTAAGTCAGTTTATGTTGAAAAATAAGATGATTTAGATTTGGATAGGTAACCAAATTCTTTGTGAGTAGTGAAGTCATTCACAAATGACTTGTCAAACTACAGTTAAATCATATCCTTATACATAGATCTTCATCAAATTACTTCCTGTTCATACACAAGATGTATATGCTGTTATGGTTCAGCATCTGAATGCTTTGTAGAGAGAGAGAAAAAAAACAAGGCATTAAGCTGGTATCCATTATCCTGCGAGAATTTCAGTTTATGAAAATCAGTGGTTGGTACAAATTTTTTATTCTTCTTTTCGCCCCAGAAAAAATAAGAAAAGCAAACTCATTGCCATTTATTCTTCTGCAGAATAAAAGTTTCTCAAACATTTCCATACTTAAAATTTGCATTTCTATCAACTATATTCACCAATTTGACTCTTAGTTTAACCAGGGCATTGGTAGATCAGGTGTTTTATAATGACAATACAAATCTCTAAGAAGACACTCGACATACAATCAGGTACAGAATTATAAAAACATAAGTAGTTTGTAGTATTGCTTCTTAGATGTTACAACTATTTCAGTCATCGATGCTTCATACAGCTGTTTTAACTGTGATGGACTGAAAAATGCACTATTTTATTAATTATGATATACATCATATGTGAATTGCATGGGTTGTGAAAGTACTACAATATTCAATTCACAATTAATTGTCTTACCAATTTATAATAGGTGGTCAAATTAATTTGCAGTTATGCTAGAATGTTGAGTACATTTCATTCCTATAGGATCTGTGAGCATCAACATGAATAAAAATTTATTACATTCTTACACAATTTGGTTTAAGTTTGCTACTTCATTATTATACATAGCAAAGAAACAATCCTGAGCATGTGTTTATTACAATTTCACTTTTACTTTACTTTCAAATTTTACATTCTTACTATTTTCATAATAGTGGCTACATGTAAAGAAAAATTGGATCCCCTTATTTGCATAATTTTTGTTTATACTGATATTGAACTCATTTCTCTCTTGTAGAAAATTTACCATCATATTAGTTTCTGTGTACATTTCAATGGAAGGTTTTTGGGAGCAACAATGACTTATTAACATGACAATGCTTTCTCAAAGTCTATTTTATTTCTTAGCATGATTCTGTACTTGCCATCCAATTGTTCATTCAAGTTGCTTACACAGAATTACCTTTCCATCCAACTCATTAATGTTTGTGATTAAAATACTACTGAAAATTGGCTAATTTTCCATTACTAGATTATTTGTTTGAGCTCATCTCCCATTGTGTTTAGAAAGGCCCACAAGTATGTACTTTTTCATTTTGTAGTGCTAACTTCAATAATAGTTCTGAAAAATGTTAAAATTTTGAAAACATTTTACTGCACATATATTTACTATGTTCTGTAGCCTCCGATATTTAAGCCATGTATTTATTTTAAAATTTGTCTGATGTATATCATTAGTTATTTGTTGTGCTTCTAGGTTCCAACCCACTTCCATTGTTTACTCACTTTAGGTCATCTTATTTTATTTACTTTCATATAGTTTTACATACTTTATGGCTCTTTCCACCATGTAGTCTTGCTTACATTCATAATATAGAATTTTCTATTCCAGGATAAGTAAATGTGTGTATCACAACCAAATTAATTGAACATATTACTTTTCTTATACTGCATCTGACTTTTATGTACATAACACAGGAAATATCAGTAATGTGGCCCCACCAAAAGTATAAATTACTGATACACAATCAACATTGAGAGAATTTTGATGTCTATCCAACATATCTGCTCTCATGCTATGCATTCAAAGTTTATCAGTTGTCTGATGGCAGAGCAGAAGCCACACAGCCATAAACCGATTTCAATGGAAAATAATTCCAATGAACTAGGAAATTTAATAAGAAGTGTTAGTCATTTATGGGCCACCATTTATCATGTGTTGCCATATACATCATCAGGCTGCAACACCTCAGTGGTGTACTGATTTTTGAATTCCAGAAATTATTAATGACAAGAATTTTAAAAAAAGTATCATTCTATATTTTATTGGATTTCATTAAGTTACTTTTCTGCAATTTTCTACTACATTACTTTCCATGAAAGTAATATAATCTATAAACTTTGTTCAGCAGCTCTGGTCACTAAAATCTATATTCATACAATCTAGCCACTATTTGTTTTACAGACTGAGGTAGGGTAACATTTGTAAAGACATTATACCTAAATAAACTGACCCATTTTTTCATTAAACCTTCACTTTATTATTCTAGAATTAACTGTCTTAAATTTACAATTTTAAAACTGTCATACATTATGTCTTTGGGTAACATTTCTAATACCAGAATGTAGGTGACCAAACAGCTTTAGTTAATCTGTTACACAATTTTGACAGATTATAAAAATAACTGAGGTACAAAGAGAGAAACGGTTTAATCAACTAATTCAACAAGAAATACCATTTTATATTCAACGAGTGTTGAAACATCTGTACTAGAGCTAATAAATTTTAGACACAACCAATAAAGTTTAGCATAGAACATACTTCATACCTTACCTCTGGTAATGCACTTTACCCTCGGATATCCCCAACAAAAGAAAATTCTGATGAGCAGAAAAAGTGCACAAAGCAAAGCCTTTATGGTCTCCTGTGCAAACCATATAATTGGTGGTAATCAACAGAACACAATTAGATCAGGTACATGTGGTTGCAATCCACCCCCGTTAAGACATACACTCACTACCTGAATATTCACCACTTCAAAGTGTTTAGTTGAGGATGAATAATACAATAGAAAAAGAGTACAAAATTACTTTATTGATTAAAATTGTGACTACAAAATGTCGTGGGGATTAAGTTAATATGGACGAGACCTGTCATAAAATCTATCACCTTGTCTTTTGTTTGCATATCCTCCACCTTGGTTTTGCCATCTACTGCCCCAGTTTTGGTGTCTCCTGTGGCTGCCACCATCTCTGTTGGACCATTCAAAATTCCTTATAGGTTTGGGATACCAGGGGTCAGCAATAGGTGGAGAAGACGACCTCTCTTTAACTTTGCAGAACTCCTTGTCCGTATCTGTGTACCTATTTGCAAATTCTGCCTCACACATTTCTATAAACAAAATTTGCTCCTCCGTCAAACTATCTTGGGAACCATTGTCAGTACTCATTTCGGTCAATAAAGGCACAGTATTGCTTCAATTATTTAATATAACTCCAAAAATGCTCCACCTTATACCAACATTCTTGGTAAAATCAATGAGTCAGAAACTGAAAAGAAAAAAAGAAATGAAAAAAAACTTATTTGATTAACTAAATAATAATATGAATAGAAAAGGGCAAATTTGAAGATATTTTATCAAACACAATTGTAGAATCAGTATAAATTTTTGCAGACTATTGATTCCAATAATTGACTAGTATCTAAAATGAACATTAATTCAAGATGCACAGACTTATGAATTTTTATAACAAATGTTTAGTTTAAAACAGTGCATATCTGGTGATTAATTCTCAATTAATAAAATTACTTGATGAATAAATATAATCATATTAGCAATCGGCATTTAACTGCTTATTGAGAGTGAAAATACACTGCAATATTAAAATTCCATTCACAACTTGTGATTGGATTGATACTTGTTATTACAATACTTACTACATTCTGCGCCAGTCTGATTTACATAATGTGAATGCTACACTTTGTGTTCTAATCATCAAATATATATTATCCTATAGAGTATATCATCCGAGGCCAGCATTCTCTCAAGGCTTATTTAAATTGTGAATGTTATCAGATAGATTCACATTGGTTATTTTGCTAACCCACTTAATAATTGTTTCTCCTGTACAACTACACTCCTATTGCAGTTCAATATTATCTTTTTGATGAAGATTTAGATAGTTGAGGAAATTCTGTTGGATATCCCAAATGTAGCAAACTGACAGACTACATGCTATGTTTTCAGTAGTACACACATGATTTCCAAGATTTCTTTATCATCATTAATAAGTTTCTTCAAAGTTATTAACCCACATTTGAAGCGCACAAGTAGATGGCACTGGTTGAGTCTGGTTTATTTGTAAATTGGTGTGAAAAGCATGTGCCAACATGTAAGAAGCACCATTTCATAAAACTCTTTGATACTGTATGAGCAATGCTGAGGTATCCACCACAATTTAAGATGTGAGGAACATGGTCAACAACATCCCCACAAACTTACATAAAACAGCAAAATTTGTGCACATTTCAAAATAGCTCATTTCTTTGCTGAACACTGTGTGCAATGATTCATCTGGACTATAGCACATCAATGTTTAAAGTGGTTGATTACATGGCTAATAACATGATCTCCCATTTGTTACTGTTCTGTTTAATTTCATCATTCTATAGTGGTTTGTTATAGAAGTAAAATAATTTTGAGTTCTAGAATAGAATAAATACATTTTCATGGAGCTAGACAAAGGGGATATGAAACTGAATGATGAAAAAATATTGACCAGACCAGAAATCAAATTGTAGGTAGGTCTGATATCAGTTCTTTTTTATAGGATGGAAATACCTCATTGATGCTCTGAGCTGACCCAGATAGCACAGTTGGTAAAGTGGAGGTCCCAGGTTCACTTCCTAGTTTAGTCAAGAGTTTTACATCCTTAATAGTCTAATAAATTTGAGTTTCTACCAGGTGTGTAAATATGAAACCAGAATGTTTTGTATACCCAGCACATGCATAAAAATGATGAAACATATTTTATTCAAATTATTGAAGAGCATGTCTCATCAATGCAAATAAATAGTCTGATGGAGCCAGTCTAGTCAGTAAACCGCATACACAAGTATTACCCAAGTGAATGCTTCAATCTGTTCCTTCACTGCTTTTGCCGAATGTGATGGGGCATTATAATGAAGCAAAATCAGATTGTATTAACTTTCTTGAAATTCTGGTAGTTTTTCATGCAATGCCATCATTTGTTGTCAGTGGCTTTCAGTTTGGACAGGCTGTAGCAGCTCATAATAGATCAAAACCTTCTGACATAGAGCATTGTCTTCTTTCCATAGCGATTTAGCCTTGCAATCAATGTTGAAGTTATGTCTAGAGTTACCCATGATCTTTACACTTAGGATTCCAAAAAATCCACTATCCATCACCTGTTAAAATTCAATGATGAAATAACTTTTTTTTATACCTTTCAAATGTTTTATTGGTTTTCTTGCTCTTTCATTTAATTCAAGTGCAACCTGTTTTTCCACTTTCTGGACCTTTCCAAGCTTTCAGACATATGGAGACAGCTTCTTGTGTTACATTCAATTGATCCACGGGTTCCTGTTGGATCCAACAATGCTTGCAATTCAATGGTTTAAAACTTTTTTAATGGTCTTTCATTTCTCTGGTCAAATCTGCCAGTTTGAATTTTTCAAAGCACTGTGATTTACCAAGAGCATGTTCACCATAAGCTTCAATAAGCATTTGATGCAATTGTGCAGAAGTTTTCTAAAATTGTAGTTTGTAAGCACAAAACAACATGTTCAACACTATTAAAAATACTGTTAAATTAAACTTTGTATTGTTGTGAGTAGAAACTCTTTGTCAGCTATTAAAGAACCGAAATTATGCCAAAGATGCAGTTTGAAGGTAACAACATTCACAACATTGTCCATTAATGGGCAAATTCCAGTTACATATTTACACTCCTGATGTATGTACACGATTTAGGACACAGATTTCTGAGAGAGGATGTGGAGAGTAAATCATACTTGAAGTCTGGGTAAATATGGCATTTCTTCCACAGAAAGTCATATTTGAGAGGTTTTTGAAATTATCCGGCAGAACAAATATTTAGCAATGATTAAAGAATTGGAAAATTGTCATGGTGAAACATTCGACTCCCAAAAAAAGAAGCAAATTACTACTAAATATATCCCTCCTTCCATTTAATACTTTTCATCAAATTCATATCTTATTATCAGTGTCAATTTCAAATTATTTCTACTCTTTTTGACACCATACTTAAATTCTTTGTATGATTTCTAGTTTTTCTGCTAAGCTCCTTCATCTCCTTGATATCTCTTCCTTAAATTTCACCTTACATTGCAATAATCTGTTCAGATTATTATATTAAATTTTTGTATAAATTTATTTCAATTTTGATATGTAGACATCTGCGACTACATCAAAATGGTGAAAATGATGCCTACTCTATTATTTGTGACTGTGCCACTTTATTAATGATCTTTTCACGAATTTTAAGAATATATATAAAAAGCTGGAAATATATTGATTCTTTTAGCTCACTTATTAATTTTGTTCTTCAGCTCTATTTTTGAACTAAGGCTTTCCTGGTGTATGTAGTTCACAAGGCTTTTTCAGGTTTCCAACCAGGTGAGGGTGTAGTAGTTCCAAAACATTTTGATAGCAGCCATTGCTATCATCTAGTCAGCTCTATTGTTATTTTCTCTCTTCTACCTAACTACCTAGTTAAAGTAACATTTAATTTTTGCATGTATAGCTAAAACTGAGTTGCCTGATATTTATAAACTGCCTCTCTTATATGAACAACAAGAATTATTTTTCTAATACATGTAATAAACAACAGAAAACAATGTGTCAAATTATTCTTTTTTTGTATGGTGAGCTGTCTAAGAAGAATTAATGTACAAGGTAATTTATCACGAGTAGATTTATATTTTACATATTACTTCTTTTCAGTTTGTTTTAGTCAACAATATTGTACTCTACTCTCATTTTATTCATGCTTACAATAATAAAGAATATTAAAATGTTTGGTTGAATCAAAATGAGAAAAATATTTCATCAGACATATTACTCAGTGTTACACAATAATATTTACCAAATTTAATATAATGCAGAATAAAAAACAAATGGAAAAGTAACTTACATTTCTCTGAAAGAATGTTATCCAAAATAATAGCATAAAATCCTTCTGGTGAAAGTTTAGTCTGTTTTGGTTTTGCAGTTGAAATAGGTTCAAACATCCTGAAATTATAATTCAATTACATTTGTATTGTTGAAAGGATACTAAAAACAGTTAATCTGGAAAGCCAACTTACCACCCTAAATGGTGACCATTCCGTGAACAAACACAATGCTTCCAAACGTATCCAGGGAACCACGTGTATTCCTTCTGCCACTATGAAGAATAATGCAATTTCATACTTAAATAGCATAGGCAAATCATCAGAATCATATACAGAACAAAAAAAAAAAATAGTAGCCAGTAGCTCATTGCATAATAACTTGATAATGTAAGTATAAAAGTAATTCATTATAATTAAGAGATAAATAAACAGGAAAATATATTACTCAAATACAAATAATATCTGTCAACCATTATTAAAATGATTGCATACTATAATAAGGATATTTCACTACTTTGCATTTTATATTCAATTATATTTCTAAAAATAACACTATTACTCTTAAAACAAATCATTTGGTACATACACACACATACACAAGTAAGGATATGACATTGTCAAGATAATAATAATAGAAAGGGTGTGACTTACCTGAATTTTAAAGATGGCAGACACCTTTGTATGCTGTATGTATTCTTCAAATGTTCAGAGGTAACCATTCCCATAGAGAGTAGGAAATGCATTCCAAGAGACAGACAGCAGTGGAGTCCACAGCTAGCCAATGCGTAGTACACATTTACTACTCTCAGGAGGGGGCAGTTGCTTCCAAAAATTTGCAGAACATGTAATGGTGACTGCCATCATGAAACTTCAGGTAAGTCATCATGTTTCTTTCTCTCTTTCCCATCCTTATCAATTACACACACCAATTTGCTGGTCCCCCCTGAAGGAGATTCAGATTCCCAGCTTTTGCCACATCTAATATATATTTGAGAATAAGTCTGCCCTGCTTTCCTATTCTATTACATTAATTATACATTTTCCAGAAGATTTTAGTAACAACATAATTATACCCATACTCAAGAAGGCTGGCACCGATCAATGCAAACAACACAGGACAATTAGTTTAATATCCTATACAGGCAAAATATTAATGAAAATAGTATATAGGAGGATGGAATGTCAAACAGAATGTGAGTTAGGAGATCAGTTTGATTTTAGGAAGAATGTAAGGCAAGGAAAAGCAATATTGCCTCTGTGTCTAATTTTCAAAGATATGATAAGAAAAAACAGACCTACATTCATGGCATTTGAAGATTTAGAAAAAGCCTTTGATAAAGCAAACTGGAACACAATACTACAAATTTTGAAGAGGACAGGAATAAAATATCATGAAAGAAGAGTTATCCATAACCTCTACAGAAGGCTTTCAGCATTAATTAGAATTGAAGGAAGAAAATAAAGCAGAATTCAAGAAAGTAGTAAGACAAGGATGCAGTCAGTCACCTAGACTTATATATATATAAATTATATATTGGATAAGTGACGAAGTCACGCATTTGATAATTGGATAGAAAGAAAGATAGAAATATTTGGGAGATATATATATATAATATATAATTTATTTGTAATTTATCCTTAACGGATGCTCCTAATTCTTCCATCCCTCTTCTCTATCCATCCTAACTTGAAAACCTAATATATAGACTTAAAATGTTCGGTTGGTCGTACTCGATGTGGTGGCGGAGTGGATAGACGCACGCCCTGGCTTTAGGGGCGATGCACTGTTGTTTCGTGCACCCAGGTTCGAGTCCTGGCCACATCGAATTTTTTCAGTCTTTCTTCCTTCTTCCATTCCTTTCTACGCTCGACATATGTATTTCCTTGTGCATGTTTCCATGCCGTACATATGTTTCAAAGAGCGATTTTCCTGCCTTTCTCCCAAATATTTCTATCTTTCTTTCTATCCATATATATATATATATACACAACAGGCAATGAATAAAGTTAAAAAGGAATCTTACTGCAAGGAGAAGAAATCAAAACCCTAAGGTTTGCTGACTATATTGTGTTATAGGGAAGTGAGAAGAAGAATTGTAAACCATGATAAATGGCATGGATGTGGTCCAGGAGGATTCAGAGGGAAAACTGAGGTAATGGAGTGCAGTATGGGAAATGGCATAGGGTGTTGGATTGGGAAAGGATATTTTGAAGGAGGCTAATAAATTCTGCTACTAGGGATGGTAACAATATAGTCGACAAAGAGTAGGACAGGCAAGAAAGGCTTTTGCAAAAAAATAGGCATTTGCTTATGGCTATTGTAAGTACGAATATTAGGAAATCAATGATAAAAATGTTCGTATGGAGTGTTGTGTTGTATGGGTGCGAAACATGGATGGTAGGAGTTGCAAAGAGAAAAAGAATAGAAGCTTTTGAAATGTGCTATAGAAGAATGCTGAAAATCAGATGGATGAATAGAGAAATAAAAACCATGAAGTTCAAAGCGGAATAAGAGAAGAGAGAACAATATTGAGGACTTTGACCAAGAGAAGGGATAGATTAATAGGCCATGTTTTCAGACATGAGGGTCTAGTAAAATTAACATTAAAGGGAAGCATGTGGGGTAAGAACTGAAGAGGGAAGCCAATGATGGAATGCACTGATTAGGGAGAATATTGGATGTGCTGGTCACACAGAAATGAAACGTTTTACACAGAATAGGTTAGCATGTGAGACTTAAATCAGACCAGTCCTGAAAACTACAACAACATATTCATTTGGATAGGAAAGAGGGACAGGAGCTGTTGACTTTCATTAAATTGATAGTAGAAGTAAATTTTTTTTGAAGGCCTAAGCCTCCATCTGGTTCAAGACAGTGTCTGAAGACACAGTCACATCATCTTTACTTGCTTATATTTATATATGGATTATGTGACAAAGTTAATTGAATGATATGCACTCAAAATAGAAAGAGAGCAGCTGAGTGCCATTAAGTTGAAGATTTCGAGGTAGGCACTACCAAGAACTGTGTTGTGTGTTTCTCGGTAGGTCTTCTTAATAAATAGAGACAAATGCAATGAAATCTGTCATAAAGATGTAGCAACTATATGATTTTACACAAGAATACCACTTGTGCCAAAGCTGAAGGGGCAATTCTCTAATCAGGAAGGAAAATCATATTATTACATAATACACAAAATAGTAGATAACCAACTAAATAGTAACAATTTGTTGTTTCATACTAATTTGAAGCTTTTGTTGGTAGACTGGCAAGTGAGCCCTAGATTCATGACAATATAGTTTAATTGAAAACAAAAATGTTACTCTGCACAAGTGTTTGTAAGTAGACTTTGTGCAACTTGCACCAATCTTTATGATTTACAAATATCTCAATTGACAATTGTGGAAAATATTGTCTATCATAGATAAGGCACCTAACATATTCAGCATTTTTTAACAGCAGTATTCTTTCTGAGATGTGAGACAGGTAAATGAATTTTTTTAAGTAACAAGAAACAATTATTACTTTAAAATATGCCTCATTAAAAGTAACTAAAGCTTTAGTCATTCAATTAATTTTACAAAGCTCTTTGCCAAATTATATATATGTAAATGTTACAAATATTTAGCTGAATTTAAAGGTTTTCATTGTTTGAATATAGGTCTTTATCAAAAATGAAATGGTAAGGAGATTTAACCTGAATATAATGAGCTGAAGGAGAATATGATCCCCCAAAATGCATACATCAAGATTTTCCCTTCATTGTACACATGTTAACAGAATGTGATGTCTCTAGTTATGCACCAATCACGAGTTAGGGGTATACATGTGGGGGATATAACTCTACCAGTTCCTTGTAGGCTGAGCTTTCTACCTGGGTTATATCAATTCAGAAGACTGAACTGGTGAAGAGTTCTCTCCCATCCTCTGATTGGTGCTGTGAAAGGAAGAGAAAACTGCTACTTAATTACAAAATTTTAATTAACGAGTTTTAAAAATCTATATAAAAGGAAGGGAAAACTTTCCCTATATTACGAAAGTGTCAATGATAAAGGTTATAAATTAATTACTAAGTCGGGAGGGGCGTATTAAGTTTGGGGGATAACTTTCCTCTTTAGCCCTGAAGGCTATGGCAGATATAGCTACAAAAACATTGTGTTTTACAATTGATATAACCCAGATAGAAACTTGAGAACTATATATTTAATCTACTCACTGAGAAAACCTACATTCTCGAGATAAAACCTGTTCCAACATATTGGGCAGAGATTCACAAATTTATCTTACTGTTAGGTCTTCAAAATGCACAAAATTTGTTACAAAAAAACACTACACAAAATTATGCTTACAAATGTCAGGGTAAACGATTGGGAAACAAAGTGCCATAATGTCAGAGTTTTAGTTAACATGTACAAACAGCAGATTACCTCATCCACAGAAACACAGTCGGCTTGCTTCAATGTCACTATACGAAATTTAATTCCAATAGGACTTTGTAGTACTTGGACATCAATATTATTAATTCCCAACCAAGACTGATTAAGTTGCACTGTCGTTGCGTGTGGACTGAAAAGGTTAACGAAACGCTTCGAATATCCTACGTCTATACCACACATGCGACACAACAAAGCATCTGAAATAAAGTTATTTACAGTCATCACTGCATAAATTAAATTGTGGTGTGGCAGTTTATTAAAAACATTATTAAGAAGCATCACGTTTCTCCGTACTAAAATAATTAAAAGGGAAAATTGAGTTCTAACATTCATCGAAGACAGTTTATGATATGGGGTTAATGTTTCTGGCCAAAAGTGCACTGAATCATAACTTAACGTAAAGTCTATAAAACTTAAATACTAAACTGTAATTCACGAAATTACCTGAATCAAAGTCTTGGTGCGAACTGATTTTATGGACTACCATAAACATATAAACCAAAAACGCATCTAATAAAATGCTTGCCCTCATCCCCACACATCAAAATGTAATTCCAATTCTAACGGTGTTACCACCCGTATGCAGATAAAATTTAAGAATATTATCAATCTTACCTCCACGTAGGACAAGCGGAAGTTCAAATAATTGGGTGTATTTATCTCTGACAATCAAAAATTTGAGCGAAACTGACATCAAACATTTGCAAATTTTTAAACATCGGAAGTAATCGTGTGGTGTGATTTACGTTCCCCAATTCATAAATTTCTAATCGATTAATAAAATGTTATATAAATACTTAAATTTATAAAGAAATTCAAATATTTAAATCTGCTTTAAATATTTTTTATTAATCATGTAGGGACCTTAATGTGTTATAGTCTAATTCTATGACACATAAATCTATTTACTCACAATAACAAAGGTACAGCACAAATTATGTAGGATACTGTAAATGTATTTTAATAATAATTAATAAAGGACTGATTGAACCGATGTATTACGATACAATACGAAAATGATTTGTAAATTCGCTGAGCACTGATATTTGAGTAAATTATTTTAATTTTATTTTATCCACCAAAAGTAAGTGTAAGTTGGGACAAGATAATTGTGGCGTCAAGCGTCTTTTATCTATTTGAGTGGGGTTATGATTAGCTTATTTTGATTGTAATTCGGTTTATAGCTTCTTTATTAAATACTTTGGAACTTCTTCAGCGACTACCAATCAGAAATATAGGTCAGTTTCATCACACACACCAATGGGAGTGCAGCGTGAGATCACGTGGCTTTGTTGTTATCTGTCAGCTGTTCGACCCGGGCCGGCCGGTAAATTTCGCAGCTGAGCTCAGCAGCGAGTCAACGCCATACAGCCAGCAGCCACGGCGGCGCACAGCTGATTCGCGCTCGGAGACAAAGGACTGATTATGAGTTCGTTGTGTCGCATCCATTTCTTCGGAGTAAGAGTGATTTACAGTGGTTCGCGTTTACAGAATAATTTGCAGCACCGACAAACTATTTTGCCGGAACTCTGCTGGTTTATTGACGGTGTATAAGGACAGTACTTCTGTTTCCACATATATTGTTGATCGCCGATTATCGAATGGTTGAAGTGAAGTAACGACTATTTTACAGCAATTGAAAAAAGTGTTTTTTTGTTTAAAGAACTCGGTTGTGTTAGTTTAAGTAGAAGACGTATACTTTACACAGTTTCGTTTATTAAGGTACCGGTACCGAAACAATGTCGACTGGAAAACGGTTGGCTAAGAGATCGATCATCGGTACGAGGGTTTGCGCCCCGGGTCTGGACGGTAAATATTATTCGGGAGTGATCCAGGCTGTAAAGACCGCTGAGGAGGAGAGCCGCTACTCGGTTCGGTTCGACGCCGGAGCGTCATGTGAATACCGCGAACACGAACTTGTAGGGCCGGGCTTTCGGTCCATAGCCGGTCTTACTCTGCAACCAGGACAGAAGGTGTTCCTCACCTACAATGGTCGAGAAGTACGAGGGATCGTCACGTCGCATCAGGAGCACTTGGACGAGCTGATGGTGGCCATCGAGCCGCCCGGACAAGAGGTGCGTACGGACCTACATATGTTTTCGTTGTTATGTCCCATTTTGTGAAATTCCTCACCTAGAACCTCTGCGACCGTCCTATGATCCGGAACAATGATTTGTGGATATTTTGTGAGACAATATCGGAGGGATACTCGTTGTACTGGATTTTTCCACGAGCGTGGCAAATAAGTCGGCCGGTTGCGGCTTGCGCGGTTGCCAAATGTTCGTCGGAACGCGCGTTTGCCGCTCCCACCAGCTGATTGTGACAGCTGCAGCGGGTAGTGACGCAAGGCACTGTAGCCCACCGCTTCAGCAAAGTACCGCAAATAGTTCTCTGCCTTATGCATCAAATTCTTTTCCGTATATTTGGAACTGGGGAAGAAGAGCAAGCGTCAGACCTTTATGCTATCATATATGTTACAACTACTGGTAAAATAAAGTATATTTACAACATTTATCTCTTTTCTCGTTAATTCTCTATTGGAAAGAAGGAAATGCCAACAGAATTATGGAAACAACTCCACTGCTTGTAGAGGTACGGGTTTCTCGCCGAATCTTTTTGAATAATATAAGTCGAACACCTAAATTTGACATATCGGACGGAGAATCAAGTGTATTGGATGGAGAGTCAACGAACCCTTCGATCGCATCGTACCGGGCAGCGGTATTCGCTACGCAGATACGCGTTAAAGCTGGTTCTTTGTTCCTGTCCCCACCACGAAGCGCGTTGGCCAATGGCCACCCGTGATGACACAAGTCCATCACTCGATATCATGCATGCAAGGTCATTACCATCCGACGATATTTACTTCCAAAAAATAATCTGCTCATAATGTTGACGAGGCAACAATCTGATAAACGTTGTTAAATGTCCATAACGTTCAGACGCGGTGGTGGTTTTTGTCACAAAGCCTTGACGTTAATTATGCAGCCAGAGAACGGAAATAATTTTTATAAACATTCCTTTACGACGTACCTAATAAATTACGGGTGAAATGACTGAAAATCGGGGGGGAAGGAACATTTTTGTATCTACGTTGCCGTGACTATTTACATGGACTACTGCATCTGTGGCTCGTTTAGACCTTTTCTGACTATCGCTAGACTGTTTGGACAGTAGTGACGTTTCGTTACTGCGTATGAACAAAGGATATTTGATGACGGCAGTTTCTTTTAAGCTTTGTCGACTAGCTTGCTCGAGTGTTCGAAGACGTTAACAATGGTAGGCTGCTTTGGCTGCTCCGCCTAGCTGTGCTTCATCGACCATCCTGTTGGCTCAACGCGGACTTCCGGCTCAATCCTTCCGTTTATTCGGTACCAAATCCGCCTCGGCCACATATTTTTTCTTATTGGTTTTAATTAGCACACGGGACGAACGAAAATAACCCTATCTGAAGCTGCATTCTATCTTTCATCATTTTAGTTAGTTAAAATCACCATACAAAGTTATCAATCTTTCGTATGATTAGTAATATCTTAGTTTGTTACAATCTCATTGGTCATGGTGATAGTATAACTAAAATGTAACGATTTTATCAATCAACGTGTCTTAGTCTATAATATTTAAATTTACAGACCATAAAATTATTATTACCATAATATTATTACTTTTGTTTCCGTTTTCTCTTATGATGTATTACTATTGATCAAGATTTCAGTGCAATGGTTTTTACTACCACTTGATTTTCGAAATTATATTTGTGATCTCGTTCGGACAACAACTGTGTTAATCATCTTCATTATAGCAGTAGTGTCTTTCAGTTACAACTAAAAGTTCAGGTATGACTTGATTAACTTTCACGCAATAACAGCCTGTAAAATTTTGTTTACAACTTCCGTGGTTGTGAGACCAGAGATGACAATTTGTGCTACGCGAGAAAAAAAGCATGAAGTGTGTATCGCCGAAATTGAGGACATTGACAGAGGCCTGGTAGTTAATCCTTTATTTGGAAAAGAAAAAAACGTATAAACTGAAATAAAGTGTGCCGTTGAAACCCTGAACGAGGAGCTGTTCAGATAAATAGAGCAGAAGTAGACTATGGCATCGATTTTAAGTTTTTTCACAAGTACTACCGATTAAATATACTAAAACAAAGAGTTTTTGTTTGGTAATTGCATATACTGTGTTCGTATATAGTGGATAGTTTTTATAGTAGAAAAAGTAAATGGTAAAATGAAACTCGTGGCTTACTATTCATTGATTTATTTCGAAACATAAGAGGTTAAGGATACTCTATAAAAGAAAGTTTCTTGTGAACTAAGTCAGATTAAAGAAGACAAATCGTCTATCTGAAGGTGACCAACGGCGTTAAACATCACGTCCGAGAAACTACTACTACTACACCTCAACGCGTAGACAGGTGTGGGGAAAGCTTGCAGGGAACGTTTCGGGAAACTGGCTGTACAGTGTGTCAGGGACCCAACCTCGCGAAAAGTTGAGACAACCTTGTGCCATATCCAGCCCGATTCGCATAAGCGAACGATAACGTTTGTCCCAAAATTATAAATAGCAAAAATATTATAGCCTTCGTTCAGGAACGTTTGCGTCGTTAAATGTAAAAGTCAATTTTCGTCTAAGGAGGTTATCAGAATGTACAACTCAGCAGACCCTTACGTGAATGATTTTTACTTGCGACATTGATGAAGAAAAAAATGTTTTATTCGGAATTATAACTCTTGTGGAGAATCGTGCAAATAGGTTGAAAATTTCAGCTTGCATCGCAAAAAAGAATGTGGTGGAAGAGTGTGGCAAATATCAGATGATGCGAACGTCCCTGTTTACCAACATCGAAGCCCCGGTGTTTTAAAGGCTTGCGCAGTGACGCTGCGCAACTGTCCTTGGCAGCTGGGCGTGACGTCAGAGGCCAGCCGGCCGGCCGGCCGGCTACTTACGTAACCATACTCTATCGGATTTTGTCGTCCTATAGATATTTATGCGCGCCCACCCGTTCACTTGCTTCTTTAGCGAGAGAAAGCGTTGTTTCTCAACAACCGAAATGGAACGTACCTAATAATTCAGCCATGGCTGCGGCCTGCAGAACTGCGAAATTCTCTGTACAAGCCCCGCATGGAGACTACGGTTTTTAAAGAACTTCATTCAGTAACGAACACAGTATCTTAGGATTCATAAACCTTGACCTTTATGAAAGCTCTACGTATGTGGAAGGAAGTCCTGAGGAGACTATTTTCGTTTTTATCAGTAATCAAGAGAACGTGTTGTATTATTCAAGGTCTTGCAGTTACCTTGGTAGAAGATAATATTCGTCCAGGAAGGGAACTGCCAAAGTGACGCCTTGGCTTCTATTCAAAGATTGCCCACAAAACAAGGTCAAATGAAGACGTTTGAAAGTGCTGCTTGATGACTTCCAGTGCGTCCGTTTGTTTTATTTTTGTATATAAAATCGAGGGGACAGTCATTGAGGTCAAATTTCTTGGTCACCAATGATGAGCGCGGAAAAGAGGACTTCTACATTTCAATAGCATAACCTAAAATACAAGTCAACTTATGTTAGAGTAGGGACTTAAAAACTATGGAAGAAATTATAAACTATTTGCGCTATATATTTGGGTGTGAATCGTATAAGTTGGAAAAATCCGAAATGACTGGTAGAATCAAACATTCCGACAAGAATACAAAATAACAAGTTAATGTGAGGATATACCGCGAGTCACCGGGATAAGTATGCACTGTGATAGAAATTACATTGGAATGTAAAAGTTAAAATGGATTAAGTAGAGGAGTAGAGAACAAGATGGCGAAGAACTTCATGTAGTCATGTCTTTCAGAAATATCCTTAAGAGTACAAACATATCAGTTTAAACATGACATCCTGTAAGGCGCATAAATTCGCATATTACACATTTCGAAAATACATAGATTAACAAAATCCGTTAGTAAGTAAGAAAGTCTGACAAAATTTGTTTCCTTAAATGGTACAATCGAAGCCGTGGTTATAGACATTGAATAACCCATGACAATCTGTAATGTTGTGGATTGTAGTTTTCGTAGCATTTTTAGCGGGGTTCATTTCAAGCAAATCTTATTATATGCTATGTTTTTATTGGTAGTTAGATAAAAAGGTTTAATTTTACTAATTTGTACTAATTGTTTAAATCGTAGCTAATTCCGTAAAAATTGTAGTTTTTGTTTTGTGCCACTATATAATGGTTGATTTTAATCATGAAAGTATGTTTCTTCATATTGTCTTCATTTTCGTTCACAGATTTTCGAGGAGAACTCGGGACTACTTTTGAATTCGATGGGAAGAATAGTATTGTTTCAGGTCACGTTTGGGCAACGACTCGCTGAAATGATATTGTTGCAGGATATCGTTTCTAATCATCCTGGCTTTTTTTATCTTCAACAGCAATGGCGTTCTCGATAGGCGGAACAGAAGAGTTGGCATCCGACAAGAATTGGAGTGTTGGAAGTCAGGTACGCGTGCACATCGTGATGCATATCACAACATCGTTTCCCGTGCGTGCTATATCACTACGTCAGTTCGGCTGTTTCGTCATTTGACCGTGGACAGCAGGTTAGCTGCATTCCTCAGCCTTCAAAATCGGCCTTCGTCGACATATTACAATATCGATAATTGAAATTTGTATACTAAATAGCCTTGATATTCAAGCTGTTTCCCCAAAAGAATAAATTTACGATTAGAAAAGTTTCAATTAAACCTTTACCATCACTGTGTTGTCGATACTAGGTTTAAGGCATGATTAGATTTATCTTTAAATTTTGAAGTAACTTTCTAAAATCGACAATCACAGGACAGTACCTTCAGGCTCATTTTAAAAGGGGAAATAAATCCACTGCACGATTCATGCTTAACTACAATTTAATTGCTGATCTCCAGGAACTCTTAGTTCGTAGAAATAAGAACGAGTCTTCTTCATATCAAGATTTCCTGAAAAGGGAAGGAAAAGGGACTTCCTGTTTGTCAGCGCCGACGACTGTTGGTAGCACTGTACCTGTCACGACCAGTGAAAGTGTTACACACTCTCTCTTTGCGGGTGCCTTTCACAAAAACGTTCTTACAAAAAATAAATCGAACAACGAATTAGTTTGTTTATTCGAAAACTGTTACTTTACAATATTAAAACTACTTGCTTCTCGACTGCATTAATCAATCGCCTTTGATGAAGAGCGGAGAGAACATGTCGGATATTTCGCTTGGTGTATCTGTTCGGTGAGCATATGAGGTGTAATATCTGCGGTGAATGTTGCATCTTGTCATTAGATTTTGCCCTCTAATACATAACATCTTTTCCAGCTGTACGTGAAGAACTAACGTACACCGGGAAGTGTCTTTCACCGGTACGGAATGTGTGATCAACTTACAATAATTACACAATAAGAATTGGTATCTCGAAAGTACTCCTCCACACTGATTAAAGAAACTAATTAAGCTCTTTTTAAAGGCAGAGGAGCCGGAAATCCGGCAAGCTTTCCCTCCTACTTTCTCTGTTGTGCCAAGCAGCTGGTATTCGAGAAAGCCTCACACACAGATTTGTTGTAGTTCTTTAAGGCGCAAAGACTGAAGAATTATTTTATTATTGACTCTTGGATTTGCACATATACCTTCATTTTTTTACCCCACCTACCCGTAACATCTGTCATGTGATAATGCCACCTGTTAAATTTGGCATTTTATCTGATCTAAACTTATGAAATAAATAAATATAATGCCCAATAAGTGAGAGCAAGTCTAATATCAAACATTCACTTCAATGACTACATTGACAATTGAAATTATTGCAAAGTAGTATTCATGACGTGAACATAATAAGAATGTACAAAGCACGAACTTTCATAATCAATTATTGTGCTAAGTATTTCCTGGATTTTTGTATTCTAAAATTTGAAGAAGATAAAAGAGCAATTTTAACGTGTTACATTTATTATATATCAATTTAAAGTTACAATTTGATTGTGATTGTTCAAGATACTTAATTTATAGCATCCAAAAATGTTTAATACGATAGATAAAAAATTGAGGATCGTTTGCCGGAGCAATAAATACCCGCGTAGTGGTTAGGATAGGCCGCGCATGACGTGACGTAAGGCCTGGCGCTTTCGACATTAATTCGTGGGGCGATTGTGGTGGAATGAGCTTTTTCGGCACAATTCATGGGGTGATTGAGGCGTGGTGGTGACGAACTTTAATTGAAAATTGAGTATGTGAGTCAATTTGACTAGCAAGTTACTGACGTGTAAATGTTATAACTAAGTTTCGTTCGATTTATGCTGGCGCATCTTAGCTAATCTTAATATATTCACGTAGAACAAGCTCATTCAAACTTATTGGCTATTATATTGAATTATTTTGCTCTCCGTTAACTTTCGTTTGTATATGTAATTATTTTTACGATGATATTGATGCCATACGCATGGACTATCTTGATAAACCTCTTCCGGAGTTACGTTTCTGTTCTCAACACTTCATGATCCACAAATTTAAGGTTTGAACTTGGCAGTTCTCGACACGCTAATAATATCCTATTTCAGCTCAATTGTAGAAGCCTTATTTGGTACCAAACCTTGCCCTGGTTGGTCAACTGTTGCTTAAGTGTTTCTGTATCCTGCAAGAGTTGTAGGTCACACGAAGGAGGTTGAACAGAATATGGTTTCATCTTCGAAGGCTTCGTTTGTTGCACGACGAGTCACGCAGCTCGCCTAATTCGAGTTCTGTAATCTGACAGTGCCATTAAAGCCCGAAGGCCGAGGTCCCTACTCCAGGTCGTCTGACAGCAGCAGTGACTCCCCAGCTGCTTGCTGTCGTACCTACAGCCTCTTTCTCTGCTTAATTTGTTCCGCTGGACACAACTTTCCCTTACAGTAGCTAAATATTGGCGGTGTGTGAAGTGCGCGACGACCCTAACGAGCTGGTTCTTCTCCCACGGTTAGTTTGTTGGTTAACTCGACACAATAACAAGTTGGCTTTCAGTATGAACGGAAACCACTCTGTTCATTCGGTCTTTGTTTAGGTTCGGCACGTACTTGCGCTGAACGTATTTACTTGTTTGCAGAGTAAGTGCGTAACGAGACCGTGGTAGAAAACTGAGAGCCAAACTGTCGAGGTCAGTTTTTGCGTTGTTTACGAGAGGTTAAATATTGCAGCTGAGGTGTTGTTGAAGGAAAAGCCGGGACGAGTATCGACCGGCATGCGACCGCAGCGCCGGCTAGCGACAGCTGAGCCAAGGACGCACGAGCGTGTTGTTTACACTGAGCAAGACTCCCACAGAAAAATATAGTATACTATACGTGAGATTAAAAAAAATCTCAGAGCTTCATGTTTTGCATCAAACTTGCACAGTATATCTGGTAGTTTTCATTCCTCCTTTCTGCTCCCTTTATATTATTATTATTCCATCCTCATCTCATTGCACTTGATGAATATTTGATTCGCATGATGTTGGTACTCTCAATGACACGGTCAGTGTGTTGACTAACCCTCGATAGCGTAAATATTTGTTTCTACTTCTTGGCTCTCGATAATAATTTTAAGACTTCCTCATTCTGACTCCATGATTAGTCTCTTCTTTTCAGGTACATCGTTAATAACCGTGTTCTTTAAACGACTTACCGAATCGCGACTAATTGGAATAAGTCACTATTCTCAATTTTAGTATGATTTACTTTTCCAAATAAAGTGATGTTAAATAATTTATCATCCTTTAAACCCGATTTTTTTAGGTATCGTAAAGTTTTATTTTCTACTGACTATTGGTTATAAACTACATTTTATATCTTATTCTTATAAGTTATTGCTTTCTCAACTAATAGGTTTAACAGAAGTTAAATTGCATTTTAATGCAGTTTTTCTTGCATTAGTTTGATGTCGTTTATCTGTGTTATCAATTCTATTTCTCAACAAAATGTTGACGTAGTTGCTTATTTTACATTATGAAACGAGCCAATGCCATCGTGCCTTTTTATGAGTTGCATTGCCGCAATTGCGACCGTCTGAAACGTCTCTGTTTAATCGGAATCAATCATTTCTCTTTCATCCCTGGTTGTACTCTGACCCAATATTTTATCTACACCTTTTACTTCGGAAGCGTGAATATATACTTTTTTCGATATAATTCTAAGCTTCGTCTGGTTCACATTTTAAATACTTCATCGAAAAGTCGGATTTATTCCAATATTTAATTAATATTTCGGAATCGTGCCACAGTAATTCATATCAAATTTGGACGTGTTGGTGGTCGAAGTAAGGAGGATTTTTTTGGGGTGGGGGTGGGGGAGGGGGAGGGAGCACTGGTATAAATAAAGATTTGCTGTATGAACGTAAAAGGGCCTTGATTTCGTAGGAAGCGCGGATGATTTGCAGAACTGACAAGAAATGCGCCGCTTACGCCCCCGCTTTTGCCCTAATTATCGATCTGGTCACCCCTCCGAGCAGCTGACTTAAAGAGGAACTGGCTTTTCACTTTCCCGCAAATTGAATTGGCCGGTGGTGTAACTGGTGTTTACGTAACGCGGTTTGGCGATGCGAGGCTACGGCTACGGCTACCTACAGTCCAGGCTGTGTGTTGATGCAGGGATCGAGGCGTGTGGCGTGTGTGCAAATGTACGGATTGGCAGAGGAAGCAGCGTCGGCTTGTTGATGTCCTCGCCGCTGCCGCATTGCTTAATTGGCTAAATATAGCGGGCAAGTGGGTCACACGAGAGGCTGCCTACTGGCTTTGCACAGCTAGTGATCTCCATCGTAGCACGTTTCCAGCCCTGAGCACGACCTTGCGCCGCGCTGACCTTATCGGCAAGAAGGTGCGATTCGTGCTTTTTACTTTCAACACTCACGATTGTCCCTAGGTAAACCCTGCGCACAGTGCAGGCTTGCGCACGCTACGACCACTTGTATGCAGATAGAAACTACCTGCCACAATTTCTATTACGTTCACCTTTAACTTTCCAAACGATATTAATTGCTGTTGCCATTCATACGGCGTTCTTGCAAATGCCCCTTACTAACTTTTAGAACTTGTATAGGGGGAAAACATACTTTTCTCGTCCTAACCAGAGCCTACCCGTCTGACAGCCCGAATGCACGGATTCTAAATAAACGGGTATTATATTAGCCGAGTGTCCGGCGTACCTCGGATATTTATTTACATTAGACCCGGAAATGAATTAATTCAACACTAATCTCTTGGCCAAGAGACACAAACTTGAATAAGGCCTAGCATACGTAATTAAGCATTCACCATATTGAGTGCCATTAAATGTGGTTGAATGATATTCTTCGTCGTTGTTATCATGATCTATTTGTTTACTACATCGAGCTAAAACAATGAATCGTGTTCCACTATAATGCGAAAAAGATAACGACACACCAACTATTCAATAAAAGAATTGTCAACTTTGAACAATTTTCAAGAATTTTTGCTTACATTTATTTAGTTAGTCTTCGCAAATTAGCAATCATATGTATTAAATTAAAGATTAAAAATAGTATTTTTTTTAACCATTAGTTTTTTCTGCAGTTAGTTTTACCGGATATAATTTTTATATAATATCAACTGGAAGTACAGTGATCGCTTTCGGGAGGTGTATGTACCAGTGTCACAGTTCTTGGGCATACTGGTGATCCCATTTGTCAGTCGACTAGCATCCTCCAAAAAGTAGTGAAGGCACGGAGAAGAGAATGCTGCAAACCCACAGTAAACTCCTCTTCCACCATTTAGAAGGGCGTAAAGATAGTATGCAATAACCCGACCTAACTGATGCTGGTTTTCTAGGGTTTCCCTGCATCTGTTAGGTGAATCACCGGGCAGGATCCTCTTCCTAAGGAGAATAGTCTCCTCTCAGGGTCATCCTCCTGTAGCCGGTTACCCGCAAAAATTAATTAATTTAAAAAATAATACGAGGGACATTCTATAATTTCAGAGACAAAACGATCGAGAAAAGAAACTTTATTATTACAAAATGAAACTTTTACTACTTCTCAACATAATACCGACGGTTGTCCCTACAATAAATTAATTTTTGTTATGCATGTCTTATTCTCTGAGTCAGTTCCCACAAATTTTTAACCTCTAAGTTGATTCTGGTTCAAAATGATGAATTCAAGTTTCATCGCACGTTAAAATCTTGCTTAGAAAACTGTCGCCTTCCTTTTCCTAGAGTGTTTTCAAGTCGGGACACACTTTTAGTCTTACTTCATTGTCCTGTTGCAGTAACAGTTTTGGTACCCACTTGCACTTTTTTCCTGCCCTTGAACATGTTACTGATTACGTTGTGAATTGTTGCAACACTGATTTTTGTTACATCTTCAACAGTAATACGGCGGTCTTCAGGAATGCCTACAATGCGGGTTACAAGCGAAGTATTTGACACTTCGCCTGGCCGACCTGTACATTGAGCGTGCCTTTTTTGAACTGTTATCTCCATTTATAAAGGTTTCCACCCTTCCTGCAACTTTCTCCGTACTGTAGTATCTTTCGAGAAATGATTCCGCCGGTTTTTCACCTTCATAAAGCAAAAACCGGTTCACTGAACGCTGTTCAATTAATGTAAAAATGAACAAAACAATGTTTATCAGTTAGCTAATCCCAATGATGTCAACACATGTCATGAAATGTCTCTCATACTTTCATTCCATTTCGAACTGTCCCACCGATATTGTATTCTCGTGGGCCTTGTAGTATGTAACTCCTTTTCCATTAACATTTCTCACCCCACACCCCTTTCAGCTTCATATAGTTATATATATATATATCACCAATTACTCGCAAGACGTTCTATTCCACAATACTCTATCCCACTTTATGAACAGTATTGAAATTTATCCTTCAGGAACACACAACCTTCAGATCTAATGGCGTATTTAATTTGAATACAATTGAAATTCTTCCAAAAGTGCCTCTCCACACGTGTCAGACTGTACTATTGAGCAGCCGTAATTTTTATCTCTTAACGTCCATAGGTGCAAATACTTATCTGACTTTTAATAATAAAAATCACATACGTATGCTGAGAAATGGCAAAACATCAAGTTGGAATGATCGGTGATTTGAATTAAGCAATATGTGGTAATAATATATGCATGTACACCGAAAGGAGGACAGAAGTATAATACATGGGAATATACATGAGTTGCCAATACCGTTTTAGTATTCCTGTCGAAGAAAGGTGAATAACAATACAGTCACTGAAGATGTTCTAGAAATAGCAGTGACACAAATGTAAGAATTAAATTAATGTAACAATTATAAATAAACTTAATGAAAACGATAACATTTCCCCGGAAATTGTTGAAACCAGTGCAATGACTATATTAGCTCTACGTTAATCCTGTTAGATCCCTAATACCGGAGACAAACAGATTTTGACAATTATGGTGATATGAATAATATTAGAATGGATTTTCTTAATGAACATATATGTCCGTGTTAAAAAAATGAAAGGCTGTGGCAGAGAACGTCCGGAAAATATTGGTTGGTAGATGAACAAAGGCTGGGGCCATTCAACAATTGTTGGAAAATAAGTATGGTTCCGTATCACACAATTCACAAAATAGACAAAGAAGGAAATTGAGTTGTATGAATGGGTAAGTTGAAATAAAAGTAAGACAAATTACGCATAGAAAGAAGGGTTAAGGAATACAATCAGTCGTGTATTGAATCTCCTGTATTTCTGTAGTTAATAAAAATAAGTAATTGAGTTATGATGTAGAAAATAAAATAATATAACTTATTATATAACTCCAGAAAATTATTAAACGGTATAAAAGTAATGTACCGTTATGCATACTTAGTCTGACTAAAAAGATTGAAAATGAATAAATTCTCAAAAAAATTGTTCCGTATTTTAATAATTCCAAAAGTTTTCACATTTCAAAATTAATACTACACGTACAAAATTATGAAGCTGTACATGAGACGTTAAGTCCCATAAACACCAGTAAAACTATAACAATTATAATTTAGAATCATGAAACCAATATTCCCTTTCAAGGCAGTCATTATTTAACTACGCGATAACATCCAGGAAATGAAAAACAAAGGCATGTACTTTCGGTTGTGGTTAACAAACCAGTTACCGTCCATGGGCAAATACGCGCGATTATGATATTTCCTTATTTCACGAAAAAAGAGGGAATTACAAAATGAAGACGACACTTCTTTGAACTAAAAAAAGACAAAAAGGTGATTAGATTCGTTGAAATGGTGACGGAAGCGATACGGAAGTCAACGCTCCGTCCTCGTGCAGAAGTTATTTCATTGACATAAGTAACTGAGGTTTGAAGTTTAACGAAACTGTAGATTAAAAATGAATGCTGTTGCTAGGGGTTTCCACTATTTGGTGGGAGGACGAGGAAGGTGTTACTGTAAAGGAATGCAGAAACAATGGGTTCCAAAACCGGAAACCGGCTGTTGGGAACCAATGACGTAATATGTTAATGTGAGAAATTAGTAATCGATCTGTCTGGGGGTAAACCAGATAGATGCAGAGATAGTTCCTGAAATCGAACAAAATATGTTTACATGAATATTTGTTGATGAGTAAATTGTATAAATTGTGGCAGTGACAGACTAGACGACATTAGTTATATTCACGTATATTAACAATGATGGTAGTACCCGAAAAAGAAAACTAAAACCTCAGGGAAAAATCCCCTATTTCTCAAGCTGCCCATCTCTAAACACTTCCAGAAGTTAAAATTATATCCGCCTTCTTTGGAGCCTATTCTTCGTTTTCGGTCCATTGTTGACTGCTTCTTTGTCGTTTAAGTGTTAAGTTGTGGAACCATTATTCATCCAGGGTTATAATTGTACGGAAAGAATCTTCTTTAATACACCACCAAACTTCGTTCTGAGATATCTATACATTATCTCTGATCGTCATATTATATTTTTCATTTTCCAATATTCTTACCAAATGAGTAAGTTATAGACGAAGGAGTTGTTCCCTTTTCTCGGTGCCAAATAATTCATCCGGACCTGTGAAATCAATAGTTCACAACACCTCCCACCGTTTAACAGTCCCAAGTCACTTATGTCATCAGTTGTTCTGCTTCGACCAATTTCCATTTCTGTATATTGCGTTGCGGTGTTAATGACAAAGCTATTGTAGTTTTCGATTCGAAGACGACAACTAAAAGAAGTGGCTGGTTTCCCGAAGATATTTTTTGTAATCTCGTGAGTGGCGGTGCACTTGTACAACCTTGGTTGTTGTGACGCGGTTATCTACGAGTTTTCGATATGCCGTAATGGGCGACTAATCGTTGCAGCCGAACAACAGCTCCTTCTGCACGACAAGGTCATTCCTCTTTAATCTTATCAGCTTTCTAAACCTGGGTCATTACACGAGGGATGCGAGTAGTGACGAGTGAACAACAGCATTTTTAATCAGTCAATAACTGGAGGGAGGCTTGACAAAGAGACTGATGCTATCACAGGGATCTCTTATCACCTGAGCTTCGGTGTTAACAAGGCCACGCTTCGGAATTTTCATCAATTTAGAAGCACACCATGAAGATTCGTCGAGGTGGTAACAAACGAAAAATTCAAACCAAACAGCAAACGATATGTTCTCAAAAAATATGTCACTTCAAAATAGTCAACCGATTAAATTATGAACCGGATGTGATTGAAAACGGTATTCTTAAAAATAAGAAGGTTGTTTTACACGTAGTTATTAAATGATATGGTTCGTTGACGATGGATGGTTCGTACTAGAGAAAATTATTCAGCCTTATTAACACTGACCTTCAAACTCACATGCATGTGGTATTTTTCTCGTAGGGATTTATAAAGGATTTAGGTTACGAGCCTCCACTTCCAGCAACAATGATAGAAATACGAAACCACATAACAATAGCCGTGGAAGCAGCAACTCATGACATACTGTGAGGCGAATTTGAATACCGCACCGAGCATCTCAAGGGAAAAGAGGGGAGGGGGGGTGCCACATTCAGCCATTTGAGTGTGTTACGTGAAAGAACTATATATCTTCATTTATAACAAAATCAACATTGTTAATTTTTTAAAATATATATATATAAGATATATCCTGGGTAAACGGCGAGAGCAACTATGACATCGGCCACTGATTATGGCCATTGCTGTTATCGGGATCATGTCATTGAGTCTTCTGTCGTTTAGTGGGAAACCCTTTGGGAGCTACGGTAGTACCTTCACTGAACCAATGGGGTCTGTCCTCATGGCAAAGTTTGGTGCTAAGGAGGATTCAAGAGATGACATAGCCTCTGCTCCTTCAAGACCAGGGGAATGCCTTCTCGTGGCGCCCATCTTAAACCACCCAAGGGTGGTGACAGAATTTTTCTGCTACGATGAAGGGAGATCGTGAGGTTCTCCATGGGGTCGATCTGGGAAGCAGGCTTACCGTCCTGCCGGTGGCAGCAGCTGAAGTTGACTTAAGTCGGTCATCGAGACATTCGTGACTAAGGTGTCGGAACTGTGGGGACTGGTGTAGTCTCAGGGGTTCCTGACTTAGTGTTGGCTTTTGGTGGCACTGGGTCTGACGTCTTAGGCCGTACCAGCCCTAGAACTTCTAGTTATTCGATGAGGAAACCGCCTGGCCATAAGCATCTGACAGCATTTCTTACGCTGTTAGTAGCAGGATGTAGACCCCTAGCTTGAAAGCTCGTTCTGGTTTTCCGGAATGAGCAGACCATTTAATGGCCCTTTAATGGCAAGTGCAACTTCTCCCTGCGGGGTGACCCTGAACCGAAAGGAGCTATGTGCGCGGCCGACCAATGCCCTCCTTCGGGGAAATTGGTACCTTGGGGTGCGTTGGCCCTCCGATCTATCCTTCGTAAGCCCACCTGCTGATGGCATGTCCACTTCCCAGGCCAACGAACGTTGGAGTTGGACTCGAGGAGGTAGTGGTTTCGCGAGCACAAATTTTCTTCAGTGTCCTTGGGGGCAGACCCTTACACGCTCGGGTTTTTTGGAAACTAGATATTCCCCGTTACCTCCTTGGAAGCTTCGAAAAAAGGCCAGATGGGAGCTAACAATCAATCAATATGTAAGATCGGATGAAACGTTTTGAAACATCGTGTATATGGTGGATAAAAAAGACAAAGTAAAACTATACACAAACTATCCTATTCCGATATAATATTTTCATAACATTTTTGTTCATAAGGAAGGCAGACTAAATCTTACAGAGTAAAACAAACCTGATTTTACTTTTTTTCTCGTCGTGCGTTTTAAGTAGTTTCTTTAGCGTGGCAACCGCGGAGTGGTTCAGCGAAAAAAATGTATAATGTGAGCGACACGATTAGACATTGCATTTTATAACAACTACCTTTAATAATCTGAAATAATTTATTGGAAGATTTACAGTTAAAATAGTCGCCAGTAAGATTCCTATACGTTCTTGACATAATATTGGGAGAATGGTATTTTTCAGAAACTAAGAAATGAATGAAGGGGATGACTTGTGTTCATTGTGATAATACTGTTTAAGCTAGATAATGTTAAGGCACAGAATTTTATCTGGACTAAAATACACGCTCTAAAGACAGTTTCAACAAATGAACTGTAGCAGTTGAATGACCAGCAACATATGCATCCATCGGTTGATGTTGACATCATAGTCCTAGTTGAAATGAAAAATTCTATATAGGAATCCGTGTTTTGAGAATCGCAGAGTCTTGGTGGTTGATCTGAAGTTTGTTTCATTGTTCACATAGATCTATTATTGTGTCGTAGCCATATCAGAACTTTGGATCCCATACTCTGGACTTGATCCACCTTGCCTCTTTATTCTTTCAGGTGCCACCTGCGACCATTTTTGTTTATCTGTAAGACTGCGATATAGGCAACCCTTTGTGTGACTGACTTAGGCGGTGTTACGGATAAGGAAGTAAGGGGCCAACTAATCACAGATGTGACAGCTTTTACGTCATACCCGAACACCAATCGGAAGCTGCAACCCGGCTGTTACAGTTATCGAATGAATTTGAAGATGCAATACTCATGAATACCCCTTGCCGATCCCCATGAAGGTCTTAATTTATAAATAAAAACAAAATTAATTAAACGTGTAAACCCCCTTCATATTTTAACTACATCTATATAAACCTTCAAATACCATTATATTACATAGAAAATAAATAACAATATTTGGCCAAAAGTCAGAAATCGAATAATTTTAATTTAAAAGAAGACGTTTCGTCTTCTATAAATAAATTTTCGTCTTTCTATAAATAAATTAATATATCGTTGAATATAATTAAATAAATAAACTTTATATTGTGTAGTTACAATTAAAAGCTCATTGAAAATTTGTGTTCCTTCCACAACATCCAGGGCCTTAATAAACAGATTGCAAAACTTGTATTGATGTAACCTATTTAACAAAAAACTTCAAGAAGTAAACTACAGAGTTTCAAGAATGCACAATTAAATCATAATAATACAGAGCCAGATATTGAATTTAAATTTTGCGTATCTGTTTATACATTTCTAGAATCCACATTTGATCTTATGTGAAACATTTCACTCGTCAATCTAGAATTATAATTGTTTTCTATATCTAATATTTTTACATTACTCCAATCAAACCTGTATTTTTTAATTATATATGTTTAGTTAACACAGATAGTTTATTAAAAGGTTATTTTAAGTTTGAAAAATGTCCCTAAATCCTAGGTTGAAGCTTGCGTTTTGTCTGGCCAATATAACAAGCTTTACACTCCGTGTCACAAACAACATTGCGCCTATCAAAATTATTTATAAAATCTTTCGAATTTTTAACAAAATTTAAATTATTAAATAATTTAACTATAAAACCATAATTGGCAAACAAGTTCATTAAATTATATTACATTTCCTCTAAGTAAGGTAAAATATAGATGCCCATATGTTTTTTACTATTTTTGGTTGTGGGATCATTGTTTATATATACATATTATAAATTGTTATATATATTAAAAATGTGTTAGTTAACTACATTCCGCCAGAAAAAATAATTTATATTTTAAGCAACACGAAGCATGTTTTATATAAAGGAAATCCTTAGAATTTCGGAGGCGCAAAGAAATGGATAATTGTAATAGATTATACGAATTTGGTTTTTACATTAAGTTTAATATGAGAAACAGTTACACAAAACATTTATCCGTGTAGGTGTCTATATTTAATATTTACGGTAATTGGATTATTTTTAATGCGGCGGGATTGTTTGAATATGTCACTTTATGTATACATATAAATAAAATATGTGAAACAAATCTATTATTTCTTTTTTGTCTGCAAAATGGGAATAATATTCCTCCGGGTTCATTTTCATAAGAAAATCGTTTTTCTAGGACGATTACGCAAACCATTTGATCGGTTTTCGTAAACATACAATGATAGTGCTATTGCGGGTTTTGCTTACGTTGTTCAGCGCCTTTGGATAGATGATCCTGCTTTTACTTCCCTGAAGCTTGGGCACGTTTTCCTGTCTCTTCGTGTACTCTTAACAAACACAACGAACAGCATCTGCATTTAGAATTCTCTTCTTCATTCTGTGTCTTCCGCTCGTCTAGTGACGAGGCTCTGTTCATTCTTCCCAGTGAGTGTCCCGCCTTGTATTACTGGCGTGAAGTATTGTTGTCTCATGACCCTAAACGCGCGTGGTCTAGCTGGTCGTAACATGAAAATAAGCATAAACATTGATAACATCACAATATTAGGCAAGGAACCTCGTTATTGTGAAATAATAATATCAAAAATGTTGTATATTAAAAATATCGTAAATTCTGTTAATATTCAACTTGACAATGAAAATCTGAACCATTTATTTCTTTTATTTTTCGTGCCTTCTGTATTTAACTGTTATAAATCGTTACGCTTTAATTTATATTTAAGCGTCTTTATACAAAGACGCGGCGTAGTGTAATTTTTTTAATATTAAAACCTGTCTGAAAAATAAGTTCGTGGATAAACAAAATTTATAGGAACTAAATGAAAGCGTTTAGTTCATCATGCAAATTATCATTTGTTTGAATTGTAAGTATTCTTATCCAAACATTCAACCATAAAATATATTAAATACCACTAATTTTCAAAAACACTTGCCGTCATTTTCTACAAAACAGATTTTGAGTACATTGTGTTTAAATGGCTTATGAAACCTATATTGATCCACGGCCTGTAGGCCTTTGTTTTAGATTTAACGATCTGACAAATTTTCAGATGCCGATTTCTACGTGGTATTTTATCAAGCTATACGATTTTGTTCACAATTTGAAACCTTTCTCCGTTATCACGATAAAAGGTGAAATTATAGACGGTATGTGACAAAACTGGTTCGTTTGGTAATTTCTAAAATCATTATGGAGTATCATGTCGTTTGTTTCGAGACAAGATTGCGTAATGTTAGCTAATAACGTATGCAAGTAGGTAATTAATTTAGTTAAAAACAACAACTTGTCTTTATGGGGGACTGTTTGGGTAACACTCGTCTAGTCTTTGTTTTCTACCTGTAATGCACAATTTTCACAATTTACGGCGGCTTCGTTCTGACACAATAGATAATGTAAGTGGAAAAAGGAAGTTTTTTTATTTTCTACTTAATTAGTTGACGCCAATACAGTTATAGAGGTCTAGCGTAGCTTCTTTGTTCCTTTTCTCGACAGCTGGAACTTACAAAGCCGACATCGAACCGTACAATTGAGTATATAAACCATCACGTGGAGGAATCTGATTGTTATGAAAAAAGAACAAAGGTTGAGGATTGTTGTTAGAGTGTTTAAAAGAATTTTACAAACTATCTGTTGAAGCACAGTTGTATTATGAGAACTGAAATTATTCTCGTATTAACTTCCAGTTACAGTATATGAATTTATAATATTTCCGGAAAAGATGTGCAAATCCGCAGTTCATCTTCATGGAGCATCAAAACAACCATATGAATCGGGGAATTACAATATTTATCTTCAGAAGCAATCGAAGTCTATCAGATAATATTACTGCACGTTATCTACGTAACAGAGTGATGCTTTGTTTGGAGTAAATCACGTCGTTCTAAATTTGAAGATCTATGCCTTTCTGGACGCCAACTACTATTACTGTGTGATGTACAATTCACTGATATTGAAACTCGGATGTGTCAGTGACAGACTTGGGGGAGGGGTGGAGACACACAATGCACTTATTTTGCTGTTACTGAAACGTAATGAACTTTGCCTACACCTATTCGCAATATTTTTTGCTCCAAATTCGCCAGTAATACGTCAGTTTTCACGAATAACGTCGACAGGTCGAAGGATATACCCAGTTATAAAATTTTCCACGGTTCATACAACTTTCACCATTACTGTAATATCATCCGAGAGAAGATTTTAACCGGTTTTTCGCTTTCAGAAAGCACAACCCTGATCACTGAATGCTGTTCAACTAATGAACAAACTTCAGCGCACACACCAGCGTTGAATGAAATTTTGAGGTTATAACCGACACATGTTCCCAGATCATCTCAGTGATGCTAACCTAAAATTATGATGGTACCAAACACTCCCACAAAACTTTATTTTCTACATCAGCTTGTCACTTTAATTGTTAAATGTCGTTTGTATAAATTTTAACTAAGACAAAGAAACGGAGAATTTAGACGAAGTGATATAACTGAGGTAACAAATTCTTTTACTGATCCTCCAAATCAGACAATGGAATATCCTGTAAATCTTATCTGTGAATTAAATATTTCATTGTCTTAAAATTCCAGAGTTATAAACCTTTGTTAAAAGTTAATAGTCAGAAGAAAAATGAGACAGATACAAAGAAACTTTATTTTCCCAAGCCAGAAAAGTATTTAATTAATTTTTTTGGGAAGATGAAGGCGACTAATTGTTTTGACAATCATTGTTCCGTTGCCACGGAAAGATCATTCGGAACGCCGGCTCTGAATGTATTTCGACTTTCACCTATGATATTCGTCTTATGCTTCAAATTATATCACAGGATGTAACCATAAACGTTACTATAGTTTCTTTAAAACAGAATTCTATTAATTTCTCTCCTTGAACATTAGCGCATCCTTCTTAGATCACATTTACGGCTGCTCTGTGAGAGAGGTGTACTTAAAAACCTTTGTGACTTTTCCAGCAGAAGTTGGAGGTCCGTAAACGACTGGAGGAGGTCCGCCTGCTAGAGTCCAGGAAGTCGGCACGCCTCCAGGATCAAGACACGGATTTCGCACGCTTGGCCGACATGGCAGGCGACCGGCGACGCACCGTGTCCGGGTCCATCGACGTCCCCGTGGGCACCGGGTAAGTGTCACCTAATCAAATCAAAATCTACAAAATTAATCCAAAAAATGATCATAAACATGCAGACTATGCATACGAAACAAACACAACGCTTCTTTGGTGAGTGTACTGCATCACATACCACACAATTTATTTATGATTCACCGAAATGCAAGTTTTAAGTTCAACACATTTGTTTTGTTACTCTCAGAATCAATGGACGAATATGACGCCGCAGTTGACGTCACGTCAGCGTCTGGCTTCTTTCGTGCGTATCTTTTAAACTGATGACGTATTCACGACTCTTTCGACATCGTGTTTTCCTTAGTGAGGTCTCTACATGTTCGTCATTTAGGCCATATACACACACACGATACGACCTATGTTGTGACGTTAATTATTCGCTTGAAGTGTCTACTTCTACATGAAATTATTTAGCATCTTGAGGAGCTATGGCAGAATTCGTATTCATGACTACAAATGATACCAAAAGTAGCACCAGACACCTTGAAACAGCGTACATCACAAGCTCTGATTCACCCTTCCTAGGGGGATAGAAATGAATGAAATGTGTTCATAGAGATCAGAACAATAACCATTTGTATTTCCATGAATGATTTGTCATTTAAAGACCGTTTAGTATTGTTTCCCGGTATTCGTGAAACAAATGCTTGTTTAACTGGGTAAACCTCCTTCCTGCAGGAAGTCACTAACCTCTTTGTCCTGGCCACACGCAAACGGAAGTGACCTTCACCCGTACAAGAGACCTAAAGCAAGGAAACGTAACACAGCAAATTGTTGTCAACTAGAGGTACTTGGACTGAACAGCAAACTTTTCGCATTTCAATCGTCCTTCCGCAGAACCGGTTAAGAATTGCACCACTTCTATAGCGCTGTTGTTGCTACAAACTTTCTCTGTTCCACGTCCCGTGGTTTGGGAAAGAAACGATGAAGTGCCAGTGAAATACAATTGCAATGAAATCGATATAACAATTATTTCCAAGTGAAACTGCCAAAAGAAACCAGAGTGTCAAAAACATTTAAGATTAATATTCTTAAATACAAAATGTCGACATACTCGACGTTGCAATGCTTGATCAGCTAAATTTTAATAATTATTTGTACCATGCTTGAGACCAGAAGCGTAAAGTCACATTATTTGCTAGCGGAAACAGCTGCCCTTTTTTCCTGCACGGAAAGGAAATTAATCGTTATTGGATGGGTTAGAAATTAGAATTGTTACACAGAATAGAAGATCCTTGAACTTACTTGGCCTTGTGACACTTTTGCTTTGAAACCTGATAACTTGTCCGAATTACTATAAATTATTAGTTTTCTGGGGGCTTGAAATTGTTTAACACGATATCGAAGAAGGCAGCCGCGTATAGTTGAAATAAATATCTATTTGAAAAACACTGCATCGTGTAGGCCGGAAAGAATAGTAGGAGGAATTTGACATCAAGTCATTTAGAAATTGAAAGTTAAGGGTTGAATGCAGATAGAGTATTTAGTTGATAGTTGATCAGAAGAAGGTGGTATTAACTAGTTTTGGAGACAGATCAGACTGAGTTGCCTGATCGCAATGAATTGTTCTTGGATGCAGTCTGGTGAGCAGTGACGGACGCTTTCGCCTAGTTATGTCTGGGAAACCATCCCAGAGAGCACAGAATAAAATTTAAAATGTTTGCGTACTAATTATAACAACCAAAAGAGTCCATTTCAAAATTTTCGTCGAAATTCTTTTTTATCATATTAAATATTCTATAGAACATGATAATTGAAGATCTCGGGACTTAATAAAGTCAAATTAGCTGTTCAATAATTTTATTGATAAAAATATCAGTCTGAGTGAATGTATTAACTTTTTCTTCTTCTGAATCTTTCAATCGTAACAATAAAAACTATGCGCTTTCAAAACAGGTTCCTAAAATTTAGTTTAAGAAAAGTGTTCATAGACGAACATTTTTAAATTGAGGTATCGAGGGTGGATAGAGTTACTAGCCAGGAAGTTCTAAGCATAATAAGAGAAGAGCGAACAATATGGAGAACTTGACCAAAAGAACAGATAGATTAATAGGCTAAGTTTTGAGACATGAAGGTCGTATAAAATTAGCATTAGAGGGAAGTATGTGGGGTAATAACAGAGAGGGAGGCAGAGGAAAGAATGGGCTGAGCAAATAAGGGAGGATGTGTGATGTGGTAGTTGTGTATAAATGAAAAGGCTTGCACATAATAGGTTAGAATGGAGGTTTGCATCATACCAGCCTAAGGACTGAATACTACAACTTCGAGGTTAAAGAGATTAAAAATCGGAAGCTAAAGTTGTAATTTTAATGAAAATGGATGTATATAGTGAGACAATTCCGTTTCTGTAAAATTATTGCACAGTTACTAACCAGCCAGTATAAATAAAATCGAAGTCAAATTAATACAAAAATTCGACATCACTGAAGAAATTTTTATGACAAAAATCAATTAGATAAAACTTCTTCAATAGGCCGTTAGGTCAATCACAAAACAACGGTAATGCATGTATTTTGTCCTCGCAATAAAAATTTATTTATTGAACGAGCTTTCAAGTAATCCTCAATTTCAAAATATTCACATAAAAGGTTGCGTTCTATAGTCCAAATAATTCACTATGTTTCAATCTAATGTATCATGTTAATAGAATCTCAAAAATTGTGTACACATAGTGTACATAGACGACCGCTTTTAATAATGTGATATTGAGGTCGAAGAGTTTTATAGATTCTTAAGTTAAACATGATCGAAAGCCTTAGAATGTAATGTAACAATTATTAAGGATATTTGGTATTATCAACTGGCGTCACGTCTAAAACTCTACTGGTAGACTCTTCGATTTTCTCTGTTATTTTGAATTTAGCTGTTGCCGATTTTTATGGAATTGCTGTAAGTTGTCGTACGATATAAAATGCATTCTGCTTCCAGGAAATATTTATAGACGAAAAAAGCGTTGTGAAATAAAGCATGGCGTGTCCATCGACAGATCGATAAGACTTCACGTGAGACGCGGAGTAGGTCTTGAAATTAGTTTGTTTCCTGTGTAGCAACACGAGACGATTGTACGCGTCTACATTTTTACGATATTAGAGTTTGGCATCCAGTACGAGGAGAAGAAAGCAATCTTGATATCAGTCCATTCGTGACACGCTGACCCTATTCGCCGCAGTAAACAACGTTCGCTTGCTCGCGTTCGCCGGTACCGGTGTCGATGTCGGTGCCGGTGCCGGTGCCCGTGCCGGTGCCGTAGCTCCAATGTGGCGGCCATTGCAGGTGCGGCACACTTTCCCCGTTCCATCTGGGCCAATGTCGACACAAAGGTCCTTACGTTGCGTCAGTAGGACGCAACACTGCGGGCAGCCTTACAAATGCCCACAACCTCAAACTTGATACTATTACTAACTCTTAAACACTACAAATTACGGGTCAGGCCCGAAACTCGTCAACTACTCCGACGATGTTGTACATCTTTTTTTTCTCTCGTACATCCGGCCTATATTTCAACTCTGATTACATTTATTGAACGGTAACCAATTGCATAGATCCGACACGGTGAGCCTTTTTCTTTGTTCAAAGAGCTTGGCACGGATCTCTTCGCAAACCGCAGAATGAGGACAGAGACGGTGAAAGAGAAGAGACGTGCTGGACTACTTGGCTCCCAGTTTATACAAACCATCATATTAAAAAAACTAGAAGCTAAAAAGGTTTTTTTTGGAATGTTAACCACGGGAGATTCCCGGACTTACGCCAGCAGAACTTCAAAAGCCTCAACATGAACTCTGTCTCGAAAACTGCACTAAAAATACGTATTTTGTGGCGTAACGCGGCTGCTCAGGGATAATAAAATAGCTGCTGCAATTTAACGTCGACCCAGTTTACGTGAATAGAATAACCCTCAAAAACAACTTAAAGACCTTGTCCTGAATACGGATTCAAAAATTTATTCGAGGAGAAATCGAGTCGACACATTTCCTAGTATTTTGTGGTCTGATGAAGAGATTCTGATGAAATGGAGCAGAATTTGAGTGCAAAACGCATTTGCACAGAAACTACCGTTCCTAGACTTATCCATGTAGTCTAGTGTTTCCCAACTTTTTTCTTACCATGACCCACTAAGCCGCATTTCCGGTATCATGCCCCACCTGATGCCACCTATGTAACATATACATTTTGTCAGATCAAAAAAATGAATTATTCCCTAAATGTATTCTAGTTATTTGTTCAGGACAAAACTTGGGTTTCATGAAACAACCACTAGCTATTATTAAAGGAAAACAGAAGACTACTTAAACTTATAGTTATTATTATTATAATCAGCCCAACAACTCTTTTAGAGTCCTGACATGAAAGAAAACTAAAAAAATACTATGAAACTTTTTTATTTCATATTTTAATTATTTAATAATTTCAACACTTATTGAGGTCATTTCTGGAGTAATGAGTTGTGCTTGATCTTTGCTGCAGAGAGATTTTATATTGAGTTCAAATTAGTCTTGTCTCCTCTACACGTAAAGATGAGACGGTTATGGAGATACATGCCATAGAAATCGTCCAAACAGTACGCACTATTCCTTTATTAGGGATAGTAAACATTATTCGCCAGGTAAATTGTAGTTTATACTACCCAAAACTCTTAAGTGTGACTCTATTCAAAATATAACACTTAACGAACGAACGATTATTTAAAACAATTATTACTGTTCTGAAATGCTCCCCTGACAATCAAATTGGGACCAAGTTTCTGAAACGCCGATGTTGACGAAGGTGTTTATTTTACGCGATTATTATACATGGGATCAACTCGTTCGAGGTATGGTTGTTTTTAGTTCTTTCTCATTTGTTCACAAGTTAACGAATCGGTTTGTATGTATGCAAAGATTCATTAAATTTATAACGCTTAACTTTCTATATCATCTGAAAGGCAGGACTGCGACTTTGGCAAGCTTTTGCGAGACTACGGTGGGAGGGGAGAAGGAAAAACTAATAAGCTGAACATTCAGAACATGCCCACATGTCAATTGCCGATAACCAGTCGAAGCCGTCACGTGAACGGCTGATAGACCTGTGACTATGTAGTTTTAATAATTATTCACAGTCTCCCTCAGAATCCAGGTATGAAACGATTACAGTCATATTAAAGGGGAGAGGCTGTCATTCACGACAGCCTCTACCACGCGAATGACCCTTATATAGCCTGTCACCACCCAAAAACGAACCATTCTGTGATATTAAAGGGAAGAAGTTACAATGTGGATGATCCAGGGGAGCAAGTTTACTAAAAAATAAACTACAATATATATTATATTGGAAGGATCGACGAAAGCGTCCTCTGTATGGTTTGGAATTACGTTCCCCATAGTCCAAGACATCTAGACCAGTTTAAAGGTCTGTATACTGTGGGGTCATACGGCACAGTCAGCGAGGTATTTCCTAACCTGATCGAGGCATTGAGTCCGAAATGCTGCGTTACCATAGCTAATACCGAACTTCAATCATCGGAAGAAAGTGGGACAAGTACCGAAAATCTACATGTGTCCTTAACCATTTCTCTCCCTTCCTTGTTTTTCCACTTTTAGGGGAGGGATGAACTTCAGATAACCTGATTCTCGAAGAAAGGTGATAATGTACTAGGTATATTGCAAAAATCATTAATTAGTATCACTATTATTTTTTGTTGAAAATGTCGGCAAATCAGTCACTTCCATCCTATCATCGCATATTTCTCTCTCCTTCGACTCAGAAAATTGTTTTACAGTCCATATTTAAGAAGTCTGCTAACCAATAAACCACAGCACGAATGCTCAATTCAAAGAAATGATTTAAATAGAAGAGAATTTTTACATAAATCGAACTTTGGCTTCCCTTATTTTTCCCCAGAAGAAGGAATATGCTAATTACATGAAGTCGTAGTCAATTAACAGACAAAGCTAAGTGAAGATAATAAATACCAGACATTTCTGAAATCCTTGCTGCTTTCCTCAACTGGTGGAAAATCGCAAGAGCCACTAGAACGACACACCAGGTGACGAACTCGAAAAAGTAATGAAAATATACGCGTGCTTTGTAATTTGTAACAAAGGTATCAATAGTTAAATTTGTTAAAAAAAGAAGTCTTAATGAAAAATGGCCAATATCTCATGAAAAATTCATTATTTGAACGACGGTAATAAATTATTTGGAGAACTTCAATACGTATGTTAAATTATCTACAGTTTGATGTTATGGAAGAGAACAGTTAATACTACAGAATATCGAAAAATATTATTCATAAGTACTATTAAAATATTAATTTTAAATATTATGTGCATATTTTTGGACTGTAGGTCAAATATAGTTTTCAATTTACTCTTTGAAATATGACTGTTGTTGAAGGGTGTAACTTATTAAGAGGTTATAAGAAGTGTACTGGAAAAGAGAACCATGTTGAGAATGTTTCTTTTGAGGAAGGCAAATTGGGTCGAATACATCGTCAAAAGGATGCTACTTGACATTTTCGGAGAACAAATAAATATGGCCTTGGCGATGAGGTGTATTGATGATATTAAAAGATCAATGGACCAATTTTGACAAGTCCTCGGGCCTGCCGCAAGACTGATTACTTAATAATGGACGTATCTGTTCCTTAACCGGTGATATGCGGAAGCATTTAAGGTCCTTGGAGGCTGCGGCTATCATAGACAGGTGTCGCAACGGCAACTGCCGTGAGCCTGAATTCCTGAGCACGGGCGGTGTATTATTTGACTGGAATAAGTGTTAGAACATCTCAGCGAGGGCTCGGCAGAGCTGTTTCTAACTATAGCGCTCCTGGTGCTAGGAATAACGGTCGGGTCGGAAGTGAGCAACAATGGACGACGCGTTGCGTGACGTCATGGGCTGACACACTTGCTGGGGATTGCGAGCGAGCAAGGGTTGCGTTATGCGGACCTGGCTTGCCCGCCCGCCAGCTTGCCTAACCGTAGTCCGCACCAGCTACTTACTGCCTTCCTTATGTAACCACATCCGAGATGATCATTACATTCAAAAAAACTGTTACGTAGGAAACGTTTAGTTATGACACCGTTTGACGATACTACTACTGCCACGGACATTTTGTATCAGCATTAATCCACACGGTCGGAGTGAAAGCCATTGAAACTCCCATTAATAAAGAGTCAAATAAATACAACGACGGTAAATAAAACTTGTAGAAGACGCCGAAAGTCCGACGAGGAACTATATGGACTATAATTGACAGAAGACCTTGACACCAATTACGTTTCGTGGGCGACATTCTTTCTCTCTGCAACTAGGAAAGTCGATTGCTAAATCGAACGTCACGATGAATCTCTCTACGTATGTATTTCAGCATTACGCCACCTGATGGCTTGAATACCTACCTACCATATCAGTAAATAGAAATAAAAAAGAATGCATGTTCGCTTGCATTTTTGTTCCTTATGCGTTCCTATACCAATCACCTGATTGCGATGAAATATTCGTCAGTTGTAGTTATCTCCCCAGAGAAGGTTTCTGTCGATCTTTGCTAAATTTAGGTTCCTTCCTTCCCCGTCTTTAAAGTCAAAGACGTTCCCACTCTCTAGATATTCTCAAAAATTTCTCGACAGATGTCGCGTAATTCGCAAAAAATTTTCGAATAACATTTTTCGTCTTCCACCTTCTCGCGAATAGATTCAAGGAGATGAAATATTTACAACTTGCAACAAGAGAGAGTATAATCTTCACGTAGCCTCTCAAGCGATAGGAAGTAATATTTAAAAAACATTTTATTTAAGTAATGATACTATTTCATTAGTTAATAAACATGTAAAAATATTTCAAAATCACAGCGCAGATGATTCAGGGCTTAATATATAAAAATGTCCATGGCCGCACAAGCGTATATATTGTTGTGGTATTCAATCCTAAGATTGATCTGATACTAACCTCTCATTTTTACATTGCTACCACATCCCGCATAATCTGCTTAGCGTATTCCATCCTTTATCACACATTGCACAAGACCCTCATATCTCAAAACGTGGCTTATTAATATACCTCTTCTCTTGGTCAAAGTCTTCCAAATTGTTCTCTCTTCTCATATTCTGCTTAGAACTAGCTGGTTAGTTACCCTATCCACCCAACTGATTTTTCAGCATTCTTCTGTAGCACTACATTTTGAAAGTTTCTATTATTTTCCTTTCTGCAACCCCATCGTCCACGTTTCGCACTTATATAACGCCACACCATATGCACTTTTTCAGGCTAATAAGGCGGAAGTATTTTCTTAGAAATATAATAGATAGTTTCAGCGTATCTTTGTGCACGTGCCGCATACAAATTTAAACGCGTAGAGCAATTTCGACCATTATTTGTACACGTGTCAAAGATTGCGGCCACATCACAGCGCAACGAAAAATTAACAGCACAATGGAAAAGAAGAAAAGCGTTTCTTAAAATGATTAAGAATAACATACAGTAGAATGAAGTGCAAAAAATAGATAAAGGACTCTACTCCGTCCAGATAAACTCGTCGATATCACACGACGTTTCGACGACTTTCGTCCTGAATATAATTGCGACGAAACTTCGCGTGATATCCATGGATTCCCGAGTATTCTTTTTGAAATATTCCTAAAAACTGAAACAAAACTACAGCTCCTTAACATGGATTGAATTTGCTTGTTAATTTATGAATATAAACACATAATTCATATTGATGTTAGATGTCAATAAATAGGCATTACAGAAAAAATACATTAGCCAATAAGTCAGAAAATTGATATTTAATTTATCGTAAACTTCAGTAGTTACATTTACAGGACAAGCATACAAGAAATACGTTTGTTCCGACTTTGGGTACGTTCAGGTGATATATGTTCATGAGGAAAAGGGAGTCATTTAATAAATATATGGAAGATAAAAATTGTTTTCTAATAAGTAAAGGAAATTCGATTAAGAAACTGTAAATCCAACATAGTTTACGTTATAAGGAAATTTTGAAGTATTTAGAAAATGCATTCAACATTTCTTTGCAAGTTACAAATAATCCTACTATAACTTTAATGACATAAACAATTTTTTTGTTCTATAGTTCTACGAATAAGGCTTGGGAAACTATTACCCACGATTTTGTAATAGCAATACCCTCTAGTTTGTTCCCACTTCCAAGCTTCAACCATCTTCAACCTTTGATACGAATTTGCCAGACCCATCTGTTAAACTTGTTATATGAAGCTGGGAGAAACGAGACAAAATTAAACGACGGTACAGCAACAATGGTGTGAAATTTGATGTGTAACTATGGAAATATTTTTGTAAGCGAATCTTATTCGCACGCCTGGGTGAAAGGTGTAAACGTCGTGGAAGTGGGGCACTTGGAAAGTGAATGGACTTTTCTCTCTTATTCCGGGGCAGTGTGCCTGTCCTACTATTCAGGATTTAGGAACACCATTCTTGTATTAAATTCCTCCAATGTATCTTTTTCTCGGTATAAAAAATACGCTCATGGAAAAAATTACAACTCTGTGAGAAGAAACGTAAGGAGTAACTGTTGCTCTCGTTTCGCGTCTTAATCGAACAGAGTAATTCAATTACTTGGTGTAAATATTTGATTACCGGTATTATTTTTGATTGAGGTGGGTCTTATTCAGCTGTGCAACTGAAGTGAATATTCACATTAGCATAAAATTTGTTGCATTCATGAGTGAGAGTGGCTGCTCCGAAGTGGGTAAGGAGTTAATGTTAGTGTCCTGCGACTTACTTCCACAAGATGGAGGAGCGCCAGGCTTTTTGGACATAGCGCTGACCGAGAATACCTCTACGTTCTTGGAAAGCGATTCAGCGGGTGTCCTTCGAAAACCTGAATACGAAAATAAGGGACAAATTAGTATTTGAAAATTTACTAAACACTTTAACTACATTCACTCGGGCTGGTGAATCAATCTTCATTGAGCGCTATGAAACCTTTCTTGACAGTTCTAGAAATTTAGTTTCTTGCGCCACCCTAAGGCAGAAATTAAATTTGAATTTTACGAAGGATAAAAGTCCTTAGCATGAGCTAACAAAATACGCTTCAAATGTACATGACAATAGGAGATTGAAGCTGATATTAAACTTAATACATCACAAAATGGAATAATAAGGAATTGTGGAGGGTAAAAGAGTTCTTTGAGAAGGTATACAAGTTCAGGATGCAAAAAAGTGAGATAGATACTGAAGATATTTTCCCTGCTGTGGTGCGAGGTTACTCTGCTCGACCCTGAACTTTATTCTTGAGCGGTGTCACGTTACAACTTGATTGATCGACTCAACTGCATTCGGTCATTTGCTGAATATACTACACGGGTTATTCGAGTTGATTTTTATTACTATACAAAATGAAATGTACAGCGCTTAGGAACCGGTAACAAAAAGTTTATTTAAGAAAAAAAAAGTAAAACAACGTTTCGGTTGCTATTTGTACCTCCTTCAGTTGTAATTATTTTTTCCAGACTCTACAAAGTTAAAAACTTTTAAAATTAATAAATTGTAAAATTTGAAACATATTTTGTTTATTAGGTCAATGATTCAAATTAGTGGAGTGAGGAGAAAAAGGTAACCTGAAGAATATGCAAATATGTACAGAAACGTTGTTATTTTAAGCTGAATAATTTTTAATAAACTGCTGTTGGTTGTAAACTACAGTTCGTTGCCGACCTCCTGTGGTCTAGTGGCTAGCGTCGCTGCCTCACAACACAGAGGTCCCGGGTTAGAATCCTGGAATGGGATTGGATGTTTGTGCCGTCATGATCACGCAAGCTGGGATTACGACTGCCGGAGAATCGATACGCTGACCACGTATCACTCCAAATTCAGAATGTGTCATGTAAGGTGGGAGTCCGCAGTCGACTCGGTAGGCCAAGGCCCTCAATGGGCTGTAGAACCAAGGAAGAAGAAGAATCGGTTCGTTAATATTAGGTATCTCGTTTTCTTTGCTACTTGATCAAGACAGAAAGCGGTAATCCTTAAGACCAGAAAAAGAAAAGGCACCACGCTTGAAGCTCAAGGCAGTGCTTGTAATTTTCTTCGATATTCTGGGCATCGTTATGGTGAAAACAGTTAAACAACAATATTATCAGCACGTGAAAGCATCAGGGAAATACTTTTGTCCATAATGAGTTATTAATTCAGATTTTTTATTAGTAAAAGCAGACCATATTTTCCTGATTTAGCACCGTGTGATTTCATTTTCCAAAATGAAGGAGACACTTTAAGGGACAACAGCGGAAGAGATACAAGCGCAGCCTCACGGAAAGCGATATACTTAATTGATTTGGGCAGTGGAAGGAACGAGTGCAGAAGTGTTTTGACTCAATACAGTCCTTTCTTCACCAGTAATACTACGTTTCAGTTGAATAAAAGATCTTGCAGTATCAGTCTCGTTTCATCGTTGTAGTTGGATACTTGTAGACATTTCCAAGAAAAATCGCAAAGTTGTTCCAGGATTTCATAATTACTCTGCGTCATACGTACACCAAGAACTAAGACTTGCAGCACGTTGATCGATTCGGGCAACTGTAGACCTGCCTATGCAGATGATCAAAGGCGAGCGTGCTTTAGGGAAGACATTTTAGCCACGGTAAAACCTTTATTATTGGTTGCTAACAGATTCTAACCCTGGACATCAAAACTGGGTTTCATACAGACTATTTCTGCAAAAAGAATGCAGCTTTGGGCTAAAGCGACAGGAGAAGTCAACCGTGTTCGATTGTGCTGTGAAGTCGGATTATCAGAAATTTTGAAAACTGCAAGTGAACATGCGGGGGGACGCTGTTGCAAAACGGTGCTCGTCAACTGTGAGGGATCCCGACATAATTGCGTGTAAGTCGTTTAGCTGTCGTTGTTAGGCAACAGTACACCAGACATCACTGAACGTCGAGGGTTGACAGGGGGAATATGGAATGGTGTGTGTCACAGGCCGGAATGTTAGCCAGGCAGACATTTGCATGAAATAAAAAAGCATTGCTCACATTGGTATGACGGGGAACAGCTTTAGTCGAATAAAAGTTTTATCTGTTCCTTGACAGTGTGCAACTGGACGCATCAGCCGACTTTCAAACTTCCAAATCTCTTTGAAAACCTCAACGTACAGGAAGACTGAGGGGAGAGCGGAAAAGGATAGTGAAGAGTTCTGTTACAGTTCAGCGATGTATTAGCTGCGCCTCAAACTTTAACACAAAACTGTTTTTACGGGTTAGCCACGCACTTAACGGAGCATGTCTCTATTCGCAGGTCCAGGAAGCGGCGTCCCAGCTATTCGCAGGAAGACCTGGATTTCATGGACGAGTGCACGGCCGCGTTGGTGCTCATGAGCTTGTCGTGTAGCCCACACTCCCCCAGGCTCACAGGTATGTATTCCACACAGAAAACATCACTTCCGCAATTATATTGAGCTACAACTACCAATAATTATAAAATCTGTTTTTACTTGTTTGGCTACTAAGGTTTCGTGGTTGCATGTTAGAAGCAAAGTATGTTAAGAATGAAAAGGGTTTAGTTTGTACTTGTGAAAATGTTGCAGGTTTTCGTCCGATTTTCCTTAGAAAGGATCCGTGAAATCTTTGTACGTTGCTTGTCTTTGTCAGAGGCAGCCAAGGATTCCGACTCAAGACGCTTTTCGGTCACATCATTGAGAAAATGAAGGGCTGTCACCAACCATTCCTCCTTGTTATACTTGCAATCTCTGTTATTTTCTGTAAACAATTCATCGCATTTCCGATTCATACTATTCTGAAGAAGAGGAAACTGTTCGCGTTGACGTCATACATATGCGTACTTTTAATGTGTTTTGGAGTTTTGTAGAGGAACTAATACATCCGTCACTTGAATTTGGACAGTTTGTAATCTTCCATCTTCGCATGACGTTTTCCACTATCTACATCGGAAATTTTTACAAATCTTTTGCATTCATCATGATAATTTCTATTGAATTAACATGTTTAACGTTTGTTTCGCCTGTCAACATAACTTTATTCTTGAAATTCACAGAACACCGTCTCGACAAAATTCCAAGCACTTGATTGTGATACGCAGGCGATGCGATAAATAATGTATATTCCATTATTCTCAACGTACTACATCAGAGCTTGATTCAGACTTCACGCATTATGTTGCGAGAGAGATATCAAAAACTGCGCCTTTTTACAAAACGAAATTTCACTATTTCTCAAAATAATGCCCACGGATATTAATACATGATGAGCTATTTTGTATACCTGATGCACAAAAGTCTACTTCTTGTTATTTGAACCAGTTTTCCATAAATTCTTTGACCTAATTTCTGAACTTCTTTTCACGTAATTCCTCATTCAGTGGACCAAACAAATGAAAATCGAAAGGAGCCAAATCAAAGATGTAGGGAGGATGAGGTAGTATCTCCCAAACAATCTTTCAATGGTCATGTCTTTGGTCATGTCGGCGGATTCACTGTGCACTTGCTTTGCTGAACGTGAGTTGGTAATAAGTTGTTCTTCACGAATAGTCACAGAGGCAAGGGTTGGTCGTTTTTGAACTGTTGTACCCAATTATAAAAATTTCTGTGGTTCATACAACTTTCACCATGCTCTGAAAACATCCGATAAAATGTCAGCTAGTTTTTCACTATCAGAAACTAAGAAAACGTATCACTGAACGTTGTTCATGCAATGTACAAACTTCAAGTGGACGCGCCATCGTTTAATGCATCTGCCAGGTGTTCTCAGCTCATATCAGTGATGCTAACTTAAAGTCATTAAAGTACCAATGGCCGCCTACGTTCTTACTACTACGATATGTTTATTTAATTATTGAATTTCTGTCCTATAACTCCTCAAATGTATGTTTGCGATTAGAAAGTATGAGTCACGAGCAGGTTACATTGTGATCAGTCCTTTGATTTGCTTGGTTATTTATGTGTTAATTCTCCTAAGTACTTTTGGATTTGGATTTTGTGTGATAGGCTTTTCCGCGTTCCTGAAACATTCCTCCGTTATCATGTTTTGCTATAATAATCATTCCATTTTTCTTGATCATGAGTTCCTTGGCTGAGCTGGTTTGTTCACGAGCTGGCAATCCTGCGCAGTCCTAGCCGTGTCTATCAACTTTGCAGCCTTCAAGGTTAGCAACACAGTGAGTTTCTCAGTTTCCCTTCAAAGTCCTACACACGCCGTGTCTTTCATTTGATTTCAACGACACCAAATCGTACCGTATAATTCAATCAGTCTTTTCGGATCAATTTCTTGCCGAGTTCTTGCCTCCTCTCGCAGACGAAGCGCGTATCACACAGTTCTCTCCACCTTCCTATTGTACTAAGATAATCGTTTATATTCCAATATATTTTGGCTCCATTTGGACATTCTGCACGTTATTAGACCGCATCTGTCCCTAAAGTGTACTAATGTACGAAACTTTGATAAAAGAGAATATAAAATGTATGTTATTTACTCATAACCACAATCTGTAATACTTCGAATTAGAATATCTTTTAAGTTTTCATAGGACGTGATCATTCTTGGTTCTTTTCGAATGGAATGAATCTCATTGATATGACGACCTCATATTCAGAACATGCATTGTTCACACTGCCCATCCTCATTTCCTCACGTCTCACTGACATGGAACTAGTTCACCTACATTAACTCGACACGCCGTGATTACACGTTCGTAACATAGTTTACGAAGTTTCGTAACTCAACGGGGGTCTTTTACGCTCATCATGAGCGTCACTGATGCTGACTTCCGATTTCTAACCATTTGCGTGTTTCTGCAGATCGCAATTATTTTCGTTGCCTCATTTTATGAACACAATTTGCTGAAGTCGTGGATTTATGAACAGATACTGAACACGTGCAATGCATACCAGATTTGGAACACGGTCGTTGTCTCCTTGGTCGTGATACGAAGAACTTGACCCGCATTGCTATGTCTGAGGCACCTCATTTCTCTGAGGCAGTAATTTCTAAGTCGACTCGCCAGTGTCATTTCTAAATGTTACTGCAGGAAACATTATACTATCGTTATATATATAATATCGTTCCAATTCCATTAATCTAACATATACAGTGTGTTTCAATAACTTTTACAAGCATTGGGAAACGAAAAGATCATATAAACATATGTTAGACAGTCCTACAGTTTTTCAGTTATTAATGAAAGAACCTAATGACACATTGTCATCAATTAGCAATTGTTGCTTATGATAACATACATTCAAAATGGCTACGGCTTACAGGTCTACTGGTCGAATCATGAACTTACCGGCCATCACGCACGGTTTCTAACAGATTTGAAGGCATTCAAGACATGCGTTGGGAATGTTTGCTGCATTAACTGATTAATTAATACACTTCCTCAGATAAAAATGTAAAAAGTTGAGGTTGGTGGAGCGTGAATGTTATCATATCTATCAACCACCACAAAAACAACAACAGTTGTGGCAGATATCAGCCAGTGAACAATATTCTGGAGCCGCATCACGCATAAACCACATGCCGTTCATTTTCTAAGTCATGTCTGGAACAGTGTTTAGAATAATTTCCTGTAAGTAGCGCAAGGAAAATTGATTTTTCATTAACAACTTAAAAACGAGGAAGTGGTGAACATTTACTTATCTGACCTTTGTTTCTTGTTTGGTGTGAAGAATCTGCCCAAAAAGCTTGTAAAAATATCATTGAAAAATGAATATATATAACGGCTCTCGTTGTCTGTGTTTGTTGGCAATTTTTGGAAATCCAGACTGTAGTACTTCTAGCAGACTCTGGCGGATATTCAGTTTCCCCTTTCAGCGTGAATGAGGAAGGATGTGGCATATTGACTTCATCCCAATATTTCCGGTTGGATTTAGGAAAATCAAAAGCAGGAAGACTGTAAAGGATTTTATCTCAAAGATGATTCACGAGTTTTGCGACGCCTTCTGGTCTCCCTGACGCATCTTCTGCTGTAGATAACAGCAATAAAGAATAAATTACGAGAGGCTATTAAATATTCGGTCTTTAGTGAAAGCCAATAGGTCAATAACATGAGGATCTGATTATGATAACGACACTACGGTTACGAAGACTTTACTAATTGGACATTGTATGGGTCTTTTCTTTGTCCGGTAACGAACGCCGCCTTTTTGTTATCTATATATAGATTACTTTGTGGACCTGGAAGGAGACTAACTGGCCCAGTGATTCACGACCGACCAGCCATAGAGACGTCAACTCACTTTATGCGAAATGTAGATGGGAGACATTTAATTTTTTGTACAGAAATTACTTCAATTTACTTTTATTAGTCCAATTTACAAGAAACATAATTCGTTACACGAAAAATACAGACAAATTAATACTAATAAGAAAAGCCATATCAAAGCCCCGTACTTTCCTATACATTTGTTGATTAATTTTTCAGATAAAAGTGAATTAAGAGTTAAATGAAAGTAAAATCGTGGGCAATAAGTTTAAAAATAACGCAGAAACCGAAATTGACACCTAAAACCAAAACATAAAAAATATTGTACTTTATAGTGGCCACTAACATTGTAGACGGAATAACGAAAGCTATTGCAAATGTCGAGACTGAAACTACTTCATTAAAAAATACGAATATTTCATTTTATTATTTAACAGTGGACGGCAATTAGAATTCATCACTAAAATTTATTTAAGTTAATTCACAGAGAAAATCATTTTACGAGAAGAAGAGGAACGAATATAGAATTTCAATAAGTATTTTGAGATTAAAAATGTTATAATAAGAAACGGAGAGCAAGAAACAATGGGTCCTCGTACGTGGACGTCACGTTAATACATGGACGATGACTTCGCGGAAAAAGTAAACAGAATCACTCAACTCAACGGCTTAGGCTTAGGAACTGCTATTTCTGGGCTCAAAGCTTGGAAGGAAAATTTGGTTTGTCGTTCGTGGAGAAATATAAATTCTATTTTTTGTTTCCATCAATATACTTCAGAGTTTTTCTCGCATATTCTCATAATCGTAATAGGATGTGTAATCAGTATCAAAAGACAAAGAATATTCTGAATAATAATGCAAAAAAACATCACTCGTGCGGATATTTAAGAAATAAGGAACGCAATTACTTCAATTACATTTTTGTACCACGTGCTGGATTTCCAGTATTCATATTGCAGAAGCCTCACATAAGTGTATTTAATTTGCAATTACCCTGCTGAATACACAGGATCAATGAAGTTATTGTGTCAGAGATCTCCCTCTATTAGAGGGGTCATTGTATTACTTTCTGATCATAATGGATACTCATGATATTCTTGCATCTGCTTCTGGTTGGCGTTTGCGTTTGCCACGATGACGTGCCTGATCTCCTGAACTTTGACCAGGCAGCAATCGTCGCGACGACATGTAACTCGAAACTGGTGAAATTTACAATCATTTTCAATTAGCCGTAAATGAAGCGCCGTCACTTGTTATCACGATGTCAAACTGCCTTATGTTTTAACATGTCCCAATGTTTTTTTTATTTTTCGCCAACTTGCATGTAGTTGTTGTATTCAGTCCTTAGACTGGTCTGATGCAATCCTCCATGCTAACCTATTCTGAGCTAACCTTTTTACTATGTATATTGCTACCTCATCCCACATTCACTTTAATCTGCTTAACGTATTCCATCCTTAGCCTCCCTCTTCTGTTCTTACTCCTGCACAAAAATCTTTCAGCATAATGGACTTATGTAAATTTTTTAGATTGCGTGGGTTTGCGAATTCTCACATTGATATAAGATAGTTGAAATAAAGTAATAACCTCGTAGTTTGTACTCAAATTTGTACTCCTTGACGGACAATAAAAAATATTAAACTCTACTTCTGTGTTCATACTTTCCTAAATCACCCATTTGTTTTAAATAAGCACTGACAAAATTAAACTATTATACAGTAGATGGCCATATGGTCTGAAGCATTACAAAAATTATATTTTCAAGTCAATGATAATATGAAAATTAATATATGGGCTGTACAACGCAAGAAAAATATTATCCATTTTCCTGCTTATCACCACACTGCTAGAAACACCAATCATCATTAATATTTTTAAAGTTTTCAAAATTTATGTATTTCAGAAGTATACATTTTAGCGATTTAAAATTTTGACTTACACAGAAATGAGTATTTTTCAATTAGAAAATGTGTCTAGCAAATTAATTGCTTATCTTCAATTCTTGCAATTACATTGTTTTACAGTAATCGTTGTTTTAGAATTAAATGTTCCATTTTGTAAGCAGTTGAAAACATAATTATGAGTATGCTGCGCTAGTGCTTAGGCTCTAACTTAAGCCATTCAATCTCTCAAAATTTTACTAAATACGCAATGTTTTTTATTTGTTGAATACATTATTAAATAACTTATTATTGGTCTCACTAATGATAATGATGGTAGGGTCTTTAGCTCTTTATAAATGGAATATTAACTGAATAATTTATATATATTCGTGTGTGTTTGTTAAGAAAATAGTTATCATTAAATGTTTGCAGTATTCAAGATTTAAGAAATTATGCTTCAAAGTTTTTTGATCATGTTAGTGTACCTGCACTACTCAAATACAATTAATATTCAACAGGAGTATAAAAATGTCTTTATTCTGGGATCTAGGTCTTTCTCTGGTCTTCATCGCATATTTCGTTGCCGTAGAAGCCCTCTCTTCATCAAAGTTATTTGGGTCTGATCTTCATTTTTTAAACTTGACATGTTGTTCCCAATTTCAGTCATTATCGATTCGTGCTCATTTCTATAACTCTGCTTCCAAAATACTTTGTTTTTTAGACATACAATCCAAATTTCAAAATGAATTGACTCGTTGCGTTCTATGTATAACCACCAATAAAACTAATCAAGAGGTATGTGTCTCTTAAGTCCTGAAAAATGGGGTTTTAATCCATTCCATTATGGAAATAAGAATATTAATTCATTTTTCCTTTGTTATGGACACCGTGGATTCGTTCCTTTTGGAAAAGCATCATCCATGTCCATCTTATCAGCTGAAACCATATGGCCTAAACAGATTTTTTGATATCATATACAGATAAACTATTTACTCTTATGACATTTCAGTACTTATTAGCTTAGTTTGGTAATCACCCAATACATCAGTTTATTTGTAACACATATTCAACATACGTTTACACACTTTTGTATAGTTCTTTTAGCGTTTAAAATCTTGGCCATACTTTTTTTGCACATACCTTACCCATTCCAGATTAGTGACAATGGCATTTGGATCTTAAGGTTTTACACCTGATGTTTTCTTATATGTGCTGGTGTAGCATTCTATTCAATAAAAGCCCGGTTGGTGTATCTACTCCCTTAACGTACCTATTTAAAAATATATAACACTCGCCAATATATATTATATTAATAGTATTTTATATAAGCTTCGTTTGCCGAACGGAATTGTTCCCTGAATTATTTTGGGATTTTTTATGTTGATGATTTTCCACCCTTGTTCCTGAACTTGGATTTCCGGATTTCCATGTTCCCTCCAATTAAATTAAAGAAATTAAGTTCTCGTTCCGACGAAACATTTCTGTTTCCCGGTTTTTGTGATTCACAACTAAACATCTTGTACATCCGAGGCGCTCGGGTTATTTTGGGGAATGTAGCGGGCCAAAACTATGCCACTTGTCAACGGAACTATATATTGTCCAGAACTTGATACATTTAATGATTCTTCTTTTTGTAAAATGCATAAGTGAAAATGTGCACCAGCATTTTAAATCATAAAAATCAAGGGTACGTGCTTCTTATAACTGAGCAGACGTCGTAATGGGAAATCATTTCCTAAGGAAGAACTGAAAGGATATAAAATCACGGTAAGCACTAAAGACTAGACAGATAATGAGCTAAACGCCGTGGTGTTATTCTTATGAACAAATCAACCTACACATCACGAGGCACGTTCCTACCTTACTTATAAATCTTGTGAGTAGTTATCGATGTTATGGAAGTATATCATTATAATTTCCTTCCTAAATTATAATTTTAAAACTCTTGAAATGTGATTTGAGCCAACATGTGATGGGGAGAGAAAAATAATAGTTCCTTCATATGGAATGTGGTAAGGGTTACAGATTCAATGCCGGTCTTTTTAAGCGCGAATCAAATTGCGATTTGTATCTCCATGCAATAGGTGTTGCATATTTTCTCGTGATTCTTTTTGAACCGATACTGTACATTTGAACGTCGTTTCCAGGTATTACACAACCGTGGTAAGGTGGACTGCCGCCAGACACACCTTACTGATTTCCTCGCTTTGTATAGAAGATTGCTCTACTTTAGAGGAAAATCTTGCAGCTACACCAGTAGCCTCTATGACACGTAGTGATCGGATGCTGCTTAAAATATTTTATAATTTGTTTAGGGCACGTTGACGTGCAGCCAACGTATGAAAATTGAAATGTTTTGGGAAGTCGGGAAAGTCAGTATTTAAAATGTTCGATAGTCCCAGGTCCGAGCGAGGAGTTGCTGCAATGGCCCAGTCTGACGAATGGCACTCTTCCTTTAAATTGCAAGCGTGTCCGTGTCGCTTTCCCCGAGGTTTTTGCCAGAGAAACCACGTAGCACTTTCTCAAACCAACCGAACCAAGCGTCTCCGTGCTTTCGGAGACGTTCAGATGCGATAATTCGTTTTTACCTTCTCAAATAATCGTGTGGGTGTCTTTAAAATTGAAGAATATTTTATACATGGTAACCTGATATTTCACAATGTACAGAATTTGGTCTCATTAGAAAAGCGTTAACGTTCTGTCACAATTACGTTTTCTCCGGTTTAGTAATCGTTGCAACCAACGAGGTGGCGACATCTCGAGCCTCTTTACCGAAATTCTGACCATCTTTGAATTTTCTCTCCTTTCTAAAAATCAACGATACAAAGTAGGCCATTAATTTCCGAACGAAATGTTGCCTAATTTAAAACTAACGAAAAGTTATATATGGAACGTCTTTTTACAAAAAGAAATGGACTAAGCCAATTGAGTCTGAATCATAACTATGCTGGGAGCCATATTTGAGCTAATAAAAAGGTATATACTTTCTGAATTAAGATTTTGGCAGGCTAAATTAAAAAAAATATATATGATGATGGTAATGCAGTTACTTTTGAATTACCCTATGGCGATTGCGTCTCCGCCTTATAAATTTCACATCCTATCAACTGATGTTTACCATGAGTACGTTACGGCTTCTTGTTCTTTCTTCTGACTAATGGTTAAAGCCCTATTCATGTTTAAAACCGAATTGTTCATTGCAACTCATTTTGGCCATTATTGTAACGGCGAAAGTCTTAGCCCAAAACCTGACCTCTCCGAGAAAAACTGAGGTCTTCGGTTTTTTATACTCTTTAAAATGTTGTAGCGCAACCGGTCAGCAAAAATTATGCATCATTAGCAATTATCAATGTATTTTTAAAACCAGATAGCGCGTTGAAAAATTAAATTCTCTACATCATTTTTATAAGTCAAATTACTACACATTGGACTATTTTGAATACATCAACAGTTGACAATTTGACAAACCCATTTGTTCTCAAAAAGTACGAAACGAAGCCTAGTTTTGACCAACGACTTCCAGGACTGTGTTCCAAACATTTCTTAGTCAAACATACTATTTGACGCATAATTTAATGCTCTACAATTTATTTCTGGAAATCTTTTTTAAAAGAATGCTTCAAGATTTAGTTATAAGCGAAAAACTGAAAAGATGCGTAAAATTTCGAGATTTTTAGGCCACAGAAGATTTTTCCGCTGTCTTTCAAACCGGAAAAATTGATGTATCACTAATCGACACAACATATATAAGTAGGTAAGATGCACATAGCTACTTAGCTAAAATTGATGTAGCAGTCCATAAATGAGTCTACGAAACCACATTTCGCTCATACCAGCTGTTCGTCTTTGTACGATACTGAAAAAATATTCCTGAATACGAATAAAGGCGTCTAAAATATTGCATTATTTAACATCATAGTCTCGTTCTGTTTTATATAAGAAGGTAGTCAGTTTTTTATTATCGCTAAATTTAATAAAAATATTTCGTACATGTAAAATAATCTTTGGTGTCATTTATTGGCTATGGCAATTCAGTTATAATCATGAATCAGACTTTAAGCTTTATTAAATGTGATAAAGGTGCATGTAGATGAAAAGCGTATTTATTTCAACGTCGATCACGTTACCTTTGGTACAGATTGTTTCCATAGACGTAAAGCCGAGAGATTGACGTTTTTCAGACGGATTTTTTTTTCATATGGATTCTTTATAAAAATATATTCATTTTCATAAGTTAAGAGTTAAAACGAAATAGAGATTTGTCAGGTAGCCCAGTGTTCATTGGTTCGTTGTTAAGAACACTAAAAGTAATTTAGATTTTTTTATTTAGCATGAAATCGAATCTATAAAGAATAATTTTATTCCCTTAACTGCAGAATAAAATTTTACTTACTTTTATCCTAGGAAGTCAAGTTTTTTAAATCGATTTGTTCGGTTTTTAAACAGTTAAAATTAGACTGGTCTTTCTTATAGTAATGGCAGTGTTACAATTAAAGCCAATAAAACGTAATACACCTTAAATCCCGTCTCTCATTATTTCCGATATAAAGCCTGAAATTGAAATATTTTGACTACAATTTCTAATCTTGTATTGCTTTATTCTGCACTGATGAGTTGTAACTTGTTTCTTTATCTCCGTTTTCTTTTTTCTTACTTATGCTTATCGCGTTTTATCATCACGTATTGAAATAGTTGACAGTGAAAATGAATGTGACATTCGTTCTTTCGGCACTCAGAACAGACATGATACACAAAAAGAATATTGTTTATTTAAAATAAATTGGTCTGTTTAAAAGGAATATTTAAATGTAATTTCATTTCTGTATTTCCACTTTCTCTAGATAAAACTCAGGCCGTATGGTTTTCTAAATGCAAGTCATAAGTGTGTTTCACCGGAATAAAATTGTGTTACTGGTTTAGGATAACTGCAGCAATTTTGGATTTCTTTACGAATATCGTATAGTTAAAGCACGGATACGCACCTTATTTCCCAACTTAAATTGTGAAGTGTTATATGCTCCTGCTTGGTCTCGCTGTCTGATTTAGTGAAAGTTTGTGGCTGGTCACCTTTCACAGACGCTCCGCTTCTTTTAAAAGAAACTTACATCGATTCAAGCGTTGCTAAAAAACAATTACGTTCTTAAAACATAATATATACTGTAACAAGAAACAATCGTCAATGAAAATAAGAATAAATATCTATGACTTTATGAAAATAATCCGATCTTTATACTAGAATCTCAGGTGTTGGCTTTATTTAGGTATGCAAACATCAGTGGGCGGAATTGTTATAAAAGTAAAACGTATCAAATTATTATCACGTTTAAGCTAGTTACTTTTGATTGATTACAGAAGATATGGTAAACTCGACGTTTGAAAATGAAACATTTAATAGCATTATAAATATAATTTCTTTTTTAAAAACCTTGATTATTTTAAAAACTACTAATATTGGCAATATTTCTTGCTTATCGAACTTGTAAAATGCAAGTTATAGATGAACTGAGGTTAGAGAGTTTTATACGAGAAACACAGACGACACGTGTTAGACTTAAAATTCACAGATGTTGTTAAGGTCAATACTTTGTGTTATTTTGTTCAGTAATCAAAGAACTTTTAAAATTAAAAAAAGGAACTTTGAGTGAAATGAAATTATATCATTATCATAGAGTATAACCTCTGAAATATTACACACAAAAAACAACTTTAATTCCATTATCATCCAACAAAATACGTTTAGCGTTAATAATGATGAATTTTTACTTTAAAAAATCCATTAATTCTAGTATTGGCTTTACAAACTCCCAAATAATTTTAATTACAGAGGTGCGACAAAAGTTAATTAGTTTTAATAAAACAATAATCTGACACTATCTTCAATTATAAATTAAAAAATCACGCCAATTTGTCTGAAAATAGTATTGGTATTGTTTGACGTCTACAATCTTTCGTCCATATTTGTGGACTTTATCAGGTAAATTTTAAATAGATAACCTATTTGGATGCAGACTTTTGGTCGTGACCGTCGCTAGTCGCAATCCGCGACAAAAAATGACTTCAATAACTTGAGGATATATGATCTTGGTCCAAGGAAAACTAAGAGATTATTAATAAATGCTTTTTAGTCTAATAATTTTCACAATTGTGTATAGTCTGCCGGGGCACCAAATTTAGTATATGAGGACAGAAGTCAAGTTCTAGTGATGATCCACAAAACAGATGTTTGTATTGGTCTCACCGATGTGTATGTGCCAAGTGAGTTGGCAGTCTACGTGACGCGTTACCTTTGTTTCGTCTCTGATTGCAAATACACTGATAGTGGCAACACACGCTGGAATATACAAGTCGCCAAGTGCTGTGGTTGCAGTGTCTTCTTTAGTCGAGAATTAGCTTTGTTTCCAAGTTTGGTTGCCCCTTACCGTCAATCACAAAGTCCTGTGTAAACTTTTAATCTCTCCCGAGCTTCAATTCCCAGATATGTAGTCAAAATATCAGGACCACAAGGTCGCGCTCAACCCTCAATTCAAAACAAAAATATTCTCTTGTTTGCCCAAACATCTCACAATCTGGCAGTAACATCAGCGTGAAGGTTTTAATTTTTCACTTTCACGGGATTCCTTTCTTATATACGGTGGCGTCACCTAGGTTTCTCTGGATAGCGGAATTCTACTTTCATAAAGATTCGAATCGTAGCATTGTTTAAATAGAATTGGGGTTTAGAAACGTGATTAGTTTCTCCGTGTAAATCAAATTGCTTTTATATTTTCGTTCGTCCGATACGTGTTGAGAACAGCAAATGATAAACGGTATCGTAAGTCAAAAACACAATTTAAATGAAAATTCTGATCATTTCAGCCATAATAAATCTTTCTTTGTAAATCCTGCCGATCATGAGCCACATTCAATCCTTGCTTAGAGTAAAAACGGAATGAGAAAGATAATTCGGCTTCAATAATTTCCCCTAATTTGCTAAGCATAGTTAAATTCAAAGTTCCAGCTCGTCCTGTCAGATATTGTCCTGCCTTTAATGTAAGCTACCACAGATGTAAGTATAGTTACCATACAGCTCCTATGATTAGGGTTATGAGAGCAACTAAGTCTATAGGACAAACATATTTTTAATATTAACTTCTTCTTCTACCTATGGTATTCTAAGCCCCCATTCGTGTCTTTGCCTACCAGGACGACTGCGGACTGTCATCATACTTGACACATTCCGAATATGGAGTGATACGTGATCAGCGTATCGCTTCTCCATCAATATTAACGCCAGTCTTCGTGACCATGACAACACAAACATCCAACCCCATGCCAGGATTCGAACTCGGGAACTATGGGTTGTGAGGCAGCAACGCTAGCCATTAGACAACAGGACTTAAATATTAACTATCGTAATTTAAAAATAAAGTTCAACAAACTGTAAAATCGATTACATGTTATAGATTGTAGTCTCATCAATTATACATTGTATATATTTTTTGTAAATCATAATAGGCACTAGCCTTTAAATAAATAAATAAAAAAACCGAGAATTGTTCATGAAATAAATAACCTTTACTATGGTTCTTATCAACGTGGAACTACAAGAAGTACCACTCATATATTCTTACCTGGGCAGGGCACCTAATAATTCAAATGTAATTTGACTTCCACGTAACCCAAGCCTGCGTTGTATTGAGAGAAAATGAAAAGGTAAATATGAAAATTATTATTTTTTTCTATTGAGCGTTCAAACGGGTGCCAATATTTATCTACTTCCTCCGTAATCTTCGTCATGCCCATAATATATATTTGCGTTGAACTGTCATTTTTCAATCCCTTAGATAGTAAATGGGTCACACATCAGTTAATGTGAGTTGGCGTAGAAAATTAAATCCCAACGCCGTGGATTTACATTATATTTACCAATTAGCTCATCCATGTAATTTTTAAGATACATCTTTCACTTCCACTGTGTTCCATTTATTGTTGTACATGTAATTACTGTGTTTGTGCTTTTGGACAATTGCCAACAGTGACCGCTTCTGGTGTCCTCCTACACGTCTTATTATTCATACGATTCTGCTTTTCAATTAAATATTGTGAAAACTGCTTCAAGTGAACACAGAAGGCGTTAGTGGGACAGTCTTTCTTCACTCCTTAACTGTTTAGGAGCTCATGTATATTCTCATGCCGCCTTGTATCTGTAAATCACTTCATGTTGTCGTTCAACACTTTGGGCCATTAGCGCTCTCATTACAGCTGATGTCATGACACTGTTAAATGCTTTTTAAAATACGATGCACGCCATTACTTCGAGCATCTTACAATCCTATCTTGTGCTCGTTTATTTCCCCGGAAACATTTACTGAGTTAGTCGCTGTGCGGAGTCTTACTTTTACACTCCAGTCATTGTATTTGACTAATCTCCGACCCTTCAAACTCACTCACACACAAAATGTGGGTTAAATAGAAATGCATTTTCACAAACATTATCGAGGAAAAGAAAAACCAGTGGACTTCATTCAACATGATTACTTTACAATAAAAAATCTTTTCAGACATGTCTTGCCCCATTGGATGTCCATTTCGGAAGGGAACAGTGATATATATATATAGTAGAAAATCGAATCTTCTCTCTGTAGTTTGGATGCGAAACCAGCTCAGTTCGTCGATAATAATCTCTGAGAATTCTTTCTATTAGGCGCCAGGTAATTTTACCAAATGAAAATTACCAAAAGATTTTTAAATCTAAACAATACATTTATTCGAGCACTTGAGACAAGATATATCCACAGGGAATGGTCATTAATCCAATCGAATCACCTACTCGTTTCGTCGTCGTAATTAAAATTAACACACCAATTCTTGTACGCGTCTCGCCACTTGATTCTGTGATGTGTTCGAGACCCTTCACGTACGTTTGCGATTTCTCACGAACCGACTACTTTCTTCACTCCATGGTTGTCCGTCAACGATTAACTAATATCTTCGGGAGCATATACAGTTCGGCATTCTATGGCTTCAGCTCAACAATCGCCGGTTCAGTTTGCGTGTCGAAACCGGCAACATAGGATTCTAAGACCTATGCTGCTTTTTCAGACAGGTGTATATATATATATATATATATATATATATATAGTAACAGTCCTGCAGTGCCACTGTACTTTGCCCCGGCTATGCTCCGACGTCAATTACTGGTTTACTTTGATTGTACTCTAGGGCGTGGTCAATACAATGCAACCTCCTTCGCGCCTCGCCGTCGACTGACTTGATTACGGCACGTTGCTTCGCGGCAAAATGTAACAAGTCAAGTAATTTTATATGTCGTGGACTTTAAAAATATAAATCAAGCAAAGAACCTGCGTGACGTCTCACTACCAGTGATTCTGGTAGCGTCTTCGAGACCCAACACCTCAACCTACGGTCGCAATTTCTCGTGGACCCAATTCCACCATTAAACCATCATGGCTCGTCGAAGATACTTTTATTTCCGTGCACTTCCACTGTTCGGCGCACACAACGCACCAACTCAACAATTGCAGACTTCTGTCGGCGTGTTTCAAAAAAGCCGACAACCAACAAGAATCGGACGGCTTAGGTGCTTTTAGGGACTTCATGTTACTCTCTCTCTCTATATATATATATGGATGTGAAACAGTAGTTGACTTACCTTAAGTCGATTGCTGCGATGCAGGATCATTTCAAATCAGATTTTCGATGACCTGAACTCCCTTCGAGACCGTATACGCGGTAGCCATATATCACAGGGAGTTTTACTAAAAAAGTCAATTCAGTGTTACTGATGGTTACGAAGATTTCTGTAGCAGGAAACAACATATGTAAAAGTTTCCGAAGCCTTTTCCGGATAACAATTTTCAAGAATCTAAAAATATGTTCAAGTTAATTTTTGTTACATGAATATATTTTACCTGACACGGTGTCGTGTTCACAATATTCACTAATCAATTTTTTTTTGAGTTGGCAGGTGGAAAATCTTCAGAAAGACGCCGTGAAGCCCGTACTTCACGGTATGTGGGATTTTTACCCACTAAAAACCACCTCCGTAACTAAAACTGGTCTGTAGAGACCAACCATTAGTTTTATTTTGTTAATTCTTATATCTAGTTACTTATTAGCTAAACTAGTCCAATGACATCCTTTAGTTTTCATACTAATCAAATAAATTAAATTTTATAGTTTTAATACGATCTGATTGTTAAGTTTGACTCACCAATAATAAATGTAGGCCAGGGGATAAAATGTTAATTTTAAGTAATTAATACATAACTGAAAAATAGACGGCCTTGCTTTCCAATAGAAATGATAAGAAATTCCAAATTTTCCCAAATTATGAATGCTGAATATTGACTTTCATTGACGTTTACAGTTCAGAAGAAAAGTCTCCTTTTCAAGTAAATAGTACCAATAGGTGAAACATCAGTTCTCAGGCGCGATTATTTTTATACTAAGCTGTTCGAAAAACTGACGATACATTTTTCTTGCCTGTATGTCTTCGAATTGATAAAATTACATTTGTTTCCCATCCTTTTCTTTGTTAAAAGTTCTTAAAAGTTTATTGGCACTCTTCTCCTTCATTTTCTATAATCAAGACGCTAACTACGTAGTTAAAGCGAGGTCTTAAAATTGTTTAATATCTACATGAAAGATGCTAAAAAGTTACATCAGAAATCATTGAGCAAGTTCATTATATGGTATTTAGCTAGGGATTGAAGCACGTGAAATTTGTGGAGACAAATATTTAAAAAAGCTAAATAATTTTATTATAATTTTAATTACAGAAGACAGAATGTCAAAGATAAACCAGAATATAAACAGTAATCAAAACATAGGCCAGTATCCGACTGTGCAGTGCAAATGATGAAAGTCAAGGTCGGTCCTATCTAAGGTCATGCCATGTGTGTTTTGGTATGATAAAGCATTTTCTTCATTCTATATAATGTAAAAGGTAGCATAGGAACTAGAGAACATTTGTATAAGCCTCGACGTACTACGACACGACCACGTGTTTTTTTTAAAAAAACAAGAAAAGACGCAGCATTATTATGAATTATTATTATGAATTCATTAAATATTGATTCGTTCACATATGAAATAATATTTTATAAATTGTTATAAATTTCTTTTTAACTACGAGCATACATATTTCTATTACTAATTCATGGCGAAATTAAATATACAGTGGCTTGTAAAAATGTACAAATTCCTATAAATTTATTCTTCAAGGATTATAAATGTAATATGACTGATTTTTAATTTGGTATTTTTGGATATAACCCTCACAGGTTTAGAACTATTCTTTTAATTTTCAAACCACGGATCCTTCAGCCCATAATTTTGCCTTATTAATCTAATGACTATAATTTTATATATAAAACATTTCAAATATACAAAAAGATTATATACACAGTTTTTCAGCTTTAAAACTTTTTTCAAAACAACAAATTATTTTTTTAATACATTTACATATTTTCAATTTGCAAAAAGTGATTCTTCAGCAATTTTCTCTCCGTGAATCGGTTCCTACAAGGCAGTGTCTATCGAGTGGAAATAATTGACTTCTCGCCTATGGTCCAGATGCCCATCCATTCTATCTTGTGTCACGTTAGAACATTGTCTAAAATATCATAAAAATCTAGATCGTCTATTAAAAATTTGCTCTATTAATTTAAAGGCTGACACGTCTAAGTAACTGTAAATAAAATTCGCAATCTGGATTTTTATATTTTTAACAATGCTCTAAGTTGGGACAAAATGGCATATAGAATTATTTATGGAAAATTTATAAAAAAAATAAGTGGTCATTTTGAACTTAAGTTGGAATGTTGGCAAATTATATGTATAGGACTTTGTAAATGGTAATTTTTTATAAAATTATAATTTTGTTTTATAGATGAATATGGCAAAATTATTGGCCGCAAATTACCCAAATAAAAATATAAATTATAAACAAATTTTATTAATAAAATTTTAAAGTATTTATTGAGACCTTGAAAGCCTGTGGGGTTATAACATAAATTCCTGTAAATTTTAGGTTTAAAAATTATTTGTCACAAGAAACACGAAGGTGATTCTTACCTAGTTTTTTTCTGTGATATCTGGACTGCGTTCTTCTCTACGTAAAACTTTTGGAGCATGGAGAAGGGATTGCTGTGACCCCACAACAAACTCAGCTCCCGTCATTCGGAAGTGCGTGAGAATAGTACTCAATAGCCCTAGATACCTGGTGCAGGTTTTCTAGGGTTTTCCCTGCATCTCTTTTAGGTGAAACATCGGATAGAGTCCTTAAAAATATAGTCAGGAGTCTCTACCTTCCGCTTCTCCCTTTTCAATTCCCTTCCTATGGTATTAAAGGGGAGTTGCCTGTTTCACTCTCATGTAGCCCGTTAACCAAAAAGGGCTGTATATTAACTAAATAAATTATTTTAGTTGTAGAGGGATAATTTGAATATATTATGTAATATGAATATGGAGACGAGGTAATGAATTTAGAAATCATTAAATTGACTCATAATTTTAAACGATCAAATTTATTGAATTTGGTTGTTAGCTTGTGGTCTAATTTTGAGATAATGTGAAAAAGAGGACGAAGCATGTAGATATTTACTTTCAACAGATACAGAACAATAGCTACGGTTATGAGTTAATCTTATAGAGTTGAAAGTAGAAGTATTTCTCAAGGAAAGTTACTTTGGGTCATAGCCTACAGCTGTTGATGAACTTGTAATATATTTGAACAAATATTACGACTTACTTATATATCTATTCCTGCCTCGATGCTATTAGAAACAAACATAAATGACGTCATGGTGTCGCAAATCGGAAATATTTTCTCTCTTTTCTCAGGGTTCAAATGCGTTGTTTTTGCAATCAAATACATTGCTAAAACTACAAATGAATAAAGTTTACATACCTTTAGACAATATAGTCAACCAAACTGCGTTTTCTCACGCCGCTACACAAATTGACTCATTAACAGTTTTTGCCGATTTATGAACAACCTTACTGCTCAACCGTCTCCAATCAAAGTATTCAACTCCTAAACAAATCGTCTCCTTCACAGAGACCTCTGTCCTCTCTCCAAAGATAATATTTCTCTTGTTGGTCCTTATACTTGTAATGTCATACGACAAACTACTGGAAATCGAGAATGTTAGGCGTATGAATTGGCATGCATGTAGGTAGCTCCGAAGTTCCACAGAACACACACTGGAAAATAATCGTCAGCTCATTGAAAGACCATAACTCTTAAAGAAATGTCATGAAAATAATACAGACGATTCAGCAGAGGTAGATCCTTTAGAAGTATTCTTATGTCCTAGAAACGTTTTACGCATCAAGTTTTGGCCATTGTCCATCAGCATTCCAGAATAAAGTGTGAACGCTTGTGATGTGTAGTTTGAATTTTCGGTGGTAATGCATCACACGTGGTTCAGTTTGGTTGTAACGATTCTCAACGATGCGATGTGGTTGTCCTTCAGGCGTAATACAGTACGTCGCTTCTGGAAACAAAGCGTCGAGCGTCTCGATGCGTGCTGTTTTGGGCTGAACGTTCGTGTTGGGAGCACTATCTCGTCGTATATTTGAGTGCAGTTGAAGATTATGGGAAAAGTATGTTGGTTGGCGATAATTAAGCTTTGTTGGTCTCCAGCAAGGCTGAACCGCTTCCGCCTCCGCCCTGGCGTCCTTGTAGACGCGTGACGTCACCGCGGCCGCGCACAGTTAACAAGCAGCGCCACGCGGAAGGAAGCGGAAGCCGGCCTGGCCTTGTACAAGATACGCAAATTCCTCCGTATTAAAGACGATTCCATGTGTTCCAAACTACCTAACGCGGTCACCTGATCGTTGAACCAGGTCGAATCGGGGTGATGAAGCTCTGCATCTGTGGTCATTTGTTTGCATTTTATAGCGTGGCGTGAATTGAGATGAGTTTGGAAGAGATCCGGGTTGCATACTTTGGAAATTCCTGCCTGTCTGTCAGCGGATGTTAAACTCACCCGCGCAAATTATATGACGGACGAAGTATTCTTTAGAATGAGACCGCAGCTTATTAGTGCTCATCGATGAATTATAATTGCGGAATCAATTGGATTTTCTTGGGGCTAACGAGCAATTAAATTATGAGATATGTGGTGAAATCAATTATATGAAGAGGCAAAGCACTTTGTTTCGCGTTTCACAAATTGTAGAACCCTGATTTCGTTTTGATTATCCGTTGATGCCCTGTGGAAAACCCCACTTGAGCGCGTTCTTTAGCACAGGAGTTTGACCCACTAAAAGCATTTGTAGAGGAGTTGCGTTTGGCCTCGGCCTTTGCAGATCTGAAAGATCCGGCTGCAGGTGTGTGACGCTGAATTCTCGGCCAAGTCGGTGACAAGAATTTGCTCTTAATGCTGCAGTCGAGCGACTTTAGTAGAGGTTAAAAACCGGACTTCTGATGATTTGAGCTGAATACAGTAAAAATATCAGCAATAATTTCAGAGCTCTGAGATGAACGTCCCTCCGATTCAAGTGAAGCTGACAAAAACAATTGAGCATATTCTCAATTAAAGTTCCTATCCGCAAATCATCAGTTGACCTTTAGGAGTGGGTGTCGGGATTGTGTCCTTGTAAATACAAACTGAATCCTGCGTCCTTCGCCGTATGTTAAGAGGAACTCCCTTCCCACGATTAACGACGAGGGTATAAAATCATAGACATACTCCATCCTTAACCACCCTCAAGGTAACACTAACGTTTGCTTTCTTAGCACTAAAGAATGTTACATGAAACAGTTTACAGAAGCGTACTGAAACGAAAATTACAGACTCAATTGTAGCAATTATAATAACTAATTAGAATGGCTAGAACCAGCGATTTCTTCACTTTACAGTGAGCTATTATCTGCACGGAAGAAGATTTGTGTATGAAGTCCAATTTTTATTCTAAATTTTATTAGTCGTAGTTCCTACAGCTAAAGGTCGAGCACCATTTGTGAAACATACTATCATTATTAAATAGTATTAATTATTCTTACAAAGTTGATTTAAATATAGGGTTTCCCAAAATTAAGGCGAGTCAAAGGATCTGTCTTCCCAATGTTAAAATTTTATTTATCATCAACAAATAAAAATTCTTCTAGACATTTTCATTATAAACGGGTGTTAAAAAATAAATTAAAAATTGTAATTATAATAAATATTTATTCTGCTTACACACAGATACCATAATCTTACATATTAGCTGTTAAATTTTAGGTCCCATATCTATGTCAGTTTCCGAGAAAATGTACCTAAAAATTTTAACCTTTATATTTTAGAGCCTTTCAACTCCCAACAAATGCCTATTAGCCTACATTTCTTTATCTACCAGCATATGTAGTTAATTTTAGAAAAAATTATGACAATATGGGACATTTTGTAAATACTCCTTTAAGCTAGGTCTTTTATAATTTATTTCTCTTGATATTCAAGTTAACGTGGGTAAAATGAGAGTTGTTGCGGAAAGGTTTTTCGTTGTGTTCTCTTAATCTTGAGCATCTCTTATTTTAATGTTGATACTACTATTGCATTCACTGCCATCTGTACCGTCTCCAAATACTTCAGTCTAACCTTGCATATGAATTACATCTCTCAGACGTCCAGCTTCTCACTTGTAAAATTTCATTTGTCTTGTATGCTATTAAACAATGATTGTTCAAAACTGTTTCATAACTGGCACCTTGGTATCTAATAATAAAGTAACAACTGTTAATCCTCGCTTTTAAAATTCCCATAACGTTAAATTCATGCACAATGAAAACTATACGTAATAAAAAAATGTTAATTAAATATTAAATGCAATCTTTGAAATTTGTCCTTAAAAAATTAAATCATTCAGAAGTTCTCCTCTGTCCTGTTTTGTTGAACGGATTCTTAAAACTTCAACGAACATGAAATTGTAAATTTGGAATGGAGAGTGAACTGAGTGACGTGTGACAGCGTCCAAATGGAGGGAAAAAAACTTTTCCTAGTTCTTACTTTAAAAAATACGTTATCATATTTATGTAGCGCTCGCTCTTCAAGTATTTTATGATAAGATGATTTATCAAACACTGATGAGCACAACAGTTACAGTACAGGGACAACGGTGATGATGCCGTGCCAGTTAAAAGTTCTAACAATCTTATTGGTAAACTCTTACTCTGTTATAAATGCTGCGATGGCTGTTTTTGAAGTAAGTACCGATGTTTAACAAAACGTTGTATTCTACATGTATTATCATCAATCATTACCTTACACCTCACACTACTTCTGTAGTGTGTCGGCGTAGATATCCAGGCATTTGTCGTATCAGGAAGCCAGTTTTTGTAGTACGCCTATGAGACCCGCACCGCGGCTCACCGTGCACATTTTCACGACTTTCGTTAAAATTCTCTAATACACATCCTCGTCATTCCATTACTCATTTTTGCTTCCCCATTCACCTCACACTGTTTCAGATTAATGTTTGCCAGCGCAACATTCCTTGCATTCATGAAAGGAATTGCTGATGTGACTTCACAGTCGGCGAGCCATTCAATTGTTTTAGAAACGCTCTAACAAAAGGAAAATACAAAGTGAGGATACTTTGACTGTGTGGAGAAGTGGTGTGGGTGTAAAGTTATTGATTGATTATAAAGTACTGGAAACAAATGTTCTGTTATATTTTAAATAAATATTGGTACTTACTTTTAAACATCCCTTGTACAAACAATACTATAGGTGAATTCCTGAGCCAAAAGTGGGACGCCACCGGCCGTGGACCCGTGGACGAGTCGTCCTCGTGTTGATTTTGTTTGTGCAAAGTAAATACAAGTGCCTGTGTTGATTTCAGGCGCGTCGCCCAGCCCTGCGTCGCCGCTGTCATGGCGCTCGGCGACGCCCTCACCGCCCCTAAGCGACGCCGACTCGACGACTGCCTTCTGGACGACGCTGGTTGCTGACGAAGGCATCGTCATGGACGACTTCGCCGACGACCTTCCCAAGCGCAAGAAGGCCCGCGGCTCCGTTGAGCCCTACGTTCTACACAACGACAGCGACTCCGATGCGTCAAAGGTAAACAGTTTACTCGCTCTAACCCAAACAAACACAATTTTTCTTTTGCAACGCAGCTACTGACCTACTAGGCAATGAGTCAAACTGTCGTGGACCTTCGCTTAAAACCGAAAAGATACTGTATTCGCCATTCCAAATTTAACGAATCTGTTTTTAACGTAGATATTCTTAGGAGGATATCGATAAATAACAAAATAGTAGTTTGTCACGCGTAAGGCCAAATGAAGGTTAAGTAACTGGGCGCAACGCGAGGCCAGACAACTAGGACAGCTGGTCCAAAAATTAGCACTGCATTCTCCTCGACATATGCGTGGCACATCCTTGAACACCATGCTCATTTTCTTCAGATAATCTTTTAAATTGTCTCTATTTCATATCAATATTTTTCAAGCTCACTAAATACTTATGAGAATGCCAATCGAATTAGAAAACGTCCAAATTCTTCTAATGATGCTAAAAATGAAAATTTTTGTAAAAAAAATAGAAAAAAGGTGAAACTAGATAGGAATATATGGAAGTAGAAATATGTACTCAAAAATTATATAAAACTTGGGTAGCCTTCAGGTTAACGGTAGATTATTTATGGCTAACACCGAGCTCTGAAACAGGCTGGATTCCGCCTGGACGAGTTAGACGATCGTGACAGCGTAGCCCAAATTTAAACCGACATGAAATATACGCTTCCTCTCTCAAAGAAAGAGAAGAGTCTCCGTATCTGCAGTGTAGACTATGTTGTTCCAAATTCTACCTATGACCTACTGCAGCACTCACATTAACCAATCTACTACGCTATGAACACTGATTTGAACTGCACAAATCCACATGACATACTTTCTTATTAAAGTATATACAAGGTTTTTTAAAAAAGTAACTGGAAAATATTGATATATTTGTCTACATTAATGCTAGATATGCTCTTTAGCCACCGCTTTTTCCAATCACGGAAACACTCCTGGACCCCGATTTTTGGGATAGCGTTTCTCTCTTTCAGTGATGCGCTATTAAGGTTCTCTTTCTTTTATGGGACAGAAGAAAGTCGCACGAATATGGAGGCTGAAGCGTCATTTCTGGCCAAAACGTTACGAAGTAGCACTGAAGTGCGATCAGGTGCATTTGCGTGGTGTAAAAACAATCAATTGTTTCGCCAAATATCCGGACGTTTCTTTTCGGATTGTTTCAAGCAACTGGCGTTGAACTTGTAGGTAGTACTCCTTATTGATCATTTGATCTTGTGGAAAGATCTCATGATGCACTCTGCAGCTAAAATCGAAAAAGACACTGAGAACAACCGGACTTGTCTAATTTTTTTCGGTCTTGGCGATCCAGAATGCTTCCACTGGGTCGATTGAGCCCTAGCTTCGACGTCATATCCATAAACCCGTGTTTCATCGCCTGATATGATACGTTTCAGTAGTTCTGCATCGTCGTTGATTTCATTTGGCAACTCCTGAGCAACATCCATTTGCCATTGTTCGAAATTCAACAATATTTTTTTCAAATTTTGCTGTAACACGTTTCATACTCTAAACAACGGAAAGAAATCCTGATACAAGCCAACTGACACGCCAACAACATCAGCGACTTCTCGGCGATCAATTATACCACCTTTTCCACGTTTTCATCGCCTGTTGATGTACTGGGGCGTCTTCACTGTCTTTGAAACGTGTACATCAATCATAATCCATTTTTTACTTATACTTTTTACTCCTCAAAAGAATATTTAACATTTATGAAACATCGCTACACTTTATTCCATTCTTCTAGCCAGCGGAGAGGGTATAAAAAAGGTCTTACCAGAACTCATTTTGTTAAGTGCAAAGAAAAGATTCATAACCATAATATCCTTTTCCACGTATCACCCCAAATTCGGAATGTGTCACGCCAGATGACAGTTCGTAGCCGCCTCGGTAGGCCTAGGCCGTCAAGAGGGCTGTTGAGCCATTGGAAGAAGGAGAAGAATAACATACTTAATCATACTCCTCGGCGCTACAGTCCATGTAGGACCTTGGCCTCTCTGACGATCGTAGCCCAATCTTGCCGATCCTCCGCTCGCTTCCTCCATCTTATAACACCCATATCATCAATCCGGCTATTATTTTTGAGTTTCGTAACGATAGAGTTTTTCCGATATGGGTTGTTAGCCCCATGATCAACCCCTAACCTGGAGGACCAGTGGGCTGTTCTTTGTCTGTCTCCTACCCTTTGATCTGTCTGGCTTGGGTGGCCCTACCAGCATAGCTCTCTGGGTCATTGGAGCATAATTAATCATACAAATTCATATAATTATAATAGTTTCCACAAATTGATAGTACTAAACTCCCGTCACCCGGAAAAATAAGATTTCAGTGAGCAATCATTATGTATTGATGTTTCATTCAATGTTTACGGGAAAAAATTAATTTTCCTTCTTCCTGATGATTTTAAACCCCAACAGCGTTTCGTCTCCAAATATTTTCCCGGAACGTTAATCGGGCTTACTTTCATCCCTGCTTATAGCAAAATTTAATGTCAATTATCTGAGCCATTTTTAAAACAATTGGCACCAAAACACAAACTTTTTAGTAGCTGACATCAGACTAACAATGTACAGATACTTTTCAAACGTGTTTACGAACACAATACGGTAAAAATTCCGCAAATCTGACTAATACAACCCGCGAAATTACAAAATTCCTGTTACTTTTTTAACGCACCTCGTATACAGCTCCTCGGTGATTAAAGGTATTAGTGACGAACGTTAACTCCAACTGTATCCGCAAACCACGCAACAGAAACGTTGTAAATTAATAAATATTTAATCCTGTTAGAAACCCGAGAATTATTTATTCAAAGACAGCATTGCTGAGCATCCAAATGTTTGCCACTTTGTTTTGCAACTGCTGGTGGTTCACAGTTTATATTCTCTCACGTTCGTCCGTAAGCATGTAACGTACATAACAATTGAATTTTTGTCAGACAACGTTTTACACCCCGGGTCTAACCTGTAGAAGGATGGCGACAATGCGGAAGAAATGTTACGATTTAATGTATACGAAAGAAATATTAAAATATTATAATTCATTGTTTAATAATAGCAAACACGTACTTAAGATTTAGATCAAGCGAGCGACGTCACACGACGTCGCAACATGTCCGCCAGATTGTGGTAGGATATCGCTGGTCCGTCTCGCGGAAGAATTAGTACAGCTCGAGAGCGTGTACGTACAGGACGTCGTCTTGTGAGCTGACGTTTGACAGAGCTTCACTAGTGCTACTCCAGTAAAATAAAGTCTTTATAGTGAAAGGAATTGAAAAAATATACACTTCAAGATGCTTGAGTTTTGAACAATTTTCCCTTCAACTTTAAACAAGAAAGTATTAGCATTCGGCGATGGAACGGTATCAGAAGGCCTTTTATGGCAAGTTGGGTTATGTTTGTTTGTTTTGTGACCGCGTATGGCTCGAAAAAAATTTGTGAGAAATAAAAAACATGGTCTAAATCCTGTAGGCTTTTGAAATTCTTATATTGCACTGTTTATTTTACACTTGATTCAATTTACTATACACTTCCTTGTCTATCACTCGAAATTTAAATGCATTAAATTTTCCACGTGTATTTATTTAACAATTAAGTAAACCAGGTATTTTGCTTTAAAAAGTAATAAAAGAAACAAGTTTAACTTCATGAAAATAATATGGAAGTATATCATTAGTAATTCCAATTGTTTTCCAGATCTTACTAACGTGTTTGAAAATTTTTACCATGAATTTAATTGTAAGAAAACACCAAAATTGATTCCGATATAATTTAAAAATAACACAGTAAAATTAACGAAAAATTTATAAAGAACAAATTTCAGGTTCTTCTAAAGTAGGAGAATTAAAAACATAACAAATAAAATGATTAATTTAGGCAGACAGTGAAGTAAAATTAAAATTGGCCAATTTATAATTTGATATAATGACTTATGGAAAAATTAGTAAAAATAATTAAATGAGTTGATAACTGAAGATGTATTTAATATTTTATTATCCACTCAACGTTTCCTCACGACGTTTGGGACCTCTTTAGGTGTTAGAATATTACAAATTAATTTTTAACTTCCAGATAAACATTTAAAACACCTCCCAAATTCCATAATTAACAACAGATTGATGATTTAAAAGTGTTAATGGCAAAATACATACAATTTTTGAACCAATAACATTTCTTCTACTGAAATTTAAAATTATATTAATCTTTATTATCTCAATCCTAACTGGACTTATGTTAGAATACTTGATGTTGAATCAAACACTCATCCTAGAATATATCATAATTAATAAGTCTAATTTAAATGCACAAAGTGATACAAATGGTTCAAGTAGGACCTATGACTTAATAGTTTAAGGTCTTTGGCTACTTATAAATGTCCTCTGCCCGCTCGTCTGCGTTAAATTTTAATGTAAAGCTGTACGTCTATATTTGGTCATTTACACATCCTAATCTATTAATAATTAGACATTAAAAATGTTCATAACAAATGGTGATTTTATGTATAACTAGCGTAATTTAAACTTCACACAACGTCCATGACCGAATTGTAAATGTTAATTTACACCTAGATGATCGCGATGATTATGGCTGTAGCTCCTTGAATTAAATACAGTATTTGTGGAGAATTTGATGCAAATATGTTTTGATTGGTTAGTCAAGGGTAAAAGAATTATAGTAAGTTAAATAAAAAAATGAAAGTTAGTTACGAACTTTTCTTACCTGCCAACTTTGCACGTGCTATATCCCAGCACCGCCATCGCAAACGTCAGTGGTAGTGATATTGTTAATTTTAAAAATACACACACGTGGCAGGTGGTGACACGTTTCTAATGATAAGGTAATTTGCATAGGAAGTTCCTCATCATGTGCGAATTGGGTCACCTACCTTGAGCTCGTATTTATAGAAGCCCTCTTTGGTCGTCCTGCGGGGACATTTGTTGTGATGCATTTTACGATCCGGAATTTCCTCTCCTAAATGCTTTACGGTCACGAGGAGGTTAATGTATTTGTTTACGACTAGGTAAACGAACTCCAACATTGTTTCTTGTCTCCGTTTCGCCAAATTCTTTCGAGCAGACAAACACGCCCAAATAAATTATAAACCTTTCACTACCGTTGCATATTCCGTTACGCACGAGTTCTTGCAACATTTTTTGTGCTTTTACGACGAAATGTTGAAAGGCAATATGTTAAGTTAATGAAAAATGTCTGTACCACTAGTCGAAGTCTTTGGGACATCGAATTAAGGGTGAAATAAAAAGTTTCGCTTTTGTATTGTCATGGGAAGCACATTAACACGTTGTTTAAAATTGTTGGCAATGGTCTCAAATTGTTAATTCTTAAATTAGACTAATTCCTGGTTATTAACACTGTAACATTTAAAAATGTTGGGATAAAGGAATAAATACAATTAAAATAAGTATTTTGATTTATAACGTATTGCCACATCTCAAGCCCTGCAGTGATGGCAGAGGGGTATAGAGCCGGACTGCAGAAACGTTGACACGGGTTCGAGTCCCACCCGACGCAACCATTTTTATTTGTTTACTTTATTTACATTGTTTGCCTTTACTTTCTAGTATTTTCTGTTTCGAGAATGTTCTGCTTCTGGAATATTCCATGTATGTATAAATGGGACTGGATTCCAAATCGGAGTCAGTCTTCCGCAGTACGAGCTTCGTACAGCACTTCGCCGTTGAATAAACGCGTATAACCTCTACGTGTGTGTTATTGAATCTCACGATCCCTCAGAAACGTGACAGTATTTTACAATTAATTTACAATAAAAAACTAATCTTTAGCTCATGCATAGTCTGTGGATATACATTCTGAGTTGAGCCGTAACTAATGTCATACAATGACAACGACCTTGCCTATATAATTTCAAGATAACATAATCCATGAAAAGTTAGATGAATTGTGGGTCCCATCAATATATCCTATACGTTATGACTCACTTTTTGAAGTAACCCTCTGGATTACTCGATGAAATCCTCTGGCTTCGCCATTTTATTCACTCTCTTGTCTTCCGAAACTACGTCCTCATCTGTTCACACTTGGATTCGAACTGCTTTCAGAACAAGGGCTATATGCTTGCTTATGTTGTCGTACCTCTATTAGTCAATGTTCACATGCATGTTCTTTTCTGAATGAAGAGTTTTTGGGATTCCAGGCGGGTGATGCAATTTGTTATCCACAACGTTTCTATGGCTGACACCGTCAACGTCTTCAGGTGACTTTAGCATCTTCGTCGGGAAAATCTACTTCTCTAGGTTCTTTTCTGTTTTGCGTGGATATATGCCAAGTACTCCCTTATTCCATATTTCCAGTAGGTAATTTATTTTTAAAAAATCAGTTATTAACTTATACGTGAATATTTGTATTTGCAAAATACCACATGCACATAAAATTTATTTCGGAATAATCTTTTTTTGTTAACTTCTCTGATGGCCGTCACATTTCTCCCGCTAACCACAGGTATTGAATTGCGCGTGAAAGGCGACGTGAAAACCAACTGCTTTTATACGTTCCTATACCATTCATCCCACTTACTACTGTCATTATAAGCGTAATTTTGGCAGCATGAGAGGGGGAGAGCATTCTCACTTTACCTATTTTTGCAAACTTGTGAAAGTGAGTCGTGTTCAAAACCAACTGCGAGTTATAAGTTTTGCCGTGAAGCTATTTCCGCGCGAACGAAGTCGCGGGCAGAGCTAGTTATACAAATACAGGAATGATCTATCTACGAACACTCTTCTTCAAGAAAATCGGTCCCAACGACACGTTCCTCAGTATTTCAACCATTTCTGCCGCAGGACAAGGCAATATCTCATACACCCGATTCAATCATTTGTCCTCGAGTAACGATCTTTTCAGAGTACGAACTCATCCATTATATACTCCTTTGTACAACAAATACTGATGAATTTTCCGTAACTGATTTTATATTTACTATAATTATTTTCTCTTCTAATATTTTTAATGTCATTACCAACCACAGGATTCAGCATAATGCTTCATTTTGTTGTATTGCAGGCTGAATTCAAAGAGGTTGTGGAGTAGTAAAAAATTGTTTTACTATGTTTTCCAAAATAAGGTTCAACTTGTGGTGAGATAATGGTCCGATACGTGGTCAAGAACGCTTCCTTGTCTATATAGTAAATAGACCAGGGAAACCGAACGATAACACTGCAAGTAATTGTTGCACTGGGATTTCAGTTTCTGTATGCTCTTCACTCTCGTTCCCATCGTGCATTCATCAGGCTTGACGTTTATGTGAGTGTAATGGTTCCGCAATTAGCAATTACATTTTTAGTTTGTGTACCAGTAGCATATAATAGAAAAATGTGGTTGTAAACGAGTTTGCAGATACAGAGGGCCTTGAGGAATAAGCACAACCGTTACGAGCTGAGGAAAGATGTTCTCCGCGGGCTAAGGCGAGCAACGGGACACCTAACGGCCGACCGGCTACCTTTCATACTAAAAACTCTTCAACGATACATCCCTACTCCATGCCAGAGTCATGCTTATATCTCATTTAAATACGTGTTAGATCCAAGTAACAACGAAGATTTAACAGAAGTTAGTATCTAACTCACATGTTCGCTGAGCCCTGTCAGGATGACAACGTCAGCATAAAAAACCTCACAGAATGTAAAGGTTTGAAGAATTTAAAATAAAATGTTTCGCAAATAAGACTGCGGTATTCAATAGGTCACCATTTATAGCCTGTTTGAATGTTACGCATAAAAGTAACCTAAAAGCGAGCTGGAGTTTCAAATAACCTTTCCTACATTTATCGATTCATAAACCTTGCCAACGTTATTAAGCGCGCATATATGGCCTTTCAGTCAGAATAGATTTTAGATTTAGAGTTCATTAATTTATTCGACTAGACTGTAAAAAATTTAAAATGAAGAAAATGAAAAAAATAATTTTTCATCATAATTAATATTGGACGCACATACGAACCTGTTATTTAAATTTAATCTATGTTTCCAAGGGGTCGATATCAAAACTGTCAGGATCACTAATATTTTTGAATAAGTAGTGCAGAAATTTGAGGTGAATTTGTACTTTGAAACTGAGGTACAGTTGCTCTCTTTTTTACCTCATTCCTTTACCTTCCTTCTTCCTTGGCTCAAGCAGCCCATTCAGGTCCCTGGCCAACCAGGTTGAATGCGGACTATCATCTTACATGACACACTCCGAGTTTGGAGTTATACGTAGTCAGCACATTGATTCTCCAGCAGTCTTAATCCCAGTCTCCGTGACCATTATAGCACAAACATCCAAGCACATGCCAGGATTCGAAGCCAAGACCTCTGTGTTGTGACGCTAGCCACCAGGCGACAGGAGGTCGGCATCATTCCTTTACCGATGAACAAGATAACATTCAAATAAGTATAAACCCAACTGACTCTATCAAGGAAATGAGGTTAAGAAACAGGACAAAATGTTTAAGAAGGGAATGGGTAAATGTTAAATTAGAAACACGGATCTATGTAAATTATTTCAATAATGGTCTGTATAAACCTTAGGGATCGACTCCAAACTGAAACGGACAAATGTCAAGGACAACAAAAATTGTGGGTGCATGAGATGGAAATAGGGGTTCACAAAAATAGATCCCATTTAAGCAGGCTGTGACCGATATTTTGGCTTTCCATAAATGAAATAATTCACTTAACACCGACTACCTATGAACATACATTACACTTTCTTATAATTGGCAAATAAATTATCTATGAAGTAATTATTTTTAAAACATAAATGTTTATGAAACATGACGAACACTCGGAACTATAAATTTATGACTCCATGTTTTAATCATGGCAAAATGCAAGATCGATGATGGGATCACTCTCCGTCGATGGGTCGAATCAAAAACTTAATTACTTTTGAATTTTACTTAATGCTACTCGCTTGAATATCCTCTTGAGTTCAATCTACATATTTCGTTTTACTTGTAAAATTATTGTTATAATTTTGACATTGAAATTTATGTTACTATTTTCTTATATTTAAAATTCTTTAAAAATTATTATAAATTAGATATTAAACAATTATTTTATTTACAAACTTCAAGTAAATATTAAGTATATTTCGTTATAAATATTAATATCGTGGTAACGCTTTTGATAGCACTTCAAAGAGATTATAAATCACGGATCGACAAGATTAAAGGTTAAATTTAACTAAATTAAAGCCAAATCTTGAAAATTTTCTATTAAAGCAACAGATTCATTCTTCAAATTAAAAGATTTTTTTGTTATGTAGTTACTTTTTGTTGTAGTAAACAGTCCATAGACTGGTCTGATGCAGCCCTTATGCTAATCTATTCGGCACAAGCCTTTTCATTTATATATAACCCCAATCCCTCCTAATCTCCTTAGCGTATTCCATCCTCAACCACCCTCTTCTCACTTACACCACACACTTCCCCCTGATACTAATTTTATAAGACTCGCATGTCTCAAAACGTGTCCTATTAATCTATACCTTCTTTTGATCAAAGGCCTCCATTTGTTCTCTCTAATCTTATTCTGCTTAGAACTTCCCGTTTAGTAACTCTAATCCACCCGTCTGATTTTCAGCATTTCCCTATAGTACCACATTTCAAAAGATTCTATTATTTTCCTTTCTACAACTCCTACCGTCCACGTTTCGCGCCTATATAACACCACACTCCATTCGAACAATTTTGGTAATTTCCCACTTTACATATTTATATTAGCCGTAAAAAAATTCAACTTTTTTCGAAAGGCTTTCTTACCTGTGCTAACCCATTCTCTGTGTCTACTATACTTCTACCAACCCTAGTTATTACGTTGCCCAAGTAGCTTCAAAATATTCCTTCCCAATCTAGCACCCTTTGTTATTCCACTATTTTCCATACTAGACTCCATCACCTTGGTTTTCCCTCTATTAATCTTCATGTTGATACCTTAAAAATGGCAATGATAGGATACGATGGTAAAAAGACTGTGGATGGGAATCGCCAAAGAAATCTTTGCTTTCCATTGCTTTAAGAGTTTGGCTTCGAACAAGACAAATTTAGAGTATGGCAGGGTAGTATAACTACCAATGGTTCTAACGAGATTTAATTGATTCTTCAGTGACGTGGCATTGAAAAAACACATGATTTCATGTCTGTTAGATTAGTTTGCGGGACAGGATACTGTCATTGTTTCGTCTGTTTTGAGACATGAGTCAGCAAAGATGGTAGGGTTTCCCTTCCCGGGGTGAAATTGTAGCTGCCTCTTCAAGCCTCAGTCCACCACTTCACATTTTCAGGATTCATTTCAGTTATCATATGTTCAAGAATAGTTACAAGCTGTGAGATGGATGAACATAACATTTATAAAAATTCAAATTTACTATTGTACGGCAGGCAGTTACGCAATGCCAAAGATTATTAAAGTCTAGCGAGTTATTTAGACAAACACCAGCGTATGCTAACATTTATTTACTTCATATAACTTAGAAAAACCTGTTTTCAGGTAGACATTTCGTCCTGTTAGGAATACATTATAGAATTGATAAACAAGTGATCAGGTTGTATTTAATTGCACACTGCTCAACAAATAAAGCAATTCATATTTTGAACCATAAATTACTTCGTCCAAATTAATTCATTTAGTTCTAACAAGCTTCCTCCTTTTCACAACAGTTAAAAGAGAATGCGCCATATAAAAATCGACTTACAGTTCAAATAACCAGACCATAAATCATATACACATATAATCACGATAATTAAAGAACTATAGACTAACTTGAAATATCCGAGATGATATCCTCCGGAAAAAGAAATCGTTTTGATGACAAGAGAAAATCTCTCTAAGATATTCAAACCATCAGTCGATAGAAATAGAGATGTTCTTTTCTCAAACACTTGGTGTTAATGGAATCAGTGTGTTGCATTATTAAATTTAAAGAGTCAGGTAAATTACGTCAGTAACTGAATTTTTCTTGAAGAGGAATGTTTATAATTTTTTTATTGAGATTATAGTCTCGTCACCAGGAGACGTTCTTGGCGACTACAGAAATTAATAACAATATGAAACAAAAAATATACCTTGATATTGTGAACAACACTGAAGAAGGAATGGGAAGAGACAATGACTCAGACTAGTGAAAAATCGTTCACACAGGCACATAGATATTTATTAAATTTCTTCCATGAATGTGAATCGCCACTGGAGAAGAACACTGTTCGCAAGCGTGAAGCTTTTGATGGTGTCATAGCAGGGGCATCGTCAGGGCGGTGTTACAATGGTAGTAGAAGGGCGGAGGAGACCTAGAAAAGGAAATGAACGCGTAAAGATCAAAGCAGTTTAGTTGCTTGTCGGCTTTGTCGGCAAGCTCGTTTCCCAAGATACACGCGTGAGCCGGGATCTAGTACATGGTGATTTATTGGTTTTTTCATTTTATCTTCGAAAAAAGGTCTCTGTTTTCGTTGATACAAACAACTTCTACATCGTTGACTGGAGAGAGAGTTGATCGACATTATAGAATGTGTCAAAAATCAAAGTGAAATTAGATGGTTGGTCTTTGAAATATTGTAATGCCATTAGTGTCGAAGCGCTAAATTTAGCTGAGACGAACAAGCATCCTACCCTATCATTATATTTTGAACCATCAGTGAAAAATACTCTGGGATGATTATATGATGAGTATATGAAGATACTTAATCTCCCTGAAACTCTCGCGCATGTCCTTAAATTCAGGATGAATCAGTAGGAAGAAGTAATAACTTCCAGGGAGGATGGAAGTATTTGGCCCAATGATTGATAGGTCGATTATTTCCTTCGAGAGCAGATATCAAATATTTAATAAAAGAAAAAAGTTACACCCTTGTTGACTAAATCGGATTACAACACAGACACATGTAGTTGTAAACTTATAATCTAGTGTTAGGAAAGTTATAAGACTTATGTATAAATGATACTGAATAGTCATCCCATTTCAGTGTTCTCTCACTTTTGAAAATTGACTCTCACCATTTGAAAATGCATCAATACAGAGTTTCATTCAAGTAAATATTGGAAACCAAAATCATCTTGGGCTAAGTAAGCATTAAAAATTGTAATTCGTTTAAGATCAAATGAAGAGTAAATACTAGTGAGAGCTCAAGAGATAAAACTGAAAATGAATAAATAGTAATTTTACAAATTTAAGATTTTTAACGGATGTAATTTAAATCAATCTTGATTTTTTTTGTGCTTTCAAGTGATACAGGATTTCAAAATGAAATATTTAAGCTATTTCTGAGTGAGAAAGTATAGAATCATAGAGTGTAATCTTAAAAATTAAAGGAATCTGCACGATAATATTCTCGAAGTGGAACAATTAATTGCATGTAGTGATAAAATTTTAGCACTAACGAAAAGTAAAATTTTTACCTATTTTTAAGTGTTTATGGCGACAAATATTGTTACTATGTTACCGCCAGGGGTCATTACGAACAAAGGATTGTAAAATCACATATTAGAGTAATCAATCGATTTGATTTCCCTGTTAGAAAATAATGATCCGAGTTAATCCAAATCGTCATCGCACTTAGTTTTTGTGCTCAAAAAGTTTACAGAACTAATGATCAGTTTTAATCAATGCTTTATTTGAGCGGAATATCCGTTACACTCTAAAACTTGTAAGAACAAAGGAAGACAGTTCACATGGGAATATAAAATAAATGGCTCGTTGTATTAGTGATTCTGAGCTTAACAGTCTAACCGTCTGCCACTCAACGTTCTTTTATAGCTGCACTCGACCATTTTATAGGCTCCTGTGAGATTATTACCATCAGAGCCGTAAACAGATTAGATTATTTCCATTGTTACGCGTTGAGAAAACAGGATATACATACAAGTGTTATAGGACTAATACAAACAGAGATATACAACCAACACTTAATAGATTTGAACCTAAATTTCACTCATTATAAAATAATGAAATATAACGAAATAAATCAATAAATTTCAGTTTAAAATAAAAATTCAAATAAACTACAACTGAAGAATGTAAAAAATCGTGCATTATACGTAAATACATATATTATTTGCTATTGATGATCATTGAAATAACGTGTTTCTTTACAACACTTAACACAAAGAGGTTCCAAAAATTGTAAACAAGCACTTTTGTATTATAAACTGTCATTTGAAACGTATTACATGTCATATTTAATTTATGCCATTAATAATTCTGACCGTTTTCGGGAATATTATTTGATAATTTATGGAATTGAAAACTAAATAATAGTTTTAGCACAGCCAATTTAATATTAACCTTCGGTCAGCGTGACAACAAGAATTTTTTTATCTTCTTTTGTACGGTTATTGGTTTTCTGATTCAAATAGTTTCAAGCATGGATTTCCATGAGGGTACTAGTGAATAGTTTTACAACGCTTTTTCCGACTTCGGAGATAATATATACAACTTCTTCCAACTCTTTTCTTATGACAGAGCTAATGCAAATGTTGTCAAAGGATGTAATATATTTAAAGCGTTGTGAGGTTGAATATATTAAATGCACGGTTCTCTGTTATCACGTGAAAGGAATATAAACCTGAATTGGGTCTATCGAAAGTTGTCTTAGTTGGATGTAAGGAGTGCCCCCAAGTTCTTTGGGACGGAGGTGACACAATGGAACGCTTCCCTGCCCCCTCCACGGGCCAGTCCACAGGTCAAATGCCGGTGCACTCCACGGTTGCACACGTGATCGAACGGAACCGTGGCTTCCAAACACGGGCCACTGGATGTCGGCCAGACACTTGACACAGTCGAAGTAATCTGGCACAAGCTGTGCTATTTGTTGTGTAAGGTTGTCCTATTTCAGCCACGAGAACGTGTACGGCTGACATGGGGGTTAGCTCCTACGCTTTCAAGTCGTCGGTGATCAAGAGTTTTCCAGCAAATTGAGCCGGTTTGGAAGTTTGCTCACAATCGCGTAAAACACGAATGTTCTACTGAAATACATGTATTATATGAATTAAATTGTTCCAACACTCCAGAATATCCCGACGTCTTGGAGGATTAGTAAACATTTCATTGTTGTAAACGTTGGGTTCTTTCTTCCTCCATGATCCGGCTCACTTTCAAACCATTCCATATTTCTTGTTTGATCTCGCAACAAACAAATACATTGAATGCATTTCTTCCCAAATTCATCATTTGACTAAGCATACCGATAGAACGAATGCAGCCTATAAGAAAACAAGTTGAATCAAACGCTTGGGACACCAAAAGCGTCATTTCCCTTCTAGGATGAAAGGTGGGATAAAGACCTGTAGCCTGGGACCCACAACGTTCTATCGGAGTTAACTAAATTAGATTTTTTACATACGCGTTCGCTATTGAATTATTTGCAAAATAATCTTTACAAACTTAGTCTTGGTTTTAAATTTTGAAACTATACGACATAATAACTAAAGTCTTTCATCATGTGACATAATCATATAAAAAATAAAACGGACGAATGAACTGAAATAAGGAATTGGAATGTTTTGCTTGCAAGGTTACTAAATATTCAAATACCATTTCTCTAACATTAAATAAACTCGTTAAGTTTTTCCATTGCGTTCTAAATGTTCATAACATCTGGATGAAAAGTTTCCGGATCTGTGGATTGGCCGGGATGATCCGCCATGATCAGCCGACCTCACGCCACTAGACTTCTTCCTGTGGGATTTTATAAAGGATGTGGTCTACCGAACCAAAGTTACAGACCTACAGGACCTGAAGACTCACACTCAACGCATTTAAACATGTCATCGTGGAGAAGCTGGAGCGTACGTAAGGAGAAATTCATTACCGATTCGAAATTACCCGCTGCCACTCGGGGTGCACACTTTGAGGTGTATGAAGAAACAAAACTTTCTGTTATCATGTCAAATGTGAAATTTTATTACACACACTGTATAAATTATGTATATGTGATTATATATGTATAAAGGAATAGGATTGAGTCCATGAAAGGATATGTATGAACCGTGTCCGAAGAAGAATCGGTTAACGATGAGCGTACGACTCTTGTTTATCGCATATATATATATATAATTCAACGTGACTAAATTTTAACAAGATTTAGAAAAATATTTTTCGATGTAAATTTTGACAACTCGTGGATCTATGGTACCTAGTGTGCTTAGTTAGCACATGAGCAAAAACTTTATTGAACTTCTGGAACACCGAAGTTTGATTAATGCTCTGTGTATGTAGGCACAGTCTGGAATCACGTGCAACCCATGAGGAAATTTGGAAATTATATGACAAATGAGGATGATTATGGCAATGCCGAAAGCTCCAGAAAAATTTAATTAATTTGAAGTCAAAATTAAACTATAGTTTTGTTTAATTAAATGAAGTGAATGATAAACATAGGGAAATTACTGTTATCATACAGATAAATGTTTACAAGATAGCAAAAATAACAATACGAAAATCTTTCAGACCCTAGTTTTCCTTCACATCACTTTATTTGCACCTTCCTTTCCGTATGTTTGATCTTGATAATAAATACGCTTCTATTATTATGGAAAATATTTTAAATTTGTTTGCTAACATATTTGGCCATATTTTTGTTTATTAGTTTACTTAATGTTAGAGAATTTTTTTTGAATATTTATTAACCTTGCAAGCAAAACATTTCAATTCCTTATTTCAGTTCATTAGTCCGTTTTATTTTTTATTCATGATTATGGCCGGTTTTAGAGAAATGATTGTTTATTCTCTCCAGGCCGGTTCGTCCTTTTCTCATAGTTTCCTATTTAGTTGCGTTTAAGTGAAGTTCGGAAATCGTTTCTTGGATAACGACGATTTCGGTCAGCCACGACAATCCTCGGATCTGATTGCCATTATCCGAGGTACCACTTATATTTTCCACTTATTTGTGTTATTTCGAGGTTCAGTATAGCAGAAATGATCGGAGCCACATTAGTCTGTGAGGACGAACAGAGTTTTGATGTAATTTCAAACTATAAACATTTATTTATTTGGTCGTCGGTTAATGAATAACATTTTAAAGAAACGGAAATATTTAAAAGTAAAAAAAGAAAACTCAAATGGTAATCAATTAGAGAGAATATGTTCAAAGAATCTTGAACAATGATCGATTGTTGAGAGGATTCTTCCACGGGTTGATTGACATAATTAAAAAAAATTAAATTAAAAAAACCATTAAAATGTGTCAAGTGCTCAGACCAGGACATTGCATTACTTGGAATCGACGCTTATTTTCGACTTTTGTGAACCTTTTATCATTTAAGTATAACTGGGAATTGTCCTATCCAGAAATACATCAAATAAACCATTCAATGAGGCAGATTACATAAATTCGGTCAATTTTATAGCAAACATTGTCTTTGGTAAAGGGAGGATGTAACAGAAGTCACAGACAGTATAGAAGGGAGAGACGGATGGAATAGGATGAAAAATCGTGAAACCTTGTCATGGCAGGTTTGGTTGCTGTAAATGAGGCTCGCTGGAGCGAGCAGGGCTCCCCTTGCCGTGCAGGTCGAAAATAAAAGAGCAGGTGAGTCGGTGAAGCCGAAACCTGTAGGGGTGGCCTCTGTATGGGGCTGAAGGTCACTCGTAAAAGGAATTGGAAGGCTTCTCAGGAAAGAAGCTCGCAGTCACTCAAAACGTTACAAAACATTTAGCGAATAAATGAACCATCCCTTCATAAACAATTTCCTATCATATATGTTATTTATACCAGTGCGTATGGAAAAGCTGGAGAGTAAAACAAAAGACTTGAAAGCATCGAGTCTCAGCATCAACGACGACACTATGGGGTTCAATACACCTAAATTTTATAATTGTGTAAATAATAAATTGCCGCTCTGTCGAACTAGAAAAATCTCAGAATACTGATACATAAGAACTCACTACGACTGCCTAAGCAATTGAAGGACCAGAGTGCACAAATACATCAACAATTCATCTTGTTCTTTTGGTTATATCAGTTCTTTCTCACGCCCTCTCGTTACTTCACGGAAATAATTTTTCAATAATTATTTATCAATAGTGTACTTTGCCTTTCCATTTTTTGGTTGCGGTTTTCGGAATTCAGCAGGTTGAGGTTCTCATTCCTTTATTCTTACTGAACAAGTCTTCTCTGTATTACCTAGGGTATCAACGAGCGAACCCAATTTTAAGTGAATAAGTAAATAATCTGAACATAAATATACAAAAATAAAAACGAACGTGTCCAGCATGGTGTAATACCAAAAATTAAACGGATAATATATCCTGAAAGTAAGATTCTTAGTACAAAAACAACGCGAAAACTGCGCAGTCATCTCGTACAATATAGTGTGGCGTTCAGCTAAATCTCAACAGGAAGTGATTCACAAACGACATTCGAGCGGTCTCATTTTGTATTACTGTAAAGGAAACACTTCTGAAATAAGAAAACCAGTCTTATGAATCATTACGCATTACGATCATTTTATTGACATGATACGATATCACTGGACTCATGGGAGGAAAAGAAGCAACTGAACAGTTTTATTAAACAATGACAGAAAGCAATTCTATTAAACAATGATTATGCTGCTGAGTCCGTTACTACCTTAAATATTCTCAGAATGATCAGCGGTAGTATATATGTTTCTTTATAAGCTACACGCGTGCTTGAAAATTACTTGATATCATATGCTTTACTATTTTTGAATTTAAGGATTCACCAGTGTCATTCCATGCCAAGTGGCCTAATTTGAGAAACGATCCCCTCTGACTTGTATACAGTTATATAGACACGCGAACTACAAAATTTGAATTCCGTACCTATCTTATTAATTCTAGTAAGATTATTTGAAAAAACGAAAAAATAATTTTTTAACATTGGGAAAGGGAGGGGGGGAAGCTGGCCAGAGGAGATATTTCTGTAACTTTTAGTTATTATTTTCGTAATCTACTCATAAGGTTGAAAAGCAGTAGGACCCTCCTCAATAGCAATTCCAATTTATGGAATTTTTAATTAGATAAAATTTCATAAGAACATCTCGCTGGCCAGGAAAAGGAGTTTTTTCTCGGCGCCGGTCTGGCGACTCGGTGATATACATGACTGTAGCGTTTTAACGGTATACTTGTTTTTGGCTGAGGGAAATTCCTAGGGTCACTGTTACCTGTGTCATGAAAAATCTCCCGCGCTTGATGGAGAACTCACAGTGATTGGGAGGGGGCATATACGGAGTTTAGCTGCGAAAGTGAAACCCGGAAAATTGACAGTATGGACTGATCAGTCGAGGAAGCAGCGGAAAGTATAGTATGTTTTGATCAGTGGAGGAAGCAGTGGAGAAGTGTAGTATGTTATGATCAGTCGAGGAAGCAATGGAACAGGTGAGGTGAGACATTGACAAGTCGAGGAAGCAGAAGTATGGCGTGAGACATTCGAGGAAGCAGCGAAGGAGTAAAGTGTTAACGACAATGAAAGCAACAAGGGAAGGAGGAAGAAAAAACTCAATTCCGACAGCACAACTTCATACCATTATTTACCGGCACCTTCAAGCTCAACCCAAAGGAAGAGGGAAGAAAGAAGTCTAGTCGTATGGTAATCTGCACCGAGACTAACATTAAAACAATAACAGGAAAGGTTCGTCCATTGAACAGAATATTTGCTGCACGTGTTTAGCCAAACAATAATTAATCCTGAGAATTTTAAAATCGTCCCTTTAATTTTCTTATTTAGTATGTATTTGTCTTCTGCGCGCAGGACCCCATTTAATTTTTTTATATAAATAAATGTATATATTATATCTTAAAGTAAATTCATTTAAAATATTTAAATTAATAACCCCCACCCCCAATAATTACAAGGTTTACCTTAGAAACGAATTTTCAGGTTCTATTCTCTAATAACTGACAATATTAAAGCTCACATGTAACATTTTTTAAGAAGACGTTGACTGACGAAGGACAACCTTCTACGAAAAGGCTTGTATCTCGGTCAGAAATACATATTTCGCAGATGTCCATCTAAGGCATCGTAGTACTTGAAGTAAAAATTTCATCAATGTCTAAAAAATTGCGCCCTGAGCCACTTGACATGGAATGACCCATCATGAATTACAATAATTTCTTAAATCATATTATTTTCAATGGATTATTTATAGAATTATCATTACCAAAACTATATACACCCGATGAAATGCCGATGATATGCTGATAAAAATACGGCTATGAAGAAAGAGAAGAAATACAGATCTGGCCTGTTATGTTAATCCAATATACAAAGGAAGGAAGTGATTCAAGATTCAAATATAAACACCAATAAGCTTCCTGCCATTATTGTACACAATATTTACCAGATGTCACATATCTGATTCGATAAACAAAAAATCATTCCAAAGCGGATGCAGTACAAAAGATGTTTTTATTATACGCTAACGAGGAAATACATGTATTTACGCTTCATTAATCCATCAGAAGTAACGGATGGCGTCAAGGTGATTTACCATCTAACAACTTTATATTGGAGACGTTATCCGTCTGATGTTCCAGTTTTTCCAGTGCATTGTTTAGAAGTTGTTAATATGTATTCAAATGTAATGAAGCAATTCTAAACATTTAGACGTGGGTTAATCATTTTCGTACAACAAATACTTACAGCATCAGATGGAAGTAAATCATGCCATTTGAAATAATCGAGACGAAACTTACAAGTTGCTAAGCAATGAGGAATGTTTGAGACAAATTCTACCTCGCTGTCGCAGGCAAGTACGTACTTGCTGATGTCACGGCGCATCGAAATTACTTCCGTTGTGATTCTTGATAACTGCGAGGAATTGAAAGTCTCTAAGTGGTCTGTGGGTTTGAACAGCTGGCAGAAGACGGGGGATTGTTTGCAAGGCTAGTCTCCAATCTGGGCATTGTGCCAACTCAACCGAAGATGTATGTGACGCAATTAGTAAGAACTTATTTTAGAACGCAATAGCAACAGGGTTTGTCTAGTTAAGGTATTTTCTTTATCTCCATTGCTTGATGGGTAAATATGGTTTCAAATTTTGAACTTCCATTGGGAGGCAATACAAATTGGCTGGTGCATATTGCAACAGAGTTCCATAACACAACATGTAACCAACCTACATCCATTCAGTAAACATATTCTATAACTTTTCGTGGTGAATTTTAATAATGATATCAACAACAAGGACAATCAGTAATTTAACAAATATAAATAAAACAGTACATTCAGTAGGTTACGGATTTGTCACACTAAACAGGAAATCAGCAGCATATTATAAAGGCCAAACGTGTAATGCAGGTACCAAAACTGCCGTCAGAGGCGGTTCTATGTTACCCGAGGTCCTGTAGGACATTCACATTTTGGTCTCCATTCGTGTATTTATTAATATGTGATAGGTCACCTATGAAAGTATTGTATATATTGTTTTAGGTAAGCTTCTAAGTTACTAAAAATAGAGAAGGTTTCCCAATTGATGCATAATTCATTGAGACATTGACAACATTGGAAAGCCTTTTATAATTACAATTTGATTTACTCAACAAAATTAAATGCACAATTGTAAATAATAATTTGATTGATTAAATACCTTTATTGGGAGGCAAATATTGAACGTTAGCAGAAGAACCTGCTCCAGGGATATCTAAAAACGATTTTTTTTGTGTGTGTGTTTATAGTCGTATCAACTGCTGGGTTCAAACTATTTGTTACCACATCTCAGCGTCCTTAATCAAAAATTTTGTTTATAATTAATCGTATTTGATACCTCCGCTCCTTTGTTTCGTTTTTCGTTTAAAACCGTAAGACAAAATTTTAAGTTTACTGAAAATTATAGTCTTGATAATAGATTTTGGCTTGCTCCATTTTAGAACGTATGGGCTTAATCATGGAGTTACAATTTGTTAATGATTCATTACAATTCCAGTTTAGCTAATAATAAAAGAACCGTCATGGGATATTTAGAGGTGAACAGTATTTCCGGGACGTTATAAGATCCCAAATTCAAATTATAGTTGGCGTGGTTTAAAATGAAAGAGAAAGAGGGATGACAGAGAAGGTAAGGATGTATAATGAGATCTGCACAACTTTGCCCAGGAGTTGTTATATGGAAACCTGCAAAAGTACTTGCGGTTCTGAGGTCAGCAAGTGCACTACACGCGGAAAATGCTGACAGTCAGACTTGTTCAAAAACAATAGCTTTTAACCCGACCTTCGGACGCAAACAGGTTCCAAAGGGTGCTGACCAACTGGTTCAACGGGATCAGCGGTCAGAACTTACATACTCCCCTGGTAAACCTTGGCCGCGTTTACTACGTACCTATTATTTTGATTATTCGCGGTTCTATTTCATTCATATTATGGACTGTTCTTACCAATGTGATACATTCTTCGTTTAAAATTCCTGTAGCCGATATTACAACAGCTTCTACGGGCAAAATATTTTCGCAATAATATCACTTTCACTTATTGTGTACTCCATAAGCTATAAGGTGTACATTCACCTTCAGAGTTGGTGGATATAAAACAAGATGAGAAATTCATATTCCAAAAGAAGACAAAGTAGCAATTTTTTAAGAGCCACTATCAAATAAGTTCATGAATTAAATAAAATTAAAAGCAAGAGTAAGTACGAGCTCATGAAGAATCAATTTCCTTACGTTACAAATTGATTTGCCTGGAAAGGTATTTTTAGACTACTATTTACATATTTAGGAGTAAATAAAATACCTATATATAAGTTGAATGCAATAGATTCCATTTAGCTTTTGGACGGAATGAACTCAAGATATAATCTAAAAGTAAAATGAAGTTCCGTTGATTTAAACAATAATTGAACATGCTCTTTCTAAATATATATAAAGTAATAAACTATTTCGCCGTAATCCAGACAATATTCTTAAATGAGAGATTCCTGTTAGAATTTGTAAGAAATATATCTCCAATTTCGTCGATGTCAAAGTAAAAATAAATAATCTGTTATATAAACCGCAAGATTAATACTAACCTCAATTGAATACTCGTTAAACTCGATTTTATTTGCAATTTAAAATTATTCTAAATACCATAACCATAATTAAAACAAGAACATAATTATTTTGTACCATAGACTCAATTCTAAAATGTCAGTAATGTGGCGGGACGCCATAATTTTTTCTAAGGGTAATAACTAATAAATAAATAAAAAATAACGAGAAAATAAATTGGAAGCTTAATTGCACTAATTGTATATAAAAACATTATCTCGTTCTGCCAAATGGGAAATTTATGTATTTTTAAAAATTCATCAAATATCTAATTTCGATGTTTTAAATTATATTGAGTAGTAGAATAAGCCAATGTTTTATACTTTTTCTTTTTACATAATTTTACAAAAATTGTTAAACAATAAGTGTTTCGTTCCGCCCCGACTTCCCCTATTTATAGTAAAGGAGAAACTAAAATAAATATAAAATTTTTAATGCGTCGATTAAACGATCCAGCCGTATAGCCGTAAGAAAACTTCATAAATAACATGTAACGTACAATTTATGTTCTCAAACATATTAACATCCCTATCAGTTTCATTAGCTTAATCTTCAGTAGTAAGATGTCAAATATATTTCCCTCCCCTATCACTTTATGACTGCTGTTTATCTACGGCGCGCTTTATTGCCCTCCCCGTTAGAAACAACAAAAATTCCACAGTGTACGTGCTTCGGCGACCTTAGGTATTTCATACTCCCCCAAGAACAGCTGATGTTTTGAAGCCTTGACATATCCTGCAGGGCGACTATCGACCCAGGCCTGGGCAGGCAGGCAGGCAGGCCAGTCTGGGACAAAGGCGCAAGGCCATCGACCCCTGTGTTTACATCGGGCGGCACGTGGCCCGCAACAAGTCTCCCTTCAACCCCGCAGGTTTGCCTTGCCTTGCTTCACGCCACATTAATATATACTTATCTCAGCCTTAGTCTCCTTTACTCACCTAGCACAGCGCTTGCATAACCTCAAACTCATTTACGAACGTCACACTGCTTTCAACCCTCTTGTCTTTTGAATATCTTTGACATAGTGAATTTTTATGTTGTCCTAGTACTACTTAGCTTACTATATTTTTCGTACAGTCTCTTTGAGGCATTTCAATGCAGCGATGAATAAATGACGTTCTATAAATCAACGGTTGTAATGAATGGGACATTGGATATTCTCTGGTTTGATACATTGATCCGCTATGAACTTAAATACGGTCACCAGTTCCATAACCACATCTTATATCTTAAACTAGCTTAATTCTAAATAACTTGTTACGATATTGTTATGTACACACTATGCAAGTATACTTTTAATTTTTTTTAAAAAAAACCTTTTCTCTTTGAATTACTGTTATTCTTCTCTGCATATATATTACTATTACATAAATTCAAATTAAATTAGGCTTATTATGGTTACATATTCTATATATATATATATATAATATATATATATATACACACAAAACGGAATCATAAGAATGAAATCAAAAGATTTTTTCTAGTTAACGCAGACCTTATTCCTATTACATAAATACCATGTATGTTGCAATAGAAGAATTTATAAGTATAAACACTCGTGTACAGTAACAACAGTGAATATTATATTAGATTACATATTTTGCTTATATTAATTCTCTGCTGAGGAAATAAGACATTTCAATTTAAGGTTAGTTACAAATATGGATAAAATAGCATACCTTTAAAAAAATAGACAATTATGAATAGTAAAATAAAGAGCTGAAAGAGTAAATATTTGAAAATACATTATGGAGAAAATATTTTTCTAATGTAAACGATACTATATAGATTAATAAAAGAGATTTTGTTACGGTTATCATTGTAACCTAGTATAAACTTAACTTCACAAATACCACTAAATTTCTCAACAGCACAAATAACACTGCACTTTGAGCAATACAAAATGATATACAAATTAAAAATATTGTTGTCTCCGGAAGAAATTCTCTGGCAACTCTTCTCAGCGACTGGAAATTTCTTGTGATTCACATGAAATAAACAATTGTGAAGTAGCATACAAAAGAGATATTTAAGTAATCATAGTTAATAGATTTTATTGGATAATAATAATAATAAATTAAAATACGATAACATTGAGATAATAAAAAGTAAACAATTTAAATGTAGATTCTCGGGTTAATCCTTTAAATTTTGGCAAAATATTTATCTCACTGTTCTCACCAATTCTGTGTAATGGTCGATGATTAGACTACGATACTTCGATTTTGACGATTTCATTGTGGAAAACTGAAAAATAAAATTAGAATCTGCGCTACGTTCTTTCATGTTTGTTAACTACAATTATCTCAGTCGCAATATCAACCTAATGCTCTATGAAAAATTGAAAAATCCATGTTTGAAATTTGTTTCCAATGTTAATTGTCTGCCTTTCCTTCCCTAAAAATTATGAAATAGTTTAGTTTCAAAACTAATTACGGTTTGTAATAAATCAGTAATATATTTTTATTTCTTATTTAAGTCAGAATTAGTGTTTGGAAACTTTCTGAGATGTCTCTGCAAGGAGCATGAAGCCAAAAAGTCAAGTTTCTTGTTCTAATACTGGATTTTCCCCCGTTTTCTTTTGTGAATGTTAGATAGGAATTAGGATATTCTCAAAATGTCTCCAAATATTGTATTCTGAAGGCTGTAAAGAGAAATCGCTGGGTAATTGATTTGTACCCGTAAACCTCAGAGATAATTCTTTACTTGACGAAGAAAAAATAATTACATGGTTACTTTGGCGAAAGAGAAATATAAATATAAGGGAAGGACCTCAACAGAGTTTCTGCCAGAGCTAATAGAAGCCGTACCCAACAATCGCTAGGAACCGACTCGGCGAAATTCCTAGGAAATCGGCTGAAAATAGCGCAGAGCGTTCTGTAGCCTTCATTCGACGATTAAATCTAAAAAAAATTGCACATTAACTCCATATATGCAACTTTCGGGCCCAGAGTTGACCACGGGGCTGTTGACCCGACGGGTGTAATGGGATCAGCAGCCAACACTTGCCGTTTACGCAAGGTCTTTGACCTCGGAACATACACCCAACGAACCGGACGGAGTGGTCTCGGTTGGCTTAAATTTGCTCCTGGGTGTCATTAAATGTTTCCACCTAGATATAAAACAATAGCGCGCCACTATCGTGAAGCGCAGTAGTTAAAGGTGGGGCAGGTACAGTTATGGCATTTATCTCGGCATGAAGGCGCGTGATGAGCGGGTAGATCCTGCTGAAGACGAAATTCGGTAGTTGTGCATCTGTGCGTGGTGTTTTGTTTTTGTTTGGGAGCTCGTGTTAACGACCTTTGCGGCGCGCAGGGAAGATGGGGGCGTGTCCTGCCAGAAGTGACGTCAGCATGATAACCTCACTTGGAGACCGGGGCGAAAAACGGATGCTATTAACGTCGCTAGGGTCGAAATACGTTATCTCGATCAAAATTCAATTAATTCCCCGTTTCCCCGTTACGGTTTCGACGTTTCAGTCGCCATTTTTAGAAAATGAAGGATCGTGTAAGGAAGCGCGGTGATCATTGTTTATTTAGAAGCGGATATTTCCTACTATTAACATTACTTTCACGGCTACAATCATGGCATTATTCGTCTTTTACCAGTAAAGGAAACAAAGGGCATCGCTAAAAAGTAACAACTGTTCGATTTTCGTTTCAAATCTAATATTTATTGCTGTTATTTCGGCTGGAATGCAATTATGTCCCAGGCATCACATAATTGTTTAAAAAATCATTCAATAATTTCCAGAAACAAAGCATGTTGAGATGACTTTGAAGCAATTTTTATTTATTTATTTTCATTTCCCGCACAGAATTACGTTAAGAAGAAATTGAAAGAAAGTATACTATAGGAAAGAAGTTAAAAATGAAAGTTGCTTTGGAAATTTGGAGAAATATAACTATTTTAGTTGCACATTTGTCTTTGTTATTAATTTTTCTCAATATTTTCTTCAATGAATTGTTTTCACCCGAAAATGGCTGCCTCCTCCCTCTCTTACGTTCCCTCAGTTTCCCGTTTCTCTTTGTGCACTTGTAGTTTAGTTTCGAAATATAACACTGGCATTAAATATATATTTTTTCTGTACTTTCCATCATAGTTCTCAAGAATGGGATCTGTTCACGTTTTCCTCACACATGATTCATTCCGTAATTTCTTGCGCAACTTGTCTTGCAAGTTTCTGCTTGCTTCCAGGCATTTCCAGTTGCTTGACAATGTATAAATCGTTGTGGACCAAATCCAACCTTTTTGCCAGGGATGACTGTGGAAATTGAATAAAAACCTGGAAGGTACCGCAATTTTGGACAGTGAGGAAGTCTCACCTAAGAAAACCATAAAGCCTTTCTCCTAGACCTCTTGTCCGTCCTGGTACAGTTTTCGCATTACTTCGGTGGTGCCTTTTCGTACCCTATTTTTTACTACTCAACGTTATCTGACTTTTGTGAAAAACCTGTGAATTATTTGCATTAATCTATCTTATTCTTTTATCAATGATTATTACTACTATTAGTCCCTATTTTTTCACGACACAATATCAAATTTCTTGTTTGGCATCAGAAATTCTTTTGGAGGTAATCATGTGGCGTCTTTTTTTTCCACAACATTTTTCAGTATAGTCCACCTAAATCCCTGAACGATTATGTGTAGCACTTTGGAGGACAAGCCCTTTGTCCCCGAGCCACCTGTGCGATGCTTGGGATCGATAATTCCACGTGCAACTGCATCACGTTCAGACCGGCGCGCTTATTTTTAAAGCACACCCAATTTAACGACGAACCTATATTAAAAATTATTATAAACTCCATACATTTTGTCCTGTCCAGAATACTTTTTTGTTGAGGGAAACAAACAAAGATTATATTTGCTTTTTTCGCTTACCAGGTAGTCTTAGATACTTCTGCTATAGAATCTAATATTTAATTTTCTTTTTCAGGGCAGTCGCATGGTCTTTCAGTGTACTTGGCCCGGATGTCTCGCTATCACCACTACATGTAGTGCTATTGAGTCCCATGTCCGTCAACTTCACCTTGGGTGAGTTAACTTTTACGTTTATTTCTTAACTGAAGTCGTCTCAAAGTCTCAAATCTAGAGTGAGAATATGTATTTCTCAGCAGGCCTCGCCAAACCGCCGATGGGGACGATTTCAGCGATCACGAGGAAGAATTCTACTACACAGAGGTGGAACTCGGTTTGCACACTTCGTCTCCTCCTACCATGTCCCATAGAGACATGGCTAGACCACCCCACGAAGGTAAATGCAGCCTTGAAGAATATAAGTTCGTATTTCTATATTTTCAAATAATAACATTCTTAATAACATTTTGTATGTTGGCTCAGATCCTGAGTACCAGAAGCAGCTGAAAAACGGCCCCATTAACATTCCCAATGGCTCCCTATCATGGCCGTCCTCATCATCCTCTTTGGTAAGTAATACGAACATTCATTACATTGGGTTTCTGATGAAAACTTTTCATTTTACTTTTGGATGATACGGAATATGGGTTTCGTTTTGTTAGAATTACTTGATATAAATTTATTTTGGGGTTCGAAGGAATAAATTTTATTATAAACTTAACATAAATCTCATTATTGTTAACAAAATTGCCGCTGCAAAGATTTCTCAAACAAAATACATAAACTCCTTTAAAGACCTTTGCATCACATGAAATTAGAATGCAGGGGTTTCGACGCTAATGGAATGCAAAGTATGAATGCTTCCTTATGATCATATTATTTCGAAATTTTTACTTTTTGAGAGCTGCAAAGCTTGAATTAATTTTATACAAAAATATTGTATGGTAATGAGTATGTGTTTTACCTCATTTTGTGTCATAAAGAAAATGGAACCTGGACTCGAACATAAAAAATTAAGTTTTTTAGTAATTTTCTATGTATTTAATTTTTTTAAATCATTTTAATGTGATTCACTTCTCTTATCATGAGAACAGGTTTCTATTCTCATTATTCGTGGGGGGGGGGGGGGTTCAGATTATTTACAACAATTATAATATTAAATCTTGGAGGTAACAACCCTGGCTTATGAAGTATGAGATTTTATTTTCCATTCCCAGCACTGACAGGGATTTTAACAGTTTCGAAAGTGTCTTAAGTTGTAGGGGCAACTATCAGGAACTATGAAATCCAACAATATGACTAAGGGAATTGACCACATCATGGCCCCTGCCTCACACTTCCAAAATATGACAGTCATGTTTTGCTATAGACAGTAGGATACACTCATTATAAAATCTGAAAAAGTGCATATGTTTGAAAGAAGATGTCTACTTTTGAGTGATGGAATTTTTATAACAGATTGTTAACATTCTTTTACTTAATTATAATCAATCAAAAAATTAAACAACAAGTTTAAAGAGAGTACATTTTCTGTGTGGGATGAGCTTGCAGGATATTTGTTTCAGATTAATTAAATAAGTACATATCTAAAAAATAGTCTAAAAGTAATCATGTGGGGTGACAGTAATAGTAACAACAACAATGTTGTATACACATTAGTACATCATATTATTAGTGTGTTTAAAAGTAAGCATTTTACATAGTAATATATTATTTTTTGGACGAAACTGAGGGGGTTTCAAATTTTTTATTATAATCAACCAATATTTCTTAAAAGTTTACTGCTCTATAAATATAATTATTAGCTCCCTGTATTCCATATTGAATAAATATGTTGCTATTTACTAAAAATAAATTCGATACATGGACCTTTTATTTAAAAAAAAAACGAATTTTGCTAATGCCTCACTCACAGCTTGTTTTATTCCATTTCAACAGGTTGAAACCCTGTGTATTTTCCATGTTACACAATTATTTAATGTCCTATACATTTAATTATTTGAAAATATTATTAAACTTTCTATCTATTGATTTGTCAGTAAAATTATATATATAAAAAAAGATGTCTTCCAATTTTTTATCTGCATCTAAATAAACAAATGTATTTCAATAAAACAATTACATTACAGTCATAAATTTACAAATAAGGAAAACAGCTAATGTATTAGCATTTTTAACACTATTTATTAAAGTTCTTTACAAATTTTCATCCAGACATTGTGGCCATAATGGTCTCAGAATGCAGTCCAGGACTTAAATTTCTCTTCCTTTATATATTTCTATCCATTCAAAATTTACCTTTTGTTGGAAATTGATTATGTATACCCCTATTAATTTATCACATTTTGTATTCTTTAACTACATAATATAAATATTTCAATTTCCAATATAGTTATCTCATTTCCCTCTTTACAAGTTGTAAAAGTGTGTTATATTGTAAAATAATAATAAAAGATATTATTAATTATTTTTAAGATTTTTGACAAATAAATAATCTTAACTGTGCATTTTGTTCTCTAGAACACACCACAAAAGCATTTGAAACTTAGTCCCCGTTCTGGTGCCACATTGTCAGTATCAGCTCCAAATAAGCTGCTTCCTGGCAGTCCAACAAGAAAACTGCGAGGAGACACTAAGAAGTGCCGGAAAGTGTATGGTATGGAACACCGGGAACTGTGGTGCACCCAATGTAAATGGAAGAAAGCTTGCACTCGCTTTGGAGACTAAAGCCAGTATGTGCTTTCTAATGTGTATGTAGTATTAAGTATCTCTTCCAATTAAGAGAAATGTGAAAAAGGGCACTTCAATGAAATCTGCTCTACAATAAGAAGTGATAAAGAACAATTGATTGAACAGTTTTCATAAAACTATTCATTATAAAGAATTGAACATTAAAAAATATTTCAAAGAATATTCTATATAGAAACTTACAACAAACAATATTTTTTGCTATAATATTTTCCATGTTTTTTAAGAGATGTTTAAATGTAGGTATGTGTATTGTTTAGCTCTGTTAGAGAAGCTGTTTTGCCATACATTATAGAGCACTTACATATTTTAAATACCCAAATAATATTTTCCATTTCTTCATGATAATGCACTTATTATTTAATCAATTATAAAATATACAATGATTTTTATCTCTCAGAATCAAATTAACAACTGTTAACTACATTATTGAATTCAAAGTAAATTAAATATAATTTATATCATTTTTAAACAGATACTGATATGACAGGTAAAAACATTTTATCAGTTCAGAAGGAAACCTTAGTTAATTATAAACAGATAATTATTTTCTCTAATAAAAACTATGTATAAGTTAAGAACTGGCATTGTAGTATTGTAAGGATTTCACAGAAAGTGCATTTCTTGTGATCAAAGATCTTGTTGTCTTTATAGAATGTATCACATATGAATACAAAAACTATATTTTATTTTCTGATGTTTAAAATGGCAATACTATATATATACTAGGTTGGCAAGAAGGCCATATACATTGTTAGTTAGAATAACTGTTTGGAAATAAATAAATAGTACAGCAGCCTATGCATCAGAAAGAATTTAATATAAAATTATTTGAAAATTCATCTGGTGTGATTTAAACTGGAATCAAGAAATTAGAAAGGTTGAAAAATTAATTGCACTAGATTTTGAGGAATTAAATGTTGTGCAATAAGTTCTGTTTAATGTAATTTTATATCAAACACTTTCTGATGTATAGGCTGTTGAACTACTTATTTACATATACACTATAAATGATTGTTGTGTTCAGTCCAGCAAGTAAAAAAAGGTTCAATGACAATGGTTATCTGGAGAATGTAGATGTTCCCAGTGAATGAGTTGAATACAAAATTCTCAGATTTATATCTGGGTTATCACATTTTAATAGCTATCTCCTCTGTCATTGTCATCAAATGACAGACGATTATGGTGGAGATAGCTATAGCTACAGCTACAAAACCCAAGAACTCCATATTCAATATTTATCTGTCTTAAGTGCTGTGTTCTTAATTATTTAAAGTCTTTTTGCTATTACCAATGTATACAGTATTCTCACCCATCCTGTATATATTGACAGCCATATTAATAGGAAAGTGGTTTCATGGTGTTCGCCTAGTACATATGCATGTATCTATAGAATTAATTGGGCTTATCTGACTGCTTTATTTATATCAATTATTAAATATTTTACAGCTAAGAGACACAACTTTGAAACTCCTACATCTGCAATGAGAAAAGTTGCCATCTTAGGCTAGACATATAAATACTTTATTTCTTTCCTTTAATATATGAAGTATGACAACAAAAGACCAATGCTGGTAGTAAACAATTGACTTGTGGTTTAGAGAATGAGATGATAATGTTTGGTTGTATGTATTTATGAAATGAAAGGTCTCAAACAGGACATTAATTACACTTAACTGTTGCTCAAATGTACCTAATTCTTAATTCATGAATCCTTGTGAATGTATATATGTGAGTTTGTTTGTATAGATGGCTGTGTTTCAGAGTTCTGTTTATTATTACACATTCATCTGTTAGTTTTATAATACTTTGGTGCTTTGTTTGAGTCTTCTTTTTGAACCATATAACAAGTTTTCCTACTAATGAACATTAGTAGATCACCCTCCTCTCGAAATTATATAAATATGTTGATAGCATGGCTTACATGAATCGCTCACAATGCCAGCCAGAATTCATGGTTTAAATTTTTGTATATGTTATCTTTTTTCCTTGGCATCCTGAGAAAGAGGATTACATCAAAAAATTTTAATTCTGTTTTCTATGCGTAGATGTGTCATTCATTATGGTTAAAATTAGCCCCTCTTGCATCTGTCTCTTTCCTATTCATATCAATTATTTGACTATTTACAGAGTTAAATACATGACATAGCTGTGTGTCTATTTTGTAAAGAAATTACAGACATGTTTTAACATTCTGGCAAAAACAACTAAATAACATAAACATATTGTGTGATCAGAAGGTCAGTTATAAATATTTATTCAGAAGTCATATACAAACTCCTACTTTCATTTAAAATTTATTTAGCTTTAATTCACTGCTGATATTTATCAAATGTTCCAAGTCTGTTTTGGAAATTAGTAAGTGGTAGCTGGCGGGGTAGAGAGTGAGTCCCAATTGTAACATACCAACAATCGTAATCATTTCTGAGGATGGGACAAACTCTATAGTTCTATATTTGTAAGTATTGTACATGCCATTTTTTTAAATGTTCATAATTACTTCTTTTCTCACGTAATCAATTTTTCACTTCCTTCAAATAACAACTGTTCATTCTTCAATTCAGACAATAGAAAATTTGACAAATATTCCCTCATAATTAAAATCACCATTGCTATGAGCATTTCAAATATAAGAATATTAAGTAAATGGTAAGTAACTTCATTGAAACAAGTAATTCAAACAATTATCAGCTAATATGTCAAGCTAATAGGTGTGTAGATTATTTTTCTAAGATAAATATTTCTCTATTTTGTGAGCTACTCTGTATTTATATATGAGAAAGTTAACACCTATATATTAAATAATTTGTTTCACAATTGGAAATTCTCACTACTGCACCATTTTAAGAGGAGACCAAAGATTGGGCCAAAATGTCCGAATAAACAATATTGACTTTGTTTAAAATTTATAATTTAATCACTCATATATAGTATAGTTCTTGGTCACACATTTAATAATACGCTACTGAATTTTTTCAAAATTGGAATACCAGAACCTGCTTTTCCATGTCTTATGTATGACTGAGTTGACACTCTGAAATGAGCAATTAATATTCAATTTAAATACACACATACACACTGCAGAACTTTTGTTCAGATTATAATTTCTCTGTTTAGGATAATTTAATGAAATATCATAGTTATAAATTTGTGTTTGTAAAAACAACTTATCTAAACCAATAGAACCTGGGTTCCTCTTCTAAAGAAAATAAAATAACAAAATATGTATGAAAAGTTTAGTAAAATAATTCATTATTGAAGCTTCATTGTTTTTACAGAGAAAATTAAAAAGTAATCTTATAATGAAAACCAATAATTTTATAGACTCATGCAATATGTCACATATTGATAATATTTCATTTTATAATAGTTACAGCTGGGATATCCTGTGCAATAAATTGTGGAGGACAACAAAACTTTTAAATACTGTGAATTTTGTTTTATATGTGAAATTTTTATTGCTGTTATAGTAACTGAAACTGTTTATCTATCATATTTAAATGCACTTCAAATTCTGTCATTAAGAACCAAGTATTTACCACTTTCACCATGTAAGTGCTATATCATGTTTGTGATTGTGTGTTAGTAAGATATAATATCATTAGTGAGTCTGACATAGGAAGCAACAAATAAGCCTTATTGATGACCGACATTATTTGATGAAAGTACAAGTTAGTTGGAACTTGACATGCAACCTTAATTATTTATATAAACGTTAGATTGGTTTGCAAAGATCTCAATACAACTATAAGTTCATAAATTGCAGTAGAATGCAACTAACTTCTTTTAATCAGATCAATAACAATGTGACTTTCAAATTCTGATTTATTTGAAGAATAAGGGTCCAAAGTTATACTTACAGTAAATTGAAAAATTTACTCAGTTTCTCTTTAGTTTTGTAACAAAAATATATAAAAGTCATTGAGGTTTTGACACATAAAAAGATTGGTAAAATGAAATAGCTTTAATTAATGATTACCACTTTGCATAAATATTATTGAGGAAATTTATTCTTTTATGAATTTGTATAATTAAAATGACTGTACAGTGTAAAAATATAATTGAAGAAGTGGTCATAGACCGAGAGAGATTACAAAACAGATTACTTTTTTCTAGTGAGAAAAGTATGGATCTCATTTTAATCCAAATGTCAAATAGGGAAAATACAGTACAATTGTGGCTCAATGTCTAAATGTAAATATAATTAAGCAATTCACTAATAACGATTAAGCATTAGTTGCTTGTGGCCATTTGCAGTGTTGCTGTTTTCTTGCCATGCAGTAGATTGAAGCTGAATGTATGTGATGTGAATATTCTCTGTACTCTCTAAGTGCAAAAATTTTCAATATTGGTTTAGATGTGACAGCACCAATTGCTTCTGAGTTCCAAGTCAATCAGTAAAAATAAAATGTTTGATGTTCAAACATAATTGAATTCTACATCACAAGCATGTGCAATATGAATTTATTAAAGTTAATACCAAGATTTACTAAGATTGCACATTGAAGTCAAAATGAGAAGAGATGTTTTTATTTTCCACACAAAATACTTGATTTTTATTAAATTCAATTTTGTCATCTATATTTATCATGATTACATTTAATAAGAATTGAATGATCAGATTACAGAGAAATTGCCCAAGATCATGTTTTATAGTAAAAATTAGATATTTTTATTTATTATTTATCCCAAGGAGGAAACAAATAAAAACAGGACTATTAAAAACAAACATATCATTTCAGAGAAATTTTTACAGTAAGGATACAAATTATTTCTATTATTGTTTGTAATTATGTACTTACATATAAGTTTGTTAAATCATTATTGTGGCTCTGTAATACATTAATTTATACAATCATTTTAACCTAATCATATTATCTGTACACATCCCTGCATTTTAAACTATGAAATTCAAAGCATTAAATAATTCTTTTAATTTCTTTTAATATGAGTAAATTATGGAAGAATTTTAATGTTCTGAAGTCTTGATTTTGTAGGGATATAAAATCAGTATATTTGCTGCATACTTTTACTTTCTGCAAGTAATGGTTGAAATTATAGATTTGTTTACAAGTTTAGCATATAAATTATTCATCTGAAAATTGCTAACTTTCGGCTCCACCATCAAATAGAGATGCTAATTAGAGCAAAATATTATTACTGAAAATTGAAAGTCACTTAGGTTTATTCATATCATTCACCACTGATATAATCATGTATGTGGAAGTTACTTAACACTTGAATTTAGTTGCACTTAAATGAAAAGATAAATAGAAAACCATATCTAAATGATTGATAATTCAAGGTATAGGTGTATATATATTAAGTACTAATATTTGTTTCATGTATATTATCAAAAATGTTTTGTTTATTGATGAATAATATTTCAATTATAGTAAATATGCTTACAATAATATGATATCTCTCTTCTATTTTGTCAATATTAAGAAGATGTATAAAAACATTTACTTACTGCTACAATATAAGAAACTCTTCATATACTTGATACTGGAATACCATGATGAATTAACACCATATGACTTCATAAGTGTGAAATTAGTGAATCCATTTTATTGGTGCAAATATATTCACATCTTATAGGTATATAAATTACTATATTGGACATTGTAAGAGTGATCAATTTTAATGAAGAATTTTTTAAATACCAAATAGGTCTCTATGTTTTGGAAATTAGTTATTTCGCTTACAAAATTAAGAATGAAATACATAGTAATATTTTAAATAATAAATTATATATATACAAATACACACAATATTGTATGTGTGTATCTAGTAAGATAATCTATTACTTATTATTTTATTTGCTATCTTTTATTAATATCATAGTTTTAGGAAGGTATTGGCTAAGCATATTATTAATTGAAATCCAGTATTTAGGATGTATTTGTGGACAAGTAGGACTCTAGAGTGTGTTAATTTAAAAATGTTATTAAGTACACTTTGATATCTTGCAAAAATAAGTGTTGTAATAGAGCTCAGTTTATATTGGATATGAAAAGATAAATGTTTGAATGGAAAAAACAATGTGACAAAGAAAATAAATTAATGAATATATTTGATAGAAAGCTTACACAGTTACACCTGGGTTTTTGTAGCTCCTTATCAATGAATGTTTACAAAAAAAAACTAAAGTAGAGAGAAATATTAAAACTCACTTAAGACTAGTTTCTCTCAAAGCAAAAATACTTTATATAAGTATCTGCTTCTGTGATATTTTAAGAAATTTGAGTTAAAGTTCAAAGCGATGGAGCCTTGAATGGTTTACATATGAAGGATATTTTATGGTCATTGCTGAAACGCATTTAAAAACAGTGTTGTGGTATTAGTTGGGAGTGTTTAGTTCTGTAGCGCACAACTAAAAAATTGCAATGTTTTAAAGTAATTAAAATATGAATAACAATAATTAAAGCCTGTTAACAGTGCAACTTGTATTGTGATATTTAGAAGTCTGTAAATAACTTTCATAGCAATATTGTTTCCATTCTACATTCAAACATTTTTAGGCTAAATTTAACTATTGAAAAAATATATTATAATTAAAGCCTGGAAATTTTATATATTCTATAATGTATATTATATGTGATATTTCCTTTGTTAAATAAAATTTTACTTTATTAATGCAAGTGATGTATGTACCATACAGAATAACCAAACACAGTTCAAAATAATTAAATTGGTAACCAAAGCATTTATTATGATCAATATGATGCTAATTTTTTTTATTATTGAATGTTACACTGGGGCATTTGTAGTGAAATATTTCTGTAAATTACTTTACATTCTTTATTTTTGGAATAATGAATATGAGATACTTATTTGTTGTGCATACTTTAATTTAGAACAATTATTGTAAATTTCATAGAAAATATTTTTTCTCAGGAAATTTGTAAATAATATATTGAGCTAAATATTCAAACATTTTTCTCAATTGTAAATATGTTTTTTAAATATTGAACATGACCATAGAAAGATATTTATAATATATTTCAATATTTCTTATCTACCAAGTATTTATGAATTTAATATTTTTTGTATAATTGTTGTACAATATTATCATTGCCAAACTGAAATTATATTTTATTTCACGCAGTAATCATACTAGTTGGCTTTATAAGAAAAATGGATTGTATTACTGATATGCATGTACATAAAATGAATTACAAACTGATATTTGTGATAATTAAAGGTACAGATTTGTAAAGAGCAGTATCAATATATTGTTATGGTTAACCATTTAATTAGTTTTAAATATTTTGACATTTATTGTAACTATTGTCCATTTACAATTTTATTGATACATTTGTTCAGGAATATATCCCTACTTATGTATTTTTCATGTTTTATTTCGCCTACCCCGACAATGTTCAAAACTGTTGCTGACAATTCAAAATATTACTATAGTTTTCAGGAATAGAAAAAATAAGCCAATGAGTTGAGAAAATTACATCAGTTGTGAGTGAGAAAAGCATTTAGCTTTCTTTTCAAAAATTTTTAACAGCATAATCATTTTTAGTACAACTTATTAGTCCTTTGGTGCACTGAGGAAAAGTTATCAACATCTACAACCAGTTAGTCTCTTATTGAACTTTTAATAAATGAAAAGTTATGTCTATTTCTTACTTTGCTCAGATTTTGAGTTGCTTATTTATGAATAAATAATTTGATGGTATATATGAAAATTTACAAAACTCAAAAGAATAAGTGTTGCAAACAGTAAAATAATAAAAACAAACTCAATAATTGTATAACTTTAAAATTATGTAAGAGAATTTCTTTACTTACGAGCTGAATTTGGCTAGTTTAAATATAATTTCCTTCATTTATTACTTGGTATAAATAATTCTTTACATCAAATAATCTAAATCTGATGGGATACAATGATGGTAAATGGCATTGTGCTCCCTTGCTGCATGTGATGAGTTTGATTCTGGAAAAAAAAATTGTAGTGCAAACAAGATTATAATGCAGGTAATTTCCTTCAGTTGCACGAATATGAGTACATTTATTATTCTCTTTCAAACTCTTGAATTTCTCACCTCTAATAGTACTTCATATTGTACAAAAACAGGGAATTTGTGGTTACATACTGTTCTCATATTTTTTAAAACTGAGTTGTATTAAGAATGGCAAGATCAAACGGTTAGTATTTGCAAAAGATGGTGAGTACATGTATGAAATAAACTTAAATAGTAAATATTAAGATAATTCAATATTTTTGGTAGGCGTGATGTGACTCATGAATTATTTTAGGAAATAAAGCTTTCATATCCAGTGAAGGACTTATCAACACTGAATGCTTTATGTCAATGACCATTCGAAAGTGGTCAAATTTTGCCATCATTATTTTCACATAGCAATAGGTCATTTCGGCCCAACATCCTGAACTTCCTTCTTATTTTACTTTCCTCCTCTTGTACTTGCATGCATGTGTTTTGTTTCTTCCATTTCTTTTCCATTGTTGTGACCTATACTTGAGAGGGAGAGAGAAAGGTTGGCTTTGTTGGGTGCCATTAATGCATGTAATTTGAATCATTTCCAAGTATCTTGCTGCAACACTGTTAAGACACTCTTTGTCTGAAGAAAAGAGTTAAGACTCTCGAAATTAATAGATTTGTGACCACACTGAACTTACTTCCATTTGATACAATGATGAAGGAAGCACAAATAAAATCTTTTTTCAAAACCTCCCATATGCACCTTATACTATTAACACTCCGCTTTCTCGTCTATCCTATCCTCCAGCCAGTAATATATGGGCACCTGCTAATTTTACCAATGAAAATTCTTTCAAATATATGTCCATTTATTTCAAACACTAAGATTAACAAAATCCCTCAGGGTGTGGTCACCAATTATATACAACCTCCACCACCTTCCATCAGCTGTGTCTTGCCGAGAACTCCAAAAACAATGTGGCATCTCACTACAATGAATTCTGGTGCCTTGCTCTTATTCAGCTGCGACCTCCTATACAAACTTATGCCCCCATGTCTCGCCATCAACTGTTCATGATTGCCAAGCTTATGCCCACCACACAAAATAGAATAATGTACTGGTGGCTTGTCTCAAAGCAACTGCCAACAATCCTGTCTGGGGTGGCTTGACTGCCTTTAAACACAGAGCTGTAAGTTAATATATAAAATTATTAAGGATAGGAAAGAGAGATAGAAAGTAGGTGACTCACTGGAAATGTCTTCCTAACTTTCTACTGAAGGGGGTGGTGCCTCCGAAAATTTAAAGAACTATACCAAACGATCCCTCCCCTACAGTCTAGCCCTTAGGGACAACCTAGTTTCCTATACCGACCGCATATTCAATGCTTTCCACAACAGAAATTACCCCGTAGACCTCCTCCTGAAGCAAATAGCCCATGCCCTCTCTATTTCCCAAATAGCCAGTCCCACCCCTAACCATCACACAGAACATAGTCTTCCTCTAACCACTACCTACTTCCCTGGATTATGTAAACTCAACTCTTTCCTCCGCCTTGCCTACAATCCAACCCTGACATGAAAAACATCCTCCCAACCATACTACCCACCTGTCCAAGGTTTGCCTTTATGCACCCACCTAACCTCTGCAATAATCTGGTCAGGCCCTACAAACCCAACCCCCCATCCACGATTGGCTGCAGACCGTGTGGCAGAAACAGATGCCATGTCTGCCCAATACCCCACCTACGACCTTCCAGAATCCCACCAACAGCACTACATACAAAATTAGGGAAAACATAACCTGTCTGTCCTCTCACACCATCTACAAAACAAACTGCACACTCTGCCCAGCCTTTTACATTGGCCAGACAAAGAAACCCGTCCCTGAAAGGATTGGCAACTACTGCAGTACAGTAAAACTCCACAAAACACAATTCCCCATAGCCACAACACCAAAATTTCCACTAGTGCTTCACACTGACCCCCCTCAAATCCCTACCTCCTGATTCTTCAGAAGCTGAACTCCATCTATGGGAACTTTCATTTCAGTATGTCCTACAGTCCAGACAAAGCCGTGGACTGAATATCCTATAGCTCTTTACCTTCACCTTTCCCCCCCTACCCCTTCCACAGCACAAGCTCATTGGAATTTGTATTTGTAACAAAACCTGATAAGTGTATACCGAGTGTGTGTGTGTGTAAGTTGTGAATACCTTGATATGTGTTTGAGGAGTGGTCATATGTATGTGTGAGTGTGTGTGTTAATACTTAAATATTGACACCTTTGAGGATGGATTTGTTTGAATGTGTGTCAATATGGGGGTGTTAGTATGCATCTCCCCAACCCCCATCAAGTCCTTGCCTCTTCCCAAACCCTCATTGAGAGAGAAAGTTGGTGACCTGGTGGGGTCAATTGTTTATGACCTAAGCTAGCAGCACAGCAAATTTTGGCTGTTCAGTCGTCGGCTAGGTGATCACTGGAAATACTTTCCGATGAAGGGAGTAGTGCCTCTGAAAATTCAAAAACTCCAAACCTCACAAGGTGTCTACCATCTATGAAACCTCAGGTAAGTCACTCATATATATATAAGTCAGGAAATGACATTGTCATGTTAATTAAAACAATTAATGGGGAAAGGACAGAGAGATAGAAAGAAGGTGACTTACCTGAGGTTCAAAGACGGCTAGCCGATGGATGAAGGAAGAAAGACTGAAAATATTCGATCTTTCTTCCTTCTTCCAGTCACTTGTACGCTTAACATATGTATTTCATTGAGCATGATTCCATGCCGTACATATGATTCAAAGAGCGAACTTCCTGCCTTTCTCCCAATTATCCAATGTGTGACTTTGTCACTTGTCCAATATATAATTTATTTATATATACTATACACCATTGAGACACACTACACTATCTTTAAGTAGGAGGATCAGGCACTTAAGATTATGACATGTTATTGCTTCCAAACCTGTTGATACCTACTATCAATTATGGTAAAAGAACTTCTGGTCTCTTTTCTATTCAATTAACTCAATTGGAATAGAAAGAGCTATAAAAAGCACCTCACTTACTTAAAATCAATAGTAGGCATCATCACACTGGATAGCAGTAATGTCAAATTTTAATACATTGGATACTTTTCAGCTTGATAATTTAGCCAAATACTAATAATAATCTTTTATTTTCATTTGCAACTAGTAAGTGGAAAACAATTAAAAACTGAAGCTGTTAATGGCTTCTAATTTACTAAATATAATATTCAATTGACAGAGAATTTTACAACCACATGATTAACAAAAAGATTACAAATAAATTCAATCCTAGAATCAATAAATTATTAAAAAATATACTTAATTATTCCTTTTAAATTTGGATGTCAAGAAGATGTGTTTTACTTTCCAATTAGCAACAAACAATTTAGGCATTTTTCATTATTCCTCAAATTATTTTGCATCCTAGTTTTAATAAAAAAAAATGTAGTCACCTTGCTAATTCTTTAATGTAGTTAAATTATACTCATCATATAAAATTATTTAAAAATTAGAGATTGATGGTTTTTATGCAAATGTGTTCTAAATTATTGAAAATGATACTTCATTGATGGAAATACAATGAACAAAAGGCATTTTTTTACAGTTTGTAGTAAATAAAGGGCTTTGAATAAAATGTAAACATCAAGAATTTTGAAACAGCTAAAGAGCAAAGAAAAAATTAGAAATTTAATATTTCAACAGCAACAATGATTTTTTAAAAATAAACATTACTAAGTAAGCTGAGGCTTTTCCAGTGTAGTTGATGCAGAAATAGTTCTCAGGTTTCCACTCGGGTGCAAGTGCGATGAAAATGTGACGTTTCGACAATCAAGTGCTCTGTCATCATCGCATCTGCACCCGAGTGGAAATCCGAGAACTACTTCTGAAACATTTTATTATGTTACATACTTCTGTATTTTATTAAGTAATTACATAATGTTCATTTATTGTCAAAATGCCCATGTCTGTACTATATTTTAATGGGATACCATTCAGCTATAACTCAAGATCTTGAAAATTTACATTTACTTACCAGTCAACACATACTATCAATTTAATGCAAGTTAGTGGGCGTTTTGTGACGCTTTCCAATCCAATTAAATATTACACACTTTTTTGGCATTAAACATAATCTAAATTAATTTTGTGTCAATTATGTATATGCATTGAGTGCTTTGAAATATGGCCAAAATGAGTTATATTAGTAGCATTAAGTGTAGGAAAATTTGGTTATGTAGGATTGAAAAATAAAAACACAGAGATGTAAAATAAATGTTCTTAAATAATTCAAACCAGTATGGCAAAGTGTCCTTTGATAAACAACACATTTCCAAATTTTTTATAATTTCACGTCCCATTGCAATTAAATTAAAACTTCATAAATTTGATACTTTTGAATGCATGTAGGATGATCCATTATGAGGAAATCAGAGATACCTTATTTATTTTTTCAACCCTTTACTCACTTTTATAGATTCAACAAACAATGGAAATAACATTATATATAAAATGTTTTGTAAATATGTATAGTAACAAGTTGAGCTGAAGTTTTACTTGAACCTCAGTTTTTGAAATATTGTACATCTCAGCACTCATACTGTCAGACATAATATACTGGAAAGTTGCAAGAAATCTTTTCACATATACTTTCACTGAAGAAACAACTATTCCACTTTAACACTTTACATCTTCACATTTCTAAAGGAAAATATAATCTTGCTGATCATCACTATTAATTATAATATCACACAAGAAGTTTATTGTACATTAATTTCTACCTACTGATTCACACTTGAATTTAATTTAGAATGTATAAAGTGATACCAGATTATATTATCATATATCAGTAAGAATACATGAGAGTTTAATTTTGAAACAAGTTGAAGATTAAAAAACTTTTAAATACAAACATATGATGATTTAAAGTACAATATAACACCACAAAACCACAGCATCCAAGAAAGTTATTTATTGTCAAGCCTGTAAAAATAATTGATTTCTTTTTTCTTATTGGTCAACTATTTATTATACACACAAATGCTTAGCATTTATTTGAAAGAGAAAATTGTAAGTAGGGCATTAAGAGAAAACTAAGTAAATATATCCTTTTCATTAGATGAAATACAGATTGATTTATTTTTTTATATAATTTTAAGCAATTTATTGAGCTAGAATGCATTAATTAAATAATGCTAAAACAGCCTATAGAGGGATGAAATGTTTAATTGTAAGCTCAAAGCTTTTTGACTCTGAAAACTAACATATAGATCCTAGTATTGATCTTCAAGATGGCATATATTTATCTGTAGAAATAGGTTTTTATACTCAAATTCTTTATGCAATGCAAAGCTGTGTGTTTTTCTAATGGAATTTTGCGAATCAATATCTTTCTCAAACTTCCATATGTATTCTTCACAAAATGACAAAATCTCTTTTCAGAATTTTTAACAACTAACATTTTAAAATCTTAAATAATAATTTAATGTATCACAAAGATTACTTAAGTAAATCCTCCTTTACCAAAATATACAAAGTTTTTTAGTATAAGACAATGTAGGACTTACAAGCTAATTAAATGTTTGATTTATGCTTATTAACAGTTGCTATTGACACACATGACTGAGGCACTAAAATAGCTAATTATCAGTAAGTCTGCTTCAATATCTTGCTGATATATTTTATAAAGATATATTTAAATTGCAGTAGCCTAACTATGAGGAAAGTAATAAGTACTTACTTAGAGAAGAGAAAATTACAGCTATTATTATTAATTTGTTGTATATATCTGTGACAGGTTTAACTTGTTCCAATATGAAACATAGTTTTCACTGGATAAGTTATTTTACACTTCCTTAATGTTCATCACTGAATATTTGTTGATGAACTACTTTCATATATCAACTTTTGTCAATTTGCAATAATTTAAGTTGACTAACATATGTTGATTCCAGTAAGAAACTTTGTGCCAACAATGGACAAACACATAGAAACCAACTATATGATTGAAGGAATCGTCAGGTACTCAAGTTCTTAAAATACTGTTCATAATTACACATGATGGGTCTAGTTCTATTAACATAAGTATATATTTTTTTTCTTCAGTACATTTAATCACCATCACATCACTGCCACAGTGGCAGGTAACTTCCCCAGCCTCTTCCAGTTCCCTGAGAATCAGTGCTACCTGAGACCAAAAGAGAAAAACTTACAAAATTAGATACTGAGAAAACACAAATAGCATTAAATCATACAAAAAAATTACTGTAACATATTTATGCAATACAGAATATTACAAATTGGTGCGGGCAGACTGAACATTGCTGGAGCAGCTGAGGTGGTTGAGGTCTTTGTTCAATGAAACATTTATGACCATAAAGTTGGCAAGGTTATTGGTTGTCTGTCATACATTCCAGAAAGGGACTAAAGACATGGACAAAAAGTTTTTTTTTGTGAGTCTTGGGGGACACCAAACTTCCAATCAGATGAGAGAAACCAGTAACCAGAAAATATGTAAATACTCGGAGGGAAGAAACAAGAGGCTTTTGAGGGCACAGACAAGCAGTGGAGCATAGTCGTTCAGTTTTACAGACTCGGCAGAAGGAGGCTATAAGAGATATTAACTGGAGAAGTGTAAAATATTTCCATTTAGCCTGGATCTGTGAAGTCATCTGACATTGATCAACTGGGTCCTCTCCTAGCCAACTGCTTCAGAAACCAGCAGTAGCAGATATTGACAAACATCTGAAGTGATGCAAATAACTCCTTACATATGCAGCCCTATTGCCTTATCTTGCTTATAAGATATATTTTTTGAGAATACATTATCATTTTTAAATAAAAATCTATTACCTTTCTTAATTCACACATTTTGATTGTGGAAAAATGTTGATGATAACAATAAATGTTCCAGACTAACAAAGCATACTAGTACTGCTCAAATGAGCAATTATCTCTGACCAGGACTAAATCCACCCTAAGAACAACAAACAAGGAAAAGCAAGCCATATTGACTTTCCAAATTTATACAGAAAATATGTTCTTCAGATTGTATACCAAAAGATTTTCCTAGTGTATATGAAGTATTAAGTTGTCATTGGATTCCAGGTAGATAAGTTTGTTGAAACATAAGACATTATAAAATATAATTTGTTTTCAATAAGATTACCTGGTCAAAATCCAAAGGACAATTTCATTTGCACATTTTCATAATCTACAGTCTATAATTAATGTATTATGCACATCCAATTTTTTATATTCAAATTTCGGATGAGTTAATATGGTACTTTTGAGTGTTAGGACTCTGTACACACACTTTATGATTAACATTAGAATATATTTAATACAAAACCTATATGCAAAGTAAACACCGAGACCTAGAGGTATTAATTTATGACAATATATACCTTTGGCTACAACGTTCAGTTGGTTTGTCTCCTCAGGACTAAGTTTTAAGATAGTATTTAGTACTGGAACCAAACGGGACCTTTCATCACCGCCTTGCAGGGTCACAAACTGTGGGAACAAAATAATATTAACCATGACTGACCATAACAGTTTATGGCTATACTTTGAGGAGATTATGTATCAAATCATCAATCAGGAGCAGACCTCATTACATGTCTATATTTACCAAAGCTTAGTATTTATATATCCTCTTCAATTAAAGCACATTTAAATGAGGTCTAGTTCAATGGAATAAACAAAATCATTTTCTATATTGTATCTGGACACATAAGCTTGTAATACTTATAAATGACTAAATCAGCCTTCCCCCCCCCCCCCCAACATTTTCATTTTGGTTAGCATAATTAAATTTGTACGTAACATATTGAAGGAGAAAATAAATGTATGTAAATATAATTTGAGGCTTAAGGGAACTTATAATGATAAAGCAAATACATAAATGTATTAATATTAAATGTTTACAAATTTAAATTTTAAGTACATTTTACATACTTTGAGAAGAACATTTTTTAGGTATTCAAGGTTGTGAAGATGTTGCTCCCTCTCAACACTCCGTTGGTTACGCCGCACCTCTTCTTTCAATAACTGACTCTGCTCAGTACTGAGAGCCAATTCCCTCTCTGCTTCACTCAACAATGCAGCAAGATGTCGTCCTCTTGCTTCTGCAGCAGCAAGTTGCTGTTTTGTTCTTTCCAGTTCATTTATGCTATCTTCATTCACTGGCATAACTACGAAAATAAAATAACTCATAAGAAATTAGAAAAGAGGGTAAGTATTATAAAGATATCAGACTGGAAAACTTACTGTTTTCTTCATCCACAGAAGAAGCTAATAACTTATCTAATGAAATCAGTTCTTTTGCTTGATCCTTCAAGTTAACTAATCCAGGAGAATGTGAGGAATCTATGCTTTCTGAACCCTATGTAAAGTAAAATACACATTAAAAATCATGAAAGAAAAAGTTAGAGTCGTGTACTTAAAGTCATTATGCATTAAAACATTTCGAAGTCACATTTGTAATCCAATTCTTCATGTCATTACAAAAATAACATGCCAAAAGCTTTCTCTCTATTATCTGCACAATTAATACAAAAGCTCATTAAAAATTTGTACCATTCAGATCATTTAACCTCATTCAAAAGTATTCATTCTTTATTATTAACAATTAAAAATAAATATTTTCAATTGATTCCTCACCTCACATAACAGAAACAACACAACTTTTAAAAGTTGAATATTTTACAATCTAATAAATAATTATTGGTTTATCAACTGGAACAGAGCGCGATGTTTCCAAGACTATCATCATCTCTGTTGCCAGGTTGACTACATAATGACAATGATTTGATGTGATAGGCATGGGAACATTAACTGTCAAAAAATTTGACTGGTTCATAAAGCAAGAATCATTTATAAAATTAATTCAGCAAGAAAGCCTATATTTTTAAGTAGTTACAATGATCAAAGCCTGTTATTTATAAGTTTCCAAACCAGCATCTTGTCTTATTATTCACAAAAATTTCAAAGATGAGCCACATGATAAATGCTGTGAAAAATTGTAACAAAGTATATGTTCATTAATTGTTTTACGTGGATATGTTCTCTCAATGCTATCCCATACTGTTGTGAAAACTTTACTGTTCTAGTCAAAAAATGTCATAGAGAAGACAGTATTTTTTTCTTACTATTTCTTATATGCCAGCTAGTAATTATTTAGACTGAAGGTTAGAATAAGTATTGTCAAACAAACTCTGTGTATTTACTGCATATCCTAGTGTGCCTGTAAATTACACATTTCTTCAATTGTGTAAAATGACAAAGTGAGGAAATTAAAACATTGGGGGGGAGGGGGATTTTTTTATCATCAAAGCATGGTGATTACTGTGGCAAAAAAAGGCTTTCATTAAAATGATTTCTTTGCCAACAACCGTTTCCTAACTTTACTTTGTTAATGAAATTGATATTGTTTATTTCTTGGAAAATAATTTTTATTTTTCCTATTCCTTTTGTCTTAAAACATATTCTTTATGTAAGCATTTTGATATTTAATTGTCACTATGCTTATGCCAAATTGAAAGAGTAGTTATTCATTTACAAATAATTAAGAATGTACGTGAAAGTATCAACCTCGCCTTCCTCCCGTTCAAACAGTGGGGCTTCCAAAGTAATTTTACGGTGATCTGAGTCGAACAGCTCTGCCTGAACTACAGGAACCTGCTGTAACTGTTCTCTAGTGTTATCCAGTTCTTCTTTTAAAGCAGCTAACTTCTCTGTATAAACTTTCTCCAGGTTTTCAACTTGTTTCTGCATAACAAAGTAACTTTTAAATTTATATTATACTAAAGTCAATTTCTTGGTAAATATAAATGTTATACAGTCCACCTTATAGCATGCAGTTAATGTGTCAGTCTGCAGTCTGTAAGAACGCAGAATTTCTTTGTGCTCAGTTTCTTCAGCCTGAAGCTGCTCTTGAAGATGTGACACCTGTTTCTGTAAATCTGCAACAGTCGCAGACATTTCTTGACTATGAGACAGGTGACGTAAATGGTCTTCTCTCAATGTGTTCAGTTCCATATTTGCAGCAGATAACTGGGCTCTGTGAATAAATTCAATTTAAGTAAATTTGATTAAAATTGAGCTTTTATTATTTAGTCATAATGTATTAATATCCTCAAAGCAATAAAAAAAATTTCATTAATACCTCACAAACAGCTTGTTTTAATTCATTTAAAAAATTCAACATTTACCTGTCCTTAATTAAAAACCCTGTACTTTACTTATGTAGCTAGTTGGTTACTGCATAGCAATTTCCCACAGGTGTATTATTGACCAATCACCTCCTATTAGACCACTTTAATCTGTCATATATTCGGAAAATTTCTAGTTTTTTTTTTAATTTTATTATTTATAATGTAAAATTATTCATGTCCAGCAAGCTTCAACTTGTGTTATCTGATCATCAGACGCCAGTAGTGAGAAACAGAACATAGGAATGCAGCGACGGTTTCCTGTAGCTAGGCCACATCAATGAGAAAAATTAAGGGTTGAGTTACTCTGCTAAGCTACCTAAAGACTAATACAAGAGACTAGTATGGGAGGGGCCCCCACATGACTGAATCTTGGATTGTAATTAGTAGATCTCCCACTTTATTGTAGCAGCAGAATGGAAAGGGAGGGGGGGAGCTACCAAAGCCTTTCTGAGCTAGGAAGACATTTCTCCTACTGGTACCTGGCTCCTGGGTTCCATGAAACTCGTCTTTCATTTTTCTTATAAAATCTTCAAAATTCATTCTACTGTCATTGATTCCATTCAATTTGGATGGCTTGGTAAAAGAACTCTCCGTAATTTCCTATCGACTACCTTGAATTTTCCTTTCTTCGGTCACTGAAGAAGAGACAACGGAAATACCCAGTGTCCGCCTTCCTTTCAGTCTGATCAACTTCCATTCACGGCTAAGAACTTAAATCGACATCCATCTTATTTAGGTTTTTCAAGTTTAAGCCAGGACAACACACTTCAGATCAATCACAATATGACATCCATTATTGACCCTTTTAAATGTTTTCTACATTTGAATACTCACAATATCCATTGTAAAATTTCACACACAATATTTGTCTTTTAGTATGATAATGTTCATATGTCTTTTCCATTGCGACTTGAACAAGTTAATTGCATTTACCAATCTTCTATTTTAGTAGTTTTCCTAGGCAGACATATCGACAAATTGAAACGAGGCACTACACCACAGGAGGTCAGCAAAGTAGTTTTATCATCTTATATGATTAATTTAGTGTTTTTTAGATACTGCAGAACATTTATTTTTTAATATTGTGCTTCACTCTATAAATGTGTGTGTGAGATTGTAGTATTTTCGAAGGGACCAAGATTAAACTCTTAGACTTTATTTATTTTATCACTTAATTTGTCTGTAATTTGGCTACTTCTTCATCTAATTAGTAAACTCGTATTATTTACATAATTAGACAGCAAATTGACTAAACTACTAATGGAACAAAAGGTAAGCATAAATTAATAAACACTAACATATTTTTATCACAAAACTTACACTAAAATGAAAAATAGCATTACTACACAATATTAAACATACCCTGTTTCTTCCAATTTTGCTCGTAGTATATCACTAACTCTTCTCAATTGTGCTATTTCTTCTTGCCCCTCCTCCTTTCCCAGTCCTATTGGTTCATCTGGCTTCACCTTCTGTCTTAAGACACTTTGTGCTCGGACTTTATATCCCTCAAATTTAGTATGTACATCAGACAGCTCATTGTTACATTTCTCTAATTCAGCTTTTGTTTTGGCAAGCTGTTCCTCAAGAGAAATATTCTGTAAGGAAACACACACATTCTTTCTTGGGTATATTAGGGAACAAACAAATCTATATATCTAAAAAACCTTCATCAATTTGTCAGAATATATGTCCTAGCTATAGACGTCCAAAGTACTGGTCCAATTTTGACCAAATTTGGCACACATGTTTCTCAGGGCCCAAAGCTGACCATGATCTGTAATTTTTTACATATACTGAACTTATATATGTGAAAAAGTGAGAAACATTTTATGTAAAAGATTTTGTGCTCCATACACAGATCGAGATGATCTAAAGTGAATGTGGGTTGCTTATATCCTTCATCTATGATACTATTTTTTAAAATTATAAACATTTCGCATCATAATTAATCTATCATTGTAGAGAGACAACTCCCTAAGAAATGATAAACTTCTTTGGGTTGTTGATACAATATATACATAAATTAGTCTTATTTTTTGCGTAAGATAAATTTTAATATCTTAGTAATTGCTAATTTGTAAAAAATGATATTACGCATTTTATAGTGACATTTATCACAGATAAAAGTATTGAATTAAATAAACTTTACTAACAACACTACTGCATATAAGTAAAAAAAAGGTCCAAATGTGAACAAACCTCTGTTTTTTTCCACATTTTGAAAGTGTTTTTTTCAGTGGTTTTTCACATGAAGCAAAGTCTGTACTAAACTTGAAGAAACAAGTAAGGGGTTAATCTCTTTGTATCACTGAGACCTATCAATAGATATATTTATTTCCAAGGTATATTTATTTTCCTTAGCTACAATACAAAAAAACTCAATTTTGGAACCCCTCCAACTTTAGACCCCCGTAGTTCAAAAACTGAGAAATGTATAAAAATTCTGAGGACACACATACATTTAGAAATTCAATTCTTTACAATTTTTGGTTATATGACAGTTTGTTCTCAGACCACTGGAAATGGGTCAAAATAACACCCCTCTGTAAAAAAATCTGCCATTATGACCATTTTTGCCATTCACACAACCTAGGATTGAAAATAAGTTTGATCTGACAACAGTATCAGTATCATATTTCTTTAGCCATTTTCCTAACTGACACACATTATATTTCATTGAATTACTATTATCAACTGTTTATATTTAAATAAAAATGAGCTTAACTTCATGTTTGTTTATCACATGAAAAAATATTAAATGTAATGTATTATATATCAGACATGTGCAATAATTTACAAAATAAAGGAAAGTCTTTAAAGTTTATATTATCAAATATTTATTCTGTGAAAGAATTAATCACATGTCAAAATAATAAAGTAACAGAAGCTTTCATTCCTTAGGAACATATTCATTCACATGGATGAATATGTTCCATAAGAACAACAGCTTGTTATTTTATTATTTTAACCCGTGATTAATTCTTTCACACAATAAATATTTGAGGATGTAAATTTTAAAGGCTTTCAATTATTTTGCAATATTAAATGTATTACATTTCAAACACAAGAAAATTATTCTGTAAACTAAAGCTAAGAAGAATGTGGTATGAAGAGAAAAAAAATTGAGGGAAATTGGTTGAGACTCAGAACATGGCAACAAATGAAGTGAAAGAAAGGAAAGATAAGATATGGAGATCATAACATGGCAAAATTCAGCATGATTTTATAACAAAAATAAGATTTATTGTACAAAACAAGAACAGCAGCTTGAACAGTAAATCTGATATAAATATCTGTAAATAAAACTTCAATTCAAGGCTAATGAATATGCCTAAAAAAATGTACAAATGTATGGACTTGTATTGTGATGGTTATTCCTACATTTGAAATATAATATTATTATTGTTTCAATATTTGTGTAAGCACTCTTACCTTAACTGTAATGGCCTGTAACTGCATTTTTACTGACTGACATATAGTTTTCTCATCAGAAAGAGTCTGAGACCATTCCAAAGCTTTAGCTTCCTGTTCTTCTCTAATTTTCTCCACTTCAAGTTTGAGCTGATTAGTAGACGTTTCCAGTTTAATGATCATACCCTCTGTCTCCATAACACGTTGTCTTGATAAATTCAACTGGTCCTAATTATAAATAACATCATGGGTTTTCCTTATTGACATAAATACTAAAAAATCATTCACCAGCAATATTTTGAACAAAGCTATAACAACAAAAATATTCAATGAATTTTTAAAACCAAACATTATAATTCAATTGAAATAAATTAACACAGTGCAATTAATAATAATAAAAAGGTTTCTTACAAAAACATAAGAAAGCACACCAAATACAAAAAAAAAATTAAGAGATAAATCCTTCATTTTGAGTTCTCTACAATGATTACCATAAATAGATAGGCCATTTGAACTCACAGATTGCATACCGCCCCAACCAGAGGATATGGAAAAACTGAGGAAATATTGGTGTAAAACAATGTAGAAGTTAGTTTTCCTTTGGAGTACGAAAATATCAGTTAGAGTAGAAAAATTATAAATGATGGAAAAAAGAAAAATCAGAGAAGTAAAAAAAACTTCACTTTACAGTTCATCAACAATCGATATGTGAACTATCGACAGCTGAAAAATATTCTCACCTTTGCTTCTTTACAAGATGCTTCCTCTGCAGCTAATTGTTGTTCAAGCATTTTGATCTGGTCCTGTAGGCTTGAAGCTATATTTTGCTGAGTTGCTAGTTCCTCGTGTAAGCCCCCAATTGTAGCCTTTTCTTTATTAAGCTGTTGTGTCATATCTGACACAGTTCGCTTGAAACAGATTAGAAATAATAATTCAATTTTATGGGCTGTGTAACTTTCTAGGTTACAGGTAAGCTACAGGTATACAGTTATTTTCTTGCTATTGTACAAAGACTTGAATTCTTGTAACTATTTTTAATCATCTGAGCTTCAAATACAGAGGCATTACTCAGTGTAGCAGCCAGCTGTCACAACATACAAACATACTGTCTGAAAAAGGTAGCTAAGCTCCTCTAGAATTAGATATGTTACTGCTTCCCAGTCTGGTAACACAAACTAGTAAGTCAGCTACTCCTTATCCCTTTTTCCTAACCAAATAAGTTATACATATAAAACAATTGGTACAGAAAGGAAAGAGAGAAAAAGGGTGGTTTGAAGCTCAACAAAGCCATTCAGAACCTTCTTCAGAAGATAATATTAGATTACACGTCCCTCCTCGCACCAATTTGAACCCATCCTACCCTGCAATGGTGATATCGAGTTTCAATTTTCAGTGTCACCATTGAGGTTAACATAAAGTTATTCAAATTTTCAGAGGGGTCAACATCAACATGTTCCAAGTGTCAGCCAGAGGTTTAAAAATTAAACTCAAGAATAAATTTTTCTCCTAAAAATATTTTTAGCAGCCAACATATATCCAAAATCTTTACATACCCAAGTTAGCTTCATACTCTCAACAAACTGTTGCTATCTAGAGTATTAAAGGATATCATATTTACTAATCTTCATGTCAGATTAAAGAAAATATTACATTAACTCAAATGCCATATTTTGTGCATACAGTAAACAAAAAGAGCTGTTATTTTAGTTTTATGTAAAAGGTGATGGCTAGTAAAGTATGTGTTACAGTTTTTAAATAGGAAGAATTTGGTTCATAATGATGTTCTTGACATACTTTACAGATGTGTACCTTACTAACAAATACTAACCTCATAATCTTCTACTTCCAAACTAAGAACAGAACTCTTTTTATATTCTTGACGTGTAAATTCTAATGCTTCCTGAGTTTTTCTATGCTTCTCTGCTTCTTCCATTAATTTTCCTTTCATCTCTTGAATAAATTCCCTTAATCTTTGGTTTTCCTTCTCTTGTTCTCTGTAAAAAAAAATTTGAACCAACACATTTGGAATTAAAATCATGATACAAAAAACATGAAGAATGAGTTAAATATAATAATATTTAGTTCTACGTAAATGAGGTTGATGTAGACGGTATCATTGACGAAGGTTGAAACAAGTAGATTAATTTGAAGTAAAGTGATCACAGAAGCACTGTAATTACTTATGGCTGCTAAGCATTACATGTTTTTTATGTTATAAAAATTATTACCTGTTAATAACAAGAATTCATAGCCCTAGTTTTAATTAAAATAATAAAACATTGAGTATGTCTCATTCACCAAAAGATTAATTTTTGTCTTTAGAGAAATGATAAATTTGCATGCAAAAGGAAACACTAAATATTTTCATTAGAAACATTAAAAAAAAGTTTATCTAATTCTCAACCATAATAAAACAGATGAAAGTATCATAAGCAAATGTGGATTGCAAAGTAAAATAACATCAACATTTAACTTAATAATTACCGCTTGCTGAGGTTTTCATTCTCCTTTTCTTTTTTCAAGAAATCAATCTCAGATTTTGTTCTTTCAAAATGCATGTGCTCCTCAGACAAAGTTTCAACTTGTTGTTTTAAAGCAACACACTCCTCAATTTTATTATCAAATTGGGCTTTTAGGCTCATCATTTCAGATTTCTGAACCTCTACTTTGTCTTGTAATTTATCATACTCTTTTTGTAAAGTCTGTAACAAATAATTTTTAATAACAAATTAAAATTTTAATATTAAATAATATTTGGTTGACTATATTTCAATTAATTTGGTATTAGTAAATAATTTTGAGCTTGTAAATAGCACAGACAAAATCAATCAACATAAACACGCAGGATTTTTATTGTTCTATAAACTTTTTTCAATTCTGAAGGTATCTCATAATATGGAATGATGTATAAATAATTAGACTATATATTTTGTACATCATTTACCAACTAAATAACTAAATAAGTGTCATACATGTAAGTTCCTAGCCTGGGTTGACATCTGAGAAACACATGCTTGCAATTCAGTTTTATCAGCTAAAAGTTTTTTCTTATCTGATTCCAATTGGCTCTGCTGTGCCATCAGCTCCGAGACCCGTTTCTTCAGCTTTAAGGCCACAGCCCGCAGCTACTGGCACACAAAATGCAACACATCATTATACATCTCAATGTACTCATACTTATTTATCTGAAATATTTTTTTCATAGTTTGTATAAAATAAATTACATCAATAAAAATTACATTTACTTTTTTGTAAATTTCAAAACAGAACTCTGTTAATAAAATATACAACATTTAAATTCAGTAAACAGTGAAAATATTATATGTGTATTACATAGCATGAGATTTTCTAAAGTGTTATTCAAGTTAATTTATTAAGGTTTTCGTGGTGAATACACATTTTCATTAATTTAATCAAGTTATTTAATTAATTAAAATATTTTTTGGGCATAATTCTGCAAGTGGCCAAGTGAGCATGATCAGTGGTAATCTTCACTAAATACTGCAGAGGTGCATGGGAAACCTTGATGATAGTTACAAAGACAAACTGATGAACAGAGAGATACCAAATCAGAAGATATAGAGTTTGGACAATATAATTGACAGCATAATTTACTAAACAGAAGCATGTCAATGACAATCAATTGTCCATTTAATGAGATGGACTGTAAGCTTTATTTCAATACTTTATGCATAGTGTTCAACATATGGGAAAATTTAGACATTCATACACAGTGGTAGGCAATGTGGGGAATTGATTTTTGCAAAAGTAAGATGTCTCAAAATAGATTCTGTGATTTAATTAAATTTATTAGATTTGATAAGAAGTAGACAGAGTTGTATTGATATTTTGATATTTAGGATCGCTTTGTTGGTAACTTTCAGTCATATTACCTCTACATTTTGACAAAATTAATTTTTAACATCATAGTTAAGAATTTAAAACCTGGACAAAATTTACGTGATGAAGTTCCAAATGTGAGAAAGAAACATAGGTATTGAATAACAACATAGCATGCTGTTTGGTCACTTTTTATTTAATTTATAAAATTAATGTAGTGTCTCCCAGCAAATAGAATTGAAAATGATTCTCGGTTTATAAACCTAGTCAAGCTTTATCAAACACAACAGTTCCACTATTATCATCATCACTATCATCAGGTAGACAGTCTATCTGATGTTGACAATGACAACTACACAAATGCATTCCAACAAAGATTTGAGCCAGTTAATAAAATGAGAATCATATATTAAATTAATAATATAAATAAGTACTTGAAAATTAAAATGTTAGAATTGAATAATAATTTATTTGAAATGATGTTGTTATCTTTTCTTACAGTCCGAAAATAATATTACTCCTAATCCAAATAGTTGGCATCAAACTTAAATTTTGTGAAAGTGATAGAAAATAAAATGAATAATATAATGTGGATGTTAATAGACATGTAAAGGTATTCCATACTACAGGGGTACCTCGCTTAATGAAACCTCTCAAAATGAGTAATTCGCAAAACAAGTAAAATAAATTGTAAAAAAATGACTCACTTAACAAGCAATGTTTCGAATAATGAATGATTTGGATCGGGGAATTCCTGAATTATGCAATGCTATTGCTACATTAGTCCGTGTTTATAACTCATTCTACTAGCTTCTTAATGTTTTGAGGTAGAGATGGGTCACTTCAGCGAGAGAGAGAGAGAGCTCCGGACTAGAAAGCGAATCACTACCTCCAGTGAGCACCTGAGTGCTCGCTCTGGACTAGGAAGGGAATGACTCTTTTCAACCACTCTCATTCAAAGGAGTGGGACAAGGTAGAGAGTGCCTCTTTGGAATATTCCACTCTGAAAGCTCCTTCCGACTCGCTCTGGACTAAACAATCCCTCACCGCTCCACTCCCTACTCTTTTCAAAGCGTGTCTATTATATGACTTGCTGTGTTGTGAGGGAAGGAGCTAGTCTGCACTCTCTCAGTAGCTTATACTAATAACTAATAAATTAATATTGAACCTGACAAAAGCAGCATGCTTAAACTGACGTGAAAAAATATTTTGAATACTTATGATGCACTCTATGGAAATCTATGTCTTAGTTATTAATTTCAAGACTTGTTTACAATTCTTTATTTATATGTGCACAAAATAAGCCACTATTCACTCATATTTGAGTTTAGAAACAAAATTTGCGTAACACATTTCCCAGTCAGTCTGTTTTCGAAAAAATCTTTTCACACAGTGTGGAAATTACCACAAAGCACAAACACTTCTTGACAAGCAGGGGGGGGGGGGGGGAGTAAATGTGTGTTTTATTCAACCACCATAAAAATGTATTTCCTAGTCTCAGCAACAAATATATTTATCAACCTCAGTAATGGCAGCAGAATGGGCATTTGTACTTCTGATAAAATTTTTACTTTCTCATCCAAATCAACATATTTAATCAAATCAGTTTCCAAAGCTGGCAATGCTAAAGTAATTTCTTAAAAACTTTTAATACTTCACAAATTTGTTTCATTGTTAGTATTTTGTCGTTTGACATTTGAAGCAACTCCGGATAATTCAAGGCAATAGTTGAGATTAGCAATTGCTGCACTTCTAGAAAATGCATGTCATATGTAGAGTATGTAACCACATCTTGTTTTAAACTTAAAACAGGTTCGCCTTGATGCTTCTGCATGTTTTGCAACTTTATAGAAGCCTGAGTACTTCTCTTAAAAAAATTCCACTATTGGCTTCACTATTGCAGTAATATCTTTAATGTTCTGAAGGGCACCTTTCACAGTCAAATTTAAATTGTGTGTAAAACATGGAATGTGTTTGCAACCCGTAAGCCATGTTGCAACACCATCATCACTCACCACTCACACAATTTTATTCCTATTTCCCACTCATGAGCAACCCTTTGTAGTTCCTCTACCAAGCTCTTATGAGTAATATGTAAATGCTCAAGAATAAATTACACAAGTTGAACTTCCTGGGAGGCGAAGTGAACCGTAAGTCAAGTCGGATTTGTGATTGATCAAGACCAGGTGTGTATTGTTGTTGTAATATATTCTGTACTTGCCAACTGCTATTTAATGCTTTCCTTAATCGAATTACTTAATTGATGTAGAATAACATTATAGATGGTTTTCCTTGTAAACAGCTGGTAAGCGCTATTAAGATTTTCACACAGTTTATATATTTTTGTGCTCATGACAATTGGAAATGGTAAATAATTTCAATCTCATTATTTCTTCTATTAGAATATACTTTCGGAAAAATGTGTTGATAGAGGTCTGGCTCTGATATAATTTTGATATATAAACTTGATTGTATACTCATTTTCACAACTCCCAGTGAATGACTTTCTAAAGAGCAGGAGTCAAAGAACTAGCTCCTGGTACAGAACAGCTCCTTATATGTTCTTTATATGTAATTTTCTTTGAATAAGCATTACACATAGTGTATTTTATCACCTTGGTTTTCCCCCTATTAATCCTCATGTTGAACTCTTCCTCCAGGATCACGTTCATGCCATTTATTATGGTTTCCAAGTCTTCTTATGACTCCTCTTATACCACAATACAATCAGCAAACCTTAGGGGTTTTATTTCTTCTCCTTGAATCCCTTTCCATATTTATTTTTAACTTTCTTCAACTCCTGTTCTATATATAAGCTAAACAGCATGAGCGACAGGCTGCATCCTCATCTTACTCCTTTCTTGATTTCTGCTTTCTTTTCTTGCCCTTCAATTCTAATTACTGCTAACTGTCATCTTTATATGGTAAAAAATTGTTTCACTCAATGAGTGTTTCACATTACAAGAAAGACTGTGGAATGAATTATGCTCGTTATGAGAGGTTTCACTGTATTTGATTGATGCATAGGCATGAAGTAAGAAAATGTGAATGTTACTGTTTGTTTTGAAGGGAGAAAAACATGAACTGAAGAATTAAGGGCAGAAAAAATTATTTTTAAAAATTACATGCTTTATTTTATTTAAATCTGAATAATGGGCTGAAGAAAGTCCAAGAAGTGTTAAAATTATGTTACTGACAGATAATTATTATTATTATTTATTGCATATCATGTACACAATACAGCAAAAATAATAACTTTGAGGGTAGAGAACATTACTACAATCATTTGTTTTATGCATGTAGAAGACAGAGATAGCTCACCTTAGTGTAGCGATCTTCGAATGTGTCCTCTACTTCTCTTAACCGAGCCTTCTCTTCAGACTTGCTGACAGTGCTGCTGCTCATTACATCACTAGGAGCAGCATCTCCTATCAAAAAAGGAATGCTTCATGTGCCACCAACAAAATGAATACGCAAACATAGATTAAAGTATAAAGAACCTACAAAGGTTCATTTTGTAAACAATTTGTTTAAAATATGACAAGGAATGAATTATACTACATTTTAACCCACCTGCCTCCCCCTCAAGTTGCTGTACTCTATTTCTTAGACTTGCCAACTCTTCTTGTTGTTTTAATATCTCCATCTGCAGCTTCTGAATTTCACTCTCCCTATTATTAAGACTATCAGATGTTATACAAAGTTCGCCTTGTGTTTTTTCTAACTTTGCTGCAGAATCATTCAGTTTTTGATCTAATTCAGAAACTGAATGTTCAAGTTTAGAAATTGTTTCGCCTCTAGCCTTTAAAGCCTAATAAGAAAATAAATGTAAGAATTGGTAAATAAACTGGTATTATACTATTATAACAACCATAATTTAATTAGCAATAATCTTAAAATTGTATATTTCATGTTATTAAAACGTATCTGTACTTGCCTGGTTCATTTCATTCATATCTTGTAGAATGCTACTGTTCTCCATAGCTTGTGATTGTGCTAGTTGCTCCACAGCAGTTTGTAAAGTGTAAGACACCTGAGAGAGTTGTTCACAAATAGCTTTCCTAAGTTGTTTTGCATGTAACATTGCTTCTTTCTGAACACTTCCTAATTGACGAGATTGAAGAATTAAATCTGCAAGACGCTGATTTAGTCTTTCTTTCATTCTTTTTTCTTCCTGGAAATGATAGGTTGTTGAAAAATGATATGAAACACCAATGTTACCACTTTCTCCATATCAAATATAGACACCCCATGTTGGCATAACAAAAATTGCAAATTTTTATTTCAATAGATTTGATTCATTTTTTAAAAATGAAATATATAATTTCTGAACTTTTTTTGAATAAACTATTTGTTAGTAATTTTAAAATAAAATTGGTTTTACTTATAAAAACACAGAATTTTAACTAAAATGAATTCAAGCACATTACAAGTTTCATTTCTCATTTGATACAGCTCACTGTTACAAAAAATATATATATCACCCTGATTTATTAACAATTTTTATAAAGATTTTCAACACAACTGTGTTCATTCATTTATATATTTTCTTTCTCTGTAATTAAATACCTTTTATAATACAAATATTTGAGAAAGTTTATAATGATGAATGAAACATTATTATATTACGAGTGTTTAAAATAATACTGGTAAATTTCAAATCAGAGAGGTTAGTATATGTAACCACCACCTACTTCCCCAGACTACGTAAACTCAACTCTTCTCTCATGTCTTGCAGTCCAGACAAAGCCATGGACTCAATATACTATAGCCAGTAACCTTCACCTTTCCCCACTGCCCATCTTTCTCAAAATGACCACCCATAACAGCATGAGAACATGTGTTTCAATTGGAGTATGTATGTATTAAAATTTGATATGTGTGTATACTTTGATATGTATGTGAACATTAGCTGCGCGGTAATTTTTGACTGCTCAGTCGATGGCTGGCTGTCACTTGAATTGTTTTCCTAATCTTCTGATGAAGGGGGTGGTGCCTCCACAAATTTAAGAATCTGAAACCCTACATGGTGGCTCCCATCTGTGAGCTTCAGACAAGTCACCAACTTTCTGTCTCCCTTTCCTGCCCTTAAAAATTGTTTTAATTAACCTGACAATGTCTTTTCTGGCTTGTATTTTGTGTGTGTTATGCTGGACAAGTACTTCATTTGAAACTATAAAGGGGCTGAACTTGTCACTTAAGTGTCATTGTTCACCTCAGCGACACAGGAAATGATTGATTAAACTCTAATGTGGGTTGGTTTAGGCAATTGTCCACTATTCAACATTAATATTGGCACTTATTTTTAACAGTGAAGTGTTTATTCTTAGATAGTGAAGTGTACAAAGTTTGGTTGAATTTTCTCCCCAGATGCTGTCAGCAAACTAAAATAAATATCTTATCTCTCCATGTTGAAGGAAATACAGAATTAATTCTTTAATTGGTAAATAATGCCACAAATAAAGATGAGAAATAATAAAAATACTACTGTATCACTAAAGGTTACAAAGATTTTTCCAAGATTCATACCACATATTAACAAATGTAAATAGAATGAGCAATATTCAATTAATTTATTCATTATTATGTTTCAAATAATATAGGTATATGTAAGTCATCACACTGCCTCTTACATTCGTTAATAAATAATAAAGTTTGGCCACAGTGTTAATTCAGTCACCACATTGATATGACTAGAAGTCAATATGTGGAAGAAAATATTCAATCTAGAAGAAATTAAAATTACTTATTTTGCTTATTTATTATAAAATGAAGGGATACATTCTCAATTTCAATTATGCATGTCAAACTTCAATTGCATTTAACTCCAAAATTATGGATAGGCATAGAAGGATTATCTGAAAATGGCAAAAAAATTATTTGTTCTTCATTTAAAGTAATTGGAGTAAAGTCACAAGATGAAATTACTCATAATAAAACTAACATGTTTCACAAGGACATTTTGATTAATTGCAAGTGACTTAGATTAAACTACTACCCAAAGAAGATATGAAATACATATTCAACTACCACACGACTACAGCTTACAACTATTGTTCCCAGATTTACAATGTATTAAAGGTGTCTATCCAATTGGTCAATACATTATAAGGCACAATATATGATAGTTACAGAGCTGAATTGCTTATCTCTCCATAATTAATGGTAGGCATTCAATACAAGCTGAGTAGTCTAAATTACTTCAAACTTTTAAATTGGCAGCTGATTCTACATTATGTTGATATATAAAATGAAGGAAATTCTAATAGGCACTTAATTACAGAGTTGTATGCAATTAAATAGTATTTTCTTTCATTTACAGGTGATTCCATACAGTGAACAATTTTTTTTCGCCTTTTACAAATCAATTTATTGAAAGTATAAATGTAAATTGGGCAATATTCAGTCAGTGTTTTCATCATTATATGTCAAATAATGTAGGTATAAAAAGTCATCAGATTGCCAATTACATTTGTTACTAAATAATATATATAGAAACTGCTGTAATTATATCCTATCTATCAGGATTAGTTGTGTGTACAGTAATGTTTCCAAGACACAAGATAAAATTACTTATATTAAAACCAACCAGTTACAGTTTGATTCATAGCAAGTTTTTTACATTAAACTACTAACCCAAAGAAGGCACGGAATACTTATAAAAATACAACACTACAGTTGGTTGTGGAATGTGTAGAACAAATTGCTACTTGGCTAGTTGTTGCTAGTAAACAACATTGCACTAAGTCACCAACTTTCTCTTTCAAGAAAGGTTGGGACAGAGGCACATGTTGGAAGGAAAGTACCCATTGACCGAGTTCAGACACTGAAGAATTGAGGAGTAGGACTTCGAAAAACGGTCTGTGTGAAGCATTGTTAGTGTTGTGACTCTGGGTACGGGCAGCTATGGGAAGTTTTGATTAAAAAGTTAGCACAAAAATGCAGAAGTTGGCAATTCATTCAGGGATGGAGCTCTTTGTCTAGCCACTGTAGATGGATGGGCACAGTCTGCAGTTAATTATGCAGATGGGAGGATAGACAGATTATGCTTTCTTTATTTTTGTAGTTTGTGTTATTGGTGGGATTCTGGAGGATTGTAGGATAGAACAGACATGGCATCTGTTTCTATTACAAGGTTTGCAACCTCATGTGGGTGGGTGGGGGGGTTGTAGAGTTGAACAAGTATGTTGTGGAGGTTGGGTGGTGAAGGAAATCCTTAAGCTGGAACCTCCAAAAACTTGAATATTTACCTCCCAGCTCCAATTTCAGATAAGACATCGGCCTTAATTCTCTCTTTCTTGTCCTTATAAATTACGTTAATAATTTTGACAATGTTACTATAACTAATATTGGATAGACGGTAAAGACAGAAACATGGGTGGAAGGTAAGAGTATGCTTTAAGTCATGTGCTCAGACACAGTGATATGCTCCATGAAAGGCAGCCTAAAAATATTTGGCAGAGCCAGGACTCAAGCCCAGAACTTTCACTATGGCAACAAATTTTGTTAACAATTCCACCACTGCACCAAGTTCTTGACTGACAAATATGGCCATTCTTATTATTTTATTTTGATTTCTATCTTTATTCTCTAGGTAGGAATACGCTCTAAAGGAAAGCATATGTTCAATGGAAAGGAAGAAGAATGAAAGATGAAAATATATAGCACAGCCCCGAATTGAACTTGATTCTTTTGCTATCTATGCAAAATGGTCAAAGCATCACGCTACCGAGCTGACTCGTGACTCTAATGAATATAGCCAGTCTTATTAAGTGTGGATAGGTAGAAAGGACAGAGAGGAGGGAATGAAGAGTTTGGAGCAACCATTAAGAATAAATTACAATGTTCTTGTAAATTCTGTTAAATAGAAGGATGGACAAAATTACTAAATGGGGGCTTTAAAAACATAGTAAGTCCCAGTAACCAAAATGAATAAAGTACTTTAAAAATTAAAATTGTGAAATAATATTTTTCTGATTCCACTTTTTATTGCTGAATTTATATAAAATATTTTTTTAAAAAAAACTTGTTTATAGTGGTGAATAGTACATAAAAAGGTTTCCACCCATTAATAGAATGGGTGATACTATGTACCATTAATTTGATGATAATTTTCTGTAATTATATTTGCTACTCATAAATCTGATAAACATTTTACAATAAATGAGATCATTGTGACTTACCTCTAATTGGCAAGTTTTATGACTTAACTCCTCTTCATGTTTACGCGATTCGCTCCATTTGTTTGTCATCTCATTTAGCTGCTGCAATGTTGCCTCATGTTCTTGCTTAAGTGAATCTAATTCAGATGTTGTGCACTCCATCGTATTTAAAGTTGCTGATGCATTAGTCTTCACATTCTCAATTTCAACAGTAAGACTTTTCAATTCCTGAACTTTTTCATCATATCTATTGGACATAACTTGTAGCTCATTTTGCATTTCATTTTGTTTTTCAATATGATTTTGGATATCAGCTTTAAGATATTCTACCTCCAAATTTTTCTCAGAAAATATGGCTTCAAAGTTGCTTAAATTTTCTTTTGCCTTCATTATTTCTATCTTAAGATTATTGTTCATATTTTGCAACTCTAGAGTTTCTTCTTTTAATAGCTCTGTTTGTTCTGTTTTTAGCCTAAGAGCTTCTTTTATACTGACCAGTTCACCTTGTGCATTGACCATTTCCTCTAGTGCATTATCACTTCTATCCATTATTTGCTGCAGCTGCATTTTGACATTTTCACACTCCACTGATTTGTTTTCATATGATACTTTTTGCTCAGATAGTTCACACTGAAGACAATCAACACTTGCCTGCATTTTCTGCAAACAATTTTCAGACTCAGCCTTCAAATTAATGAATGACAACTTTAATGATTCTATTTCCTCATTATTTGCCAACAATCGGTTGTTTAGAGTGCTAACTTCAGATATTAAATTTTCTTTCTCAATTTTTAATACATTTATTTCATTAGTTAATTTGGAAACTTCATCATTTGAATTTTCACATTGAAACTTCATTTCTTCTAATAAAGAACACTTGCCTTGCAGTTCATGTTGTAAGAATTCAAGTCTTTCCTCAAGTTTTGACATTATTGGGGGAACTGAGTCCGAAGCTTTTTGCAGAATTTCTGATACACTTGTCTCACTTTCTTCTAATTTTTCTGTCAATACTTTTATTTCATTTATGTGCTTTAATTCTAAACTCCCTAATTTTTCTTTCAACACAATTAATTCTTTCTCTTTGTCTTTTAAAACATCTTGAATTAATAGTAATTCACTTTTTAATTTTTTGAAATCATTCTCTTTAATATTACATGTGTTTACAATTTTCTGTAGATTTTCAATTTCAACATCCTTTTCTTTGAGGTTATCATTCATCTCTAAAAGTTGTTTTTTGAGATTTTCTATTTCATTGCAATTATTGCTAAAAGTAGAAGGCTTGCTTAAGCAGGAATGCAACTCATCTTTAAGAAGAGTTATTTCGATGTTTTTTTCTGCTAGTTGTTGGCGACAATTGTCTAACTCATACATTAACTCTTTTTCTACTTTCATGCTAGAAACTTCTTTGGTTTCACAATCATTTACTCCAATTTGAATTTTTTTCTGTTCTTCCATCTGTAATAAACTTGGGTCAATCACATACTCTAATTTCTTATTTTCAACATTGTCGGCAGGCAAATCATTTTCAGCTACTTTTAAAGTCAACAGCCTTATTTCTTCCAGCAGCTTTGCATTTTCTGATTGTAGACTTTGGCCATGAGCCTCAAGTTTTGAGATTATATCAATTAGGTGTTCTAGTTCTGAGCGTAGTTGTAATATTTCACCTTTTCCTTGATTTGAATGTTCAAAAGATTCAATTTCATTACCTGAGATATCTGAGTTGTGAATTTGAGCAGCCACTAATAAAACATTTGGATTTTGTATGGTATGAGGGGTACTATCTGGTTGTTCTTTACTATTGGTTCTATCTGTCTCAGTGATACTATTAGATTGAGAATTTACAAAATATTTTTCCAAGAAATTATTCAAAGTTGTTAACAATTCATCTAAAGAAATGCTCAATACATTCTCATCACCTGAGTCATGCCTAATATTTGAGTCACTTGCTTCTGCAAAATATACACTCAAATATGGTTGATTTAATATATTACTAATTTTAAACTTAGCACTTCTTATTTCATTTTGAATTCTGGCAAATTCTATATTAATTTGCTGAAGGTGTGTGTTCAAAGCATCTTTTTCAGCTTTGAGAGACTTATTATTTTCAAGTAATGAATGCCTTTCAGTCTCAAACTGATGACAAACTTGTTCCAATTTTTCTCTGTCTGATTTTAAACATACATTCTCTTCTTGAATCATGATTTTTTCTACACTAACTGATTCTAAAAGCTCATTTAATTTCTTTTTTTCAGATTTCAAACAAACATTATCTTCAGAAATTAATATTTTTTCTGCAGTTATCTGTTCAATAAGATCTTTCAGTTTCTGTAATTCTGATTTTAAAAATTCATTCTCTTCTAGAGAAGTAACATTTTCTGCTTGAAGAGAATGAATATGTTCAGATAAATTCTTATTTTCCATATTAAGTCTTGCTATGTCATTTATAAATGTCTCTCTTTCGCAACCAAAGTTTTGAATTAACTGTGTTAGTTCAGCATTATTTTGCTTTACATTTTCAATACCATTTGCAACCTTTTCCTTTTCATTCATTATCCCTTTTAATTGCTCCAATAAACTTTCATTATCATGTTTTAACCTTTCTTTCACTTGGAAATAAGCATCTTTCTCTGCATTTGTGTACTTCAAATGGTCTTTCAAAATTTTTACATGATTCATTAACTTCTCATTCTCTTCTATCAACCTTTGACGTTCTTGTTGAAGATTTTCTCTCTCAAGGTTGGCAGATTTGAGATTATTTCGAGCTTCATTTAAGGCAATTAATTCTTTTCTGAATTTTTCCTCTAAAATACTTCTTTCCTTATTCAGTTTATCTTCAATCATTAATTTTTCTTTCATCAATCTTCCTTCAACAACAGTTTTCTCTTGTCTTAACATATCCTCTTTTACATTATTTTCTTCTCTATATTTAGTTTCTAAAAACATTTTTTCCTCTTTGAACTGTTCCTTCAATCTAGACAATTCTTCTTGCACATTGCATTTTTCCTCACATAATCTTTCTTCTTCCTTCTTCAGTTGTTGATAGCTCTCATTACAAGAAGAAATTTCTTTTTCATAGATTTCTTTACATAATTCTATTTCTTTCTCATATTCTTCTTTTGAAAGTTGAAGCTGCTTTTTCAAAAATTCCTCATTAGCATCTTTCTCACTTAACATTTTCTCATAACTGCTCAATTTGTCTAAACTATCTTCAACAATTCTTTTTTTTTCAGCTTCAAATTCTTCCATAATTTTTTTCAGTTCATCAGTTTGTCTAACTTCCTGACACTTATTATCTCTATCCATCTGTTCCTTTATCATCAATATCTCTTCCTGAAAACGATCATGAAGTAAAGATTTCTCTTTCTCAAAATTTTCACACGATTTAGTTAACTTGTTTTTCCAAGATTGTATTTCACATGACAACTTCTTTTCGTGTGTTTCTTTTTCCTTAGCAATAGTAGCTTCTGAATGCTTTCGCTCACGTTCCAATAAATGTTGTAGCTCAGTAATTTTTTCATCCCATTTACTTTGGTGTTTTTTGAATTCTTCTTGCATTGCTAATTTCTCTTTCTCAAATATCTGCTCACTCAGCAATTTTTCATTGCTAAACTGCTCGTGTAACTTTTTCATCTGTTCATTCTTCTTTTTGTTTTCTTCAATCATTCTATCCAGTTCATCTTGTAAGAGTGTCATTTCATTTTCCACTGATGCTACCCTCTGTTTAGCTTTGATGCTTTCACTTCTTTCTGCAAACAAATGAAAACAACTAATTACTTTTAATTCTATTCCATTTTAAGTCAGTAGCATGATGAATCATTAAAAACAATTACAGTGAAAACTTACAGAAACACTATAAAGTAAAACACCTACTACATTACTCTCTCATACCATATGTTTATTTCATATTACTTTATGAAAAAAACACAACTATTATTTAACACACTTTCTCCATCACCCAGGCTCCAACCTCTCCTCACCACCTTCCCTAAAGAATACTTAAAAAGCATTCTCCTTAATGATTAAATAGCGAAATGCTGTCTTTAAGGGCCAATTGTAGTGTACACACATTAATTAACTTATTAGGGAGTTATTTTATTTCATTTTAATTAAAAAAAACTGTTGAACTAAGTCAAGGGGCCAATGCTTTTCAGGTATCAGAGGCCTGGCATCACAACATATATTGAATGGCCTTTCAAAGGATTAAGAATCGCTCAAGTTGTTGGTTGGGAGGGGTTTTTGTTAAGTAATGGTTAAGTCGGGATGGAGAATTCAGACAGAGAGGACAGTAGTTGAAGCGGTTAATAGTATTTTAGTCAGGGCAGTTGGCAAAGGAATGAGAAAGACAAAATAATGAAAGATATTAAAATTAGCTAATTTGTTGAGCAGACAGAAAAACCTGGTGGCAGCAGAGATGAGGTGTTCAGCCAGACTTCAAAGGCAGCCATTGAGTTTCAGAATGGAAAAACAAATAAAAAAGATATAACCATGTACATATTATACACACAAACACACACATACAAACTATTTTCCCTTCTTTGTGGAATTTCAACAAGGGAACACAATAGCAGAAATAGAAGAATGGAAAGGACACAAGAGAGTGATGAATTAGAAACATTTATAAGGTATAATGAGTACAAATGGTGTACAAAGTAAATACGTATATTAAATTTAATTATTTACATATATACATATATCAAACAATTAATAAGGACAGGATAGATATTCAGTGGTTTACCTGAAGTGTAACATTGGCAGGCACAATGCCAAGTGCAGAGTTGGAATTTTCAGATATAAATTGTCACTATATAAATATGAGTTAGGAAATGATTTTGCCATGTTAATTAAAACAATTAATAGGGACAGGACAGAAAGATAGATTGGCTGCAGACCGTGTGGCAAAAACATATGCCATGTCTGCCCAATACTCACACCTTTCAGAACCCCAACAACAGCACTACATACAAAATTAGTGCCTTGACTATTAGGCTATGTCACTAACAAACTGAATGTTGTCAGTCAATCATCAGACTGATGTTCTGGAAATAAGGATAGACTGGGTGAGGGAAATCAGAAAAATGGCAGAGAAGGAATTTAGCAGCTTGAAGGAAATGGTGAAGTGCTGCAATGCCATTAGCATTGGGAATGTTTGTGTAGAGGGAGCCATTTATGATAATCAACAGGCTATTTAGTGGAAATGGTTTTGGGAGTTCCTGAAGGCACCAGAAGAGGTGGACTGTATTACATATAAAGAGGATAGATTTTATACTATTGATTGGAGTGATACTTGGAGAAATACTTCTTTCCACCTGAAATTATTTTTAATCTTTATCCGTATGTAATAATCAAAACTTTAGAATACCAGAACTACAGTTCTGAAGCAAAGCTGCACAATAAGGTCTTTGTAATACTAGTACAGTTTCACAGAAAAGAGTAATGAATAGTTTATATTTCTCACCAATGCCTTTGTCTCGTAAAGACCGTAATTCCAATCCTGCAGTATCTATCTGTTCCAACAATTTATCATTGTCTGCTGCAAGTCGTTTGCTTTGCCGGTGAGCACTTTCCAATGCAGTTTCCAGTTCTTCTACACGAGCTGTTAGCTGATTAACCTGCTGACGATACTTCCGCTCATCCTGTCTGATCTGTTCAAGCTGCTTTTCAACCCCCGCATTTTGTTTCAGTACTTTGTCCATCTGTCAGGTGAAAGAAAGCAATTGAACAATTGTTTAATATTAAACAGCTACTTTAAAGAAATAATATAACAATTATTAAATTAATTACAAACTCTGCTCAACATTCTTCATAACTTCAATACCTTTTCAAACCAAAGTAGAACTACAATCTGTTCTTACTGTTACTTTCACTTGTTTATAAACAACACTGATAGCCAGAAGATGACAACATAATAAATCATCAATATATTGCCATATTATGAAATTACCCTTATAGAAACTTGAGAAGTTTATCTTAATTTTATTTAAAGGGAAAACCTTCAATCAATAATATATTGAGTCTTATCTTTAATTGATGGGAAGAACATAACTGACTATTAATACCTACCTCAATGACAAGGGAGAGCTTCTGTTCAGTAAGAGTATCAATCATTTCTTGCATACTGCTTAACTGTCCATGTTGTTGACAAGGACAAGTTTCCTGAAACATTCATAAATAAAAATTTCAACCAATTAACATATTTATACACATATTTGTGCACTGCAATGGGATATTTTTAAAATGTTTTATCTTATGTAAAAAGTAAATCACAATTTGCTAAAATGGTTTAACATGGATATTACAAAACTATTGTGAAAGTAAGGAAGTAGGAGTAAATAGAGTACAATAACTATGATTCCGGTAGAAACAATAGCACCAAACATGGCAGCTAAAACAGAAGTCTACCATTGATAACTGGAATAAGGTGGATTTCATTATTGTGTCAACATGTTTGCCTGAATATCCTGAGGTTTTATGAGCACCTAACAGCTGGAAACTGGCTGAGCAATTAAGGTAAACCATCAGGGTAACTGCAACATGTGTGTACATTTTATGGTCTGGTAGAGATCCATACTTCATTAAATAAACATAGTAGTCTAGTATTAGATCATATTCCAGGGGCCTTAGGAAAAGTTGGACATTGAGGATGTGGAATGAATGATTAATACACATAATTGCAATAGTGCCTTACAATTATAAGGATATATACATATTTATTTTACAATAATAATCATCCAAACCAATCGTATAAAGCATTCCAAATTTTTGCAATTGTTCTTAAACCAAACGTTTCAAGTGAAGTTATTGTACTTTGCCAAATGTGCACAAATATGACCACACTGCTCAAACATTTGGTTCACAAACAAATGGGAATACCTTGTGCAATTGTTGCAATGAGCCTTAAGATGTATATTAAACTTATTCGATTAGTTTATTCATTGAATAGAAGACCAAGCAAAAATTTGGTTAGATATTTGTTAGTTTTGATTTTATTATCCTTTAACTGATGAGTGGTATGCTTAGATAATTTGCTTAGAAAACACATTTTTTAATATTAAATTAATTTATTTTTTAATGTTAATTTCCAATTCTGTAAAGTCACACTTCTACATAGTTTGTTATGTTTACCTTCATTTTAACATCAGTAGCACTGCCATATTTTCCTAGTTCTTCTTTTAATTGTTTTACTTCTTCTACAGCTTCTGCAACATGACATTAAGATATTAATACATAAATAAACAAGTATTAAATAAAAGTAATTAACAGTCATACATTCCAAAAATGAAGTCTTTTGAATCCAAATTGGTAAAATTAAACAAAAATACATACAGTATGTGCTATAAAGATAGATACTTTCTCTTCACACTGTGCATAACTTCTCAAAGATCTTAAGTACCTTATTCACTATTACAAGCCCAGTTGACAGTTATATATATATATAATATACATTCTAAAACTTAATACCAAGTAATGCCTTAGTTTGGCAATTATCCTGAAAAATAAACCACTTGTACCAAACACTTCTCTTCAATCAGTAAAGGAAGCCTGCTCCATATATGATTAATGTTTATTATGGCATTATTATTTGTAATAAGACTAATATGTTTACAATTTATTCAATAAGGCCTATGTTTATTAGTTTGGAATGATAAATGTTTCAAAAATATCTTCATGATAAATAAATAACATAGCCAAATAGTCGTAAATAAAACTTTAACAAAACGAACACATTAAAAATAACATGCCATATTGGACCTATGTGAAAACCTCTTCAGGTGCTTATAACACACAAATCTAAAAAATTCAAACAATGCAGATTATATCTAAATGATATTAATAATACAATCATATAAGAGTATATGGAATGTTACTTACACTTTATCTCATGAATTTAAAAAAAGAAGAAAGAAAATAATTCCAAGTGTGCTAGTTGTTCACACATCATGTCAAAATGATTGTTGGATATTCACAGCAATTAAGCATATTGTTGAAGTTTGAAATTGGTAAAATTGTTTTAATATGAAAGATAACAGTAGTTTAATTATATAGAATTAAATTAATAACTAATTCACAGACAAACCAAGATTCTATTTCATACAATGTTTTGTCATCACATTTCTACAAAAAATAGAAAGTATGATGTAACAATATTTTGTCAAGTAATTAATGATAAATATAAATACATTATATTTTCTAATTTTTGTAGTAATATCCTGAAGAAAATCTATATTATTGAAAATAATAAATGATTTAAAATAATATCAATAGGCAATGCTAGGCATTCAACTAGTTCACTTATAAATTCAACACTTTAAGCCTATGTATTTAATACAAATAAACCATGTGTACCAAAATCAAAAAATAATAATAATAATACATGGTTGTACACTTTTCTTATGTTATAATATTAACAGAGGCATGATTTCTTTTTGTAATACAATAGTTCAGTCCCAGAATAAGTCAATAAGTGAAACTAGAAAACTGCAATTCACAGAAAAACTTTTTGTTTTAATTCGAATCTTTTTTTTTCGTCACTGAACATATTTATTGAAGAAAACTTTTTTCTGTATGTCCTCAATATGAAGGTTGACTCTTAAAGGTTGTATTTCTCTTTATCATTTTGTGAGATACATGCACCTGAATATCAAAAAACAATTTGGAAGGAAATATAAAAAAATCGGAACTGACTAGTTTGGTACAGTCGTCTCATCTACCTCCGTCACTCCTCCCATTGCCAGCCAACTTGAGCACACACTTGTAATAATGTATTATTACCAAGAAATTATGGTAAATATTTTTTGACTTAAATTCATGTGTAGGTGGAACAAGCTTTTTCGGCCAAATACATGGGGAGATTGTAGATGGAATAAAATTTTTCGGCCTAATACATGGGGCGATTGTGGGTGAAATGAGCTTTTTCAAATTGTGTGACATCACAGAACAGCAGAGTGAGACAGACAATGGGGAAGAGCTTGCGGAGGGTTTGGATAGGAGTGGGGGTATGATGGTACCAAAACGATCTTCACCCAAAAAATCAAATGGGTTAAGTTATTACCTGTTTAATGTTATTTTCCTGAATCTCAGCATTCTGACCTTTGTCACTCCCAAGGCATGAAAAACATTCATCCTGAGTAATATATCTATTTCTGTGATTCCTAATCACCTCTTATTCATACTCTTTTCTTAGTTGACTTTTTTGATCATTTCCTGAACAATTTTTTCAAAATGTACTTTTCCCCCTATCCATACTCAAGAGTATTTGGAGATCCTTGCTCGAATAACCTTCCATTCCTGAAATACCTTACAAAATGCTGTAGTACCACAATTGGAGCACTAAAGCTCCTAAACTGAAAGTATCTGAACAAATTCATACTTGAGTTTTTCTTTCCCACATACAATGGTTGAAACTCCAATTAGGCTTTTGAGTTTGTCCCTGAAAGCATCTTCTCTAAATATGATTCTTATTTTATCCATAACAGCTATAAACAAGAGATATTTGGGTCTGCAGTTCTTGGGTTTCCACCCATGTTAAATTAAGCTTAAACTACAGTGTTTTGATGGCATACTCTGCCATTTTTCCTTTCACTTGACTAAGATGGCAGACCACACAATCAAAAATCATACCTTAAGCAGAATCCCAGAACTGTTTATCCAGAATATACACTTGAAATGTCTTAAAATGATATATTTGTTAACATACAACTGCATTGTACAATTCATTTTTACAACATTCAAAAATTTCCATTCTGCTAGAACTACTTGCTGTTGTTCATCGTAGATACAGGGGGAATATTTCCCATTACTCATGAAGTAAAATGTCGAAGCTTAGCCAAAGTAAACAGCTATAGCATGGAACCTATACAGGCTATAAAGCCCTGAAATACAAAATTTTCACTTGTCAAAAAACGAATCTTAAATGCACGTTGCTCTTTAAAGAACAATCCACTATTTTACAACTCCTTATTTATGATCTGCAAAGTAAGATGTTCTAATGATTAAAAAGTTACTGATGTTAATTTTTAAATTCACCATTTAAATTCAACTTCTATATGTTCTGATAGCCCAAAAGTTTGAATGACTAATAAAAAATTTTCATGGGTTTATTATATGAAATATATACACTGTTACCATTGCCACAACCATATTAGACAAACAGAGGCTACAAACTTCTAAGTTACAGAAAATAAAAATTCTGCTGCAACCCGATCTTACAATAAGTCAACTGCTATTCTCAGCTCTATTTTCAATCTAAATTAATTAATTATTTAGACAGCTAACAACCACTTTGGTACCATCATACCCCCACTCTCACCAAGCCCATGATGTCAGTGTTGCTGTAATGTCAGATAGGTTAGATAGATCATATTTGTTGTGCTCAAGTTTTGTGAGTCAAGCAGGGCAAGGAAGGGAAGTGTAAGAAGTCAGGGGCGGTGAGAAGATGACGGTATCAAACTAGTTGAGTTCCATTTACATACAAAGATAGATAGATATACAATTAACTTCAATCACATGATAACTAAAAAAGCATAGATAAACCTAAAGACCAAGTACAGTAATTGAGTAATTCACTGACGTGAATGAGTGCAAACAATTGAAGTATATAATAATACAAGTGCTGAAATCATACCATCCTTAGCTTGTTTGGCTTTTTGAGCAAGAGAAAGGAAATGTTTACACTTTTTTATTAGCTCCTCTTTACTAAGGGTATCAAATGGATGTTTTCTTTGAAGTGTATCCATATCCTAAAAATTAAAAATTCATATGAATTTAATAAGCTTACATTAAAAATTTAATAAGACTACGAAAACTTGCTGTTTATTTACCTTCGATTCCGATGTTTTTCCTGAATCGTCCATATTACGTATGCAATTGTTAATGTTTTATAAAGAAAATAATTGACTCAAGTTCATAATAGGCAACACACTTTGTACAAATGTTACTATAAGGAAGCACTGTTTCACCACCATAAATGTAGGGTTAACTACGGATGAATTCTACAATTACAATAATAAACCTCTTTGAAATTTTGACGTTTACAGGTACTTAAAAAGATGCTCTGGTTTTATGTGTTCAATGCGCAGAATCAATGCTGCAGCAGTGGTAACTCCTGTTCGGATTCAATATCTTTGGTTTGCCTATCATAAAACGTATGAGTACTGTACTATTACAGTTGAGGAAGTGAACGAGGGAAACAATATTAAAATTCAAATAATGGTTGTTTAACAGATATTTTTTCTTAAGATAGCTTAAAAAACTTTAGTAACGAATTATTGTTCTTTATTCTATAAAATACTTTACAACAGTCACTAATTATATGCGAAACATTTTTAATATTCCCGTTTGAATTGATTCTTTTGCCTTTTATATTTGGAAGAGCTTATATAAAAAAAAACACTTAAATTTTTCTTTTGCCTTTCAAGGCTCTTCGGACGACATGCAAAGAATAAATCATCACTTTGGAAAACAGAATCTTAAAGATATCTCTCTGGGAGACGCACTGCGAATGTCAAATGACAGCAGACAATCGAAGGAGCGCGGCACTTTGAACGTTCAATGACCCATAACAGCTGACTGTACACAATCTGGAATTTAATGACAATTCAAAAAAAAACTCCTGTTATATAAATTATTCCTTTCTTATAACAAGGACCACGTAAAAAAATTGGATCAGGAATAGTTTAATAGTGCCAATTTCAATTTGACCTGACTTTTGAACGTAAATTACGAATAGCAATATCTACACACTCAAATAATTGCAAATTAAAGAAAGAATATTAATTTAATTAACAGACCAAAATCAAGTGAAAAAAGGGGATCAGGAATAGTTTCATATTGCAAATACTAAAATGACATCAGTTTTGATAGTAAATTATGAAGAAAAACTACTCAGAAATAATTGCAAATTAATGAATGAATCTAACTAAAATTATTAAACAACAATCCTAGTAAAAATATGGGATTCAGGAATTGTTCAGTATTGCAAATTCTAAAATAACCTGTTCTTTGAAAGTAAATTACAAATAGCAATAACTACACAGTCAACAATTTTCAAATTGAACGAAGAACATAAATTTAATTAACAGGCAACTATCCAAAAGAAGTAAACGGATCATGAAAAGTTTAAAATTGCAAATTCTCAAAAAAAGGATTTACAGTAAATTACGAAAAGTAGAGTCAAACATTTAAAAATTAAATGGAATCAGGAATAGTTAGTTATTGCAATTTGTAAAATGACTAGGCTTTTGAATACAAATTTCTAAAAATTATAGCTACACACACACCTACTGGCTTACCTTCCGCTATTTACACTGATAAGCTCCAACTGTACGAACATCCTTAGCTGAAATTAGAAAACCTGGAAGAAGGATGAAGGGAGAAAGGGATATTTATTTATTTGTTAAATCATCTTTTCTAGTCTCCTTTGTGAGGGCCTTAACAAAGGCTCTCAAACATAAGGAACAGTGCAGGAACGCATAGCCCTAAAAAGGACTAGCGATTGCTGCCCGTTTCCCGGTGCAGGTGTGACAAAGACGGTGGAGCGGCGAGGGCTTGCCCTTGGTAGACGATGAAGGCAACCTCCCATAAGATTCAGCTAACTGGTATCTCAGGCACGTTGTCTGGATCTTTGAGGAGTTGATCTTGACTGTCCAGTTCCCCAAGTAGGCTCCCAAGACATTCGGGTAAACTTTGAATACAAAAAACACAGTTTAGAAATCAACAAAATATTTCTTAACAAAAACAGAAGATACTTTTGATGATGGATCACGAATAGTTTAATATTGCCAATTCTAAAATGACCTGAGTAAATTATGAATAACAAAAAGTACACACTTAAATATTTGCAAATTAATGAGACCATCCAAATATTATTAACAGACAATAATCTGTTTGAAAAATGGGGATTAGGAATAATTTGTCATTGCAAATCTTAAAATGACCTGAGTTGTGAAAGTAAATTACAAATGAAAATAATTACACACTGGAATATTTACAAATTAAGAAAGACTGTAAATATAATTAATGGACAGAAATCCAAGTAAAAAAATTGGATCAGAAATAGCTTAATATTGCCAATTTCAATTTGACCTGACTTTTGAACGTAAATTACGAATAGCAATAACTACACACTCAAATAATTGCAAATTAAAGAAAGAATATTAATAAAATTAACAATCAGAATCCAAGTGAAAAAAGGGGATCATGAATAGTTTTATATTGCAAATACTAGAATGATATCAGTTTTGATAGTAAATTATGAAGAAAAACTACTCAGAAATAATTGCAAATTAATGAATGAATCTAACTAAAATTATTAAACAACAATCCTAGTAAAAATATGGGATTCAGGAATTGTTCAGTACTGCAAATTCTAAGATAACCTGTTCTTTGAAAGTAAATTACAAATAGCAATAACTACACGGTCAACAATTTTCATATTGAACGAAGAACATAAATTTAATTAACAGACAACTATCCAAAAAAAGTAAACGGATCATGAAAAGTTTAAAATTGCAAATTCTCAAAAGACCCAAGATTTACAGTAAATTACGAATAAGTAGAGTCAAACATTTAAAAATTAAATTGAATCAGGAATAGTTAGTTATTGCAATTTGTAAAATGACTAGGCTTTTGAAAATAAATTTCTAAAAATTATAGCTACACACACACCTACTGGCTTACCTTCCGCTATTTACACTGATAAGCTCCAACTGTACGAACATCCTTAGCTGAAATTAGAAAAACTGGAAGAAGGATGAAGGGAGAAAAAGATATTTATTTATTTGTTAAATCATCTTTTCTAGTCTCCTTTTTTACAACACCCTTAACTTGTTTCTCGTATCCGAGATTACCTTATGAAACTTGCTCATCACAGACAATGTAGGCAACCTCCCATAAGATTCAGCTAACTGGTATCTCAGGCACGTTGTCTGGATCTTTGAGGAGTTGATCTTGACTGTCCAGTTCCCCAAGTAGGCTCCCAAGACATACGGGTAAACTTTGAATACAAAAAACACAGCTTGGAAATCAACAAAAAAAAATTTTAAAAATCGGAAATGCTTTTGATGAAAATTTGTGGCATTTAGCATACAGTGAATGGCACACAAATGCATGAGGAAAGTCCAAGAGAAGGGAACAGGATCACAGCCTATTTAAAGAACCATAACTTGTTTCTCGTATCTGAGATTACCTTATGAAACTTGCTCATCACAGACGTTGAAGGCAACCTCCCATAAGATTCAGCTAACAGGAATCTCAGGCAGTTGTCGGGTGATCAGCAGTGTCTGGATTTTTGAACTTTTGTATGCTAAATTTTACAGTTGAAAGTATAAATTGCATTTCAATTAAATAGTTCAATTAAAAATTATGAGCATTTAATAATGCAAAAATCTGAAATAAATACATTATAAATAGTGTCCTTAACCTTACATTGACCTTATTTACAACACCCTTAACTTGTTTCTCGTATCCGAGATTACCTTATGAAACTTGCTCATCACAGACGTTGAAGGCAACCTCCCATAAGATTCAGCTAACAGGTATCTCAGGCAGTTGTCGGGTGATCAGCAGTGTCTGGATTTTTGAACTTTTGTATGCTAAATTTTACAGTTGAAAGTATAAATTGCATTTCAATTAAAAATTATGAGCATTTAATAATGCAAAAATCTGAAATAAATACATTATAAATAGTGTCCTTAACCTTACATTGACCTTATTTACAACACCCTTAACTTGTTTCTCGTATCCGAGATTACCTTATGAAACTTGCTCATCACAGACGTTGAAGGCAACCTCCCATAAGATTCAGCTAACAGGTATCTCAGGCAGTTGTCGGGTGATCAGCAGTGTCTGGATTTTTGAACTTTTGTATGCTAAATTTTACAGTTGAAAGTATAAATTGCATTTCAATTAAAAATTATGAGCATTTAATAATGCAAAAATCTGAAATAAATACATTATAAATAGTGTCCTTAACCTTACATTGACCTTATTTACAACACCCTTAACTTGTTTCTCGTATCCGAGATTACCTTATGAAACTTGCTCATCACAGACGTTGAAGGCAACCTCCCATAAGATTCAGCTAACAGGAATCTCAGGCAGTTGTCGGGTGATCAGCAGTGTCTGGATTTTTGAACTTTTGTATGCTAAATTTTACAGTTGAAAGTATAAATTGCATTTCAATTAAATAGTTCAATTAAAAATTATGAGCATTTAATAATGCAAAAATCTGAAATAAATACATTATAAATAGTGTCCTTAACCTTACATTGACCTTATTTACAACACCCTTAACTTGTTTCTCGTATCCGAGATTACCTTATGAAACTTGCTCATCACAGACGTTGAAGGCAACCTCCCATAAGATTCAGCTAACAGGAATCTCAGGCAGTTGTCGGGTGATCAGCAGTGTCTGGATTTTTGAACTTTTGTATGCTAAATTTTACAGTTGAAAGTATAAATTGCATTTCAATTAAATAGTTCAATTAAAAATTATGAGCATTTAATAATGCAAAAATCTGAAATAAATACATTATAAATAGTGTCCTTAACCTTACATTGACCTTATTTACAACACCCTTAACTTGTTTCTCGTATCCGAGATTACCTTATGAAACTTGCTCATCACAGACGTTGAAGGCAACCTCCCATAAGATTCAGCTAACAGGAATCTCAGGCAGTTGTCGGGTGATCAGCAGTGTCTGGATTTTTGAACTTTTGTATGCTAAATTTTACAGTTGAAAGTATAAATTGCATTTCAATTAAATAGTTCAATTAAAAATTATGAGCATTTAATAATGCAAAAATCTGAAATAAATACATTATAAATAGTGTCCTTAACCTTACATTGACCTTATTTACAACACCCTTAACTTGTTTCTCGTATCCGAGATTACCTTATGAAACTTGCTCATCACAGACGTTGAAGGCAACCTCCCATAAGATTCAGCTAACAGGAATCTCAGGCAGTTGTCGGGTGATCAGCAGTGTCTGGATTTTTGAACTTTTGTATGCTAAATTTTACAGTTGAAAGTATAAATTGCATTTTAATTAAATAGTTCAATTAAAATTATGAGCATTTAATAATGCAAAAATCTGAAATAAATACATTATAAATAGTGTCCTTAACCTTACATTGACCTTATTTACAACACCCTTAACATGTTTCTCGTATCCGAGATTACCTTATGAAACTTGCTCATCACAGACGTTGAAGGCAACCTCCCATAAGATTCAGCTAACAGGAATCTCAGGCAGTTGTTGGGTGATCAGCAGTGTCTGGATCTTTGAGGAGTCGATCTTGACCCTCCAGTTCGTCTGCAACCAACCCCGTGTTCAGGCAGGCTCCCACGACATTCGGGTAAACTTTGAATAGAAAAAACACGGTTTAGAAATCTCAAAAGTTTTTTTAAAAAAACAGGAAATTATTTAATGAATATTTATGGCATTTAGCATACAGTTAATAGCACACAAATAACAGATGGCACAATCAAAACTGACAATATGTGGAATGTCGGGAAAGGCAGTCACCGGAAATTTTGGGGTCTTGATAGACTAAAATATTTTGCCTATTTAATTTAATTTTAACTCAAGATTCTTTAATTGAAATACCGCCCTTGCTAGGAACTGGATTATCATATATCCAAGGTATACACACATCAAGGTTTTACCATATACATGTGCTCGTGCTGATAAAGGTGATAGGTACTATCTATAGGATATTGACTCCAGGTCTTTGTCTGGATTGTAAGACATGTTGAAATGAAAGTTCCCATTGATGAAATTCAGCTTCTGAAGATTTCATAAGATGGAAACACAACAGACAATCTGCAAGAAGCAAGTTTTTGACAGATATGTTCAATATTTCAAATCAGTTCTTAATCGGCGAGAATTGTAATCAGGAAAAACCTTAGTGATTGCAAGAATCTACATGCGACAAAAACATTAAATTAATTATGGAAGTATTTGTAAAGACAATGGGGTTAAGTAACGTCAACTAAATCAACCAAACATTTTCATGTGGAAAATACTGGTACAATAATCGAAGAAAATGCAAACAATAATTACATGTTTAGTCTGTAGAAACATTTATTCAATACATTGAGCATCTAGAAAAATATTTTGTGTTGGTCAATATTAAATGAGATGAGAGAAAAAGTCAAAAATTCTTATAAATTGTCTGGGTGCAAAGCAGTACTCACTTCTCTCAAGGATCATCTCACCTAAAGTCGGTGATGTTACATATAAAGAAACTATTAGTATTCATGCCCCAAACCAAACACCATAGTTGAACGACATGAATTACCGTCTACGATGCAAGATTTATTTAGCTGACCTCAAACAATGTGAGTTAAAATGCAAAAACTGTCAAAATGAGAGTCCCAAACTGTTGCCCGTGCCTCAATTCACGATAGGAGTTGCAGAGATACCTTTGAAATGTCGTGCCATAGGCGAATGCTGAAAATCAGATGGGCGGATAGAATCACTAACGAGGAAGTTCTAAACGGAATAGGATAAGACCGGACAAAGAGGAGGACTTTGATCAAGTTTTAAGACGTGTAAAATTAGTGTTAGAGGGAAGCGTAAGAACGAAAGAGGGAGGACAAGGATGGAATGCGATAAGTAGATTAGGATGGATGTGGTAGTTACGCGGAAATGTGAAAGATTGCGCAATATAGGCTAGCAAAATACCACTATAACACACGCACGCACATATATATTTCGGGTCCAATAAATTATACTTTTAAAACTACTATCGATGGTAATTGAATTTGATTGACTCTAAAATAATTAAATTGAAGTATTTAAATAGAAATGTTTCGTTAAAACTGTAAAAAAAATTAATTGAATCAAGTAAACTGAATCTCTACTTTGGAACTGCGATGTATATTAATAATAATAATTATATTCTATTCAAATTCGAGATATCGTTCGTACTTGGGCAAGATGGCGCCGTCAGGTTGTCCGCCTTGGCTGACGTCACGGAGCACGGTGACGCGGACTTGACGCAGACAATGTCAACGGCGCTCTATTCGAATTCGGGGAAACGGGGCATATTTATAAACAACCCCGTCCAATCAGATTGCAGATCGGGGTTTTTTGACGTCGTTTAAGGCCGCTGATTGGATGAAGAAGCTCCTCCCGCTGAGCGTTTACGTGGAAGGGTTCACACACGTAAATCCATGGCCTGCTTCTTCACCGCCATTTATATCAACAAACATAATTATTTATTTCTCAATGATAAGTAAAGAGACAATACCCAAAATAAAAATGTGGACACCCTACCCTTCTCGAGAATCCTTCACAACACAACACACACAAAAAAAAAAAGAGGACTCCAAATCTCCTGTTACCCTAATACCTAAACCTACAGGACTTCCGACGCCAAGCTGAAGTAACTGACCACCTTTTCCACGGCCAATAACAACAATGAACGAAGAAAGAAGAGCCAAAATCCAACAGCGGGCTGTAGAGGCCAGCGTGGCACACGCAAACTCCAATAAACTAAACTAAACCAAACTACCCAAAATAATAAACATAATGACAATGCCAAGCTCCAACTTAACTGTCCTGAGTTCGACGCCTCCCTGCGCCTATTCAGAATGACAAAAAAAACTAGTATTAAACATTAGCAAAATAATAATAATAAGAAGAAAATTATCAGCCAATATACGGGACATCGAGGTGAATAATTCGACCAATCAGAACGCGTAAAGCAGGAATTTTGAAGCGGTTCGGCAATTTGATTGGCCGGCGCAGACAGCGCACTACGGAAGAATATATAAGGGGAAAAATCAAAAGCATCTCGGTGAAACACCGCGAGCCTTAAACCATAGCCCTTGCTAGGCTACCTTCCTTCCGCATCCCCCCTTTTCAATTCCCTTCCTATGCTATTAAAGGGGAGTTGCCTGTTTCAGGATCTCTCACCTGTTTTCCAAAAAAGAAGAAGGCGTAAAGCTCTAACATGAAAAAGGCCCAGGCAATCCATCAGCAGATATTCACAACACTTGGATACATAAGGGAATACGTTCACTGATAAAAGCCAAATTTAGTTTTAACTTTTGCATGGCCTGTTCTATATATAACAGCATGGGAGACAAACTGCAACTTTCTAGATTTCGGCTATATTTTCTTCATCTTCAATTCTAATTACTGCGGACTGCCATCTGTACAGGTTATGTATAATCCTTTATTTCGGGATATATTATTCCTGCCCTCTTGAAAATCGAGAATATTGTGTTCCTGTTCACACTTCTGACTCCACCTAATACTACAATAGAAAACTAACTAAATAACCTTTTTCTCATGGATAAATCATCAACAGTTAAGGAACAGAATCATCTACTAAGAGAAGACTTAATCCATTTTTTAAACTGTTACTTTTAGATAACTTTGAAGAAAATTAAAGGAATGAAAATAATAATTTGCAAAAGATTGACGGCAGATTCTTTTTACAGCCTTTTCAAAATACCTCTTTTTTTCTGACACACCTTGTATAATACTGTTGCAATATTAGAGTGGCATTTGAGTGTACAAATAGCAGGAATATATTTTACTATAAGACAACATTCTCAAAGAATATCTTCAACTCCATAAACAATTCCACACCTCGGCAGATAGTAGAGATATTTTTATAACTCATTTAATAAATTGGCTCATTTTATATTAAAAAAAGCTTTTGGAGTAATAAAGTAAAAAATAACAATACTGTAGTCATTTATTTCTCTTGTAACTAAATTTAATTTTCATCCATTGAACAATGAGCTTTCCCTCGCAGGTGTTTCTCCCCAAATTCACTGCAGGCTTTCCTTTCTGGATGCCTCGTAACCTCTGGTTTTTTTTTCAACGTTCTCAAATGCCGAGTCTCCTTCATCTCTTTTAGAAGGTGTATATACTGGGGTCAAAGGCCTTGGGCATCCCATTTGATCAGCTGACTCCTGAAACTGGCGGAGACAACTGTGTAGGGAATACCGTGACTTTCCAGCTTACTCTTCCCCAGTCATTCAGATGGATGTGATAGTAATATCAAATAGACCAACCTACCTCATGCAGGTTTTCTAAGTTTCTCCCTGCATCTCATTAACATGCAACACATGGAAGGACTTTGAACTATAGCCCGGGGACATTGGTCAACCCTTGGCTACCTTACTATACCTTCCATTTCCCTTCCTATCCTACTAAACGCGAGTTTCCTGTTTCCTGCCTCCAGTCCTCTTTGGTTTCTGTAAATTCATCAGCATGACATACTTATTAAATACCCCATAGCTTATATCGTCGTATGTAGTTTTCATAGCACTTTATCGCTTCATCTGCTTTCTTATTTCATTCGACAGATTCCTTTCAGATGCAAACAATTCAGAGTCTGTAATTGTACAGTTGTAAAGCTGAAATCTGAGGTAATTCATGAAGGTTAACTATTAGATTCATAAAGTCTGTGTATGGTAAACAACCTACGGTTAAGAGATTGTTAATTTTGCTTTTATTTTTAGGTTAAGAAACTTGAGGATTAACCACTACATGCAATGGAAAACAGATTTCAGCAGCTCTCAGACAGTCGGATCCAGTATTTGCAGGTAAACGACACACATATGCCTCGTAGGAAACAAATATTTCAGGAGTGTAGAGTATCCACTAAACAGAATACAAGAACCATTAAATTGAGGTTTATGTTATTTAGGTGGATGGCTCGCCCACAAACATGCACGTGTTCCTTGTGTATACTGTTTACGTGCGATGGAGAAGTTCCACAACAACTGGACAACTGCTGTTAATGAAGCAGACTGAAATAATCATATATCAAAGGTGACTCTGTGCATGACACCAATTAATGATTACAAATATACTTTAATTTTAGCCTCAAGGATGTATTTATTCCTGAATTTATAACAAAAGATATTCTGCAGTCATGATCAAGAAAAACTTCTATTAATTTGTATTTTTTGGGTGTTAATCATATCTCAAATGTGACTTTGTGCCTTGGCAAAGCTTAATGATTGCAAATATGCTTTATTTTAGCATGAAGAATGTATTTATTTATAAATTATAACAAAAGTTATTTGGAGGTTAATGACTCAACCTAGGTTGGAATTTGTATTGGAAATGTGGTTGATTTTATTGTTATAGTGTGCGATTGGAGTAGGTGAATCTTTGTTGTGAACAGCGGCTAGAATTTTGGTTCAGAAACATTTAGGATAGAGTTCGTTTGTTGCACCTAATCGCCTATAAATTTTTAGGTTAACTTTCCAAAAAGAATTATTGTCCACCCTCCAACGGCACAAACTTTAACTAGAAAAAAAATACGCAAAATAATGATTTATAGCTATAAACATTCTCCTATCACACGTAATGAAAAATAATTCATTTCGTTTTGTTCAGTAATTGACTCCTTCAAGGGGAATAAAACAAGTAATAGAAACCGAGCCAATTAAACAATTAAAACCAGCTTCAAAGTACATGTGCTGTTTTTATTATTGCTTGATTTCTGTAGTAATAATATAAAGCAATATTACTAAACAACTGTTTTCATTTTTATGTATCTATAGTACAGTAGCGTAATACTGAGTTTGACTTTTTCGTGAGAATTGAGGAACCCCTCCTCGTCACGTCTATTCTATCACTAATGCAAAGTGATTAGTTCCTGTTTATGGACATTATGCGTACGCGAAAACACAAAGGGGAAAAATATTCAACTTGATATAAACAATATATCGACTCTATGCAACATCAACAATCCAAGCGGTCGTAGTTGCCAAAAAAAATAGCAGAGAAGTATAAACATGCTACAGAGTTCTCTGCCCGTTCTGTAGTGAGGGCAGCACTTGCACAGAATTGTCAGTGAAGAAGTGGGCAGTTATCTGCCTAAGATGTGAATGGTAGGCAGTGCACTATCAAGAACATGTGTCCTTTATATGGACCTGCATGATCTTTGTGGATGCTTGACCAGGATCGATTGAGTGTTATCCATGAACAACATAAATCTTGTGGTGGAGCTTTGGCATGAAGTTGACATGGTACACAGTTTTTCACAAAAGCTTCTACCTTATTGTAGATTGGAAACGTTCATTTTGCGAAATTAAAATAACTTATTTGTTTCTTGTGGCTTGCTCTTGCTTTATAACGTTTAACAGTTCCGTCTGCACCGATGCATGGTGATTTACCATGGCTTATGGCGCAAAAAATTCCAAGAAGCAGTAATACCAAAGTCGTTATTAATCGGACAGTTTTTGTTCTGAGCCGTCACAGAAATATTGGATACTATTGATTTTTAATAGGTGACTGATTTCCGAAATTAATTTCGATGAACACATGCACTGTAACGGTATCGTGGCGTAGGCAATTACTGATCACACAATAGATTTTGCACAATAAAACGCGACGAGACGATATTTGTCAATAGCGCTCTACAGTTGACTTAGGCCCGAAATTTTAGACCTTATCCGTCGAGATACCAAAATTAAACATTAGCGTTCTATTAAAGAAAATCATTATCTTTCTAATGGTGTCGACTAGAAAAAGGTATGTGGTGACTTCCCAGACGATTTATCCTTTGAATAATCTAATTTTTGGCGTTTTACACTTTGGCGCCACATCAAATTCTAGCTATAAATCCTCTGACTTGTAGACAGTTACGTAGACATGCGAACTACAAAATATGAATGCCGTATCTACTTTAGTAATCCCAACAGCATCCCTTGAAAATATGAAAAATATATGGCAAATTTTGGGGGCATTGCTGGCCAAAGATGATATTTGTGTAACTTTTCGTTTTATTTACGCAATCTACGCATAGAATTTATATCTTAGAAACGAATTTTCAGGGTATATTTTTTAATAACTTCCACAATGTTAAAGCTCGAAAGTGGTATTTTTGAAACGACGATGACTGACGAACGACAGCCTTCTACAAAAAGGCCCATATCTCGTCCAGAAACGCATATTTCGAACTTCAATTTTGAATACGTCCATCTAAGGCTTCATAGTTACAAACTAAAAATGTCATCAAAATCAGAAATGGTCGCGCTGGGACCTCTTGTGACATGGAGTGACCCTCGTACTAACATAAAACTTGTTGTTTTGGCTTTGCATGTAATAAAAAGTGAATTCTTTCATCACGTAACCATGAATTTGTTTTTCAAATTACCTACAGTGCTACTCATGGAAGTAATGCCAACAGGGTAGGTTTTCCAACAGCATACAGGGCACGCATACCAACACATGTCTCGTTGGAAAACATGTCCTGGTCTGAACCAGCTCATTTATTGTATCTAAAATGTATTTATTGTGTAAAAAATTCACAAAGTAACAATTTATGAAACTGCGAGTTCTAAAATGTCTCAATGCATTGGGCTACTTCAAGTGTTCAATCTTAATCATTCTGTCCTCACTGCAGTCATAATCTACAAACCTTACATCACAGTTTGCACAAATAAAATTATGCAAATTTATAATATCCCATCTATTTTGGCTAGTGCTGCAAACACTATTATTAGTGCAGCGTTCTTGAATTTTCAGAGGCAACCAGAAGTTAAGGAAGAGAATTCTCATGGACAGCCATTGACTGAGCAACAGCATGCAAAGCACTAACTTTTGCTTAGGGGAGCTCACATTTGTTTCACTTGGGACAGCCTGTTATCATACACCAAATGCATCTTCAATGCTCTCCTTGACAGGAAACACCTCACAGACCACCTCCACAAACAACAAATAACTCAGGCCCTTTCCACTGTCCAAATAGCCCATCCCACCCTGGACCAGAAGACAATACAGTCATGCCCCTTATAACCTATTTTCCCTGATTACATAAACTCTTTCCTCTGCCTTGTGTACACTGGACTGCAATCCAACCCAGAAATTAATAATGTTCTGCCCACCATACTTTTGACCTGCCCTTCAGAGACCCACTCAGCCTCTGAAACATACTGGCTCAATTCTACAAATCTCATACCCCCCAGATTCCCAACCACATGAGGTTGTAAATCTTACAGCAGGAATAGGTGCCACATCTGCCCTATACCATACTTCCTCATACCACAATCTTTCAAAATCCCACTAAGAATATTATCTATAAAATTAAAGAAAACATAACCTGCCTCTCCTCCATTACAATGTATTGCCAACCCCTGCACTGGGTAGGATCCTTAAACTACAGCCCGGGGACCCTATTCAACCATTGGCCACCTTGCACTACCTTCCACATCCCCCACCCCCTCTTTCAAGTCCCTTCATATGCTATTAAAAGGGAGTTGCCTGTTTCAGGATCACCTTCATGTAGTCTGTTACTCAAAAAAAATCTCGCCAACCCACATCAATTATTTGCCTCTACCCTAACATTCATTGAGAGAGAAAGTTGGTAGACAGGTGAGTTCTATTGTTTATCAGCATAAGCTCAGCCGATAACTGGCCATCACTCAAAATGCTCTTTCTTATCTTTTGACGAAGAGGGAATTTGCAGGACAGGAAAGAAAGATAGAAAGTAGGTGACTTACCTGAGGTTCACAGATGGCAGGCACCATGTAAGGTTTGATGTTCTTTAAATTTTTAGTAGCACTGCCCCCTTCATCTGAAAGTTCGGAAGACATTTCCAGTGATCGGCTAGCTGACAACTATATATATATATTTAAAATTGTATACCGTTTATTTAATAGACCATTGAATTAAATCTTTAGGAACATTTTTATTCTTAAATTATACTTTATAGGTATAAAATAAACTGTTTCAAAATTGAAGAGATAAACAAATTTATTTTTTCAATTTTTAACAATAGATGTGAACAAATATTATTGATAAGTAACAAATGGTGAATACAATGCAAGTGTTGTTAAGACACTTTGAAACAAACTATTTTTTAACCAATTGTAAGAAAAATTGAGTTAAAGGTAAAGAAACAATATCAATCATGGATTCTAAAAACCTGCATTGGGATGGTAATTTCTATAATAATTCAATCACAACAAACATTGGCAAAACATATGAAATAACAATTGTAAATTTGACTAAATGAAAGATAAAAATCTGCATTAGTAATTTAAAGTGAAATTTATGTACAGAGTAGGATCAATGAGAGCAGAGTTTTGCAAGACATATTTATTGATATGCAAACATCACATCATTGTATATTTTTATATTCATAGCAGACTTCTTGCTAATATTTCTGGATGAGAAATTGATTGTCTTTCTACCTAAAACTTAGTTTAACGAAAAAATAATTTTTAAGTTAAATAATAGATGGGGACCTTTAAAAAGCCTCATCACGGACTATCATTCATTTATTATTTATACATAATTATAAGATTCAGAGTTAATTTAATTGCCTAATAATTGACTTGTAAACTTCAAGACATTTGACACTACATTTTAAGGATAGTAAAGAAATATACAAAAACAGATGTTTCTAAATGAAAAGGTTTTTACATTACAACCTGGGCAGGTATAGAGGAGAATGGTTTATTAAATATATTTACTGCAAATATCTAATACCTACCATTAAATTAATAGCCAACCATTTTCATTAATTTACATGGGAAACTTCATGTGTTTTTTCCATAAAGTAATTCTTTGAGAGATTCATCATTTATAAATTCTACTGATTCAGGAACAGAAACTTGGTAAACTTTATTGCCCATAATTGGATTCTCAGTAACTTGTTCTTCAGTGTTAACCTTATTTCTTCTATCACAATCATACTCTTCCTTTTTGTTCATATTTTTGTAACTCCCTTGTGAGTCATAATTATTAATCATTATGACTGGCACATTATCAATAGTGGGTTTATTACAATGTTCATTACTATCTGAAAGAGTCAATTGTTTCAAATTTTCAGATGGTGATAGTTCTGGGGACATGACTAAGCTAAAAAAATCTGTTGTTTCTATGGTTGTATCAGCAAAATTTCCAGAAATAGAACCCAGCATTTTAGAAGACAATTCATCAGAGTTCCAGTAGTCTCGTATTCTTAATAAAGAGTTCATTTCTGCTTGCAACGAAAAACTTTCTGAATCCTGTTTTCCACAAATATTAACATGGGCAGCAGTCACATTTGTGCCTGAACACGGATTACTGGAACTGGTATTGTCAGAAACTATATATTTCACATTAAGAAATGGTTTCTTTCTTAATGGTTGAGGAATAATGTCATTAGCTATCAAATTTTGAAACCAAGAATCATCAGAACATGGTAAAGATTTTTCAACTGAATTGTTATCTGAGATACCTTGTGTGTCAACTTTTATGTCTGAACTAGAATTAGCTAACAGAGAATTCTTATCTTCTAAAACAATGTGAGATGAAGAAATTACACAATTTAGTGGTGATAAAATGTTCGGATTTTTATTACATAAATTTATAGCATGCTGTTTTTGCTCAAGTTCCTGACAAACATCTGCTGTTTTATTTATAATAAGAGATTTTATTTCTTTATTACTTTCATCACATGAAGTAGATTCATTTGTATTCACCTGAAACATCAAAAGTAAGTAATATTTAACAATTAGGAGACTAGAGTAAGTTCTTTAAGTCACAAGAAATAGGCAATTTAAATGGAAAATTTTATGAAAATAATATATTTAATATTGGAATAATACCGTTCAGTTGCTCTAGTGAACTGATATTGTGTAAAGTGATCAAAGTGCACAATTTTAATTCAAAAACAATAGAAAAAATGGCTCCAATTAAAGCTCGGGTAAAAACCTCGAAACTGTGTTTATAATTAAATGAAAAATACCACAAATGTATCAGCATGAAAAATTAATTTTTATTTAATTATACTTAATTATCAGATGACTTTTTAAAACTGAATACAGAAAGATCTTCGAAATAAAGTTTCATGGCCTAGGGCAGAGCATCAATTGGAACCAATTCTTTTTCTGTTTTTTTTATCTAAAATATATATTCAATTACATTATAAAATCATACTTTTTCAATTAGTTATTCCTACACATTATCATGAATGTACCTGCACTACTTGGTTTAGCAATTTTTGAACAAGTTCTCCAGTCTGCCGAACCACAGTTCCTGGTGTCTGTGAACAGCATTTGTGAGTCCGCTGACTTACCTAAACTCACAAAAAAAAACATATAAAATAATGAAGCATACATATAAGGAAAATACAGCTATTTTACTTTCACTTCCCTCAAAAATATATATTCCTCCCAATATAAAGATGATAAATTCTTTAGCGAAGGTTTCATATGATCTCTACAGTTTAACTTTCCTCCAACTCAAAAGGTATTGTCACAATCCAAGAACAAAGCCTAAATGTCATCAGTCTACCAGTCCTTCAAACATTCACTATTCATCAACAAATATCTAATTTTATAGTCACATTACTTAGAAAAAACATGATAGATCATACATCCAATATCAATTCATCTGGAAGATACATAGGAAAATGTATGGATCAAAGAAGAAATAAGTAATTTTGTAAATGTTTTGCTGAAGGAGTACAAACACTTACTTAAATGTCTTATTTGAGTTATGTCAGGAAGTAAATTAGCATGTAAATAAAATAATAATTATAACATATACAGAGTGATTGGAAAATGTCTGGCCAAAATTTAACGGAGATTAGAGGTGACAAATATAAAAGGATTAGCAGTATAATTCATTTCCGGAAACCCCACGTGAAAGTCCTGGAGAGTCAAGAAAGTGAACAGGTAAAAGGAAAGAAGCACAAACAAATGTTACATGCCCTATATTAAATCAATGCTCGAAAGAGCAATCACGGCTAAAGGTTGGCAGTGCTACATCGTGCTGGAACCAGATACGTCTCCGGATGCACTGAGGCTCAATGGCCAGTAGTTTGGGCAAGACCTGTTGCAGGAAGATGAGATATTTCGGGCCATCCAAGTGATGAGGTAGGATATATGATACAGCCCAATCACGTAATTGTGCATTATACCCGCCCAGGGGGCGTAATGTCTTTAAATTTGGTTAGTATCTAGCCTTTTGGGGTCTGTCCTCATGACAAGATGCAAGCAATGTTACAGCCTCTGCTGCTTCAAGGCTAGGGAATGCCTGATCATGACATCCATGTTAAGACACCTTAGAGTGGCAATTGAATTTTTTTGGTATGATGAAGGGAGGTCGCGTTGCTCTCCATGGGGCAGTGGTTCACGGGCACAATTTCTTCTGTCTTCCCTACCGCCCAAGATTTTTAGAAGGTAGGTATTTCCTGTTGCTTCCTTGGAACCTTAATAAAAAAGGCTTGGTGGGAACCAAAATTCAATCAATCAATGTCATATCCCCAAACATGAGCATCGTGACTGTTGAATGCACCCTCCAAAGTATATGTTGCTTCATCCGTGAATAACATATATTCAAACAGCACAGCAACCTGTACCAGGTACCATTGTTAAAAGTTGACACAGAGAGGAAAGCCTGCTTGCATCAATGCCTGTACCATTTGAAAATGGTATGGGTGCATACCTTTGCCATGCAAAATCTCCCATACAAGTGGCTGTCTTACGCCCAATCTATGGGGCACAGCTCAATGCTTTTGGATGGATTGTGCTCAATCTTGTGTAAGAAATATTCTTCCATTCACATAGTACTTGCTAACCAAAGACTGCCCACATCATGTCCGCTGGTATTCAAGAACCCATTTTCACAAAGATGTCTGTGCAGTTGCTCGAAAGCTTGCCGATTCAGTATTTCTCTGTTAGTAAATGGTTCCCTGTACAACCTCTGCATAGCTCTCCCATTTCCATATGCCAGATGGATATTTTCGCTAATTCAGCATTTGTGAAGTGTTGCATGCTGTATGAAATTACAATGTTAAATGACAACTTTTCACATTGCTAGATTCTTATGACTTCCCTACACAGAGTCCTCTTCTACTTCAAATGGTGTTTCTGGACATGTATTGTATCTCTAACCACCTTAAAATTTTGGCCAGACATATTCTGATTATTCTGTGTGTGTCACATACCTTATAACGGAAGTTTTTCCCACAAGCTGTACATTTATATGGCATAACACCTGTATGTATACGGCGGTGAACCAAATATGAAACCCGTTGTCGAAAACATTTCCCTAAAAACAACCATTACAAGTAATTGTGTTAATAGCTAAGAGAAAATAAAATCTATCAAATTTTTTTAGAAACAAGTACTATACTTACATTATTCTAACTAAACATGTTGGCTAGTTAGTCACACTTATAATGTTCTGTTAAGCGTAAACACAAAAACATTGTTGTTAACTGTGAACAAGAAGCAAACTTTAATAAGTATCAAGGATTCAACAACAATGACTGGCATGCATAAAGGTTATATGTAACAAATGCCTAGTTACACAAAAATAAAAAAAGTAATTGCAACTTAAAACAAATAAAATAAACAAATTAATAAAATAATATAATTATTTTTAAAAAGTAATTGGGTATAAAGTCTTTATAATGTTAGAAAACTAAAATTTTTGAACACATTAATTGGTGAATGACAATGGTTAAAAGGAAATAAAACTTTGGAAAAAAAATTGTCAACTGTAAACTATAGTAGAAGTAATAATAATTCTTCATTCACTATCCTTACCTGTTTCATTAGTTAAAGAATGACATTGTCATGTTAATTAAAACAATTAATAAGGATAGGAAATTCACAGATGGCAGGCACCATGTAGAAGATTAGGAAAACCTTCCAGCCACCAAGACCTGGCTGTCACTCAAAATGCTTCTCCAAATCTCCTGATAAAGAACTTGGCTGCCTCCAAAAATTCAAACACTACATTCAGCATGGTGCTTCCCAGACAAGCCCCCAAATTTATATATCTCTTTCTGTCCTTATTAATTATGTATATATATAATCACTGGAAATGTCTTCCTAACTTTCTGATGAAGGAAGCGGTGCCTCCGAAAATTTAAGAACTCCCAACCTCACAAGGTGTCTACCATCTATGAACCTCAGGTAAGTCACCTACTTTCTATCTCTCTTTCCTTTCTTTATTAATTATATATATATATATAGTAAAAATATTTATCTAGCAATCCTCAACTTCCTGGACTTGGTCATCCAAGAACTCTCAGTATATTTATTAAATGAAAAACTTATTTTATTGATAAACAGATTTTCACAATAAAAAATTTAAAACCTACCACATGTCTCACAAGCAAAAGGTTTTTCTCCAGTATGAATCCTTTGATGATTATGCAGGGTTGAAAGCTCTTTAAAGGCTCTGTCACATTCTGTGCATACATGAGGTTTCTCATCACTGTGGTATAATAGATGTTTGTGGTATGACTGTTGGAAGGTAAATGATTTGCTGCAAATCTCACATTTATAAGGCATCTCACCTGCAGAGATATTAAACAAAACTTTTAAATGTTATATGCTAAATAATAGAAATAAAATTAATTCAGAGAATATGATAGTTAAATCTAGAAACAATCAAATGTATTCCAGACCAAATTTATGATTACAAGTATCAAAAGGTCTCAAATTTGTAACTCAAAATAACATTCAGCATTGACAGAGGCATTAGTCACAAATTTTTTCACATTGAAACGTTAAAAATAATACATACGTTAATTAAAGAACATTTATGAGATTAAATTAAGTAATGTGATGCAACATTTTAGTTTTCTGTCTAATGGAGTATTACAGTTCTGAAGGAATGAAATACCTAAACTGAAGTGACCTTAACATTCAGATAAGACCTTCTTATGTCCTTCTTTCCCATCCTTCAAATTGTACTTAATGACTTATTGCTCACATTAAAAGTAAGTGTATAAGCACAGGAAGGCAATATATAAATGACAGTACAAAATTACATATACTTTTCACTATCTATGGAAAACATTACTATAGCCCTCATATATGATAGTATTTTTGAAAATGACAATATATTTTTATTAAAACATATTAATCATGTTATTTTAGAAAAATAAATATATTATTACAGAAATTTATTTAATTAAAAGATAACTGCAAAAAAGACTGTTTAATAAATTCCTAAATCAACAGGTTTTCAGAAATTTATTTACTCAAAAAATGAAGTTGTTTCATTTTTTATTATGGACAAAATGTTTAAAGTTATTCTAAGCTACGTCATTTTAAAAATTATATCTGAAAGAAGAGAAAAGAATCACAGTTACTATAGCACATAAAATCACCTGTATGTAGCCTTTTGTGTTTCTTGAGAAAGTATTTTGTGGTAAAAAGTTTGCTGCATACATCACATTCCCACTGCTTTGTTTCTTGAGACTTTGACTGTGGAACAAGTAAATGTTCCTGAAAGTTAGAATACACAATTTTTATGTATACCAAATCTTATTCAGTTTTTCATTTCAATAAATGGGAAAAGTATTCAAATATTTTCTTCTGCTGGAATTTATGAGGAAGATGTACAAGTACATTAATGGTCTAATTTTAACAAAAATATTCAACCTGCTTTTGACATAAGGAAGATTATTCATTTTAAAATAATTGTAGCCATACTAACATTAGCTCACAATAAAACAAAAACAACATAAAATGAACATAATCTAAACTTCATTCTAATGAAGTTCTAAAACAAAGTGGAAAGTATATAAATAATGGCTATATAATATGAAATATTTACTGACCTTTTTGAATGACTTCTTGCAATTATTCTTGTCTGCAGGTACTGAAGAACTCTCCAATTTAAGTCTTAAACTCTTAATAGACTCTATAAGAAGAAAAATATTATATAATATGTTACATTACTCACAAATCACCTGAGTTACTTACCATTAGCAGAATCACTGTGTGCTATTCTGTGATGAACCATAAGACTACCACGCATTTTAAAGGACTTCAAACAAAGATGACAAGAAAAAATGTTTTCATCGTTCTGTTTTCTTTCACTTTTAACATCTATCACAGAATTGACATTTCCTTTCATATTCTGATTTGAGTGCACCAATTCCACATGCATATTAAAAATGGATTCATCTTTAAACAGAAAACCACATATATGACAGCTAAGAGAAGCATCCTTAACAGTTTTGCTGTCCTTATGCTTAATTCCAGAGCATTTGCCACGTACATTTTCTGAATCAGAACAACTAGTTTCCTTTCTTATGTCTTCTATTCCATTTGCAAATGAGAAATTTATTGGTTCACAGCTATTTCGATGTTCACAAATTTCTGCTTGAGAATCACAGATTGAAGAAAGCTGTTCTGACTCCAATGGATTTAATTTCAGTTGAACATCTTGGATAGTTTGACAAGTTAATTTTTTCTCATCTTCAAGTAATTTATTAGCAGTACTCTTATGCATGTTTTCCATACAAACAGTTGGGCAACTGTTAATTACAGGTGTTTGGCCATCTTGTACCGAATCAGGATGTATATATGAATATTGATTAAACTTCTGAACAGAATGACTAAATAAATGTATTGTGTATTTATCTAGTCCACACAATATGTCATTACATACTGGACAAACAAGTTTTCTAGTTGCAACACTAATAAGACCTTGACACAATGAATCCAGGTTTTGAAAACCAGGTTTAGTACAAATAGGACAATTTAACATTGTTGTCATGTTGTATAAAACAGTTTTCCTGTCAAAATAAATTTACTTCTGCTAGTATTAATTAATATTAATTTTTTTCTTCAAAGAAATATATTATTCTTACAATATGAAACACCAATCAGATAGTCTAAATACATCTGATTTAGGTAACTTTACATATTACAGTTCATTGACAAATTTTTCTTTTCATTAATCACCATCAACCAAGGTAATTAACATTTGTTCTCTAGGAGTGCAAAAGTTTAAATTTTAATAGGGTCTTGTTACTTTCTGTTGTTTGTGTTCCATTTAATGCAGCTATTACCCAGTTCTCTGACACAATATAGTTTCGTTACTTATCACACGGTGACTTAATAGCATGTATTTTCCAACTTTCAAGAGGGAACACTGTAGATAAATAATCATAAAACGAAAATATACAGGTTCGAACATACGATGAAAGCTAGAATATTTTAAAATAAATGTAGAAGCGGTAAAGGTAAATTACCATTCCAAAACTCAAATAAACTTTCCGAAAGTTTCTTATTTTTTATAATTTTGGTACACAGTTTAAAAAACGGTAACATATATTTGTTTGTAAACAACGACCATATTTTGAATGTAAAGAAAAGTGTATTTTTATTCTTTAACTGTAATAATTCATTAATTACAGTCCTGACACGAAAAATATCGAAAAGAATGTCGAAATCGAACATACTAAAACGATTCTTGCAGTAGCGCCGCTCGATGTACACGTTGATTCAATTATAAAACAGGTTGTTAAAAATGTAATAAATCTAGTCCGACTTTAAACTGTTTCTATAACACAATCGAAGAATCAAGTTTCGGTACCTATTTGTACTTTCTTCGGTTTTATCGGATGGCTGATAATATTGGTAAATTTAGTTTTCGGTCTAATGAGGTAGACGTGTTACAGTCCTACGGTAGGAGTCGTTCGTTCTGAGTGTTTCGTATAAATATTATTCAGTATACGAATTATGGATTGCTCAAACGAAAATACCGCTGCATTTATCGATGCAGTTCTCGCAAATTCATCATAAGGGGCGTGAAGGCGATGTGTAATAGAGATCGCGAAGTAAAAAAAGATATCTGACAAACAATAGCCTTTTTTTTGGTTAACAGGCTACATGAGGGTGATCCTGAAACAGGCAACTCCCCTTTAATAGCATAGGAAGGGAATTGAAAAGGGGGGATGTGGAAGGTAGAGCAAGGTAGCTAAGGGTTAACTAGCCAACAAATTTGGCATATATATTGGTCATTAGTTGAAAAGTAACTTACAAAAAACAGAATTACAAACTAATTAGTATTTTTAAAATAAATATTCAACAAATACAGACGCCTGGCCAGTACTCAGTACTTCAATAAATTAATTTCATCCTTATATATGTATATATAGCGTACAATTATTAGGAAGCGGGCTAGGCTGCTTACTAAGTCAACGACAGGACAAAAATGAACGCGATTTGATAATTTAACATCCAATTGAGATGATACAAATAGACGAGAAACGGAAATATGTAATTTAATGTTTTATTTTATTTTGCTAACCCGAATTATTTGAATTTAACTTGATAAATTTGTTCCATTTTAAAATAAAATTTCAATTGAATTTATTAATATGAATGATCCCAAAACCCAACACATAATTTATGGCCCTCCAATGTGTTTGGCTCAATCAAAATTAGGAAGGAAACATTGTAAACACTCAGCCAGGACACATTTAAAATTTTATATGTGCATGTTTGTTTGCTTGTGAAATATTTGGGCAGTGATTTCTGAAGTTAAATGGTCATTTTCAGATCGGGAAAACGAACGCTAAATTATAATTTAAAATCGAGAAACTGTACGAGTAATTTTAAATTAAGAAGCGGAAAGAAAACGAAAATTTCTAAAATGGATAGTTCATCTGTATACGGAAATAATTTAAGCGACATAACTTTATCAGAACCGAAAATGGAGGAAGCTCAAATTTAATTAGGTGATGATCGAAAATATACCCGCAGTCAAGCAGGTCAAAATAGAGATAGTACACGATAAAGGAAATGCTGCAATAACTATTGGTAAATATGGGAAAGAATTTTGCGGACATAAAAAATTAGCTGTACAGGCTGAAAAGATAGACAAAACGAATAGTGAAAGTCAACAAAAAAATTCGAGTGGGAAACCAAATTAGATAAAGTTTGGGAAAGACTAGAGACACGCGCTGGACTAGTCCAAAACAATCTCGGGAACCTGGAACACAAATCTTGTGATAACTACTCAGAATTATCAAATAAAATTAAAGTGGTGGAAATAGTACTAGAAAATAATAAAGATGATATTGCACAGTTATCACAGGAAATGGGTGAGTTGCGAGTAGGTGATAAGGTGCAGATATGGCAAAATAAACAGGAAAAGAAAGGCGAACAAAAGAGAGGAAATAATAACAAACATCATCACAATTAATGAAATGGTGGAAACGAACAACCAGGGTATTACACTAAATCGGGATAATATCTTATAATTAGAAGGTGAAGTAGCACGGTTCAACCAAGGGATTCAAGGTAGCAGCTTAGAAAAAATAAATTTTCCAAGACCTCAATTTTCTGAGCAAGACAGTCTTAACCCGAAAGTTTTCATAAATCAATTCGTAAAATTCATCGAACTCAGACCCCTAGCCACGGTATTTACCTAATCGGTTGGCATAAAATTTTATCAGTGGAGACAGCCGTTTGGGACCAAAATAAAAATTATTATGAGATAAGGGAAGAATTTTTATGGAAAAATTAGAGTGCGGATAGGCAAGAACAGACTTCGTTCGGGGCTGTATAATCCAAATGGGAATATGACCATTTCGACGAAGAAATAGTTTCTTTTGCACGGGCATGATGAGTACCATAGAATTCCTCCTGAATAGACAGGAAGTGAGAAAAACCTCATAATCATGATTGTCGTAGAACGCCAGGCAATAGACGCCATTTCCAACGCTTAGATTACGCCAGGCCGCAACGAAACCGAGACATATTTATTTTTTTAATAAAATTTCAATTTCATACATCAATATAAATGATCCTAAAACCCACCACAACCTTTAGATGAAAAACCGGGTAAGATCCGTATACTATAGCCCGGGGTCCTAATAACGGTAGGGCTTCTCTGACAAACGTGCGGAACGACGTGATTCAATAGCAGGTCCAGAGTGACTTCCAGACATAACTTGCTCCTTTTAAACTGGAGTTTGATCAATTACATTTTTAAGCTCATCGTCAATTCTAAACACCAACTCTTCAACTTTGGCAGTTGTCGTATTCTTAGCAAGATAAAAAGGAAAGACATTTTCGTCAAATGTTACTTCTTCTGAATATAGTAAGTTTATTTCACCAAGGAAAGCTCGGAAGACCAAAGAGTATCCTAGATACTCTTTGCGGAAAACAAACATGAATTATATTGTACTAAACGTACGGATATTTGTTATGCCCTCTTCCACTTACTCATATTTCTATTATAGATAATGCAATATCCAATAATTTATTCACTAAATATATCGATACCATTATCAACAAACCTCAAAACCGCACAGAAAAAAGTAATACCACTGTGAAATGCAAATTCATCTTTCCCTGCATGTGCTAAGATTACAAGCGTCAAAGATCTGGATCTATGAGACTTTTGTGTACCAAAGTTTATTCGCAGCTGGCTGTTTGTATATATATTTGTATATTAAGAAAGTATTAGTAACTTATTAGCATAGGAAATGGATACTGTGAATTACGTGTTGTTCACTAATCCTATTACGAAGACTACCACGGAATTGGTTAAATATGCTGTAAGTTCAAATTATGATACACAAGGACTTTTATTTACTGACAGACTTTAAATACATTCTAAGGAAAAATATTCTAATCAAAACATCAAGTTGAGTGTAACTAATTCGCTGTCTGCATTCACTCCGATTAAGGTTCCAGTTAAAATAAGTGCTAATGTGTCATCTGTTGTCTGGAAAAGCTTTTAGACTCATTAAAATGTTGTGCTTTTATTGTAGATATTTATATTAAATTACGAACAAAATATTTTACCATCAAATTACAGTTATGTTATACGAGTATATGGTGATTAATAACTTGTATTTTAACAAGGTCTTCAGTTTCCAGCTGAACCATCAACAAACTGAGCCCTTTTATGTGTAATATTTATCCCATGTTTTCAACATTATTAATTGGGCATAATTGTTAATTAGCCTTCAATTCATTGAGAAGCTAAATATTTATTGAACCAAATTAAGATGAAATCAAGATTAAATTTATTGTGGTGCTCAAAGATGTCAAATTTATTCAAGGTAATTAGTTAAGAAACTTGAGGATTTTTCAACAGTTCTGAGTTTTATCTCTATTATGAGAAGGGGAAAAATCATAAAATTAAAAAAACTTTTTTCTGGCGGGGGGGGGGGGCATCTGCAACAAATAATAAATAATGTAGTATATTTTGCAAATTTATTTATCTCTAAAATACTCTTATGAGATACCTTTTAACATATTATTGTAAATGTTCCTTAGTAGTATCAATGTAACATTTTTTTGTTTAATTTTCTTAGTGTATTGAAATGAAGCAAAATGTTTTAAATTCCATTAAATTTGACTGAAAAACATCCAATTACTAGTAATAGTATAATTGTCAAAAACTATTCTTATGGAGTTTTATGATTTAGAGATTCAGCTGATTAAAATTTTTAGGAGTGACATCTTCAGTTTATCTTACACTGTACTAAAACACCAGTGAACAGCGCAAAGCAGTGATCATGTAGCATTGAAAGTAAAGCTGAAATATTGATATCATTTATTTATTTCATATTTTTAATCACAAAATAATATAGTAGGCTATAATTTATTTTGTTAAGAATATAGGATGCCACAGTAATCTTATCAAAGATTATAAAGTTATTAACATTACAAGTTATGTGACCTAGGCAAAAGTAGCATTAATCAGAAGTCCCTCAAATTATATATTACTTTTATAAAGTGCATTTATTTGGAAGTATTTGTGGTCAATGTAAAACCTATTATTCATAAGATTTCTCAGTGTAATCTATTATTAATTATATGTAACCTTACATAATTGTAACTTCTTATGGACTAATAATAGTGACTCAAATTAGTGTCATTATATTTATTTTTAGAAATGTCTTTACATTTTACAGGGAGGGGCAACTTTCTCACTGCTCTCTAAACTTGGTACTAAATCAACCACCCCATCTGTTCCAAATACATGTAATCTCCCCATATGGAAACATGCAAATGCTAATGGATCCTTTATTAGGCTTGCAGGAGTATTTGGAGCAACTGCAGTTGCCTTGGGTGCTTATGGAGCACACGGTAAGTTTTTTATGTCTTTTATTTTTTGTTTAAAGTGCATAAAAATGACATTTTACTATACATAAAAAATGTCAGATATTGGCTGGAATTTTTTTCTTTTTAGCTTTATTTATTGTGAAATTGCATCCTAAAACTTGCAAAAGGTATCATTCAAATAAAGGATTATCAAATTATTGTATTTCCAGTGATTGTAATTTGACACTCGAGTCCTACATGCACTTTTCATAAACATGTGTGTATCCACTGCGCCAGCTGTGATACACACAGAATCTTTGGCATTTTACAATTGAGGAAATTGTAAGAAACTATTGATTTTTTGTGGAAGAATGTGTAGATTAAATTTAAGTAAGGATGAAATAAAATTCCTTGCAATTGTCTCTAGTATGTTCAAGTCACTTTAACTTTAAAGGAAAGAGATACCTGATAATAAAGATGGACCATAATGTTCAAGTGTAAATAATTTCCTTTCTGCAAGATTTAAGATTAAGATAAACATACATTCTTTTTTCCTTTGTGTGATCATTCTATTATAACCTTTTCCGAAGTGTGATTATAAAATAAATTTAGTTAGTTACATAGATTGTACTTAATCAAATATTTATCTTTGTTACAGTTACATATCCAAAAGGTAATCTGGATTTGAAAAATATATTTGAGACTGCAAATCGATACCACTTTTTGCATACTGTTGCTTTGCTTGGAGTTCCTTTGTGTCGATTTCCAAGGCTGGTAAGTTTTATATTGACTGAATTGTGCACAGACTGTGTTACATATTGCCTATTGGATTTCATCCATAATGATACACAAGTATAATTAAACATTCATTAGGTAGTATTTTTATGTTTTCCTTATTTTGGCAATTTCAAATCTCTCTCTCTGGTTGCCAAGTTGTTTCAGAAAATCTTTGAAGAATAGAGTTTAGGTTCTCAAAAATTCACATGTTGTAGCAGATCGGTTGTTTCCAACCAGCTCTTCCTCAATATTGTAATTTTTTTGTCATAAAACACCAAAAGATTCAATTTAGAGTTTTAATTAATTCAGAGCATGAAAAATTATAAGTCAACAGGCCGTGGTCACTAATTCTTCCTTACTTTATGAAAGATGTCTTTGCTCTACCATAACCCACTGATGACTGCCTGTCTGCTTCTACTTACATCAGCCAATTGACGATGTTTCTCCACAACAATGCATTCTGGGGCATTGTTGCATGCCCTTTTGTCTCCAACATGTAGCAACTCGCAAGCTACAAAACCTGGCTTGCATTGTTTTTATCTGGGACTGTAATTTAACATGTTTATATATATATATATATATATATATATATATATATATATATATATATATATAAATATGAGATAGGAAATGACATTGTCATGTTTAAAACAATTAATGGGGAAAGGACAGAGAGATAGAAAGAAGATGACTTACCTGAGGTTCATAGATGGTAGACACCTTGTGAGTTTTGGAGAACTTGAATTTTCGGAGGCACCGCCCCCTTCATCAGAAGGTTAGGAAGACATTTCCAGTGATCGGCTAGCCGACGACTGAGCAGCCAAAATTTGCTGCTCTGCTAAACAATTGACCCCACCAGGTCACCAACTTTCTCTCTCAATAAGGGTCTGGGAAGAGGCAAGGACTGGATGGGGGTTGGGGAGATGCATACTGACACCCCCATCTTGACACACATTTTGACACACATTCACGATATCCACCCCCTTTATGGGGGTGTCAGTATGCATCTCCCCAACCCCCATCCAGTCCTTGCCTCTTCCCAGACCCTTATTGAGAGAGAAAGTTGGTGACCTGGTGGGGTCAATTGTTTACGACCCAAGTTAGCAGAGCAGCAAATTTTGGCTGCTCAGTCGTCGGCTAGCCGATCACTGGAAATGTCTTCCTAACCTTCTGATGAAGGGGGCGGTGCCTCCGAAAATTCAAGTTCTCCAAAACTCACAAGGTGTCTACCATCTATGAACCTCAGGTAAGTCATCTTCTTTCTATCTCTCTGTCCTTTCCCCATTAATTGTTTTAAACATGACAATGTCATTTCCTATCTCATATTTATATATATATATATTATATTCTATCTTTCTTTCTATCCAATTATCCAATGTGTGACTTCGTCACTTATTCAATATATAATTTATTTAGCAGATATAAGGAAAGGAAAGAGAGATAGAAAGTGAGTGACTTATCTGAGGTTCATAGGTGGTTGTGAGGTTTTGGAGTTCTTTAAATTTTCAGAGGCACTGCTCCCCTCATCAGAAATAATCAACACAATTGATAAGGAGAGATAAGAGAGAAAGAAATGGCATACCTTAAGTTTATGGATGGCAATTATCAATTGATGTTGTTGTTGTGGCAATCAGTCCTAAGACTTGTCTCATGCACCCTCCTAGGTTGTAGAAATTCTTAGAATTTTTTACGATATCCACCCCCTTTATCTGAAGATAAGAAAAAGCATTCCAATTCTATGGTTGGCTGTCCTATCCAAATAAATTTATATATAATGCAAGTAAAGATAATGTGACGTCAAATGAATTAACTCATTTGTATAGAAAAGAGAGAGAGCCGCTAAGTTACTGTAAATAAATAGTTTGTGTCACCTGACTGGGAAGCAATAACAAGTAAGATGATTTTGATTGCCTGTATTATGTAATAACTTTTGTTAATGGTATTGTATCATTTTATATGTAATATATTCCATTGTAATTGTATGTTTTAGTAAAATATGTAGAGTTCTAGAATTATTTAAGTGTTTCGCCAAAATAACTTCATACTAGTATACATAGTAATAAGCTATTACCATAACTAAAATATGTTAATTTTGTTTATTTTTTATATTTATCTTTCTATTGCCAATTTACATTTTATCATTGGAAAAAATGCATATATTATTTAAAAAAAGAATAGGATTTTTATATTCTATTTGCAATTTAATTGCCAACTAAAATTTTCAGAGTGGATCGTTCCTGGTGTTGGGAATGTTGCTGTTCTGTGGAACCTGTTATTATCATGCCTTGACTGGTAACACTCAGTTTCGAAAGTTGACTCCAGTGGGTGGAATGTGTCTCATAGCTGGTTGGTTGGTAATGATTCTGTGAATAGGCATTAAAGGTTATTAAGTTTCATAAAGTAAAATTTTATAAAAATAACATTTGATCAGATAGTTTTACATTTATTGAATTGTAACACTTGTAAAAAATTATAAATTGGCAGGGGTATTGTGTATTACTTGTGCTGATGAATACATCAGTAATTAATGGGTTTGTGCCAGATAAGCAGAGTCTGTATTTCTCAAATTGGTAATCACTGATAATTTGATTTTGTTTCATTTTATGAGTTAAAAATTGTTCATTTATCTTAATATAGTCAAATTATATATTATTGAGTGATAAATTTTTAATTAAAATAATGCTATAAGAACTGACAAAATGAGAATGAGAGAGATTTACATTGAATGTTAAGAATCAATGATAAAACATTTGTGTTGACATTGTATAAATGATAGAGAGAGAGCAAGTTGATGTGATATTGTTAAAACAAATGGCATGAAAAGGAAAGAGAGAAAGGTGTGGCAAACCTGAATTTTTTAGGAGATGAGTCTACAATTTTTCAGAGATTACCACCCCCTTTGTCAGAAGATTAGGGAAAGCATTTCGAGTGGCAGCCAGCCATTGACTGGCAGTCACTCAGAATACTTTATCTTATCTTCTGACAAAGAGGGTGGTAGCCTCCCAAAATTAAAACAAAACTCACTTTCATGGTGTTTGCGAGCTTTACACTTCAGGTAAGCCACCCCCTTTTTATCTCTCTTTTCTGTCATTATTAATTGTTATATATGAATGTATATATCAAGTAATGTGACATTGTTAGTTACTATAATGTTGAAGCACCTAGTCCCAGACAGGAAATATTATAAAATGTCTGTGTCATTTGATCCTTTGCTTAAAATGACGGGTTGAAGATGATGTACTAAATTTGAAAAGTGTCTCTCCGATGTTTGTAAATATTTTATTAAATTTCATTAATAGTGGTGTGTTTTGAGAATTAGTGGTTGTATTTTCGTAATGTGAACATATTCTATTTACATTATCATTACTTTCTCCTACATATTTATCTGATTAGTTTTGCATTTGAGCCTCATTTAATAGAACAATACCACACATTGAAGAATTAATTAAATGCTTTTGTAAATTAAGCCACTAAATCCATACTTTTCAGAAAGTAATTACCAAATTCTTGAAAATATTTCTGTAACACCATCTTTTAATTTTTATCTAAATTTGGTATTTTAGAGTAAATGTTTATAATTTAGCATTCAACTTTGTTAAATTTAGTGTGGCTATTCTTACATTTGGGATCTGAAGAGCATAATTTTCCAAGTGGCAGGTAAGATATTATTTCATGGCATTTAAAAAAATAATAATGTGCAATTGATATGCTAAAAATATTCTGCAACATGTTGTAGTTAAAAAAGCTGTGTGAAAAGTGCTTATTATACTAATTGTAGTAGTTTTAAACCAGTAGTATATTTTTGCTTCTTATTTAAAATTTTTTTGTATTAGATGTATCTCATTTATACAATTTGTATCCTAAATATGGGTTCATGTTAGCAACAGTGTTGGTATCCTTTAATTTGCAATAATTGATGAATTCATTACATTCCTATCTTAGGAAAAAGAATATCAGTCTGTGATAATTTTGTCAGTGATATTGGAGAAATAAAAAAAATTGCAGGTAGATGCTTGTTATCAGTATGTGTTATTTTAGATTTATATATATAATTAATAGGGAAAGGACAGGTGACTTACCTGAGGTTCATAGATTGTATACACTTTGTGAGGTTTACAGTACTTGAATTTTCGGAGGCACCGCCCCCTTTATCAGAAAGTTAGGACTTGTTAGGGAGAGCAAAGATTTTGAAGCCTATTAGGACTCTAATTGGGCTGCATTACATTTAGTATTAATACATGTAATTAGAGAAGCAGAAGAATATTCAAGTTAAGGAAAAACTAAGCTGAAGTGCAACATGGCAATGTACAAAAAGGTAATCATGTTGCAATAAGGGGATGTGGTGTAATGCTTCCCTCCCCCTCAGATTTTTTATTGTCACAATGCTGGCTTGGGCACCACTGCATATACAGAGTTAATATCTATATTTCTCAAAAATAAACGACAATCGCGAGATCCCGAGAAAGATGGCCAGCATCGAGCCAAGACACGTGAGTCTTTAGTCGAGCATGAGACTCTCGGGGGTCTTGGCTATAATGAATTAATTAAGGGAGGGATGATTTATTCAGTCATTAGACAAGGGGTTAAAACAATTCAAACAATTTGATTTAACATTTAATACCTGGCCAAAGCGCACTCTGACTCCACAATCATTAGATGTTGCTCACATTCATACGCTCACTTAAGCTCTAAAACCTAACCTAAAATATGATTAGTTTTGAGATTTCATCTAAATACACAAATGTTCACCGTCACTGGCGAAATGTTATATTACCAGTCATTGCACAAGCGCATTAAAAAATGGGAAAGGGAGGGCTTACTGTTTGCAGTTCCTGGTGCGGCAGCCAATATGTCTACGTTCCGCCTGGGTCTATTCATTCCTGGCTCTGCGGGCTGGTGTCTGCTCTCCAGAATTGGACTCCTTGGACTCTCCACCTCCACACCACCATTCACAGCCAAAATCAATCATAAACACTCCACACCAGTCCACTCTATTTTATATGTCCCAGGCCTGCCCCCACTTCACGAGGGTTTTCAAATCCAGTCTACTGTCCATATGCCCTCACACCACTCCGGGGTCAACAACTGTCCAAGATCAAAACATCTGACCTGCCAAGCACAATGGCCCTTACCCGTGGATTGCTGTGACTGACCATGCGCTTATCTCAGTGGTGAAAATTATAACACACCTGAAGGGCAAAATCACTTATTACAATGGCAATTGCCATTGGGTGAAGAATTCCCCATATTGGAGACAGCAGTCCAGGTAAGCACCGAGGCGCCAGAGGGGTGATATATCGGGCTTCAGAAGAGTGCCAAGAACACCATTTGGAGACTTAAAACTGATCCGCCATACATCTCATGGTAGGGTGAAGGAAGATGACCTGTTAGGATGGAGGAGAGAAATTTTGGTATGGAGAGTTGAAGAAGAAAGATTTCTGGTGGGTGCATGGTGTTTGATCCACAGCATGTCAGTCAGGCAAGGAGATTGGAAGAAGGAACAAGTTTGGAGGGTGTGTGGTTGGTTGATCCATGTTATGGGTAATGGTGATATAGAAGTTGATCAGACAGGAATGGAAGATTTGAATGTAGCCTGAGACTGAGCAAAGTTTGTTTGCTATCTAATATGGGGGCTAATTGAAAGGAAGATAGCAGCCCCAGAATTCCTTGAAAGAACTCCAGGTTCCATTGGCAGAATTCACTACTGGAAGGAGTCTCCTGATGAACACGGAAGCTGTCTGAGTTACGATAAAGGGAGGATGAAGCCACAATTTCACAAATGAAAATCAGGTGCCTGTCTGAGAGAACTCATGACCGTCTTTCTGCTGCAAAAATCCCCACAAAATAACCCGTATGCAATTCATTATAAACTGAGTTAGCCGTGGTAAAATTTTAAATTGGACCCTAAAGTTTAGTCGTTACTGTAGTTTTCTTTGTTTTGCTGTAAATAAATTTAATTTGTTTTTATTTAATCAAATCCAATAATTTATTTTATTTAAATTAAAATCAAAACCCCAGTTCATTATAATGTAATGTGTAAACAAATGATAACATATTGTATGAATCCATCAATAATAATATAATGTAAAATCTGGTAGTATTGTCAAGATACAGATGACTATGACCCAAGAGGCCAAAAGCTCCTGTGACGATCGATGAGGAAATGATGTAAAATAAATATTTCATCCAAGACGACTGTATTGGTAAATCAATGAAATAATAAACCTAAAAACCTTGATGTAAAGATAAAATACTTGTACTGATTTTAAAAAGTTGTACACAACTATATGAGTCCTTCAGTTTAGCTTTCTCTATTATAATTTTTGTCATATAAAGAATGGAATATCTGTTGGAATAATTCAATTACCATAATCCATTGTTAGCAAACTTCAAAACCAGTTAATGGTTTCTACAATAGTACAAACCTGAGGATATGTGGGTTTTGTACTACTTATTTCTATTTCAACATCCTCAATTTCCTATGTTTTGAACGTGCCACTTCCAGACTTGACAGATATCCTGTTAGTTGTTACTTGTAATTTGTTATTGGTAATTGTGTAATTGACAAATTAACGAACTGATGTTTCTTTTATGAGGTAAACAAACTTGCTATTTGCTTGACGTCAACATGAGGTGACATGTTGTAATTGTGTGCTCAAGTAAAATGCAAAATGATTGCACAAGGTACAAACATTCCAATTTTTTTGTGATACAAGAAATATGTAGTTATTTTGTTTGATTCTTCAAGAAACAATTATATGATAATTATCAACTTGTAATAAAACATTTGCATTACAACATAGTTTTCTGACATTAAAATTTACAATAAATAAATAGATTGCCAATAAGTCAGGATATAAATTCATCACTATTTATTCAAAAGCTACATTTTGTCTCCTTTTTGAAACTTCATGAGGCGTAATATTTAGCAATTCGTCATATTTATTCTTTGACTCCTTCAGCGGTAACCGTCACTGGAGATTGTCCGCGACACTAAATTCTTCACATGTACATTCAATAATCTTTTCGGCTGAGGGACTCGAAATATGATGAATTGCTAAATTTGTAAGTTTTGAACCATGTTTCTTATATATACATTAAATTGCAACAAAGAAACTATATTTCATTTATTGTAATATTATGTTAGTAGTACGCCTGACGAAGACACAAAATGGAGACGAAACGTCGCTTTTAAAAAAAAATATTGGCCGTCTTTTTATTTATTGTGAAACATTTGCATATTTACCGCGCAATTTTATATAAAGTAATTATACAGTAATATTAGTCTAGAAATCAGCTTCACTCAGAAACAATAACAGCGAATTATTCCGGAGTGCCCGTAATGCAGAATGTAAAGTATATTTCATCCTTTTAAAACATTGTACATAAATTAGACATCGAAAGTTATTTCTCATATTGAAGGACAATAGCATAATTTCACTTTGATTTTGCAGTGGTACTTTTCCGAATAATCTGGATTACTCTATTGCCTAATTTTTTTATTATGCTCCGAAAATTATCACTTGGATTGCCTCTCTTTATTACTCGTTGAATAAAATATTACGGGACTATGTTCAAAACTTATGCATCTATTTTCTACGACGCACTTTCCTTCCTATTTTAAGATTTTTGCGATGCATCAGATTGCTATAATCGGAAGAACGAATTATTTGTGTCCTTTGATCACTTATCTTTATCAAACTAGGTTCATTTTTACTTATTCTTATAATTATTTACATTTGATCTTCAAATGATGGCAGAGGATGAGTAAAATTTGAGTTTGCGTCAATGGGTGCACACAAAATAGAAGATCAAATCGCAAATGTTATCGTTTTACGTGTCTCAGAAACTGCATCAACTCCTAATTCTCGATATGATGCATGTAATAAAATCCAGTTATGACATATGTCAAGTTTTACATTTCTTTACAAGATAGTGTGATTTACTTGAATAATTACCACGAATAAGACGACAGTGCAGTAAAAGCATATTATCGTATAAACTGAGGAAGAAATGCTACTGTACAAATGCTTATTGGACGAACGACGAGCACTTGCAATCCGTCATTGGTATTTGCACAATCTCTTACAACAGATTGCTCAATATAATATGGTACTTGTTTGTTGGCCACCAATGAAGTGAAAAAGAAGAAGCCACGTTCAAAGTCCACGAGGACTAAAATATTAAAAACACTAGCATATTGCGTGACCCTAAAGAAGTCTGTTAAAAGTTGGAGTGAAGAGTTCGTCTTCATTTGATATCACAAAACTATAAAATTGAACGTGAAAATAAATAAACGGGAGAAAAATAATCAACGGCAGTCCAATATAAAAGAGCAGTAAGTCGAAAATAGGGAAAAGTAGTTTGATTGTGAGTTTCGTGAAATCGGCTATGCAGCAGTAAACAGTGTTACACTAGGTGGAAGATCAGCAAGTCGAGAGTAAAATCCACACACACGCGGAGGGAATCCTCGAGCTACAATCCTCAAGGATATACTCAAGATTTTCTCAACTGAATCCTGACAGACACGCAGGAAATGCTTAAGAATATTCTGGAGGATTTCCTCAGCACAGGATTTTCACGCACACACGTGTAAGAATTCCGGGAGGTTTCCAAAAACTTAATTGCTCTTAATTTAATTTTTTCCGGAAAAAACTTCTTAAATGATTAATTTTTAATAATGTCATCTTTTGGCACGTTCGGGATTAGTTCTTTCATTTTATCTAACAGCTTTACGTAGCCAGTAACTTCTTTTTGCTCTGTCATAAAAAAATGTATTTAGCCGACTTGCCATAGACATGACTCATCTTCATAAACTTTAATAAACTCGGCTTAATATTCCCGTGACCACATTTTCCGTATTGAACAACCTTTGAGGAGGTCTACACACACGCATTGCCTATAAACGGTGGATTTCCAGTCTTTAGGATTTGTCGTAATTGTTATTCAATTCTGATTGCGCGGACTGTGCAGTTTTTTCACAGACATCAAGGCTTTCCCTCACACGTTGGGGAAATCCTCAAGAAATGGACTCCTCTAGGAATTCGTCAGGTTTCCCCCCTAGTGTATGGGTACCTTAATAGAGATAGACCATTAACCTGCTTATCAGAAGTTTAACCTTGAAGGGTTCATACAGAAGACAAATCAATGCGTACATGTAGCAAAACACTATCTGAATGGCTGTACTGTGGAAGAATGTCGTAATAAATAATAAGATTTTTATGTATGATGCAAGAGTGCTTTTTTCATTAATCGCACTTTATGTGAATCTATTTTCTTACTACTATAAAGTATAGGAATAAACTCAATGCTATAGCTGTGAAGAAGACTCACTAATTACTTTAGATTTCATGTAAATTTATGGTAGTAATTTGAAAAAAAGAACTATTATATCGAATTTGCTTATTCCAATAATAAATTTCACATTGCTGTAATGTTTGCTTAGTAATATAATTGGTTAAAAATCATTTTTACTAAGGCGTAAACAGATAACGTCGAGTGCGTTGAACGATCGTCTAAACTACTTTTCCAAGACTTCGGGCAAGTACAGGTTTTCTATTGACGATAAATGAAGTGAAAACTTACTGGAAGGACTATGTTCAATCATAATTTAATTGATTTAGTATTTTATTAAATTAACTCTGTTAAATTGAGCATAATTCAATTGATGTGGCTTGCAAATCATAACCTGCTTTCAACTATCGTTTTTTTACGACTCAAGAAACGTATTTCACAATACAAACTATAGGTAATGAAGAGTATCTAACAATTTTTAGATTGAGGTATTCATTTCCGTCGTTCCATATTTCAGAAAATACAAGCAATTCTTGCGTAATATCCACATCGGCAGACTAAAGTAGGCTTTGCTTATTGCAAGCGGTATGTTTCATCATTGGAGTGGAATGCTGACAGCGGTAGATATTGTTGTCCACCGTCAGCAAAGGCTGCGCCATTTGACCACGGACATTTGCTCGTTGCTTACCAGTGTTACCCGTGCACGAGAACGGACGAACAAGGCAAGTAATTGATATGTTTAAGCTTATTCTAGTTTCAGACTTGGTTTGATATTTCTATGTCCCGATTCTCCAACTTGTCTGTTTGAATCGTCTCCAATAATACCATACAAAAACAGACGAAATGCTTTCAATCGAAGGTCAGCATTAAGGTTGTGAAACTGAATTAAATAACTGACTTCTACGACAAACCCAGTCGTCCAGCCAGAAATATATATTTCAAACTGAAAGGTTGCAGATGTTCATCATAATACAAGCTGTAAAATTTAATCAAAATCGGAAATAATCGCGCGTGGATCTCTGAGCCACTTGAAATGGAATGACTGTCCTATACTAAATAAGAATTTTAAAGAACCTAAACTCTCATCTTCAGACAAACAGTATTTGAACTATGAGGCAGCCATGTATACCATATAAATGACAAGAAAGAGGGATAGAAATTGGTGGCTTACCTGAAGTGTACAGTTGGTTACAGTTTTCACCCCCTTCATCAGAAGTTTAGGATAAACATTCTGAGTGAAGGGAGCTGTCGACTAGCAGTCACTCAAAATGTGCAACAATATAAAACAGGGAGGAACATTACAAATGCCAAACCGCACAATTACATAGTATTGAACTTCAGTTTGCTCATCAAACAAGTAGGCAGAAACATTTTTGTTTCCTACTGACATTGTAAACAAACTTCCGCATGAACATGATGATAATTTCTTTAAAAATATTCAGCAAGTTCAACTATGTCAAGAATCATTCCAACTTTTAATCCCTCCGTTTCTGGTCCTTACAAATTACATTATACAGGGTTGGACAAAATAATATGAACACCATGCAATACGGTACAGCTTGTTGCAGGTTGGCACTAATGTGTATGTGTAAATTCTGTGACAGGGCTGCTGTGCCCAGATGATGTGCCACTTTTTGAGGTAATCTTGCAGTATATTATACTTTGTTCTGTGACAGTTAACGCCAGTGATTGCTGAAATGCATGATCTGTTAGACTTTGAAAGAGGACAAATCGTTGGTGTGCAGTTAGCAAGAGCATCTGTGACAAAAACGGCTCAACTGTTTAACATTTCATGAGTGACAGTATCCACAGTAATGACAGATTTCACAAAACATGATAGAACATCATCAGTGAAGAGGAATAGTGAGCGAAAGCCAAAGTTGTCTGACAGAAACAGACAAACATTATAAGAGATTGTGACTAGACAACATAAAACTTCTGCAGCAAAAGGGACTGCAGAACTCATCACTCACTTGAGCAATACTATTTCGACAAAAACAATGCGGTGGGAGCTTCCTAAAGCTAATGTTCATGGAAGGGCTGCAATGTCGAACGCTTCATAACGGAAGTGAATGCAAAGCTGCAAAAGAAGTGGTCACAGGATGACTGTAAGAATTTGGTATAGTCCAATGAATCATCATTTACACTATCCTACAAACAATAAGGTTTATGTATGAAGAACATCAAAAGAAGCCTACGATCTGGCCTACCTGCTTCCTACAGACAAGCACAGGAGAGGTTCTGTTATGATATGGGCAGCTATATCATGGTAATATATATGTTCATTACTAAATTATAATACCAATTTAATTATAAATTATTTTTTCCTCATTTAGCAGACATGAAGGTCTCAATGCTATGGCTAATTCTTTCTGGATTCATCAATTTTTGGTAAGCACCAATTTCAACTGATTTTAAAATGTTACACTTCATTAAATGTTTTAATTGTTTCCTTAGTCTCATATAAAACTTTTTCATTCTATTGTTTTTAATGTGATGATTATTACTCTACTGATTTGTTAACCAGCAATTTATATCTCATTTGTATAATGTTATAGAAACTGATGTAGTGGAGTCAAAATCTTATGAAATTTGTAGTACACATATTTTTGTAACCCAGAACCAAACATAGACAACATTGTCACCACCCCTAGGGACATAGGGTGGGAGGGACAGACATTTTAAAATATGCATA